>OY757005.1:4755287-5955287 GCA_963580505.1 Ennomos erosarius | reverse complement strand
AGTAACGCAAATAAAGGGTATGCCTTTTCTCCGTGTCCGAATGACAATGTCTGCCCACGGTATCTAGAGCAAAAAACCCCTTGTAATTTTTTGATGAAGTATGAGTGTCTACCTTATGCATCAAAAACGGAAATCTATGCCGAACTCTTTTCGTATGTCATATTAAAAAAAGGAACAAGACCAAAAGACGATCCACAGTGGCCGAGAATTGTTCGAGCTCCAATCGTAAGATCCGGTCATACAATATGTCGACTGTGTACAGCGCAGGGAGAGTTGAAAGAAATCATATTTTCTAAGTCAAAATTTGATCAGACTACATACAGGTGTGCCAGATCTAGTAACTGGGGGGATTTATTACCTGTGAAATAAAATGTAGATAATTATATTTCATATTTATTTCGTAGCTTACCTTATTCTGGATAAGGGTGCGTTTCCAGACACATGCGAGGATGTTTAGCGAGAGTTGTGTTTGGAGCTAGTGGGGAGAAAAGGACACTGTTAAGAACCAATAGTATTATGTTTAATAAAACGATTAAATTATCTTTTGTAAGAACACATTTAGGCCCTCTTGCACGTTCTCGGTTTAAAATTATAACTGAATACCTAACCCAGAGCTAGTAATTCGAGTTAAGTTGGTAAACAGAAATATCCAGACATTTTCTCTTGCACGTTCGGAATATTGACAGGGGTTAAGCCCGTCACACACGTAGCAATAATATATATTAATATACCGTACTATAATATATATTATAGCAAGCTACCACACATAGAAACGATGCTATAATATATATATTTTCCTTCATTTCATTGATGGTCGGCCTAGCGTTTACACGTGTTTTGTAATAAAGGTTGATTTCAAAACACAGTAGGTAATTATGAATTCAACAAGAAGTGCATTGTTATTGGATTTACTTGATAGTTCTTCAGACGACCATTCCGATTAATATTACACACTCCTAATAAGGTGGATATAGTTTTTATGAAAAGTAGTTTATTTATAATTTGGCTAATTTAAATGACTTGTACCTGAGGTAGTATAAAAAGTGACCAGTCGCCAATCAGACTTTTACATCGCCGATGCCTAGTCCCGAGTAGACTAAATGGCGATATATCGCCTAAATTGACCACACTGGTCGGGCGGAGGTGGCCCAGGGGGTCTAGCTAAGATTCCAAACGCTAACGCTATCGCCAAATTTTGCTTTTGGGATCGTTCGGAATCCCAAAAGCTTCGGGCTAACTCCAAAATGTACTGGAATGACATTTCGGAAATCGCTTACTTTTGTGGAAAAGTAAGCGATTAATGTCATTTCAATACATTTTTGGAGATAGCGTTAGCATTTGGGATCTTTGCTAGATCCCCAGGCAAAGCGGCAGGAATGGTAAGAGGGGAGAAGCGTCCGAGGAGCGGGTCGGATATGTTGAAACATGCTGTACATTCAAAATATGTCTCGCTATACCATAATATATATTAATATACAATAATATAAAAATATACCATAACATATATTACGGTATAGGTTGGTCACAGAAATATATATTATAGCTGCGTGTGCGGTCCCTTGAGAATTTGTATAGAAAACATAAGGTAATATGTCTAGCTATAAATATATTAATATATATTATAGCTACGTGTGTGACGGGCTTTAAGTTGGTAAACCTCCGGCTCAATGCACAGAGTAAAACAAAATTACACCTGACTTATGTATTTGAAGTTGAAAGGTACAAGGTATACATATTCTATACTAATTGGAATAAGCTCATAGCATCGTAAATTATACAAAACTAAACTTTAATTTTAATGCCGTAAAATTTACATTAGACTATCGTGTTTGGAGAGAAACGTGGTCTGATGAAGATAGTACGTTGTGTACCCATGGAGTAGTCTGTCTTTTTCTTATGCCTTATTATCGGAGGTAGTTAACCTGTTTTCATGGGAATACATGTAGGATTAAAAATCTGATAAAGTTTATGAACGGACAATCTAAATGTAAAAAAGGTGTGAGAGTTTATGAACGAAGGAAGAAAGAGAGACATGCAAGATGTGAATGGAAGACGTGAGAGTTTTTTTCTGTGGTGTTAATAATTAAAAATAGTTTTGTCGGAAAATATAGAAGACTTTGCTGCCTCAAGCCCCCCATCGTTTCATTTTCAGGAGCACCAACCAGATTCTACATGCATAATAAACTCAACTTCGTAAATTCTCGATGAATGTAAAATAAAGAAATTAGGTAAAATTGACTTACCTACTTACTTTTACTAAAACTGTACTAAAAAACAATACAGTAGTCAATCGCACAGAAATCATACTTTCTATGGGATAGCATAATACCGTTACTTCGTAAATTAATCAACTAAATTTTATCAGATTTAGTAAAATTAGAAGCTGTAGCATGCATGTACTAAACTGTTGTGTGAACCATTAAAAAAAAAAAAAAAAAAAAACTGGGGGCGATCCATGTGGGGGCAACTGGGAATATACCACCTACCGGAGGAAGAGCTAGGCATGCCTTTAGCAGTCTATGTATGTAATGTACCTTTGTTGTTTGTATTCATAGCACATGCTGTTTAAGCATCCTATGCTACACACGGTTCTTATGTGATTGAAGAGATGAAACTGCGGGCCTACTACTTTATTTTAAACTCATTCACAACTCGAGACACAAAAAAAAACTTCTCGAAAAACTTATCGTTTCTGTTCGAAGTGCTTGTTCCAGTTAGTATGGAATATAAGTACTATTATAGAACTTCTTGGAGAGGTATCAATAGAACATTTTCAGCCAGTGTCAATTTAAAACTTATAAAACGTATATACCTAAAGCCGCCTCTACATGCTTGATGTTTGCCACAAACACCTAGTACCCCAAACACGGACCACAAATTACTAAACACATACACTGCATCCACAGGATAGTCAAAAGTGCTAGGTATGGATGGGCAAAAATGGCAGGCGACGAGCGTGTTAGGGCTGCCAACATTTTTTTTCGGAGAAATATATAGCATCTTTTTAATATAATAAAAAACAAAAGATAAACAAATATATTATTTATCAAATATTCATTTTTATAAACACTATCTAATGTCTTTTTTTAAATTAAAAGTATCATAAAATATGCATTAAGTAAAATCAAAAGGGATTTTTATTACTATCTGTTTCTTTGTTCTCCTCGATTTTAAATTCATATCGGAATTTCCTTCGTGTGAATATGGCGGGAATAGAAAGCAGGAACGACATTACTTTAAGGGTCTTACTTATAAATCCGCTTAAAGTTAGTCAGTGTTTTCCCGCGTGACATTTCAAATCAGTCAAAAGTTGACAGAAGGTTTTAAGCAATGGCTAACTTTAAGCGGCGTTTATAAGTGAGGCCCTAAATGAAGAAGGTTATAAACAGGCAACAGGCAACAGGCAACTTGAAAGTGACGATGCGATCGAAGGAGTAGCATGCTAGCTATAGCTTATATTTTATGCTGGATACTGGAACACATAGGATACTGATTACCTCTTTTATTTAAGCCGCAGCAAATAATCTCAATTATTCGCGGGCAGTATTCGAAGAGATATATAGAACCTACTAGTTGCGCACAGCGTTTAGCACACAGCCTTGAAATATAGTGCAGTTCTATATATTAATGTATGGTTAGCAACCCTACGCGCGTACTACTGTCAAACGTTTGAATACATCACAAACAGCTTTGTCGTTCGACAAACGTATTTGTCAAATCCTTAGAACTATGCACAATTCCGACACTGATACCGATCAATGGTGTTTGCCAGTGATACATGTGTGTTTGCAAACAGGCAAACACCAAAATAAAAATACACACACCCATCCTCAAGTTCGTGTTTGCTATTTGATGTTCGCTGTTTGCCAAGTATGTGAAAGCCGCTTAAGGATCAACATGTCAAATTACCCCCGGGTTAAATATATAACGGGATAAGTGGTCAATTTTCTAACGTGCAAGATAAAATACAGAAATAATCCGAGTTAGGCATTTATTCAGGTAACACGAGGTTAGAGTGAACGCGCAAGTCGGCCTTATTGTGCTAAGGAGCAAGACAACCGAATAAACAAATGACAATCAATTAACAATAGAACACAAGAAAGAAGAATAAAACAATATAAAAAGAGGTTGATTGTAAACTGATATTTCAATACACAACAAATAGATTGCGCAAAAAATAACTAACAACCCACATAATATAATACCTACAGTACAAATGCCTCATCCCATGCAACAGAATAACGCGGGCTATTTTACCAATTATTTTATTTCTGCACAATGCAAGATTATCAAGCAAAATTTATTGCGTGATGGTGAAGTATTAGGCCCAATGAACACACTGGACACACTGGACACTAACTAGTAACTCTCACGATACAATCACAATACAATACAATACAATAATACTTAATTAAACACAAAAAAAAAACAACAATGCACATAATACAACACAAAGAATGGTAGAACAACGGGCGGCCTTATCGCATAAACCGATTTCTTCCAGTTTTTCACTTTCGGGCTATTTTCCGTTTGGGACCCCGTGCTAAAGATAAGCAATAGGCATGATGATTACTATAAAAATAAACAAGAAAACATTAAGTATGTAGATTAAAAATGAATGCAATAATTGGAAAAATAAGTGTAAACGGCATAAATTACTATGAAAACACGGCTTTGTGACGTCACATGCCAGAGATTGCAATGCAATGTAAAGCTAGCTTATTAGTGAGGTACTATGAAGTTCCAAATTCTGACGTCACAGCGTGCTTGATCTGTCACTTTCTATTTCTGTTTTTAAAATGCTTGTTGAGTTTTAGCGGGAACGTGAAAAAGTTCACAACCGACGTTGCATTGTATTATTTCTCAAAACTTGTGCTTTTTCCAGTGTTAATGTTTAAAATTGGTGGCGTTTTACGCATTAAGTGCTGATTTACGAGCATGAGTGTGGTCAAGTGATATAATGTGGTGTAACGTGATTTTACGTGTTGCTTCCAAAACTCCATAGAAGCTTCTAGTAAAGTTTCCACCACTTTACTAGAGCATGACTTAGACTGGACTATGACCCGACTTAGAATGGACTATGACTATGACTAAGACTTGACTACGTAAAATATTCTAAAACTCGATGAAAATATACAATACTTGACACTGGCTAAATACACTATGTGTGGAGCCAAAATATAAGAAAAAAATGCTTGTAACTGTAATTTGTTGAGATAATTTGTCGAGTTATCACGACCATTTATTTTTTGAGGATTATTATTAATTTATACAATAAAAAATAGTAGTCATCATGTCTGTTCTTTTGGGTTTTAACAAACCATTGGCTATGAAACCAGCTTCATAATCTTTGTATCAAACGTATCCCTCGTTAAGTCGCTACACATTCTCGCACATCTCTGGTGTAATGTAAACGCACCCTTAGGCCTGTATTACAGAACAATGCTCAATAAAATTCTCAATCTATATTATAAAGATTTCATTCTTAAAAACATCACTATGAATAAAATCTTGGCGATTTAAACTGATCGTTTTTCGTAATAAGAGTCGAATTCTCTGGTCTGTGGTATAGGCATAACGCGATACAATAAAGAAAAGAACTAACAACATGAAACTGGCACAATACACAAACCGTGTCATGGCCAAAGAGGCAAAAAAAGGAAAAGAACTGAAAAGAGCAAACATTTCTATTGCTGTCTCATTCCCTCTGCACTTGAACACAATAGCATAATAGGGAAAATAAGAGTATCTTGTTTACGTCAGATTCGTTTCTTTAATGACACGCATGGATTATTTATACCATAACATTCTATGCTAGGTAGTTAGGTACCTAGTCTGCTCTAAACTTAATGGCGGCTGTTAATTCTGAGCGAAACATTGCGCTGTAAAAAATGAGATGTGCGCGGGAAGAGGTAAGTAAGCGATGTGCGCAGCGTGCGGGGCCCTTGCAGCGCACTTCACAGCCGCCATTGAGTTTGCCGCAGACTCTACCTAACTATTAATTGTTAGGGTCCGTAACTTCGTACTTGAGCATTTATAAAAAAAATTATGAGAAAAATGCTCCAAGGGGTCCGTACCCAAAGAGTAAAACGGACCCTATTACTAAGGCTTGGTTTTTAGCTTCGTTGTCCGTCTGTCTGTCTGTGTGTCCGTCTATCAGCTGTATCTCATGAACCGTGGTAGTTAGACAGTTGCACATATGTATTTCTGCTGCCGCTACAGCAACAAATACCTACTAAAAAACAATAAAATAAATATTTAAGAAAGCTCCCATACAACAAACGTGATTTTTTGCTTGTTTTTATAGATAATGGTACGGAACCCTTCATGCGCGAGTCCGACTCGCACGTGGACGGTTACTAAAAATAAAATTAATAAATTAGATTTCGCCACTTATCTCTATTATACTAGTACCTACGCTGCATAAAATTGAATGAAAAACACACCCATTGCATAAAATAAGCTCATCATGGAAGATTTTTAAACCAATCAATCTTGTTAATATCACGTGAAGTATCACGCAAACGCAAAGCGAACGAACTGAATTTTGTGCATTAGGTAAGTATTATTAATTAGCGACCGAGTCCCGTATACCGTAATAAACCGTTAGTTTCACTCCATCAGCCGTCGCCTCCCTACATGTTACGTCTTGTTTCCTCAAAAAGCGAGCAACTTTTTTCATCTATTAACCTTTTTTCTATGAAAACTTCATAGTTTGCGTTTTGACGTTTAAAGAAAAACGCGCGCCATTTTGAAAATGGGCGCGTTCAAGTGTTTTCTTTTACTCTCTTTGTTTGTTTTTAAAACCTTCGATGACGTAGTTGGCGGTAAGTGCTTTGTTTGATGATAAAAAGTGATAAAAGACTGTGTGATTTTTTGTTGTTTTTTGTGGTTTCGTATTCGAATCACAAATTGTATAATAAACTTAGGTTTCAAATCCACAGCGGAAGGAACTAGGAAAACAAATAATAATGTTTGTACTTTACCAATAGATTAATACTTAACAATATCGCTTGCTTAACGGAAATCAACAAATTTTACAGTTAATCATGTTATTTAATCAATGATTAGTTATGTACTTATCTAGGTTACTCATGTAATAATTATTCCTAACCTGCGTCCCTGACTGCGATTAAGCCTCCATGGCTTAGCGGTTGTGGCTAGCTAGCTAGGCAAGTGATACAATGTGGTGAAACGTGGTTTTTCGTGTTGCTTCCAAAATTCCATAGAAGCTTCTAGTAAAGTTGCCACCACTTTACTGGAGCATGACTTAGACTGAACCATGACTACCCGACTTAGACTGGACTGTGACTTAACGTGAAATATTCTAAGACTATGAAAAATTACAATACTTGACACTGGCTAAATACACTATGCTAAGAAGGAAAAAAAACCCAATACACCGTTCTATTTTTGTAATAGGTACCTTAGTACCTATACGTAACGTAAGTGCGTACCCCGCTTTCATATTACCAATGCCTGTGCCCCCTGTGCCTGTGTTTAACATACTAAACTAAAGGGCCCTGTTTGTGTGTGAGGTGATGTGTGATAGTAAGGAAAAAAACTAACAATAAAACACTGGGCTGGGTCCTTCACCCTAATTGTCCTCCCAGAAATCCCGGCATGGCAGGGAGAGTATTAAACTCAATGGCGGCTGCGAAGTGCGCTGATAACCAGTAGGCCTAGCACGAATATTTACGCGCGCGTAATGGACCGGTCAGACTTGGACGAGAACGGCGAAGCATCGCGGTTGAACGCGCGTGTGTGTGTGTGCGTACAGCGGCCCCCCACTCGGTGGACCGACGATCTGGTGAAAACCGCATGGAGCTGATGGATGCAGGAGGCGAGTGGCCGCTCAAGGTGGCGCTCTTTGGCCTATATGTTCAGCAGTGGACGTCTTCGGGCTGTTAATGATGATGATGAAAAATGCAAATAAAATCGTTTTATAGATAATGGTACGCCCGTAAACCTTCGTGCGTGAGTTCAACTCGCACTTGGCCAGTTTTATTGTTACTGCGTAGCCAGTAGCTGACTGCACAGCTGGGTATTATTATACTCATAATTATACAGTCCATTATGTTCTTTGTAGTAGGTATAATGTAGCTAGTTAGTGTGTAGTGTAGTTTTTTTTTCTTATAGTTTGGCTCCACACATAGTGTATTTAGCCAGTGTCAAGTATTGTAATTATTCATCGTTAAAGAGTATATCACGTAAAGTCAAGTCTTAGTCATAGTCATAGTCCACTCTAAATCAGGTAGTCGTAGTCCAGTCTAAGTCATGCTCCAGCAAAGTGGTGGAAACTTTACTAGAAGCTTCCATGGAATTTTGGAAGCAACACGAAAACTCACGTTTCACCACATTATATCACTTGCGCACACTCATGCTCGTAATTCAGCACTTAATGCGTAATTCGCCACCAATTTTAAACATTAATACTGGAAACAAGTTTTGAGAAATAATACAATGCAACGACGCGACGTGAACATTTCCGCGTTCCCGCCAAAACTCGTAGTTAGTTTTAGTTTAGTTTTTATTATTGTAGCAGTTAGCTTGAGTAATAAAGGCATATTGTGAATATCGATTTTATTAAGTAAACAAAGCACTGTGTATGTACATATATTATGTAGTGACGTAACTTACTTACTTTCAAAATTAGTTCCACTTATCGCTGCGGGACAGCGTGAGACGGAGTTTAAGTAGGTATCTATGTACTTATGTAGTGTACCTAAATGATTTGTGCGAAAATAAGGGCAGCCTGTCCTACATTTTGTAGAAATCTATAACACATTAGTAAAGTGCTACTACTTAATTAAAGAGATTAGGTTAATTGCAAGCCATTATTCTAGTTTGATTTGTTATTACAAAGGTTCGAAAATTGGGCAACGAACGAGTAAAAAGTAGATTATTTAAAAAGGGGGGCAAACTTATTATAGGGCAAAATCAGAAAGGGGGCAAATCTATGAAGTACATAAACTTACATCGAAGTTGACTTAAGTAAGCTCCATTACATTACTCGCAAAGTTAGCTTCACGAAGTTGACCGAAGTCGAAGTACGTGACAACCTCGTGCAACTTTGCGGGGTGTAGGTACACTCTCGCGTAAATACTAATAAATATGTGTCTAGGTATTTATTTGTCTCGTTGCAGTCTGCGTACAACTTCAGGGGGTCTAGCAAAGATACCAACCACTAACGTTGGAGTTTTGGCGGGAACGCGGAAAAGTTCACGTCGTTGCATTGTATTATTCCTCAAAACATGTGCTTTTTCCAGTGTTAATGTTTAAAATTGGTGGCGTTTTACGCATTAAGTGCTGAATTACGAGCATGAGTGTGGGCAAGTGATATAATGTGGTGAAACGTGATTTTCCGTGTCGCTTCCAAAATTCCATAGAAGCTTCTAGTAAAGTTGCCACCACTTTACTGGAGCATGACTGAGACTGGAATATGACTACCTGACTTAGATTGGACTTTGACTATGACTAAGATTTGACTTCACGTGAAATATTCTATTAACATGATGAATTTACAATACTTGACACTGGCTAAATACACTATGTGTGGAGCCAAAATATAAGAAAAAAAAAAAAAAACTACTATCGCTATCGCCTCACGCTAACTCCAAAATGTACTAAATGTAAATTTCGGAAATCGCTAACTTTTCCGTAGCGAATGTAATTTCGATACAGTTTTGGAGCTAGCTTGAGGCGTTAGCGTTAGTGGTTGGTATCTTTGCTAGACCCCCAGGGCACTTCGAGCCCTTTAGCTCTGCCCTATTACGAAGTAGCTAGCAGCGCTGCTGACTTGCGTCTGCCGCTCAACTGCTGTCAAAATTGTATGAAAATTGACAGCAGTTAAGCGGCAGACGCGCGTCAGCAGCGCTGCTAGCTCGTTCTTAATAGGGGCAGGCCAAAAACCGACAAATATAGGAAGTTGGCAGAGACTAGGTGAGGTTAGAAGGAAGCAATTTAATTTGTTGCAATTCTGGGTTGCAACAACGATAGTTTGTGTGTGACCATTTTTATGTTACTTACATATGAATGTTAGTATATTTAGTTTAACACTAGTCACTGACCAATGTGTTTATTGTAATTAGGCGAATTTTAGTACTTAGATCACTATACAATGACTATACATTTTGTTTTAGATTGCACCCTCTCTCTCAAAAAGGACTTCGGCAGCCCCGCACCGGTTTTTATCCGGGACAAAGCGTACCTAGCCCCGGACGACACTGGCGCCATCACTTTCAGAAGATCGGAAACAGTTACGGTCGCCTGTCCAGGACCCAACAAGTTACTGGTGCTGGGGAATGTAACTTCTAGTTATAACATCAGGGTAAGCTATTACCTTACAGGAGTTAAAGTTCCACTACACTACTCGCGAAGTTACCTTCACGAAGTACTCGTCAAAGTTGACCGAAGTTGAAGTACGTGTCAACCGCTTAACTCTTCCCGCGGAGTTATTACGTAACTTTTGCAACAGGCGTAAATTTCGCAATCATTGCTGTCAATCATGACTTTGGCAGCGAAGTGACGTTTGACAGCAATCGATGAACTATAAAGTTCATTATTGGAGAGTTTTGGCGGGAACGTGAAAAAGTTCACGTCGTTGCATTGTATTATTTCTCAAAACTTGTGCTTTTTTCAGTGTTAATGTTTAAAATTGGTGGCGTTTTACGCATTAAGTGCTGAATTACGAGCATGAGTGTGGTCAAGTGATATAATGTGGTGTAACGTGGTTTTTCGTGTTGCTTCCAAAATTCCATAGAAGCTTCTTGTAAAGTTGCCACCACTTTACTTGAGCATGACTTAGACTGGACTATGACCCGACTTAGACTGGACTATGACTATGACTAAGACTTGACTACGTAAAATATTCTAAAACTCGATGAAAATATACAATACTTGACACTGGCTAAATACACTATGTGTGGAGCCAATATATAAAAAAAAAAGTTCATTATTTGTTTCCATCTATTGCCGTTCTGTTGCTAGTGGCGCTAGTGTCTAAGGCCAGAGTGTATTCGAGCAACCGGCGGCCATCTTGCGACCGATTGCTAAGCGTTCGCTGTCGCATTGCTAACTGCTGTTGCTTTGCTATTGCTGTTGCAATTTTTACGTAATACAATTGCGGTGATGATCTAAATTTTACTACTGCGCAGCGTTTCGCACCGACTTCACAGCCTCCATTAAGTTCTGTAGGCCTAGCACGAATATTAACGCGCGTGTGTGGGGCGCTGATCAAATGCCATACAACTGCCTTACATTAACGTTACACTTACGCGCGCGGAATTATTCGTGATAGGCTTACGGCGCAGACTGTACTTCGTGTAGGTACCTACTTCCCGCTATCTCGTATACGCATTGCGACATTTGCGACATATATGAAGATATGAAATACCTAACTGAATTATTCAGATGCTCAACAAAAAAATCATATTAATACAAACAAGATTTCATAAATTCAGTATCATAGACTTCTTCCAATCCTGGGCTTGACGTCTGGTATTTAAATTGTGTCATAATGGTTCATGAATGGTACCATAACGACAGATTTTGACACTTATGGTTTGTAGACTAACATTTTGACAGCTTCCGTGGTGTGGTGGTTGAGCAGGTCGGCTCATAACCCGGAGGCGGTGGGTTCGATTCCCGCGACAGAACAAGTATTTGTGCACGAAAAAAAAAGCGCAAATACGTTGTTCTGTGTCTGGGTGTTGTGGGACCATGGTCCTCGTAGTTCCTGGGTCCCTAGATACAGGGAATCCTAGTTAGGGTCCAGGACCTATGTATGTGATCGTTGGGTGTAAAAACAAAAAAAATATGACTAGTGTCAACTCAAAATCTGTCATTATGGTACCACTCGTGAACCATTATGACACAAAATAGCAGACTACGGGCCCTGTTTTTATGAATGGAAACTTTTTTGAATAAAATAATATGATATTATTTTTTGTAAGGTTGTTCATGATTCGCGAGAATATACTTAGTTTAGGTAGACTGTGATTCAAACTCAATGGCGGCTGCGAAGTTTGCTGCAAGCCCCCCGCACGTTGCGCACACTGTTTACATCTGTCCGCGCACACTTGATTTTTGCTACTTACTACGAATATAAGAGTCAATTTTTTTTCCAGGAAGCCCATTGCATCATCAACTCCACCTTCCGAGTGGACCGATGGATTGGCGAATTCAAAGATATCCGGTGTAATGGGAACCCGGTCTTTAGCACGCAGCAATACGCGCAGTGTTTGGATGGAGGCACGTTGTATGGGTGAGGACGTTTAATATAATTACATAATAAGCTAGAATGTATGAGGAACAGTACAGTTATAGCATTATAGCAAATTCAATAGAACTATCCACGTTATTCTTTATGACATAAGAATGATATATCTTTTTTAATTATCCAAATCGGACCATTACTTACGAAGGTATTAAGTAATAATTTGCCGTTCTTGTCAGTAAAATCATGTGTGACGTCATTGTGTCGGTCGAAACAAAACACTGCGTACCTTATTGCTACGGTCATACGGCCTACGACTAACTGGCGGCGACCGGCACAGTGACGTCACGGCCACTCAGTAAACCTACCTAGGGTCATAACTTCGTCAGTTTTTGTCGTAGAACAAAAATTTTTGTGCTGTATTGTAAGGATTTTTTAATTCTATAAATCTGCACTCACAATTAAAAACGTTACGGATCTTCATTAAGTATTTTAGTAAGTATGTGTGTTTGTCGTGTGGTCTTGGTGTAGCGCGAATACTTAGGAACACCCCACTTTTCCCGTGGGTGCCGTAAGAGCCGGCTAAGGGAATATCCAGGGAATGGGCTTCAGCATTCTCCTCGGTACCTACATTAAAATCTTCTGGGGTCACCAAGCCGCCTGCCAAGCGTGCTGATTATACCAAGCCCCCCTATGATAAGTGTTCGAACTTCGAAGACTTCGAAGTGACATTTTTTTTTTGGGTGGGTCGGGTTCAGCACGTTTTTTGTTTCATCTTTTTTTATTATTGAAAGTTTGCAAAACTTGAAATATGTATTATTATACTACTTAAAAAAATAACAATATCTACTAAAATCATGCGGTAGACATATTCCCTTCTAGATGTAAACCTAACATGCGTTTTTAAAGTTAACAAAATGACTCATTTCACACGATATCATTAGCCATGATCTCGTGATTTTTTTCAAAATGGCGGACAGTTGGACAGGATAAAAAGGTTTGGTCTTTGGACATTAATTTCCTGTTTTTTAGAGTCGGCTACAAGATCAAGAATTGGTTCTTCCAGCTATACGAAGCGTGTTTCAACCGCGACCTATTGACGACACACTATGTAAAGCATACGGTTTCGCCTGCCAGTGTCTTTATGCAAACCGGCTCGCAGAGACCGAAGTTTACTGGTAAGTACCTATCATTAAAATATCTGTACCAAAGCCAATGAATTTAGCTAAGTATCTTAGCTAAATTCATTGGCTTGACTTTCCGTGAGTTCTCATTTGTTTCTTAAATTCTGGCACATCAAATAGTAACCGACAATTTTGAATTATTCTAAATCCAATATGGCGGATGGCCCAAGATGGCCAGCTAGTTATTTTTTATGTTTTTTTGGGGTTGTGTGTATTTTATATGTGTATCAAATGAAAGGATTTGCTGAGAAAAATACGAAATAATAGCGCATTCAAAATAAAAACCAAAGAAAAAGAATATTTTATTCTTAATTGAATACTTATTTAGCATGCGCCTCACGTCTGAAATAAAAAACAATGTAATTATTTACAGAAGGTGACCTATTCGGAAAAGTCCGAATGTCGAAAGTATACAAGGTCGCAAATCAAAACGATCGAATAAACGCAGTGCTCGGTCCGAATGCGTCTGTAAATTACGTTACGAAGAAGCAAGTAAGTTTCGTTTCGTTACAGTAGAATACCTACATAACAATATTAACAATGGACATAGTACGAACATTTACGGGGGAGTAAGTGTAACTGGCCATACAACGCCTTACGTTAACGTTACACTTACTCCCGCGTAAATGTTCGTGCTAGGCCTACAGTACCCAGGTACTTTTGGCGGGAACGCGGAAAAGTTCACGTCGTTGCATTGTATTATTTCTAGTAACTGGTGCTTTTTCCAATTTTTTTTATTCTTTTAATTTTTTTTTTTACATTGGAGTTTGGTCAGGGTTGACAATGTAACTCCCGTAATGCTAATTACAAATTTTAATACATATTTATTATGTTCCTCCATAAAGGAACAAATAAAGCCTCATCATGGTTTTGGCCTCATCCCATGACGGAGAAGCCAAGAAACTGTTACAAATGCCTACCCCGCGGGGAGTAAAAACTCCTGACGCCATGCATCATTACGTATACACTCCATCAACACATGTTGAACATCCTGAACTATACCGCAATCCTCACAGTTGGGTGTGTTTGAGATACCCATTAAAAATAGGAACTTATTTGACGGAATGTGCCCGGAACGAAGTCTGAGAAGTACCACAATATATTTCCTATTCAACAAAATTACATCAAACCACGGGTAACTATACCATATGCCTTTTGCCCGCGACCGCTCATCAAAGTACTCATGCCAGTTCCTACATATACCCTTAACCTTACCCAACACTTCACTTTGCAATGGTAGACAGCTATATGGAATTCCATCGTCAGCAGCGGCTTTCGCAGCTCGGTCTGCTTCCTCGTTACCCAATATGCCGATATGTGAGGGTATCCACTGCAATACCACGGTTTTATGCGAATCGCGAAGTTTGTATATGGTATTCAGGATATCATAGGCACTCGAGGTTAACCTAGCCACATGTGAAAGAGCACTCTTTGAGTTTTCCAATGATAATGATCGTAGTTGTTCCTGGAGATGTTAACGTTATAATCCGCAAGCACCATTTTCTGCCAATTTCTACGGGGGACGAGGTAGACACGTACAGCACACACGCAAACCGCGCGTGTACACGCACGCCGCACACCATCTTACAACACGCACACCGTTATATAAACTAGCGTAGTCTCGCAGTGTCTACACGCACATTATGATATTGTAGATGACCAAGTAGCGCCATATGACCGGCAGAGGGAAACGCCTTGCCTTGCCACCTCCTTTAATAAATGCTCTAAGTAATAGCGTTAAAAGATAACTGGTAGCTTTTTACGCATAAGTACTTGCGAGCATGTGTGGGCAAGTGATATAATGTGGTGAAACGTGAATTTTCGTGTTGCTTCCAAGATTCCATAGAAGCTTCTAGTAAAGTTGCCACCACTTTACCAGAGCATGACTTTGACTGGACTATGACTATGACTAAGACTTGACTTTTTACGTGAAATATTGTATAATACGATCTCTTTGATGAGGGAAGTATCAAAGTACGATATGAAAAGTTACAATCAGTAGGTACTTGATACTGGCTAAATACCTACACTATGTGTGGAGCCAAAATATAAAAAGAAAAAAAAACAGTAGTTATACCCACAAGGTCTTATATCTTGCCTTCTTTATATTGTAACGTACGCTGTTTATAATTATATTTCTACCAGTACTTGACCCGAGGGCACCTCGCAGCAAGAGCGGATTATACCATGCGTGCAGAAACCCGAGCTACCTTCCACTACATAAACTCTGCGCCACAGTGGCAACGTGGAAATGCTGGTGATTGGGCAGCTTTGGAAGACGTGAGTACTTATAGTTTGACTGTCATAATGCATGGGTACTTAAGCCACGTTTTTAGAGAAAAAAAAATTTTTGCTCGCTTCGCTCGTGCCATTGATACTAGATTGATTGATACGTAGGTAGTTAGGTACTTTAGTGAAACAATTTGATTTTTTACCGACAACACATCTTGATAGTTACTTACCTCACCTTACCTTACACTTTTCCGCTCGTTTCGCCCCTGTCAGTAGTAGTTATTGGTTTGTATTAGTTCGGTAAATTAATGTGATCGTCTTTTACATTGATATTTATTGCGATAAGCTAGCGTATTAAAGTAAACTGGATCACTACATGTCATTTTAGAAAGATAAGAGAAAAAAAACGTATTTGTTTTGTTTTTAATTACTTCGCTCACGTCATTTTGAGTTAGAGCGATAGAAAAGAAGTGTGCATATTCCCCGCGTAAATTCAATAAAAATTGTATCAATTTGAAAGAGAATGAAATAAGCTTTTAAAGAAGTAAAAATAAGTTAACAAATCACATAATTATTTTAATTTCTACAGGCGCTCCGCCGACGCATCCAGACTCTAGGCCGTTCGGTATTGGTACTAACCGGCACCCATTTGACAATGACTCTGCCGGACACTAAAGACAATCCACACTCGATATACTTGTATGCAGACGAAAATAACAACATGCAAGTACCTGTGCCGCTATATTTTTATAAGGTATGTGTTAACGCCTGCGCTAATCACAAGAGACGCGCCTCGCCGCGTCGTCCGGTTTAATATTTTTATGAGTGATTTGTCGACACACTAGCACCACTGCAGCAGAGACATTGTTTTTTTTTCCCTATCCAAAATTATTGTAAAAAGAGTTCAATATACGCCTACCAATCTATTCGGGAGTTTTCATTTGATGCCGAGGAGCATCATAAGTTTGGCGACTGTGAACAGAACTTGAAATCTTCGAAGAAAACCAAGAAAACAATCATCGCTCGGACGGTGAAGCCGTGTGACCTACATTCGCACCGATATCAGCTGCCGTCCCGATC
The DNA here is from genome assembly GCA_963580505.1 of Ennomos erosarius. NCBI lineage: Eukaryota > Metazoa > Arthropoda > Insecta > Lepidoptera > Geometridae > Ennomos > Ennomos erosarius. The sequence continues at coordinate 5,938,574 of OY757005.1, read as the reverse complement.
ACAAAACTACAACCACGGGATACCTGAAGAACTATCCATTGCAGCCACCGCCGGTCATCGATCAGCTGAGAGCATCGAACCGCAGCACAGGCCAATGCAGATAAGTTTCTCCTTCCTATAAACTCGTGAATCCATTACCCTCAAACCCAAAATTCCCGATCATTTTCTACCTACTTTCCAGCGTATATTGTACTACTACTTGTGCTAATTATCACTATACAGTTCTAAAATACAGTAATCAAACATTATAATCAGTTAAAATCCATTATAAAACAATATTTTGTCATAAAATTTCCATTAGTTACTTTTCTACCCACATTATAAACATGATTTCTATCAATGAAACCGAAGTTCTATTTTTAGATTAAAGTTTTCATTGATAAAACTACAATAATTAAATAGTTCGATTTAGTTCCTACGACGTATTTATACGTGCTATATATTATAGGTACGGTCTATGTTGTCAATCATTGTACGAGTAAATTCATCCTTCATTGTTTATTATACAACCAATTCACGCTCAATTGCCGAACATTTCAGGGACGTTGCGTTATCACCGCACGTACCTACCTATCCAGAGGCCACAACCAGGCACCAGCCTGCCAGCTCCTGGAACACCGGGTCGCGGGGCAACAGGGCCGGATTAAGGTGACGCCTAGTCGAGGAGCGTGAGCTAAACTTTGATTACTTAAACTAACTTTTTAATTCTAAATTCAATTAAGTTTGTACTGAGTTCATTTCCATCGATTTTTATTGATATTATTGCAACATGATGGGAAGTGAAACTAGTGCAAAGGATTCTCAAGTTTTGCCTGATCTGATCGTCAAACGTAGCTCAATAAAAGGACAAATTACTAAGTTTAAAAATTATTTAAGTCATGCTATTGCAAAACAATCTTTATCTTCAATTGAGCTAGCTGAGTTGACACTTAGGCTTGGTAAATTTGAGTCACTTTCGAATCGTTACGACGACTTGCAGAATCAGATTGATGTTTTGAATTCAAGTAATTTATCAACCGAAATTGATGAACGAGATGACATTGAACAGCTATTTATTACAAACATTGCCTCTGCTCAAAATATTATTCAAAAATACAATTCAAGTAAACACGATGAAAGCAATTACAAAGATTTAAACTCAAGTCATTCATCATCAGTTCAATGCACTGTCGATCATCAAAACCCACTGGGATTTAAATTGCCCCAAATACAAATTGCAAAGTTCGACGGATCTTACTTTCGTTGGCTCGAGTTTCGTGACACGTTCTTATCTCTAATCCATAACAATGAGCGTATTGCGCCTATACACAAGTTTCATTATTTGACGTCCTATCTAACGGGTGATGCAGCGCGCATCATTTCTAATTTTGAGGTTTCTGATGCTAACTATTTAAATGCTTGGAAAATATTATGCGATCGTTACGATAATAAGCGTCAATTGATTAATCATCATTTAAATTCTTTATTGAGTATCCAACAAGCCGGCCGTGAATCCCATGGATCACTACGATTTATGGTGGATCACCTTACTAAAAACCTGCGCGCTCTTTCTAGCCTCGGGCTTCCTACGAACAAATGGGATGTACTGATAATACATATTATGAGTGCTAAGCTGGACACCCACACTCTATTGAAATGGGAAGAATGCCGTGGTACGTGTGAGGATATTCCTACTTTACAACAATTTTATAAATTTTTAATCGATCGTGCTGACGTCCTGGAATCAATAAATCGGAACTCGACCAAATCAACTCAATCCGTACCCAAGGCCAATACGGCCTCTAATGCAAACAATAACCGAGCTTATACTAAAACTTTTGCATGCGTCAGCGATGAAGGTGCAGGTTCGAATCCGCCCATAGGTTGCGTCGTCTGTCACGAAAGACACCGCATCTATGATTGTCCCACTTTTATTGCCAAGAGCGTAGATGAGCGTATAGCCGAAGTTCATAAGTTGAAATTATGTACCAATTGTTTAAGGCTCGGTCATAAAGTACAAACTTGCCGTCTCGGCCCATGTCTAAAGTGTAAAGGGAGACATAATACTCTCATACACAAACCATCCAATACTAACCAGTCTAACCCCAACGACTCTTCTACTTCCAGTGTTGCCACCACCATGTCGGCCAACACTGACGATACTATTGCTAATTTTTCGAAACAAAATTCAAACCAAGTTTTGTTGTCTACCGCTTTCATTGAGGTGGCTAATCCTCGGACGAACCAGACCGAAAAGGTTCGTGCCCTATTAGACTGTGGTAGTCAGTCTTCTTTTATAACGCAGTCTCTCAAGGATAGGCTGGCGTTATCGTCTAATTCCAGCTGCGATATCAAAGTCGTGGGCATAGGTAACCAACAGACCGGTAAGGTCACCGAAAACTGTGTAGCGCAATTGAAGTCTTTAGTGAACCAGTTCAACGTTACATCAGGATTTCTAGTCCTTCCAAAGCTCACCGGTCACATTCCTAAGTTGCCCATTGATAGAAATCAGTTACAAATTTCTAACGATTTTAAACTTGCAGACCCTATGTTTCACCAGCCAGCGCCGACTGAAGTACTCATCGGTGCCGATTTATTCTGGGATATTATTGGCCGCGAGCAGCAGACTCTCGGTCCTAATAATCCAAAGTTAATAAGCTCCCAGTTTGGTTGGATTATCTCTGGTCCGATAATTGCAAGTAAGCCATACAATACAAAATCCATTCAATGCAATCATTCCATCATTTCAAACCCATTAAGTGATGACGATATTAATATACAAAGGGACCTCACTAAGTTTTGGGAGCTCGAAGAAGTTCCCCTAAAGTCGAAACTTAGTGAGAGCGAGAAGGCATGCGAATCTCATTTTTTATCACGCACCTCTCGCCTAGATTCAGGTAGATTTTCCGTAGGTCTACCACTAAAAGACTCACCCGATTGTCTTGGTGAATCGTACCCTCTAGCAAAGAAACGATTGCATAACCTAGAGAACCGATTCAAAAAACAACCAGTCATTAAAAAACAATATATAGAGTTCATGCGTGAATACGCCGATCTTGGTCATTTGTCAGAGTCTTCTGTTGCTAAACCTAATAATTCATATTTTCTATGCCATCATGCTGTCTTCAAGGACAGCAGTGAATCCACTAAAACAAGAGTCGTGTTCGATGGCTCGGCTCCTACTTCTTCTGGGCATTCTGTCAACGATATATTACTGGTAGGTCCCAATATGCAGGACTCACTTTTCTCCATTCTCATAAGAGCTCGACAGTACAAGTACCTCCTGACCGGGGACGTCGAAAAAATGTACCGCCAGGTCCTAATTAATGAGGAGGATCGAGATCTTCAACTAATATTATGGAGAGAAGATGAATCCATGCCTATCAAAACGCTGCGGCTGAATACTATTACTTACGGTATGGCAAGTTCTAGTTATTTAAGTACGCGTTGCTTGTGGCAACTAGGCGAAGAATGCTCAGAGCCGGCTATCCAAGAAATTATACAACATGATTTTTACATCGATGACCTTATAACAGGTGCTAATAGTGAAGCTACTCTACGTCACGTTCACCAAGCTGTATCAGCTGCTCTACAAAAGGGCTGTTTCAACCTTAGAAAATTCAAAACTAATTTGCCTGCTATATTAGAATGTACTTCTATCAATTCAAACGATAATTTACTCGTTAGCGAGTCTACCTCTACGTTAGGTATGGGTTGGAATCCATCCACTGATCAATTGCATTTTCCTTTTAAGGTTCCTCCCCCAACAGATGACAATAGTATCCTAACGAAACGATCCATTCTTTCTTCTTTGTTCCAGATTTTTGATCCCTTGGGATTATTGAGTATATGTGTGATCAAAGCTAAAATATTGATGCAACAGTTGTGGTTGCACAAATTATCATGGGACGATCGAATCCCCAATGATATTAAAAGGGATTGGATTAAATTTGCTTCCGCTATACCTACACTTTTGAGCCTTGAGGTACCTAGACTAGTACTGTGTGATGAACCTGTTGATGTGTCTCTCCATTCTTTCAGTGACGCCTCTCAGAAAGCATACGGTGCCTGTATCTACTTGCGTTCGGTAAATTCAAAAAACGAAATAACTGTGCAGCTACTTTGCTCCAAATCTAAAGTAGCACCAATCAAGACTACTACTATTCCCCGGCTCGAGCTGTGTGCCGCACTATTGGCAGCTAAATTGTGCAAGGCCGTAAGGGAATCATTAAGATACGATATACAAACCGAAGTGCATTGGTGTGACTCTACCATTGTGCTTGCCTGGTTACGTAGCAGTTTCCAAACATTGAAACCTTTTGTTGCAAATCGAATTCTAGAGATAAGTGAACTAACTGAATCTAATTCTTGGCGCTACGTACCCACATCTGCTAACCCTGCTGATCTAATATCTAGAGGCATTAATCCAGATCAGTTATATAATGCAAAACTATGGTGGTCAGGTCCATCCTACCTATCTGAACCCGAAGGTACTTGGCCTACCCTAAACACTAAACTTGATTTAACTAACCTACCTGAGACTAAAACTATTAAAACTATGACTAACTTAATGACGAGCAGTGAACCTATATTAAATTTTAAAAACTATTCTAACCTAACTAAATTAAAACGTTCATTTGCCTATTTATTGCGGTTTTTACATAATACAAGAAATCCTAAAAATCGACTTACCGGTCCGCTGTCAGTTGATGAGCTGAATAATTCGTTCGTACATCTGTGCCGCCTATCTCAGCAAGAATCATTTGCGCTTGAGTATAATCTGCTTGCTACCAAAAAACAGCTAAGTCCTAAATCTGACATATTGTCATTGAGTCCATTTTATAGCGATGACAAAGTAATTCGAGTAGGCGGTCGTTTAGACGCATCCGATTTTAATTTTGACAAAAAACACCCCATTTTATTGCAATATAACCATCATTTTACTAAAATTTTATTTGAACATGAACATAGACGCAACTTACACGCAGGACCCCAGCTTTTACTAGCTACTATTCGCGAATATGTGTGGCCAATTAATGGCAGACTACTTGCTCGACGCACGTTTCGTAATTGTTTTAAATGTAGACGACTTCAAGCAAAGACTATGAAACCCATGATGGGCAACTTGCCATCCCAACGCGTCACGCCAAGTTTCCCATTTCAATCTGTGGGTATGGATTTTGCCGGTCCTTTCTTTATTTTAAACAGGAGAGGACGAGGTGCTCAGGTCATAAAATGTTACCTTTGTTTATTTGTTTGTTTGCGTTACAAATGCATACACCTTGAAGCCGTGAGTGATCTTTCAAAGGACGCTTTTATCATGACATTTCGCCGTTTCGTGTCACGTCGAGGCAGACCTTCTGAAGTTTTTTCTGACAATGGCCGCAATTTTGTAGCAGGTGCGAAAGAGATAAATTATTTCCTAAAAAACAACGCCAATTCATTATCTGATTTTGCTAGTGAAGACGGGATCAAATTTCACTTCTCACCAGCTTACGCTCCTCACTTTGGCGGAATCTTTGAAAGTGGTGTCAAATCTGCAAAATTTCACATTAAACGTGTCATGGGCAATTCTCATTTAACGTATGAAGAAATATCTACTCTTTTCGCACAAGTAGAGTCAATATTAAACAGCCGTCCGCTGTGTCCATTATCGTCCTCGCCAGACGATTTCCTATGCCTAACTCCCGGGAACTTCCTCATTGGTCGTGCTCTCACCGCTCTACCTTCACCGGTTCTGGAAGACTGCAACCCTAACAATCTACAACGCTACGCACGAGTTCAGCAAATATACCAGCACTTTTGGAAGCGCTGGCAACATGAATACATTGCGGAGTTACAGCAACGCCGTAAATGGAAGACCAACTCTTCAAGTCCCAATGTAGGAGATTTGGTATTAATACAAGAAGACGATGTCCCACCTCTATGCTGGAGACTGGGCCGTATTTCAAAATTATTTTATGGCCCCAAAGATGGAATAGCTCGAGTTGCTGACATCAACACATCAAGAGGCTGCATACGTCGCCCATTGGTTCGCCTGTGTGCTCTGCCGACTGCAGATGAACTAGAGGGTTGAAAACCGAAGCTTTTCAACGGGGGCCAGGATGTTAACGCCTGCGCTAATCACAAGAGACGCGCCTCGCCGCGTCGTCCGGTTTAATATTTTTATGAGTGATTTGTCGACACACTAGCACCACTGCAGCAGAGACATTGTTTTTTTTTCCCTATCCAAAATTATTGTAAAAAGAGTTCAATATACGCCTACCAATCTATTCGGGAGTTTTCATTTGATGCCGAGGAGCATCAGTATGTGAATTCATAATAGTTTTTTAGTTCTTTAAACATTTTTAGTTCTCCTTAATTCATGCCATTGTTTCATGCAACATTTACAAAAAAGCAAAGTAAAAGAAAGTGCCTATTTATAAAATAGGTCAGTACAGTAGGTACATGAGTAAAATTGCGCTGGTGCCACTATCAGTCGTACCTACTACTACTGAACAGCTGACATCTTTTAATTGCTTCAGCATTGTTTAATTGATATAAAAACACCGAAAAGATATTTCTTTAAACGGAAATACGTTTAAGAATTCCAAAAGACGGCAAAAAATTTTTCGCTCGCTTTGCTCACACATCTATTTTTTTGTTTTAGCTGGTCTACGATCCAGTAGACAGAACGGCAACTGCATTTATCATGATCAACTCTTCTTTCTACAACTCCACCTTGCTTAACAAGCTGACGTTTTGTGACGATGTCTGTGGTGATCGCAGCCAAAATTTCTCCTGGCTGAAATGGCGGGCTGGCGACGGAACACACAGCTTCTGTTGTAGTTACGAAGATTTTATCACTGAGGTTGATTATTTAGATGAGTTGAATGTTGATGGGTTGTTTTATTGATGAAAATTACTAGTCTTATTTTATAGGAATTGATTTGATTAGTAGATATAGGTATCTACTTATTAAATGATATATTTATCAAAACTTGTTTTATTTTTATTTTGAGAACCCTATAGGTAATGAATTTTGAGTTATTGATATACTTACCTAAATTAGGATTTTTGTTGGTAGGGAACTCGTATTGGCTTATACAGCCGCCAAAAGAAGTGTCTTTCAACACACTGCTTAAATAGTCTGTAAGATAATGGTAGGGAGAACGGGTGGGTTGGACTTTGGACTAACCGATTTGACTATTTTTGTATGAAAGTTAGGTTTTTAAGAAAGGAGTTCCCTAGGCCAAGTTCTGTGTTCCTATACTTATTCTTATTCTTCTCCACACTAGGGCTTTGCTATGTTCTTCTTTAATCTCTGTTTTCAGGGAAAGAAACATTGGAATGTTTCAGTTATAACAATAAAAATGTAAAAATAAATGTTTTACATATAGGGTTTTTGTATAGAATGAAAGGTCTATTCAATCTTTATACCATTAGACTATGTCTGTCTGCTAGTAGTGTAATAAAAGGTAGGTTCATAATATTTTTCTTACTGTTCAGCGGCATATTTTGCCAACGGAGGTGAAGGAATAGTAACCTTATAGGAAAGAAGTTTATTATTATCATAAAATACTTACTACTTAATAGATAAACTGAACTATAATTTTAATATAACTTTTTGCTAAAATAGTAATTTCACACTGGCTTAATACGCTAATCATGTGGAGCCAAACAAAAAGGCAAAATAAAAAAGGCATATGCAAAACTTATTTCACTGTCAGCTGAACTCTATTGTCATTGTCATATCTATTACTGTCAATATAAAACAAGTTTTATTGAGGGATGTACTACCAATACTAGCAAAGCCACCTACTCAAATAATTATTCGATACTAAAAACCGTCACTTTATCAAATGTTACTTTATTGAAGCAATAATTTGTTGTTTCTTTGACTCAACTTCATTTCCAAGTGTGGCCCGATTAGTCAGAAATCAGCATCTGAATGAGTTTAGGATATTTTAATTGACAGAATCAATATAATTATTTAATACAAGTACCTATAGTACCTTAATTTTTCCGATACAAAAATTTTCTTTTGCGATACAAGTACCTACTTTCTTTCCAATACCAGCCTGGCTAGCAGACGTACCACGACAAAAATAACCCAACACTTTTTCTAGTGAGAGACCATGATAACTCTATGGTGGCACCTAAGGTTGGATTTCACCGTTACAATAATTATAACTGAGTTCAGATCTACAATTTCCATTTCACCAACATAAGTTAATGCAAATAATTGTAGATACGCAAAATGAGGTTGTTTTAATTTTTAGTATCAGTTTTAACTGGTATACATTTTTTTATAATCTTTTTTTATCATCGATTGGCTAACATTTGACCACGGTTTCACCTGATGGGATGTCGCGGTCACGGAGCATGCTTGCCTAGAAGATACCCGTTCACTCTAGCCTTAAAAACTCCCAGATTAGTATCTCAAACGGGGGTGAATGTACTTCCCAAGGTAGACAGCGTTTGTTCTACGACTATTATAAATTCATAGGTTTACATTGAGAAAATGCCATGTAAAGTTTACGCTATACGTTTACGTAAACGTTTCTGAGATAGCCGTAGCTAAACAAGGGGTCTAGCAACATTCGCTTTCCATTAGCGTTAACGCCAAACGATAACTTAAAATGTATGGAGAATGACATTAGCTTAACATTCGCTGCGGAAAAGTTATCCGCAGGGGCTGTCATTTCAATACAATTTGGAGTAAGCGTTTGGCGTTAATGCTAATGGAAAGGAATCTTTGCTAGACCTCCAGCTGGTTTAGTTGAATTTTGTATTGGTCTTTTCTGGTTGAATTATTCATTTAAGTGTTTTTGGTCAAATAGAAAAGACCAACACATGTGAGCTATACCTCCCAAGCCTCCCAACCTACTATTACCTACCCGCCTACATATCTAGTATCTACCGGCATCCTATTAGGGTTACTACGGATAATGCTAGGTAGATGGATTTATTTTTTAGTAAGTGCAGAAATTTGTAAACTCGTATTTCCACAGAAGATTCTACCATCCGGGATAACATACCAATTCAAATTCATCCGGTATAATTATTTTAAAAAATCTTTTTGAATGCTTTTAACCAACGCTGGCTTATCATGTTAGGCTACCCTAAAGAAAATATTTTAATATAACTTCTAGGTATTGAATTTTTGGCGACTCCATTCTGTCTTACATGGCAGCCTTTGGGAGTCTAGCAAAGATCCCAAGCGCTAACGCTAATGTCAAAATGTAGTGGAATGACATTTCGGAAACCGCTTACTTTTCCGCAGCTAATGTCATTTCAATACATTTCTGGAGTTAGCGTTTGGGACTGACCCCCTGATTAGATCCGATACTGCGATACTAGTACCTACGTGCTTTGCGATACTAGTATCACAGTGATACTTTTCGTTTCGATTTTCATATATTTTTTCGCTTGAAATTCAAGATGTTTTGTGATTTTTATAAATTGTTTCTTATTGGTAAATATAATATACGTAGAAATGTTATTAATCAGCTAAATCTCTAGAGAAGAGATATGCTATGTAGGTACGTTTGTTATTGATATCTCGGGAATGTTATCAAATCAACTTTACCTCACAATCTGTAAATAAATACAGTAGTTCGGTTCTTATTTGTAGTTTTCGTTAACGTTATAGGTTTATTGAATGGGAAATCACGATTGTGAAATTAGCGACGCTTAGTTTCGCATTGTGTTATATAGAAACTATCAAGAAAGGAGTTGGAAGCAACTGTCGGACTTGGTGAGTAAATTTTAGTTTTCTATCCATTTTCTGTAAGCTTTGTCCTAGTGACTGTCTGACAGACAATGCACAGCTAAAAACAGCCAGACCAAGAGGTCTCTTACTATTATACCATTTGAAAATTTTGGAGTAAAGAGGTCAAACATGGGTAAATAAATTGAGAATGATAAGGCTGTCTATAATTTAGTACCAATTACCCAGCTTTTGTCTCAACTTTCTTATGATAAAAAGCATCTACCTACAATGCACAAAAACAATGTGTGCGAGCCATTTGCGACGTGTGTCCACAACCTGCAGACCTCTGTTCAAGAAATTAAATCTATTAACATTGCCAAGCATATATATCTATGTTTCTAACTTTGTGAGAACAAATCGCTCCCTTTTTAAAAATAATGAGGATGTATGTAACTTCAACACTAGATATCCTAAGCAACTCGTTCCTCCTCTAACAAAAACAGAAATGTGTAAGAGAAACTGTTATTGTATGTATGTCAAAATATTCAACAAACTGCCATCAGATCTAAAAAACCTAAAATCAAGTCAGTTCAAAGGAAAACTACAATCATGGTTAGTGCAAAGATGTTTTTACTCGGTGCAGGAATACATGCAGTACAAAAATTAGTATGTTTGTTACTTAATATTAACAGGTATATATCATTGTAAAATCTTATTAAGTAGGTACCTAATAACCATAGACATATATACTTCTTCGTATAAATCTAGGCTAATAACTGAGTATTTTTGTTTGACATATTTATATACTACCTAAAATTGACATAAATTCAAGAATGCATGTAATTTTTAACAACGGATATTCTAATTTGCCTTTATATTTATTTATTATTATGGCATGCCAGTAATGGCTAATATGTTGGACTTTATTAATTCTACTATATAACATCTCTGTACCATATTCCTGCTATAAAAATTTGTATCATTGTATCATTGTATCAATGTAAGAACTAATTAATTCTTGTTATTCCTATAGTAAAAATGTACCTATTTTTTTATTTCTTAAAGTGATAATATCTCCTTATTTCCTGCTAAATGCTTCATAAAATAGTGTCTATTGGGGTACCCAATAACAGATATTTGTGCAGTGGTCTCTCGCACCATATGTGGGTACATTGTTTGCTGGCATGTTTTTTATACCACTAACTGAAAAATCTTGGATTTCCAGCTGCCATGTTGTCTGAAGATGGAGTGGAGAACCGGCGCGGGCCTCCAGGTGTAAACTCCAGGTCTTTAAGCGCTGCACATTCGGCTGCTGACCTTGAGGTATTTACAGGCAATTTAATACCTACCTATGTTATTAATAACAGTTATTTCACGGAGATCTAAAGGATTGATTTATTTTATTAACTATAACTTCTGTATATGGTAGACCTCGTGTTCACTTAAGGTTTTGCAGGTATAATTGTGTTCAGTCTATCTGTGCATAATCACATCAAGAACGGGAAGATGTCCAATGCTGAACACAGGCCTCCCCACATAAAAGACTGGTTGCTTATCTTGGCTTTTGCCATAATTACCACACTTGTCAGGCAGCTTGGTGGTTTTAATGTACCGTGAAGAAGGCTGCTTCGTGTTACCTGGGTATTCCCTTAGCAGGCGGCCACAGGAAAAATGGGGCAGTCCTATTCGCACCCTGCTGGGACCACATGGCCACATGTGTTATAAATAAATAAAATTTAAAATTGTTTATTTGCAGGTACTCCGTGAAATCGATCACGTTTACTTCTCCCCGCCAAGTGAGTTCGACGCGGGTAGATATGTACTCAAACATGCCCCTACTCCACTCTCTTGCGACGAAATAGAACGCGTCTTCACAAAATTGAAACGACAACAACAGGTATGACTATTTGAATGCATCATCATCATCATCATCACTCCAACACCCAACATCAATGTCACTGGAGCAGCTATGCCAGCAGTCTACAGCCACACGTTATTTCAAGGAGCTGGGATGGCTCGGATAGATGCTGGTAGGGGGAAATGCTTAATACACCCCGAGTGGGCACCAGCTCACCTCTATCCAAGCCAGCTCGCCTCCTTCCAAGCCAGCTCGCCTTTCCACCCAATCCAGCTCACCTCTATCCAAGCCAGTCCACCACAGGCTACCTCACCTCTCTCTACCCAAGACAGCTCACTTCTTTAGGTGTAATGAACCTATACTTCATTTTATATTCCACCTATTGTACACTATGGCAGCAATAAATCTCTGAATCTGAACCCACCCAAGCCAGCTCACCTCTCCACCCAAGCAAGCTCATCTCTCCACCCAAGCAAGCTCATCTCTCCACCCAAGTTATCTTCTTTTACTGTATTGTTAATCTTACAGGTTGTATCTGGCAAAGCGCTGCATCTAATATCACAACAACGCGACAACTGCGATCGTGAGTTCGCCGAAATACAGAACATTCGCGACGAACTAACACGAACATTACAAACGTGCAAGAAAGCTCGCGAACAGTTACGTTCGGCGTCGAACCACCTAACCTTATCTACATTCGTGATCCTAGCTAACTTTAGAAAGAGACAAATAATCAAATCCGTTCTCAAGTCTTTGGAGTTACTGCGAAGTTTACGCAGCGTCGAAAAGGATGTTGCTGAATTGTTAAACAAAAAAGAGTATTTCTACGCAATAGAATTAATTTTGAAGAGCAGAAAAGCAGCGGCATTGCATAAAGAGTACACATGCATAGCTGATTTAGCAGCTAGACTCCAAGACACACTAGATATGACCGAAGAAAAACTAGATTCAGTACTTTCAAATATATGTTACGATTTCAACGAAAAAGTATTTCAAAAGTTGATCAAAGCATATGCATTGCTTGGCAAAACTCAAGCGGCTATGGAGCAATTACATATGCACTATTGTTCAGCAGTCAACGAATCCGCCATCGAGGCTGTTAAGTCACACACAGGCAGCAGCGTTGACTTAAAATTCCAGGACTTATGCCAAATCGTGACTGCGGACAAAGCGCCGCTATGCTTACTAAAGCTATGTGAAAATTTGTTTCTCATTATGAGAAGTTACTACCTTTTAGTGGATTGGCATACAAAGAACGATGGGGATCTACCCGCAACTAATGTTTTTGAAATGAACCTTAGCAGGGAATACATAAGGCAGAAATTAAAAGCGGGTCTCGTTAGGATATGGCATGATGTACAGGCTAAAGTTTCAACCTTTTTGAAGAGCTCAACGCTAGAGCAATGTCCGTTTGAAAAGTTCATTCAAATGCTCGGCATCTTGAGAAAGTTGACGCAGGTGGCTGAAGTCTTTTGCGGCGATAAGTCGGACCTTCTGCAGGATTTCATCAAAACGCAAAGCTTTTTGTACATTAAGAACTACCATAGAGGCAGGATGGAAGAGTTGAAATTGTTTTTGGAGAACGAAGGCTGGGAACAATGCCCGGTGAAGTCAACTTTCAACTTGTTAAACTTGCAAGAGTTTAAACAGTTTAAGAAGTATTTGTTGAAAGATGCTTCGGTTCTAACCAAAACGCAGTCCGATGGGACATCCTCAGTGCCTTCCCAAGACGACAGCGTTTACATAAAAAAATTCTTCAACGAGAAAACCACTCACACTCCTTTCGACATATTCCGAAACGAGAACGCAACAAACGATGACATTTTCGGATTAGAACCGGAAATGGACAGCGAAATCGAATCGGAAGACGAACCGGACGAGTTGAAAAGAGACTTCGTTGACGAAAACGATAGAGATTACTCAACAATCAACAGAAAAGTAGTTGAAAGCCCGTTGAAAGTGAAAAACAGTGTTATAGTCACAAATACGACGTTATCCGTGTTAAGAAACTGTGGACAGTACTTGCAAATATGTAGATATTTGCCGCAAATATCGTTAGAAGTTATCATGTTGATGAATCAACTCTTCGACTATTACTTCTACACTGTTCACTTATTCTTCACATCAGATCTTGAAGTTGCATCAACAACCTTATACACAAGTAAATTGAGTTTAGTTTTGAAACGCATTTCGAATACCATTGAGTCTGTTAACGCAGATGACACAAAGTTTCAATGCCCAGAATTACCACAATTAGACTTGAAATCTGAAGAAAATCTAAACGGCTTATCAGAGAGAATCGTGGCTGTTGAGAGTGTGATATTTTTAGCAAAGCAATTTGAGCTTTTGCACCCGTATTTAGAGTCTATAGTTGCCCAGCATCAGTGCATGATTATAGACCATTTCAAAGATAACACTCTGGCAGTTGTATCTGATTTACGGATGCCTGTTTACATGTGTTCTGCTAGCAAAGCAGTTGACGCTAGAACAGCATTAATAGCGATGTCCCAAGTGAAATGGGACGTGAAAAACGTCGCAATCCAACACAGTCCGTACGTCGATATGATTACGCGCAAAATTCAAGTGTTTGCTTTAAGACTTGAGAATGTTTCAACGAATGTCACAGTCAATAATGAAATAACGAATTCGATATGGAGTATGGTTTCGAAATTCATAGTCCACTTGTTAGTCGAAGGGTTTTCTAATGCTAGCAAATGCTCAAACGGTGGTCGGGGTTTGATGCAACTTGATTATCGACAGCTTTTCGTCAAGATAGAAAAAATATCAGGGTTAAAACCTATTCCGTACCAAGATTACGTTGATAGATATGTAAAAGCGTATTACTTACCTAGAAAAGAGTTGGAAGACTTTTTGGTTGAGAGGACGGAGTATTCGCAAAAACATTTGCTCGCTTTGATTGCTTGCGCGTGTGAAAATAAAAAGGATAGGCAGGCTTTAACGGTTTTGATAGAGGGCTGAGATGGATCTTAAATGCGGTTAAACGCTACCCTATCTGGTAAACACTAAAAGACTTTTTAGGATCTGAAACGCTAATCACAAATAAGTTCCATAAAATAATAATCAATAGATATATAAATTATATGATTTTTTTTATGTTTGAGTGTCGCCTGCGGGTTTAAAACCTTAAGCCGGGCATGCTTTATTTAAGGCGAAGGGTAGAGCAAACATGGTATTTTTTGGCACGTTTCCTGGCGAAAGTAAAGCATGTGGAACTTTGAATTTCATATAATAATATCATGTAATTCATATCCTAAGTTATCTGTGAGTTCTGTGACATTCGCAGATACAAAATAAATAAATTAAGCTTGATGGAAAAAAAATCGAAACCTTTAAAAAATTAATGTACCAAATCGTAGGGACAGACAAGATTAACCCAGTTTTACTCAACTTCTACCGACAATATTAAAAAAAAAATGTGAACTCAACAAACATTCAGTTTTTTTAGCGTTTTCAAGAAAATACAATATAAACAAATATTAATTGAAAAACGTCAAAATCAGTCATTCCGTGTTCCGTTCTTTGTCTGTGAAATTTAGACTGAATTGGTAATTAAGTCAAGTTATTTAAGATGTTTTTTGAACGAATTTTGTTCAGCTTATTTTGCTATACCCTACGCCTCCTACCGCAAGAATCGATCTCATGTCCTAGCCTTGACCTTAATAGCTCGTGAACATAATTTCTCCTACAAACACGGCTCACTTGCGCGGGCAGGGGACGAACTAACAAAACGAGACAGTCAGAGAACAGAGCAGGATGGAACAACAGACACAAAGAGTGTTCCGCAAAGGCATGATGACTAAAAATTTTTTTGGTTAAATTAATTATATTCCTCAAAAGATAAACATTTGTGAATAGAAAAATTAAATATCTTAATAAATGACCAAGTTACAAGCATTTTAAAAACCGGAATAGAAAGAGATAGCTAACACGGCCAGTGACGTCAGAAGGAGGTCGTTACAGTACCTCATTACTAAGCTGTGGTAGCTTTTCATACAATCTCTGGCATGTGACGTCACGAGTAGATATTTTATAGTAACTGTAAGGGCGCTCTGTTTCGCGAGAAAGGGACAGGAGATGCCTCCTGTAGAAAGTTTAAAAGCTTATTACTCCGTGACTTATTAACCAATTTTGCTTATTTTTTCAATTATTGCATTCATTTTTAATCTTCTTTATGAAAGTAATATTTACTTGTTCATTTTTAATAGTAGTCATCATGCCTATTGTATTACGTAAAAATTGCAACAGCAGTAGCAAAGCGATACCAAACACTTAGCAATCGGTCGCAAGATGGCCGCCTGTAGCTCGCCTGTCGCTGAATACAAATTGGCCTTTGATACTAGCGCCACTAGCAACAGAACGGCAATAGATGGAAACAAAAGAATGAACTTTTTAGTTCATCGATTGCTGTCAAACGTCACTTCTCTGCCAAAGTCATGTTTGACAGCAATGATTGCGAAATTTACGCCTGTTGCAAAAGTTACGTAATAACCCCGCCGTTTCCTCATGGGATTAGCGGTTGAAATACACCACTAATTTTCGTATGAGGGGAAGTTGTTTCATCGGTCAACTGGAGTTAAAGGTAGTCAAACAACCAGCTTACGGGGTTGGTAGCGCCATCTATTGATAGATTCTTGAGAGCTCATCGACTTTGTGATTCTTGAACATGCCGTTTCCTCGCGATGTCTTCTTTCACCGCAGTAGAGTGCAATCAAAACTCAATGGCGGCTATAATGTCGGAGCGAAACACTGCGCAGTACCAAAAATTAGATGTGCGCGGGAAGAGGTAAGCGTTGTGCGCACTGTGCGGGGGCTTGCAGCGCACTTCACAGCCGACATTGAGTTTGGCTCGCACTCTATGTGCAATGAAATCTTAACTAAGCCTACTTCACCTATTTGAATTTTTGGGGTCATTCAGAGAGATATTTAATTCCTGTTTTTTGCCCTATTAAATTCGGAGACGATTCAGGGACGATCCGGAATTATTTATTCTTTTTTATCCCCGAATTTGAATTCACTGACAATCCGGGGACAGACAAGAATAACCCACTATTTTTAGTTATTAATTTTAAGCAAAACATTGTAATTTGTTGAATTTAGTATCTACTTATCTTTTTTGGAGTAGGTAGCGTCTGAGTTTATGTACTTACTTAGATTTGTTTTATTTTATTGTTTTTGGAAATCTCAATGTTAAAACTTGTAGATTTAAGATTTTAATTATCAATGTTAAGTATGCTATGTTGTATAATAAAATGTAAGTACTTACCAATGTAAGTACTTGTAATAAAAACGTTGAAAATAAAAAAAAAAAACAATATTGTCAATCGAAATCTGTATAATTATTTTTATTTACGTAATAATACATCTTTTCTTAATAAATAATTATCACAAACTGTTAAGCCATATTAGTCAGCTGTCACCACTGTATATTGTATATAGTGTATACAAGGTGACCTTGAATTGGTATGTTATCCCGAAATGGGGAGACTGGGACCATGATACCCTACAAGTTGGGAGAGTCTTACTTAAAACTGGGTGTTTCCATGGTAAAAAATTAATCCACTCACAAAATTGCACGTGCGATCGCTACGAGAGTTAACAGGATACTATAAATTCATTTCTAAACACAGGTCGTTAAACTCATTTATGTGCACTCGGTCAACGACGAAGTTCAACCACCCAGCTGTGCTAAGGCTGTTTTCAAACGTAAACTTTACATGGCATTTCTTCAATGAAAAACTAATAATTTAGTAAAGTCGTAGAAGAAACATTGTCTGCCTTGGGGTGTAGATTTACCCCATTTCGGGATAAGGTCACCTAGTATTGAGGTGAACCACGAGTCTGTCCGTCCGTCACCAGGCTGTATCTCATAAACCATGATAGTTGAAATTTTCACAGATCATCTATTTCTGTTGCCGCTATAACAAATACTAAAAAACATGATAAAATAAACATTTAAGGGGGCTCTCATACAACAAACGTGATTTTTTGCTCGTTTTTATACTCGATGATAGGTGCGGAACCCTTATGCGCGTGTTCGACAAGCACTTGGCCGGTATTTTTGGGATCCGTTTTGGGGGACCCCTAAGACGGTGGCGAGATATCTGTGTGCCGTTCCTGCTGCAAGAATGGTTTAATGAACTCTTCGTGTGATTGTATCGCCGTGAAACCAACATAGGCCTGCACATTGCATTGGTTGCCGAATGCTGGTGGTATAGAAATGATCCCTCGGAGGAAGAACCGCTGCTTCTCTCCATGTTGCTCTGGGAAGACCCAACCACCGCCCGTCTCGCCTAGGCATAGAGATGCCACTGGTGATGTAGCTGCAAAAAATAATCATTATCATACAACGATACTCAGATAGCTCAGTTGGTAGTATCCCTGCCTTCTGAACTGAGGGCTGTGGGTTCGATTCCTACCCAGGACAAACATTTGTGTGATGAACATAGATGTATGTTCTGCGTCTGGGTGTTATATTGTATTATATGTATGTATTTACAAACCGGGGGGGGGGGGGTTTGGTGGACCGACGACCTGGTGAAAGCCGCGGTGAGCCGATGGATGCAGGAGGCGAGCAGCCGCTCTGAGTGGCTCCCTATGTTCAGTTATCTGGTTCCCATAGTACAAGCTATGCTTAGTTTGAGGCTAGATGGCGCTGTGTGAAATGTCCACACATATTTATTTATTTATTTAACCTGTAGACGTCCACTGCTGAACTTAGGCCTCCTCCATAGAGCGCCACCTTGAGCGGCTATTCGCCTCCTGCATCCACCGGCTCCACGGGTTTTCACCGGATGGGTAGGGTAGGGTTTGAAGGTATTAAATGGTAGAAATTATCACTTACGAAAATTCCAACCGTTAAAAAACTTGCAAAATAACCAGATCGTCGGTTCACCTAGTGGGGAGCCTTCTGCGACTTCCGGTTTGTGGTCGCCACTCGAGAACCTTCCTTCCCCATCGTTTGTCAATACATACCACTTCTAAACCCCCCACACAGTTTGTCGCTCGTGATAAATTTCAGGAAATATTGCGGAGACTCCGCTTTGCATGTCTCTGAGTTTACGTATGGCATATTCGTGTATTTGAGCACCAAATTAGTGTCACCATCCTGGCCAGCGTCGCCCCAGCCTGCTATCTGTGGAATAACAAAAGAAATAGTTTAAGTACCTACCTATACTACATGCATTAGCCAGGGGAGTTTTGGCGGGAACGCGGAAAAGTTCACGTCGTTGCATTGTATTATTTTTCAAAACTTGTGCTTTTTCCAGTGTTAATGTTTAAAATTGATGGCGTTTTACGCATTAAGTGCTGAATTACGAGCATGAGTGAGGGCAAGTGATATATAATGTGGTGAAACGAGATTTTTTGTGTTGCTTCCAAAACTCCATAGAAGCTTCTAGTAAAGTTGTCACCACTTTGCTGGAGCATGACTTAGACTGGACTATGACTACCTGACTTAGACTGGACTATAACTATGACTAGGACATGACTTTGCGTGAAATATGTTATAACACGATGAAAATATAATACTTGACACTGGCTAAATACACTATGTGTGGAGCCAAAATATAAGAAAAAAAATACATTAGCCACTAGCCAGGTAGGTTGTGTTAAAAGAAGGTTTTTAATGAAAACTTTATTGTACACCAATTTTATATACTCTGTGCTTGTGACGGTTCTAATGTCGGTTGTAAATAAAACACGTCTCTATATTTTTTCTATTACTTTTATTTTAATTCTTTTCGATCCACTTTAGGACTCTCAACAGGTAGGTGCTAGTAGTTCAATAAACTTTATAAATCTCTTTCAGTTTTTAGGGTTCGCTCGGCTGGGTTATTGCGTAACTTGCAACGCGTTAATTTCGCAATCATCGCTGTCAAACATGACTTTGGTAGCGATGTGACATTTGACAGCAATAGATGAACTAAAAAGTTCATTCTTTTGTTTCCATCTATTGCCTTTCTGTTGCTAGTGGCGCTAGTGTCTAAGGCTAAAGTGTATTCGAGCAACCGGCGGCCATCTTGTGACCGATTGCTAAGTGTTCGCTGTCGCATTGCTAACTGCTGTTGCTTTGCTATTGCTGTTGCAATTTTTACGTAATTCGTACCCATAAAGCAAACTAAGGCTCCGCTGTCCATCTGTCCGTCTGTCTGTCTGTCCGTCTCTCAATAGGCTGTATCTCATGATCTGTATTAGTTAGACAGTTAAAATTTTCACAGATGATGTATTTATGTTGCCCCTATAACAACAAATACTAAAAAACAGAATAAAATAAATATTTAAGGGGGCTCCCATACACAGCTAACGTGAGTTTGCTCGTTTACCAGATGAGTCAACAATGGCACTCCTTTAAATAATACTGCTACCCAACACTAGATGGCAGGGATAGATAATGGTACGGAACCCTTCGTGCGCGAGTTGGACTCGAACTTGGCCGGTTATTTTGGTAGTTGACGGGCTCGATAGCTCAGTTGGTAGTAACCCTGCTGAACTGAGGTCTGTGGGTTCGATTCCTACCCAGGACAAACATTTGTGTGATGTTATATCGTATTCTATGTATGTATTTATAAACAAAAAGTATCGAAGTATTATAAGTGATCAAACTACTTACCTGACGTTCGATCATTATTGTACGAAGTGCTTCGTTCGAAGACATAGAACTTTTAACATGCAGCAGTCCCATTTGCTGGCAACATAAACGCAACTTTAGAGCCTCCATAGAGCCCTAAAACAAAAAACTAAACACACCCTAGTCTATGTCACGCGCCCTGTCAAAGTCACTTTCTTCAGAGCTTGTACTCAACTTTACCCATGGGTAGGGTGGGAAGGGTGTGTATGTCTTCGAACGAAGCACTTCGTACAATAATGATCGAACGTCAGGTAAGTAGTTTGATCACTTATTGTACATCGTGCATTCGTTCGAAGACATAGAACTTTTAACATGCAGATGTTCAGAGACAATTAATGGTAAAGTTGAGATAAGAATTAAGTATTAAAATGTTTGTTGTAATAAAAACAGTTGTTTCATTTTAATCGCCTTAATAAATGTAATTATTGTAATCCAGTAGTGATAGGTTGGTACCTTCGTAATTAGTTACCATTAAATAATTATTTCTTAATTCTGTAGGTAGTGATTTCCATAAAATCCATTCACTCCAGTATATATTGGCTGCGTGGCCAGTCACACTCAAGTTATCAAGGATTTCTAAACTGGTATTTTTACTTTAAACAATAAAATCAGTCTAATCAATTATTGATAATGAATGAATCGCCTAAGTAAAAATTATTAATAATCAGTGGAGTGTAGTTTGGCACACACATAAAATTGGCAACAACGTAATATAAATTACACTACTTATTATAATTATGTAGTGTAATTCTTGTACCTAGGGCTACAAGCTTAAAATTTTGTAGTATTATAATTATGTTTTGTCATTGATCATAGCATTGGAAAATTGTCCCGGAGCATTAGCTATGGGTCTGCTATAAAATTTTGTAAATGTTGACGAGCTATTAGTCCAACCCGCTGTTCGTCTTATTATCTCCAAGAAACACATCTTTTAATTTAAAGTTGACAAAAGTAATATTTTTTTTTTTTTTTTTTTTTTAACGTGTTTTTGAGTACGACCGGTAGTATCCCCTACCTAGTCTGTGACAAGATGTCAGTTTCTTTAACGCATCTATTAATTGTTGTTCAATGACAATATCAAATGATTTATTTATATTGTTTGAAATATTTTATGAGGCATAATATTCAAGGTACTTTTTTGCTGGGCAGATTTTATTATTCAGATAATTGCAAGTATAAGATAGGCTTGACTTACCCTGGAGCAGACTAAGATTTATGACATGAACCCCTTCATTATGAAATGAAGTGTTAGAGTTTTATTAATGACAAGGTTTGTGCTCCCTATGCTGTACCTACTCAATGCTAGTAGTATTACAGGTTAAACTTGGTGACTGATTGTGTGTCCAGGTCTGTAAGACACAGAACTATTATAGAACCCCGTGGTTTGGTATTTTGCCAAAGGTGGATTTTTAAATTTATAGGATCCTTCATAATCTCAAAATGGTTTTAAATGGTCATCATCCCCAATTTTAGAGTTGTTAATTTGTGATATTGCTGATTTACAGAGCCATAAGCCTCTCCGGATTTAAATAATTTTGTTAGAAATTAAATAACATTCGGTACTGAAGGTATAAATGGATCTATATTTCTCTCTTGGCTAAATATCTGCCCCAGATCCTACATCATATTGTTTTAACATGTTCCATGTAAGAAAGCATAGCATGTTGGTGGAATGGTCTGTCTCAATCTCAACCATGCTTGCTTGATAGAACTCCTGCAATCAGTGTAAGCTATTTGTGCAGGGGAGGGATGTCTCTGAAAGAAGAGTGCAATCAATCTTTTTCAGTTTGAAAACATCATTAAGTCTGAATATGGCATGGTTTGTATAACTAGCCAACCTGGCTGAGACGACCAATATGGAACTATAATTATTTTTGTAGTTGTAAAGTTTCTAATTTTTGTATATATTTTAATATTAAACTTAAGTGGGGTAAAAGCATAAAAGAAATATTGGAACTGGTTTACAGTAAAGGCATCACATTTACTTGGTATCTGGATCTGGGTCGCCAAGGTATATAAGTGACATTTAGCTTCAACCCTAGATGCAAACAAATTTGTGTTGGGTTAATAGTTTTCTGTGACTATTTATCGGCATCTGTTATCTGATGATTTCGACGGGCCTGATAGCTCAGTTGGTAGTATCCCTGCTTTCTGAACTGAAGGCTGTGGGATCGATTCCTAACCAGGACAAACATTTGTGTGATGAACATAGATGTTTGTTCTGTGTCTGGGTGTTATATTGTATTCTATGTATGTATTTACAAACAAAAAGTATATAAATATTGTATCAGTTATCTGATTCCCATAGTACAAGCTATGCTTAGTATGGGGCTAGATGGCACTGTGAAATATCCACACATATTTATTTATTTATTATTTACTCATACTAAAATGTGGATATATTTAATGCTTCATAAAGAATTTTAAACTGAGAAATATTGTTAATAATTCCAAAAATTAAAATTATGTGATAAGCTTCGCAAAATGTGTGTTTTGTGTGTGCTTCTTGTTTCCACATTCCATTTATTTTTCGACTATAGTCACGTGTACATCCTGTTCTATTTGCATCAATAATGATTTCATCATCATATATTATTTATCAATTTATTTATTATATTTTTAATACTGTTGGCCCACCAAGACAGATCAAGTTTACCCCTTAGGGAATATCATAGCATAGGTCCCTCCCTTGACTTAGCTTTGTGGTGCTTTAGGAGTGCAGAGCACACTGCAATCAAAGTACCTATAATCTTGGCAAGATCTCATGTGCAACATCCATTTAGTGAAGGTGTCTTTGTATTGAGTTATTTTTGATATTCTTTTGTGCCTAGGTAACTGTACTGGCATAGTTCTCTGGTGTCAAATATAAAACCCCAAAATTGACAACTTTCTATGGGTTAAATAATGTTTTCATAAAAGTTTTATAACTAACCCAAGGCAAGTATAACAACCATTACTTGTTTCATAATTTGGACTGATTTGTATACTAGTCTATAACTATTACTTTTATATTACTTTTGTAATTATACATTGGGTAATGGGTGCTATATAAATTATAGCAGAGCATTAAATGAATAAATCCATTTTAATATGAGCTGTGGTCGGATATTTTGATTAACAAGATAGATAGATTGCATCCTAAGATTGCACCCATATTTTAGCGTATTATACAAAATATACTAATATGTTAGACATATTAGTATAAATTGAGGTCAAGCCCCGTTTGTGATTCAACTTTTTCTTATACTAATTAATCTGTGAATTATGGTGAGTAGGCAATACTGCCATAAAAATCATAAGTATTTTATTGGCATTGCATAACTTTTGAAGTTGAATTAAGAAAGAAATTATCTGAAATCACATACTCATACCATACGGGTTAAAATAAAATGTACAGTCTTTGCACTTTTCTCCAACAGTTCAGATATTGGGACAATCATTGGTATGACTCACCTCTATGGACAAGCAGTTGTCTTGGCCTGAGTTGGTTTCAGTCGCTTTCACTCCACTGGTAGGGTGGCTTGTAATAGCTGGTAATAGCACTTTTTGGCTGGAGTTGTAATGTTTTTCAAGAAATTGAAGGCTAGGTTTTCTTATGTCTATACCTGCGTCAACCTTTGGTGGTAGCCAGGCCCACCATTTGTGTTTTCTTTATGGCCTTTTTTATAATATTAAGCAGTGTGCCTTTGAGGTTTTAACTTTTCCAATTAGATTATTTATCCTCTTTTTTAATTAAGAGTAATGTGGTATTTCCTAATATAGATAGGCCAATAGCCGGCTGTGTTGATTCCGATTCGAATTTGTTGTCTCAATTAGTTACAGAATCAGTTAGAGAACTGTTTATTTCAAGATTCACCTTTATTGCCTGCATTAGGGTACAGTTTTGTGGTATCAGTTGATTCATTAATTTTTGTTTATTTTTCTTTTGTAATAAAGACTTAAGAACTGCGGTCAGTCCAGATGTGGTCTTTCTTTCATTTATTGGTGGTCCATATTTAGGCTGCTTTAGGCGTTAGGTCTCCTAATGCCAATAGTATGTCTTGACTGGTAGATGGTAAACTTCCACCTCAATTTCAATGCTCAAGGCTGTCGGTTGTCGCTGCGGTGATTTGTTGTTTTATTTCTCTTTTCGTTCTTTATATATTAATTCAGGGGAATTATTAATTTTACATTATTCCTTCTGCGCTACTGCCTGAAACTCTGGAACTCTAGATCATTTACAATACAGTACCCTGTGGGGCCATAAGATCATGATGGTAATAATGAGCTATTAATACTAGGCCCAAAGTGAAAGACTCATTGCCACATTGTGTGACTGCAGCCAATTAGGTAACATGAGCCATTGAAACTTAGACCAGGTACCAGCCGACAGTGGTAAAGCTTTGAAAGCTACTTTTACATAATAGATCTCTTGTCCTTATGTCGCATATGAAATCCAACAGTCATACCTACGTTGACACATCTGGCGTGCCACCCGTGTCTTCGGTTTTTAAACTAGATATAGGCAGATAGTGGTAGAGCTTTGAAAGCTACCTTTACATCATAGATTTCTTGTCTTCATGTCGCGTATGAAACCCAAGAGTCTCAACCACGTCGACACATCTCGTGTGCCTCCCGTGTCTTCAGTTTTTTCACCAGGTATGAGCAGACAGTGGTAGGTAAAGCTTTGAATAACTACCTTTACGTCATAGATCTCTTGTCCTCATATCGCGTATGAAACCCAAGAGTCACAACCACGTCGACACATCTCGTGTGCCACCCGTGTCTTCGGTTTTTTCACCAGGTATGAGCAGACAGTGGTAGGTAAGGCTTTGAAAAACTATCTTTACGTCATAGATCTCTTGTCTTCATATCGCGTATGAAACCCAAGAGTCACAACCACGTCGACACATCTCGTGTGCCACCCGTGTCTTCGGTTTTTACACCAAGCATAACCTCGACGTGTGCCACCCATTTTGAGGTTATGAAGAAACCGGCTGTCTTCCTCTTTTTATTTGCATCTCCGAATCTGATTTCAGTTCCTGATCATTCTTTACCTGGGATACTGGCTTCCTACGGATATAAAATATCGTAGTCTTACCATTGTAGCATTGTTTGGTGTTAAGTCTTTGGTGTTAAGTTATTATTTTCTTTAGGTAATATTTCACATATTCCGTCCCTTAGGACGCTTTGGCTGAAAAATAATATCCCTGAACTCGTTTTCTTAATAATTTTAGTAGAAAAATACAAAGTTAAAGAAAATTAAAGTTAAAAACGTTGCGTGTTTTGCACCGCAAAACAGGACAAGTGACTTTGACAGGGCGCGTGACATAGACTAGGGTGTGTTGAGTTTTTTGTTTTAGGGCTCTATGGAGGCTCTAAAGTTGCGTTTATGTTGCCAGCAAATGGGACTGCTGCATGTTAAAAGTTCTATGTCTTCGAACGAATGCACGATGTACAATATCCGTTATCTGGTTCCCATAGTACAAGCTTTACTTAGTTTGGGGCAGATGGCGCTGTGTGAAATGTCCACACGTATTTATTATTATTATTGTTTATTTTAAAACAGTGGCCGTGACCTCTGTAATTCTCTTAATCAATCTCTAAACTTGTTCCCCGTACCTTCCCAATAGCTCCTGGCTGCAGCTGTTTTCTGATGAAGGTGGTGCTGAAGTCGAGGCAGACGGGTCGGACATACGCGGTGTACTTGAACGCCACAGATACTATCACCACTGCTATGTCGCCTTGGTAGTTTGATCTGATTTGAGCACTAAAAACGGTCGGCACGTGCAATTCCTTCACCTAAACGAGTAAAACTTTTTATAACTTCATCATCATCACCATCATCATCATTAACAGCCTGAAGACGTCCACTGCTGAACTAAATAGGATTTGAGCGGCTGCTCGCCTCCTGCATCCATCGGCTCCCCGCGGTTTTCACCAGATCGTCGGTCCATCTAGTGGGGGGCCTACGCTGCTTCCGGCTCGTGGTCGCCACTCGAGAACCTTCTTCAATTACTTACCATAGGATATTTTTAAGAACTCATAAAACCGTGAGTTTAAAACTGTTTTCACGTTAAATGCTCAGATTTTGACATTAGCCCGCCCGGCGAAGCGTAGACGGTTACAGTTAGCAGTTAAAGTAAGCTGGTGCAACTCAGCCTCAAGGTGGTTATAATCACAATTAAAGTTATGACGTCATTTAACAAATTTTTTTCCTAACGTTGCACCATAAACACAGTAGGTGCAACCCACAAGGTTGGGTGGGGTGTCGGGTGAGTTGCACTAACTTACTTTAGCAATAACAGTCATGAGCATTTTAGTTAAAGTACCGGTTAGGCGAAAAATTTGTTACTTAGAAGACGTCATAACTTTCACTGTGATTATGGTGCAACTCAGCCTTAGGCAAAGTTACTGTCAGATTTTGACATTAGCCCGCCCAGCGAAGCGTGGACGGTGACAGTTACCTGTAAAGTTACCGTTAAAGTAAGCTGGTGCAACCAAGGAACTTATACGTATACGTAAGTTCCTTGGGTGCAACTCAGCCTACATAAGTGTATTCTAATTAGAAACTAACGTCAGCTTGCTGTGCGTAGCCGTCATCTTCCGATGCATTCCACGGTTGGTGCAACTTGCCGAAGCCCACCGCAAAGTCAGTGGCGGGTCTCTGGCGACTACCCGCAACGAGACTCCAAAAGCAGTGAGCAACTGTAAATGAACAAGATTTATAAAAACACAGTTAAAAGTTATAGAGTCAACGCAATTTATTTTCTTTCTTTTCTTTTCTTTCTTTTCTTTCAAAGTTCAAACAAAAATAAACGTAGGTAAATCAAACGAGGAAACTCAAAGAATAAAATTGACCATCATATACAACATATTAATAGGTAATTAGGTACAAATAACTTAGGTAGCCATAAACTTCAATTATAATTAGTAAATCTCTGAGCTGTGGACATGGCAAGTCTGTCTTTCCATGGCTTAAAACTGACAAACTATTTCTTATCTTTTTCATCGGCATGGCTCGGCCATTATGTAAAATTTCCTTATGTTTCCTTTTGATATTGAAAGGAACTTCTCTTATTCACCTAATTCTGGGTTCTTACCTGAGATAACAACTCTGTTAGTGATGAGAGTAGCTCCACATAATTGTCTATGAAGCGCCTCCACTTTGTCATAAACACCGCCATGCCACGGCATTTCTCCGCGAGCTAGGTTCTGCTTGTTGGGAGTGAAGTTTGTGTCAACTGGTGTGTAGATGGCACATTCTGAAATGTTTACAATGGTCCTAAGATTTGTGCTTTGATAAGACTTCGAAGAATAAAAGATATGCTATCGGTTAGCTTGAAAGCGGGATAGTTAGGACATCAGAATGGACTCTGAAAGAGATCGGAATGAGATCGATTGAGGGAGGATGAAACAACAATGATTATTACAGTACTATCATCTCATACAGTCGTCACCATCATCAGCCTGAAGACATCCGTTAATGAACAGACTCCCCCAGAGAGCGCAATTTGAACGGCTGCTCGCCTCCTGCATCCATCGGCTCCTCACGGTTTTCACCAGATCATCCATCCACCTAGTGGGTAGGACACGGTGATAAAAAGTATGCCCACAACAAATTAATAATTGACAACATTTCTGAATAATAAATACAGTAGGTACTAAGTAACAAAAGTGTTCGTTTTAGTCACCTGGAGAGCACCTTGCGACATAGGTCCAATTGCCATCGACACATCGCATGTCATCCAGGTCAGCTGTGGAGTAGTATTCAGTGCTGCGGCACCGGGGGCTCACCACAGTACCTGAGAGCTCGTATTCATTGCAAGCCCTGACCCCTCCTCCAGGCAGAAGGCAACGGTACTCAACTGAATAATGTGGGGACAGGCGGCACAGTGCTGTATGAAGAAAGAAAATAGAAAAGCTTGATTTGTAAAGTAACAATTATTAGAATACTAAAATTCTATTTTCATTTAATAGTTACTATGTATGATTTATAAGGAACAAAACTATTTAAATATTTAATTTAAAAGCATCGGCCTGAATATACTACCTTGTGAAACACTTTCTAAAAAACATACTATCAAAGGTACTTACGGACGCATTTAGGCGTCAGATCGGACCACTGTCCGTTATAACAGTAAACCGAGCTGGTTCCGCTGACTGCGTACCCTTGTTGGCAGGTGATGGTGATGTTAACAGTGTCGTAAGCATCTCCCGGTTCCGCGTTAAGTGTATTTGTAGTGAAATTTCCGTTGTCAGGGAATGGCGGCAAGATGCATTTGTCTTTATTTGGCCTACAAACATTATTATTTAAATAACTATTAGATAGTACAAGAACCACTAAAATGCATTAACATTAAACTATTACGTACGTAAAATATTCTTTAATAAGCTGCGCATGCTTGATGACGTGCGTGAATGTGGTGAACATCACACAGTATTGTTTGTCCCCCCGTGCAGCAGAGGCCACTCCGCGCAGGAAGTACCGCTCCTCTCCATGGCTCCACGCAGGAAACGCCAGCCCACCGCCCGTGTCACCTTGGCACAACTCACGCGCTGTGTCTGGTACATGTACCAATAATTTTTATGGTACGCTATTGTTAATTAAGTGTGTTGTCATAACCTCATTGATAGACAACAACAAGACAAGGCACAGCCATAAATACCGATACTATCTTGGCTCAGGTCAATGGTATTAACTGTAGATAATAATATTATATTGACAATCGAAATGGACTTGGACGCACCGCACAGAATCCTACAATTTTCGTCACTTGGGATTAGTCTTGAAGGGATTTTTCCTATTACCGCTGCGACTACAGTACAGTAACACTCAGCTCTTACCGTTATAGTACGCGCAGAACTTGTCAGCCGTGATGTAATCGCGACTTCCTGGTGGTGCTTCCATCAGGCACTGCTCGTCGCTGACAAATGGTAGGTTCACTTCTTGCAGAAACTGCCAGTGGTCTTCTAGTCCATCCTGCGCAGAGCGCCCCCAACTTGCTATCTGAAAATCATCCACCATGATTCAAAGGAATGATTTTTTAAAGTGTGTACCATGATTGCCTTCAAATCCTAACTATTGAACCCTTACTGAATATCTGCAATCTGTGGTGTGTGAGAGTATCCCTTGGATCCTCAGTCAATATTAAATTTTTGTAGCTAGATCAATAAAATTTGGTTATTGTTTATTCAGTGGCGACCATGAACTAGAAGACACAGCGTAGACCGGGCCCCCAGTGGGTGGACTACCTGGTCAGAACTGAAGAAGCTGATGGACGCAGGAGGCAAGCTCCCGCTCGGAGTGGCGCTCTGATAGGGGAAGGCTATGTTTAGCAGTGGACGTCTTCAGGTTAGTTGATGATGATGATGATGATTAGTACCAGTAGGCTGAAAGGCACTTTATCATCAGAAAGACACTTACTTTCCCAATTTTACCAACTGTGAGCTGACTCCTGTCGAAGTCAAAGTCGAAGTTTACACAGATGGGTTTGACGAAAGTCCCGAACTGGAACGGAGTGACGACCTTCAGGGCTGCCATATCATCTTGATAGTTCGTCTGTAAACCGGTGAACCTGGCTGCCAGCCTTATTTCTTGCACCTATGAACAAATGAATAATATATTCAAAATGATACTAAATTAGGTTCAGCGACAACAAACTGATAGCATCAATATTTCCTCACATCAGATTTCTGCACATTATGGTCTAGCTGGCTGTCCCAGTGGCGGTAGAACTTGCCAGCAGCAACAGCGAAGTGAGACGATGGACGCTGTCGCTTCATCTCACCCCAGAAACAATGCGCAGCTGGAAAGGTGTAATTTACCTATTTACTATTTGCTTCGTAATCGAACATTTGATGGAAATTTTTATATAAGTACTCTTCCAAGACATCCTATTGTATCAAATTTCGTGTATTTAAAAAAGTTTCATTACAATTTATTTCAATTAAAGTTAACAAGACAGAAGACTTTGATTCTCACCTGATATGACAACTTCACTGGTAATAATAGAACCACCACATATCTGCAGGTAGGGGTCCTTCATTTTGAAATACACGCCAACGTGCCACGGTGTAGTGCCTTGATTAACAGGTTGCTTTGCAAGCTCTCTGTTATACGTAACAACACCACAATCTGTAAGAGTTATTAAATTACCAGTCTTGTACAAATTGATGATGAATTTACTCTTTACTTTCCCTAGAAAATTTGTTACTTTTGTTTAATAGCAGTTTCAAAAATAAGTCGGTTTATAACCAGTAAGTTGATGACTGCTGCAAGGTATCCATACTCACCAGGAGTACATGTGGCCACGTAACTCCACGTTCCATATTTACATCGCATATAGGCGAGCTCTCCTGCGTGATAGTAAAACGGTGAGCGACACTGCGGCCGCACAGTCGTCTCTTCATCCACCAGCTCATCACACAGGTACGCGTCTGCCTGAGATGTTGAATTGTTCGGGAAGCAGAGGTAGTTTACGCTCGGGTTTTTATTCAAAACACATTGCGCTGAAAACATTCAGAACGATGAAGGTTTAAGTTAAGTCTATTCCCCTTGAACACATCATGCAGTACTTATGGTTGAAATTCCATCAACCCGCACTAAGCGGTATGCTTATGCACTTTATAGTGCGTACAGCCAATGAGTGGAACACCTTGCTGACGTCCTTGTTGTGATCTGGGAGTTTTCTCGTCAAGAGTGAACAGGTATCTTTTAGGCAAGCATGCGTACACTGTCAGGGCCAAACTGTGTCATAATTTTCCATGGCCATTATTCCGTATCGATTCCTTACTTCGAAACCACGCGAGTTCGTTGTCTTACATAAGAAATCTGCAAAACTCTATTCTCTATGAAACGAAAATAAAACCGCGCGAAATGAATTTGGAATTGGCGCGGTTTGAACTGTCAAAAATCGTATGTTTTACCGAGACGCGTTCCGAAACATAAACACATCAAAAGATTTGACCACTTATGTCAATATATTTTATTCAAAATAAAGATAACTTTAATGTAAAGTGAAGGTATATCTGACACTGTGACACGATTTGAACAAGACACGATAACGACGTGGTTTCGTATCGTGTGAAATCTGTGTTTCCATAGAGAATAACCGCCCAGGTAAGACAGTGGTCAAATGCCTATAAAGAATAAAAACTAGGGATAGCCGAATATTCGGTATTATTCGGTATACCAAATATTCGGCATGTTTTTCGTGTTCGGTATTCGGCCAAATATTCGGTTAAAGTGCCGAATAATTACCGAATATTTTATTAAATACTTTCCGTTAAATACTTCCAAAATTATCTTTTATGGGGGCACTTTTAATCGTTTCTCTAGATACTGATAACTTGCTCTACCTAGGCCCTAAACGCTTGGTAACCAGAAAACTATGATATTTTGTGTCTAACGGGTACTACTGACCTATAAAGCGTGCGATTTGGTCCAATATCTAATTAGAATACTTTTTTTTAGGTAAGTAATTGCAATTACAATACAAAAATGCGCTAATACAACGTTTCGATTGTTTCTAAGAATTCTGTTATTTAGAAATGTATATTTTTTTTTGTTTGGATTATTTTTATCAAAATCAATTATTCACATATACTTGAATAGCAAATTCATAGGAAATTTTCATAAAAATAAAATTTTACACTAAAAATAGTAGAATAAAAACGGTTTCCGTTGCAGTGGTACTTTTGTTGAAGTTTTATAGCGACTGAATTTACGGGAAAATTCGTGTAAAACGAACCGAATAGTTCGGCCGAATCGGTTCGATTCAAAAATCCACGTTCGGCGCATCGCTAATAAAAACTATTAAAAACTTACAAAGGCATTTGGGCTGATTGGTGTGTGTCCAGAAACCGGTAAAGCATGATGTAGCGGTCGGTCCTTTGAGCTTGTACCCCCGCCGGCAGGAGTATTCAAGGCGTACACGTGATCGAAGAGTGGTTTGGTTGTTGTGTCTTCCTGACGATGTTTGAAAGGACTCGTCACGAATGTCGTAAAATCCGTTTTGTGGGTGTGATGGTAGTATACAAGTGTCGGATCTGAAATAGAATATCATAGTATTATTAGGCTGATCTCAATAGACAGATAGGTAGATAGTGGGGCGAACTATTGTCCCACAAATTAAATATGCAAGTAGGTACAAAGGAAACCTTATGAACTAGTGTTATAATGTGCGATTTTGAGAAACGATCGATAGTAATTTGGTCGTTCATCCTCATCATCGTCATCAGCCTGAAGACGTCCATTGCTGAACATAGGCCTCTTCTATTGACCTTTGAGCGGCATGCTTGCCTCTTCCGTCCAACGGCTTCCCACGGGTTTGACTATTTCGTCAGTCCTCCACCTAGTGGATGGGTCCACACTGCGGTTTCCGCTTTGTGGTGGCCACTCGAGCACCTTTCATACCATTGACTATAAATCCAGTTGCCCAACGATACAACTTCCCCTCGTACGAAATTAGTAGTTTATTTCAACCGCTAATCCTACGAGAGGAAGCGGGACACCCAATATGTCTTTTGTTCCATCCTGCTCTGTCCTTTGTAATTTCGTATGACTTTGTCTTGCTTGTTACCTCGCCCCCTGCCCCCGTAGGTCAGTCGTGTTTGCACGAGAAATTTTGTTCACGAGCTATCCACGGGCTTTTAATCTTTGGTTCATTCCCACCTTCAATTTCAACTTTTCCAAGAGCTATATCGGTGCCTGTAGCTCTCCTGCGGATTTCCTTAGATCTTCCAGAATCAAGGAAATTTCGAGCATAGGCAAAATAGGTTTCTCTCAGCCCTTGGAGCTTACTAATGAGGCCAACGGTAAGAGACCACATCTTAGTACCATAAGATACTATAGTGTCTGTTTGAAAATGAGAACCGGCAATCGATATAATTAGTAGACGTGTTCTCTACCGTCCATGTTTAAGGCAGCTGGCTCAGTGGCGTATTTTGGGAGAGGCCTATATCCAGGAGTGAACTAAAAATAAATAATCTGATAATGACGCTGATGAATTTCATCGTAATAGTGTTGACCCCTCTTTGGATATCCGGGTAACATTTTCCTACAGAGCATGAAAAAAAAAAAAACAATAAAGAATATACTCACATATCATCCCAAGTCGCCTTCGCGATGACAAAACATAGAGTCACAGCTAAAACAAATATGTCACAATTTTTTTTAAAGCAGGCAATTTATGCCTTTATTACTCAAGCTAGCTACTAGAATTATAAAAACCTTTGATAAAACTAAACTAAACTACTATAAAGAACCTTTCTTTACCTTTAAGTATTATTTTATTTATTTTTATTTTATTTTATTCCACATGGAAAACTAACAGCTGCTTAGAAGCTAATAAGTTATGATTATAACAAGAAAGCCTTAAACAGTTTTCGCTTATGGTTATAAAGTTCAAAGTTAAAAGTGTCCTAACAGTTAAAAATGCTAACAAATAACGTTGATAGATAACAAGTGAAGAGAAAATAACATAAATCTGGGTATGGCATCAAGTGATTTATTAGTACAAAAGCTTAAATAACGATATCTATATACACTAAACTAAACAACTTAAATATACTTTAAACCTATCATAATACATATTTACACCTAACTAAAAACGAAAACCCTATCAACATAAATCTTAAATAACTTAAAATAAATGTACTAAATGTACTTAAATTATATGAGAACGAGATGATAATTAATACAACGAGATTGAACAGAATTAATAATTATTAATAAAGAATTGATTGATAAGTGATTTGAAGAAATTCCGCCTCATTGTAAACATATCTACATTTTCAGAATAATAAAGATTATAGACTGTATAAATAGCCGCGATGGTCAATAGACAGTCCAAATGCTATAGGCCACTGCCGGTAGGTAGCGTATATTAGGAGCGGGTGGTCTAGTTAAATCAAATTGACTAGACCACCGATTCGAATCATCATCATCCGTAGATGTCCACTGTTGAACATAGGCCTCCCCAGAGAGCGCCACTTTGAGCAGCTGCTCGCCTCCTGCATTCATCGGCTCCCCGCGGTTTTCACCAGGTCGTCGGTCCACTTAGTGAGGGGTCTGCCTACGCTGCTTCCGGTTCGAGGGCGCCACTCGAGAACCTTTCTTCCCCATCGGTTGTCAGTTCTACGAGCGATGTGACCTGCCCATTGCCATTTCAACTTGCTTGCGATAGTCGTATGTTTTTTCTATAATCTGTACTCTAGACATAATATTTATAATGAAGTAGTAGTAGGTTTTTTGGCGGGAACGCGGAACAGTTCACGTCGATGCATTATATTATTTTTCAAAACTTGTGATTTTTCCAGTGTTAATGTTTAAAATTGGTGGCGTTTTACGCATTAAGTGCTGAATTACGAGCATAAGTGTGGGCAAGTGATATAATGTGGTGAAACGTGATTTTTCGTGTTGCTTCCAAAATTCCATAGAAGCTTCTAGTAAAGTTGCCATCACTTTGCTGGAGCATGACTTAGACTGGACTATGACTATGACTAGGACATGACTTTGCGTGAAATATTTTATAACACGATGAAATTATAATACTTGACACTGGCTAAATACACTACGTGTGGAGCCAAAACATAACAAAAAAAAAGTAGTAGTAGTTAGTAGGTAGATCTTACTGGTTAGGTAGGTTATTAACACTAATTTTAAAAAAGGTGATTGTTCAAGGTTGATAGCGTAGCCGCTGGGTTTTAAACAATTAAATACTTAGTTGAGAACTAAGAGTTGAAATAATAACGGTCAAGTGCCAGTCGGACTCGCTTCGAACGTTAAAAACGAGCAAAAAAATCGATTTGTTGAATGGGAGCCCCCTTAAAAATGCATTTTATTCTGTTATCTTATTTGTTGTTATAGCGGCACCATCTGTGAAAATTTCAACTAACTCATGACATGAACCGTAGTTAGACAGGTGAAATTTTACCAGGCTGTAGGATTCTACAGCCTGGTGACAGACGGACAGACAGACAGACAGCAGAGCCTTAATAACACAAGAACTTATGCCCAAAACGAATCTATGCCTTGCTTCTCGAGCCATAAAGTATCTAAGAGGTACTTGATACTATAATAAGACCAACAAGTTCTCCGGTCTCGCGCTTAAGCTCCTAGCTCATTCAAACATCCATCAATGAAAGAAATAACGATCGAAGGCAGTTGTATGGCATTTGATCAGCGCCCCATACAACTGCCTTACGTTAACGTTACACTTACGCGCGCGTAAATATTCGTGCTAGGCTTACTGATATGAAAATAACTTACCAAGAGTAATAAGTGAGACACCCTGTGACACTAAAACCATGTTAAAGCGAGTATAATCAATTATTTAATTAAATAATATGGATGAAGTTACAATTCGACGAAGTTTTTTAATTAAGAATCAGTATTAATAGTAACATGCTTCTCAGACGAATGTTCGCCAAACAATGATTCAACTGCTAAATATGTCGATGGTTAAGGAAAAAACCTATATTTAATAGTTTAAAGACGTTTGTTAGCCTATGCACAAATATTTGTCCTGTCGCGGGAAACGAACCCGCGGCCTCCGGGTTATGAGCCAACCTGCTCTTCTTCCACAGAGTACATTGGTAAAGACTGAAATCTTCTTCTTCTCTTTAATGGCTTTCTATCGCTTGTTTGCAATAATTCTGCCAATGTCAAGTGAGTAAAATTTGTACGGTAATGTCAAGTCAAAGTCATATTTTGTCAGTCAAAACGCCAACAGTAAAATGGTGGAAATTTTACTGAAGGCTCTGAAAAAGGCCGTTGAAGCAAAAACGAAAATGTTGGTTTTATGATCTTGAAACCATTTGCCAACATTTGTGCACATTCACGAACACTTAACGGATAATAATCCACCCATATAACACATTAAAGTTCAAGATACACTAGTTTTGAAAAATAAATTCAAAATTCGCAACCGCCATTGTCGGATTTTCTTCAAAGACCCAACCTGCTCAACCACCACACCACGGGGGCTGTCACTGTTTGTCCTACGATTACGTCCTATGACTTTGTTGTTTACACTGACATTGTCGCAGCGACCGTCACTGTTGTATATCCCTTGGCTTTGTAGGGATCCACAGGCAGACCACATCGCTTGCAAAAACGACAACCGATGGCGAAGGAGAGTTCTGGAGTGATGATCATGAACCGGAAGATGAAGCATCTATTATAGCCTGACCTCCAACTAGATGGACCGACGATCTGGTCAAAACCATGGGGAGCCGATGGATGAGTAACGTTCAAAGTGGCCTCCTATATGGGAAAGGCTGTGGTTCAGCAGTGAACATCTGGCGGCTGATGATGATGGAGCAAAATCAGAATTTCGTAATTGTTCAAATTGATCATTCTACCCAATAGATTTTTTGGAAAACTTCTAGTGCTCTTGTAATGGTTTTGAAAACTTTCGTTTTAAGGTGAAGGAACATATACCAGCTAATTACCATGGCGGAAGGTTTAATTTTATAAACGACATAGCAGTAGTGATAGTGTCTGTGGCATTCAACTACACCGCGTATGTCCGACCCGCGCGCCTCGACTTCAATGAAAACTTTTACAGAAAACAGCTGCAGCCTGGAGCTATTGGGAAAGCACGGGAAATACTTGAACTTTTTACTTACGATATATACATCGATATATCAATATTTATTGTAATATAATACTTTGTCATCAACAATCGTCACTAAAGTCAGTTGTTTTTGTAACCTAAGATTTATATATTTGGTAATAACATAATACAAGGTGACCTTGAATTGGTATATTATTCCGAAAGGAGGTAAATCTACACCCCAAGGTAGACAATTCTACGACTTTACTAAATAATACTTTTTCAGTGAAGAAATGCCATGTAAAGTTTATGGTCGAAAATAGCCTTAGCGCAGGGATGGTTGAACTTCGTCGTTGACCGAGTGCACATAAATGAGTTTAACGTCCTGTGTTTAAAAATGAATTTATAGTATCTTGTTAATTGTCGTAGCGATCGCACGTGCAATTTTGTGAGTGGATTTATTTTTTACCATATCGTGGTCCCAGTCCCCCCATTTCGGGATAACATACTAGGTCACCTTGTATAACTTAAATAACTTTAAAACTAATTCAATAAATATGTACACCTAACTAATAACGAAAATCCTGATAAAAAAAGCTATATCAGTAAAATTGCTATAAATAAAACATGGGATTTATTTTTGTATACACGTTTTTGTAATACATAATATAACTTCCTTGGTTGTTTTATTTCAAATTTCTGATATATACGAAGATGTTTGCTGATGAACCTATAACAAACCGGCGGTTATATGCCTTCTATAAAATAAGGAAAGAATACTAAACTCGATACATCATTATCTTAACAATGACAGAACGTTAAACCCCCATTTTAACGCCATCTATCGGGTCCTTATAAAAAAACTGTTTTTTTTTATTAAAACGCCTCATTAAGAATTTCTTAAAAAAACGTCATTGAAGTCCCAGGAAAATAGTTCCAATAAAATAAATACACAAATAATGGTGCAGATCGAGATTACTGTGTGGTCAAAAAGTGTGTTTTAACTTCGGAATGGGGGGCCTGAAAGCCTGAAATGTTAAAATGCTTAGGGCCGTGGTGCCGAGTCTGCGCCGAACCGACTGAAAATCGAGTGATACCTGAAAGGTTTTGGTTTTGCATTCCCTACTTCTGATTTGATAGCCGGGATATATTGGTACCGCTCTCCCTCTTGCCAAAACTTTCTAATAAACTGTTCATGGTGTTGTATCGCTGTGAAAAACGTGTAAGCGTGGATTTTGCATGGACTGTCAGATGTTATTGCGCTAGATATGATCCCTCGGAGGAAGAACCGATGTTTGTCTCCATGTCGCTCTGGGAAGACCCAACCACCGCCGTTGTCAACTCTGCATACTGGTGACCGTGGTGAACTGGCTGGAAAATATAAAAAAAGCATTGGACACACAAAGATATCACCATCATCAACAACGGCCTGAAGAGGTCCACTGCTGAACATAGGCTTCCTTCTTCTTCTTCTTTAATGGCTTTCTATCGCTTTTTAGCAATAATTCTGCCAATGTCAAGTGAGTAAAATTTGTACGGTTATGTCAGGTCAAAGTCATATTTTGTCAGTCAAAATGCCAACAGTAAAATGGAGGATATTTTACTGAAGGCTTTAAAAAGGACCGTTGAAGCTAAAACGAAAATGCATGGTTTTATGATCTTGAAACCATTTGCCAACACTCGTGCACATTAACGAACACTTAACGGATAATAATCTACCCTTATTACACATTAAAGTTCAAGATACACTAGTCTTGAAAAATAAATTCAAAATTCACAACCGCCATTGTCGGATTTTCTTCAAAGACCTCTAGGCTTCCTTCACAGAGCGCCACTTTTGGCTGCTCGCCTTTGTAACCATCGGCTCCCCGTGGTTTTCACCAGATCTTCGGTCCACTTAGTGGAGGGCCTACGAATTCGTACTTTCCATAGGGTCCACTCCTCCAGCGGACGTAGCCTTCTCGATCCTCTTATCCCGGCAACAGCCCAAGCCGAGGCTCGCACCCCAGGGGTGCCCTTGAGCTAGTTGCCCCCCACTTTTGTCGGCTGGGTGCCTAAGCGCCTGCCCAACCCGCCCGGTGACGCTGTAAAGATCAGTAGAGACCAACAGCATTAGCCCGTTCAAAAAAAAGCCTTCGAATTCGTAGTTGCCACTCGAGAAGCTTCCCCATTGGTTGTCAGTTCTATGAGCGATGTGGCCTGGCCGTTTTCATTTCAAATTGCCATTCTAAAAAATATAGCGATCACTTTAATTCTCCTACGTATCTCCTCATTTCAGACTAAGTAATAAGCGATAGGGAACAAAGGTTCTCGAGTGGCGACCATGAACTGGAAGTTGCAGCGTAGGCCGGCCCCCCACTAGGTGGACTGACGACCAGCATAGCGATTCAGGAGACCTCAGCGCTGAGGCTCAGAGCTGAGGTCTCC
This sequence comes from Ennomos erosarius, assembly GCA_963580505.1. Taxonomy (NCBI): domain Eukaryota; kingdom Metazoa; phylum Arthropoda; class Insecta; order Lepidoptera; family Geometridae; genus Ennomos; species Ennomos erosarius. The sequence continues at coordinate 5,899,428 of OY757005.1, read as the reverse complement.
TGAATCGCTATGCAGAACCGTGGTGCAAGAGGCAAGCAGCCGCTCAAAGTGGCGCTCGTTGGGGGAGGCCTATGTTCAGCAGTGGACGTCTTCAGGCTGATGATGATTAAGCGTATTACCGCTCGTATATCCTCCGCAAATTTTATCACTAGTGATGAACTCGAGGTCATCCCTCGGAGACTGGGATTTGCAAGTCTCTATGTCCACGTACGGAAGATTCGAATATTTGAGCACTTCAGAAGTGGAGCCATTTTCACTAGTGAGACCCCAGCCCGCAATCTGTGCACAAAATTAATAATCGATACATAATAAGTAATATCAATATAAAATATCATCATCATCATCATCATTAACAGCCTGAAGACGTCCACCGCTGAACATAGGCCTCCCCCCCCCCGAGAGCGCCACTCAGAGCGGCTGCTCGCCTCCTGCATCCATCGGCTCCCCGCGGCTTTCACCAGGTCGTACCCCCTGCCCTGCCGTTACCGTGACCGCTACCGGAGCCACGGGATAGCAGAGCCGCCGGGGACTGGGGGCCGTTATTGTTTGTGCTTGTCATTAGGGGGGGGGGGTTGCCATAATCACCACGCTTGGCAGGCGGCTGGGTGATCGCAGTAGATTATGATGGTGGAGACCAAGGAGAATGCTGCAGCCCATTCCCTGGATATTCCCTTAGCCGACTTTTACGGCACCCACGGGAAGAGATGGAGTGGTCCTATTCGTAACCGGGACCACACGGCTGATATAAAATAAACATCTATAGAATAGGTTATTACTAGGAATTCTGACAAGATTTGGAGCTAGTTCATTTTTGGGTATATAGGTTGGTACGTAAGTATTTGCGAGTAATTAAATTTCAATCCTTAGAAATGGTCTAAGGCTCAATCAGAAAAACATCGATACCTTGTAAAACCACGCGCAAGCGCAGTGAGCGCGAAAAGCCAGAACGATTTTTACTGTAGAAATAATCTGTAAAAAGTGTACCAGGGCGGTTATTCCCTATGGAAACACAGATTCCACAAGATACGAAACCACGTCGTTATCGTGTCTTGTTCAAATCGTGTCACAGCGTCAGATATACCTTCACTTCACATTAAAGTTATCTTTATTTTGAATAAAATATATTGACATAAGTGGTCATATCTTTTAATGTGTTGATGTTTCGGAACGCGTCTCGGTGAAACATGATTTTTGACAGTTCAAATCGCGCCAATTCCAAATTAAGTTCGCGCGGTTTTGTTTTCGTTTCATAGAGAATATACTTGCAGATTTCTTATGTAAGACAAGGAATTCGCGTGGTTACGAAGTAAGGAATCGGTACGGAATAAAGGCCCTGAATTGACTCGGGAGTATGGAGTTCCAAGGTCTTTTTCGGGGCATGGCCGGCATGGCAAGAGCGTTCCATATTAGACATCATCGGCGGGCCCGATAGCTCAGTTGGTAGTATCCCTGCCTTCTGAACTGAGGGCTGTAGGTTCGATTCCTACCCAGGACAAACATTTGTGTGATGAACATAGATGTTTGTTCTGCGTCTGGGTGTTATATTATATTCTATGTATGTATTTACAAACAAAAAATATATATAAGTATTGTATCAGTTATCTGGTTCCCATAGTACAAGCTATGCTTAGTTTGGGGCTAGATGGCGCTGTGTGAAATGTCTACACATATTTATTTATTATTTATTTATCAACACCGATTTGTTGGATGTACCTAATTTGAGTATTTAAACAAGTAATTTAAAAACTGATTCCCACATCATACCTTCCCAATAGCTCCTGACTGCATGTGTCTTCTGTTAAAGGTGGTGTCGAAGTCGAGGCACGAGGGTCGGACATACGCGGTGTAGTTGAACGCCACAGATACTATCACTACTGCTATGTCGTTTTGATGGTTTTTCTCAATACCATCGAAGCCAGGTGATACATGCAGTTCCTTTACCTTTAAACAAATAAAATAACTTTTTAAATCTTGTTTACAAGAGTTCACCAAAGAAACAAGTTTTATTACCACAGGACTGCGTAATTAATTCACTAGGTGGTAGGTTTGTTCTGCAAAGTTCGTCTAGGTAGTTTCCACCGCTTTGCCAGTTATTCTGCCGCCAAGCAGTAGTGTGCTAGCCTTTGTTCCATTTTCAAGGGCATTGTAACTAGTATAACTACTGGGAAAATGAGACTAAATCTTTTTACTAGGCTGTAAATGTTTCAGGATGACGTGCGCAGTGCAGTGTCACGCGAACCATTAGGTATAATTTAAAGTTCCGAGTGATACTGCCAATCTGTTATGGGCAGCCGCGATGCTTAACATTAGCGAACAATTAACTCTTCACGTCATTCAATTACATAAAAAAATTAGCAAGAAGCCAGCAGGTTAAGAAAATCAACGTCTTTTTTATGGTAACCTAGGAACAAGAATGTAATGAAAATTACCTATATTACAAGGCAGCCATTGGCCCTAAAAGTTTACCGTCGATCACCATTTCTGACTTCTCACATCGTTTTTAACAAAAACTTGAGAAATAATAATCAGATTACTACACTCTGTAATCAAGTCATAAAGTCTCTGCCCAGTAATTTCACTAGCTACGATGCCCTTCAAACCGGAACACAGTAGTGCTTGCACACTAATGCTTGGCGGCAGAACAACTGGCAAAGCGGTGATGGGCGGCGAACTTCACAGAAAAGTCCTACCACCTAGTAATACTGCCTACTTAGATGTAAAATAAATATAAGAATAGATATATTGGTCTAGCTAGCTTACATCGGATTCCTGTGCGTTTGTGTCTATTTCCGATCGTTTCCACGGTCGGAGCAGCTTCCCGATGCTCACAGCATAGTCGTCTCCAGGTCTTCGGCCAACCTTCCGATCATAGAAGCAGTTGGCAGCTGGAAGTTGATTAATATACTTAGGTCATTGACAGCCTGAAGACGTCCACTGCAGAACATAAGCCTCCCCAAGGGAGCGCCACTTTGAGCAGCTGCTCGCTTCCTGCATCCATCGGCTCCCCACGGCTTTCAACGAGATCGTCGGCCCACCGGTCAACTGTTGTTTAAGTACTTAGGTAATATTAGATTTTAGAGGAGGATTCAATTATACACAAGTAAAGTAGGCTTTTTTCTAGTGCTTGCCTGTAGCTATCTTCAAATAGGTATAGAGTCTGTGAACTTAGCTGTTGCTGGTTTACATAAAGAACTGGCATTACCAATGTTCGCAACATTACCTAAGTAGTAAGAGTTTATGGGTCATATCTGATCACGCTAAGCTCAAAGTCGTGCAATGTGCTATGGACTTATGGAGACAGCTGCTATGATCGGTGTTTCGGTGTTTCAGCGTTAGCAAGTTGAAATGGCCGAGTTTTGGCGGGAACGCGGAAAAGCTCACGTCGTTCCATTGTATTATTTTTCAAAACTTGTGCTTTTTTCAGTGTTAATGTTTAAAATTGGTGGCGTTTTACGCATTAAGTGCTGAACTACGAGCATGAGTGAGGGCAAGTGATATAATGTGGTGAAACGTGATTCTTCATGTTGCTTCCAAAATTCCATAGAAGCTTCTAGTAAAGTTGCCACCACTTTACTGGAGCATGACTTAGAATGGACTATGACTACCTGACTTAGACTGGACTATGACTATGACTGGGACATGACTGCGTGAAATATTTTATAACACGATGAAAATATAATACAAAACGAAGTGATTATATCCTCTTTGATATAATACTTGATACTGGTTAGCCACCAAATGTTTGGCCACCTTGTATGCCATGACAACTTTATGAAAAACATCATAGAAGGAAAGGTAGAAGGAAAGAGAGGAAGAGGCAGACCTAGAAGGGCATACACAGATCAAATAAAAGAAAAGATAAATGTCATGTCGTACAGGGAGGTCAAAGCATTGGCTGAAGATAGAGAAAGATGGCGATTACTCCACCGACAAGAGCAAGCCTCTTAAATAAGAAGAACTGGTTAGCCAGTGTCAAGTATTATATCAAATTATTATATACACTATGTGTGGAGCCAAAATATAACAAAAAATAAAAGTTGAAATGGCAATGGGCAGTACACATCGCTCGCAGAATTGACAACCGATGGGGAAGAAAGGTTCTCGAGTGGCGACCACGAACCGGAAGGCACAGCGTAGGCCCCCCACTAGGTGGACCGACGATCTGGTGAAAAGTGCGGGGAGCCGATGGATGCAGGAGGCGAGCAGCCGCTCTAAGTGGCGCTCCCTGGGGGAGGCCTATGTTCAGCAGTGGACGTCGCCAGGCTGTTGATGACGATGATGAATACCTAATTCATCAGTAGGTACCTAATGGTAATGACAGCAATGTTAGAAGAATGAGCAAAGTTAGAGAGAGATAGCCAATTAGATATTAATGAGATTTTCTCTCGTTGTTTACCTGTTAGAAGGACAGTGTTGCTGATGAGAGTAGCTCCGCATACTTGCATGAAAGGGGTCTGCGTTTTATCGTAAATTCCGGCATGCCACGGTATTTCCCCATGACGGACATTCTTTTTACTGAGCGTGAAATCTTCGTCTAGTGTTGTGTAGAAGGCGCATTCTGTGATCAAGTAGTTGTTTTAGCACTTTGAAAAGGATGCAGGGGGGTTTTTGGCGGGAACGTGAAAAAGTTCACGTCGTTGCATTGTATTATTTCTCAAAACTTGTGCTTTTTCCAGTGTTAATGTTTAAAATTGGTGGCGTTATACGCATTAAGTGCTGAATTACGAGCATGAGTGTGGGCAAGTGATATAATGTGGTGTAACGTGGTTTTTCGTGTTGCTCCCAAAATTCCATAGAAGCTTCTTGTAAAGTTGCCACCACTTTACTTGAGCATGACTTAGACTGGACTATGACCCGACTTAGACTGGACTATGACTATGACTAAGACTTGACTACGTAAAATATTCTAAAACTCGATGAAAATATACCATACTTGACACTGGCTAAATACAATTCAATTCAATTCAATTCAATTCAATTCAATTCAATTGTTTATTTGCATTCCACAATGTTGTTTAAAGATGTTCGTTTACGTGATAACAGCTCATCATGGGCCCTGTCGGGCACGCAACATTAGAAGAGAGGAAGATAGATAATTAACATTAGTTTGTCAACATTAACTTGCACCTAAAAATATTACAACATTACTATTTATACATGATTTTCTTCTATATGTTTAAGATGACGTCGAATTTATTTATTTATATTAAAGTAAGTAGGCATATGTATAAGTACCTACTTACAGTCATGTTGGTATTTTCCTACTGCTTTATAACAAAATAATATTTATTTTCTTCCCTATAATTTATTGCTTTTACGTTCTATGTCATTGATTATCCATTATAAAAATTAGATTTATTATTATTAATTATATTTATACTATGCTTACATTTTATTTTTATCGTTTAAATATTCATCGACGGTATAATAACTTTTTTCAATTAGAAAGTTCTTTACTTGTTTAATGAAAATTAAATTATTGGATTCATTCTTCATTGCTTCTGGAAGCTTGTTATATATATTGATAGACATAACAAGTGTACCGGAAGCGTGCAGTTTGAGCCGGGATGTAGGCAAGACCAATCGGTTTCCGTGGCGAACTGAACGGTTTACGTGTCTGGGGAGATTTTCTCGCTCTGTATATAGGTTTGGGTAATTACGTACAAATTTACAAATTTCTAAAATATATATACCAGTCAGCGTTAGGATTTTATGTTTTTTAAAATAAGGTTTACAACTGTCTCTCTGGTCGATGTTCACTAGTATTCTTATCAGTTTCTTTTGGAGTGTAAAAAGGGTAGGCGCAGCGGTGCTATTCCCCCATAGAATAACACCGTAACTTAGCCATGCATGCGCATAAGAATAATAGGTTACCAGGGCAGTTTTTAAATCAGTAGATTTCTTGATTTCGCGCAGCGCGTACGCAAACGACGAAAGTTTTGATTTAATTTTCTTAATGTGTGATTTCCAATTAACACACTTATCAATCACTAAACCAAGCAAAGTAAAATCGCTAACTGTTTCCAAAGAAATGCCATGATAAATTAAATTAAAATTTAGTGGTGCTTTTTTATATGGGTGAAAGTTTAATAGTTTAGTTTTAGTGAAGTTTATTTCAAGATTGTGTTCATGCATCCATGTAATGGTTTTATCAAGAATGGAGGTAAGTTTTTCGTTCAAATTATTACTATTTTGACATGAAGTGAGCAAGGATATGTCATCAGCGAACAGTACACACGATTCCTCCTCCATGACTTTGGGAAGGTCGTTGATGTAAATCAAAAATAAAAGACATCCGACGACGCTTCCTTGGGGTATCGAGGAGTTTATTGTTCTGCCTTCCGACCGAAAGTTTTGTATTGTTTTGGTGCGGTAATCAAAATATTCCACCTCAACAAACTGTTCCCTGTCTTTTAAGTACGAGGCAAACCATTTATGGGCTAGACCGCGAATACCTACACCAAACAATTTGTTTAAAAGAATATGAAATTGAACTTTATCGTAGGCTTTCGTCATGTCTAATAAAATACCTACTGCATGTTTCTTTTTATTTAAAATATTTAACACTTCCTGCATATACTTATAGACTGCTAAAATAGTTGATCTATTCTTTCGAAAGCCATTTTGGCATTCATCGAATATTTTGTATTTTTCGCAAAACCCATAGACGCGTTCACTCATTGCCTTCTCAAAAACTTTTGAGGCCGCGGGCAACAGAGCTATGGGGCGGTAGTTACTGGGATCTGTTTTAGAGCTTTTTTTATGGATAGGTTTTATTACGGCTTTTTTTAACAGTTCTGGAAAAACCCCCTCATCGAATGACTGATTAATTAGTAAACAAAATGGCAGAGTTAATTCATTTACACAATGTTTAAGCAATGTCGGTGGAATTTCGTCAATACCGTAGCTGTATTTATTCTTAAGGTTCTTTAATAATCTATGGGTTTCTTGGAGCGTTACTGGGGCTAGGAACATACTGTTTTCGGTAGGATTTCCAACCGGCAGGCCTCGCGGGGGCCTGTTGCCACCCAAACCGTGCAGAGATGGGGGGGCGGAAACCGGGCTTTCCCCAATAGATGCAAAAAACAAATTGAAAGTATCTGCGATTTCTTTTGGTTCTATAATAATATTCCCATTTATGATAAGTTTTAGATTAAATTTTTCTTTTATAGGTTTTATGTTTGTTCGCTCATTTATAATATTCCACATAGCCTTAACTTTATTATTCGATTTATTTATTATCTTTTTATATTGCAGTTTTTTTTTGAAGTAATTACTATGATTTTTAATAATTTTTCATATTTTTTATAGTATTTTGTCAAAGTGGAATTGTCAGATTTTATTGTAAATATTTTTAATAGTCTTTTGTTTCGGCACGAATGTTTATTAATACCTACAGTGAGCCAGTGTTTTTTTGTTTTACTACTAATTTTAATTTTACATTTAGGTATGCATTCATTTAGTATTGTTATTAGTGTGTCATGAAATATTTTATAGTTTTCATTTATGTTTTTATTTTGTTGAATTATATCAGGCCAATTAATGCATTTTAATTTTGTCCTAAATTTTTCTACGTTTGTCTCATTATACCTTCTTTTTTCGGTATACCAAGTTGACTTTTTATTTATTTTAGGTATTGTCAAACTTATTGTTGTTCCTGAATGATCAGAAAACCCTAATTCCTCCACATCAGTACACAAGTTTTCATCAGAAAAATTTGTGAAAACCAGATCCAATAAACTAGAAGTGTTTTGAGCTATGCGAGTTGGTTTGTTTATTTGTTGAGTTAGTTTATATTCGGACATTGTATCTAAGAATTGATTAGTTTTTGAGCTGTTTTGCAGAACATTTATATTAAAATCGCCACCCAAAATAATTTTATACTTAGAATATTTTTTGTTTATGTATTTAAGTAATATTTCTAGTTGTTTATAGAATAATTCTTCCTCTCTTCTATTCCAATATAGGGTAATTAACAAAATGTTTTGCTTAGGTATTTCAATCGCACAAACTTCCAAAACGTATTCAATAGACAAGCTCGTTATGTCACATCTATCAATGTAATCAATGTGGTTCTGTACCGCGATGCACACTCCGCCTCCCCCCCCCCGAGTTCGCCGACAGTGTGATGATGCAATCTGGTAGCCGCTGAGTTGAAGCATGCATAGCTTTTCTTCTGTCATCCAGGATTCCGTGATGCAGATAGCTTGATATATCGGATTATCGACCACAAACGCTTCCAGTAAATGTTGTTTATTATTCAAGCTTTGCATATTTTGGAATAGAATTTTAAAACTGGAATTAATATTGTCTTCTAAACGAATCTGAGCCTCGAAAGGAATAATTACTTCGAAAGGAATTATTTCCTGAGTCTTCATAATTTATTGTGAAAGGGTTAATTTGTTGTACGTTTTTATCGGATATTTTCTTATCATTATTAACTGTTTGTGTGTGTTCAGATATTTCACTCTTTAAGTTAAATGGTTTTCCCTGAATAAACAAATGATTATCTCTAATTACAGCGTAAAGTCCTGGTTTTCGTGCTTCTATCATTTTTTCTCGCATGTTCCGTCTTTCTTTTCTTTCCTGTTCATCTAAAAATCTTGAAATAGATAGCCCAGTTCCTTGCAAGTAGGTGCCATTTTCTATTAGATACTTAATCATCCGCTTACTTATTAATTCAATAACTAGAGGTCGGTTATTTGTATGTCTTCCGATTCTGTAGGTGTCCTCTATATATCCCATTAAATCTACGTGTAGCATCTCTCTAAATATGTTAATTATCCTATTATGCAGAATATAGTCAGGTTCATTGTAGCATTCTTCTAATCCATATAAAACGATTTTTTTACAGTTGCTTTCAGGGGGATAGTATTTTTCAGAAATATATACTTTTTTCTCTTTGGTCTTTAGTTCATTCAGTTCATTTTTCATTAAGTCATTCTCCTTCGTTAACAATGCTATTTTATCATTTATTCTTTGTATGTCTATTTTTCTTAAATCATTTTCCTTGTATAAACTATTCGTGTCTTGCATTATAACCTCCTTCAATTTAGATATCGCCTTGTTTATTTCCACCTGGATTGTTGCCTGTATGTCATGGATAATTGACTTATTGTTCTCTTGTAGTCGCTGAACAATAATATCATTTAAGTTCTGTAATGTGAGTTCAGTTTCGGGGTTGATGGATGCTTTCCTAGTACTTTGGGAAAGGATTGTATCTCCGAAAACACTTAAATCATCAGAGCACAAAGAGTCGTTTGTTGATGTTGGAGTATTCTTGTTCCTGTGAGTAACATTTTGTTTACTCGATGTGTTTAATTGATGTTGAATTATTTCTGAATCTCGTGAGCGCACGGGTGTACTATCATTACCTGACTTGGGGACTTTACAGTAGCAAGCTACGCATTTCCAAGCTTTCTTGTGTTCTGGTTGCATTGTGCCATAAAATCTAGTGGCAGATACGTTCGCGCATTCTAAATCATATGACTTACTTACTGCACACGGCACATGTCAGGTATTGCCGGTCCGGGATGTTCAAATTGCACCCAGCACATACATTCAAAGATAACGCCATTCTAAATGATTTTATATTATAATTATCTCTTGTTAGTAATATCCTTCTGACTTTGTATGATGTAATTAAATTTTATCCCAATTATTATTTTTCGGAGGTATGACTTAAAAAAAAAATCAAGGCGAATCGCTCACGATCACTTTATATTGCAGATAACTTTCAAAAAACTCCAGTTCCAGCTATAATTTATATCACCAGAATCACTTAATTCACTTTTCTTTGTTCCGTCATAGTTTTCTAAAGGTAAATCTTAGTTTATGTGTAAATATTGATAAAAATTTAAAGAGCGCGAAGTATACTCCGTTACTTATCTACCCTCTCTCCCTATGTGTGGAGCCAAAACATATAAAAAAAAAAAAAGGATGCAGGGACAACACATTCTCAGTAGGTAGTCCCTTAAAGCAATGAATGAAATAATTATTGTGGAATTCTCTTAAGTCTCACCGGGAGAGCATTTTGGGACGTAGGTCCAATTGCCGTCGACGCATCGCATGTCATCCAGGTCAGCTGTGGAGTAGTATTCAGGGCTCCGGCACCGGGGGCGGACCACAGTACCTGAGAGCTCGTATTCATTGCAAGACCTGAGCCCTCCTTCAGGCAGAAGGCACCGGTACTCAACGGAATGGTGTGGGACCACATGGCACTGAGCTGTGTAAATATAAATTGCAGTTTTTACTAAAATGTTAAAGGTAAACTCAAATAACAATATTTATTTATAAGAATTTGACAGAAAGAAAGAAAACCAATATTACACTTAAGGCCAACAAATATTTCTATTTTGTTGAGTTACTTTTTATAATATTTGATTTTGAGACAGAAGAGGAAAGAATTGTTAAAGAAAGTACAAGACGGAAAGACCTTAAACATAAAATACAACCTACACTAAATATAACCAAACATTGCATCTTATACCAAGCAGTGGAATTATTTAATAAATTGCCACAAGATTAGTAGTCTATAAGCCTAATATATTTAAACACAAGTTAAAAGCATTTCTTTTGGAGAATAGCTATTATAGCATAAATGAGTACTTGACCTAGACTAATATATTTAAACACAAAGTAAAAGCATTTCTTTTGGAGAATAGCTATTATAGCCATGGAGCTATTAAAAAAAGAAGGAGGGAATCCCGTCTGATCCGAAACTGAAGCACCCTTAGGAAGACGGAACGCTTCGTACGTACGAGCGGAACACGCACACACTCACATCATATGAAGCCGGTCGCCCTACTTTCATCTGACACACATGTGTAATTTGTCCGCCATTTTGGGCTTCAGTTCGATGTCAATCAAAACTCAATCCTTCTTTTTTTTATTTCATCCATGATTATAGCATAAATTGAGTACTTGACCTAGCTTTGCGATAATGTCACAGTGTACATTGGTAAAGATAATGTTATGACATTTTTTTAATTTTTTTTTGTGACTTCTGCCTTATCATATGACATTACAATCACTTATTATAAAACTATTTTAATTTGCATGCATACTAATCCAATTATTTTATTTAATTTTAATGTACCTATTAAATTCAATGTTAATGTACTTAATTCAATTTTTATGTACAATACAATACAATACAAAAACTCTTTATTGTATACCACAGAAACAATCAATGATACATAACAGCTTATAGTAGGTATTACAATCGGCGGCCTTATCACTAAAAGCGATCTCTTCCAGGCAACCTTTGGATGGACAGTATTGGTTGAAGTAGGAGTGAACGGTGGTGTACAATAAGAACCTATACATTAATTAAGTTTTATGTAATGTAATTCAAATACAATGTATGTCGTTCACGAATAAATACAATACAATACAATACAATACAATACAATACAAAATAATAGGTAGCTATGTTAAGTGTATGGTACAAATGTACATGTAGGTACCTACACGTTTGCCATGTAAAATTGAATCTATCTATTCTATATACATATAATAAAACTGCAGAGATAAAAAAATCTGTAAATGCAAGATATCGAAAAAAAAATGACACAGATTGGCTTGAAATTTTTCGCTGATCACGTTAAGCTGCTTTTTAGACATTTTGTCTGTTTGTTTGTTTGTTTGTTTGTTTGTTTGTTACGGCACAAGTCCGAAAATACTGAACGGATTTTCATGCGGTTTTCACTAATAAGCTTAGAAAAACCCGGCGCAAAACATAAGATATATTAAATTTTATAAATCGTAATTTTTTTTTTGGTGAAAATGATTAAGATTTCATCATGAAACGGAACGGGATTTTAACAAGATGGCCGCTTCAAGGCCTCAAGGCAAGTTTTTTTTCTTATATATTGGCTACTAACCATAGATGAGAGAAAAAAAATGTTACTCTGCTACACTGCTACTGACAGTAATTTTATCTCGGGTTTATCCGGATGCACAGATTAAAAAAAACTCTGTTACTATTATGGCGTGGCTTCATATACGCCCGAACCCGAACCTTCGCTGTTGAGTTGGCGCGCAAAAACATCTCTGTTGAATATCCTCGATGTTTTTGTAGCGCCCCAACCTGGACAAACAGTCAATTTGTTTGCCTGCAACGCGACCGACGTGGGCTAAATAAAATGGAGGAAGCAGTAGGATTATATTGCATGTCGGCAAATAAATATGTTTTACAAACTGTGAGAGTATTAATTGCGATTACAAAAATAAATTGTAATAGTTTTAATTTTATAATTCCTTATCAATATGAAGTAAAACCAATTTTTTTATTTGTCTGTTTGTCTGTGTCTTTGAATACGGATCACGGTTGTTATTAGTGGCAACAGAAATATATCATCTGTGAAAAATTCAACTGTCTAATTCATGAGTACATCCTGGTGGACAGACCGACAGACAGACGGACAGCGGAGGTTAAGTAATAAGGATTTACTCTTTGAGTACGGAACTCCTATATTTTTGTATTTCATTCTGAACAATGCCCACTGCACTAAGCAATAAGGAAGTAATTTAATGCATGTTTTACAACAGTAAATAACAATTGGTGCGCCTGCATTACCGGCAGTGTATCACACTTTTTGGGCTACGGCGAAATACATCGCGTGATAACTTCGTCTGCGCTCGATGCAATGCAGATTAGAGAAAAACAATGTGTTCATTATGTAAGTACCTATACCCAAGGAAGTCATATGTATTGCATATAGATAAGTTTTTCGTTAATCTGTGGTCCAAACTAAAAAAGAGGATAGGTATGACAACCTTCTTAAATATGAGCACGACACAGAGAACAAGGAATTTCGAAAACTAAAAACTTCTTAGACTTTTTATTATAAGTTATAAGGCTTCACGCGATATCATATTTAGCCAATATTGAAACATAACTAAAATTATTATTCATGTTTTCGATTTAATGGGTTCTGGCGAGGGCAAAATTCTTTATTGGCGATCTGGTATTATGTATTAGTTTTACAAAAATCTACTACGCGTTACCATTCGAAATAAGTATTTAAAATTGTATTTATAGTACCTATAGCTTAACCTTTAGTAGTAACATATTCAGTAATCTGTGCCTACTGACCCTTGCTTTTGCTACGCATTGTAAACTCTTTTTTATTTTGGCATTAGACAAAATTTGTATTTAGCCAATGATAGGAAGTATTTTATGAAAACTGTTTAAAAGGGTAGGTACTTAGACTTTTTATAATTATTCATAAAGCTTCACGCGATTATCATACTTAGCCAATATTGAAGCTTACATTTTTATTCAAGTTTTCGATTTATAGGGTTTTGGCGGGAGCAATGTTCTTCATTGGCGTTCTGGTAAAATGTATTATTTACTTGAACTTACTACACGTTACCATTCTAATTAAGTAGATGAAATTATTTTTGCGCTACTGCTACATTCTTGATCGACCCCAAGGAAGTTTTAAGGTACCTGGGGGTCTACCAATGATCCCAATCGCTAACGCTAATGTCTCACGCTAACTCCAAAATGTATTGGAATGACGTTTCGGAAATCGCTAACTTTTCCGCAGCGAATATAATTTTAATACATTTTTGGAGTTAGCGTTTGGCGTTAGCGTTAGTGGTTGGTATCTTTGCTAGACCCCCTGTAGTACTTATAGCTACTTAAGTTATATACCCTTACCATTGCTACGCAATTTAAAACCTTTTTTATTTTGGCATTAAAGTAAGCTGGAGGTGCTATTATTTGTATTTAGCCAATGATACGAAATATTTGATGAAAAATGTTTACAAAGGGTAGGTACTTAGATATAATAATATGTAAGTATTCATTATGGCAATAAAATTGTATCCTCGAATTAACAACATGGCGCGTAACGTTCGTTTTTGACTGTTTTTGATTTGTTCTTCTTCTTTTTCTTCTTCTTGCATGTTGAAATAACATTTTAATAGTTAAAATATTTTAGATCTGTGGGCTTTTAAATAAACCACGGGAGCAGTAAGGAGTGGTAGTTTAGTATTTGTAATTCCTAATTAGTATTAAGAAAATTAATTATGTACGCGTCGTACAGGTAAATGCATATCTCCAGCAATTTATAAACTTATTATTGACACTGGCTATGTGTAGGTAGTTAGGTACTCAATTCGTATGGAACCAAACTTAAGGTAAAAAAATGTGGTAAATGGAATAAAAAGCGCGCGGATAATATGTAAAACTGGAGTGTGGGAAGTTAGCCCCCAACTTTTTGAAATCAGGATTTTTTTTTGTTGTGCTGAATTGTTCTCGGTTTGTTCTATATTGTTCCAAAATAAAAAAAATCTAGGGTGAAAACTGTAGAAGAAAAACAAAAAAAACAATTTTTCACCGTAGCCCCCATATTTTGAAAAATCCAATTTTTCTGTTTGTTCTGGATTGTTCTAGGTTTGTTCTCAATTGTTCCAAAATATAACGATCCTAGCATAAAAACTGAAGCCAGAAAATAAAAAAAACTTTTTTGTCGTAGCCCCCCTTTTTTGGAAAATCCAAAATTTTAATTTTGTTCTAGATTGTTCTAGATTTGTTCTACATTGTTCCAAAATAAAAAACTTCTAGAGCCATAATTGAGGCCAAAAATTAATAAAAACCTTTTAATGGTAGCCCCTCATTCTTGGATATTCATTATTTTTTTTATTGTGCTGGGTTGTTCTAGGTCTATTCTACATTGTTCCAGAACATGGTTCGTCTAGAACGAAAGCTGCGGCCAGAAAATGAGAATAAGTAAATTGAGGACCAGCATGACGTCGTCTAGATAAACAAAGCAAAAAGTTAGCCCCCAATTTTTTAAATTTCTTAAATTTCTCTTTTGTGCTGGACTATGATAGGCTCATGTTACATTGTTCCAGAGTATGAGACTTCTAAAGCAAGTATTGGTGTCAGAACACAAACAATAAATTTCTATAATAATTTGACGGTAGGCATAATTTTATGGCGTAGGTAGATAATCTTTATTTTTTTTTATTGTGCTGGATTGTTCTAGGTCTATTCTACATTGTTCCAGAACATGGGTCGTCTAGAACGAAAGCTGCGGCCAGAAAATGAGAATAAGTAAATTAATAACCAGCATGACGTCGTCTAGATAAACAAAGCAAAAAGTTAGCCCCCACTTTTTTAAATTTCTTAAATTTCTCTTTTGTGCTGGACTATGATAGGCCCATGTTACATTGTTCCAGAATATGAGACTTCTAAAGCCAATATTGGTGACAGAACACAAAAAAACAAATTTCCATAATAATTTGACGGTAGGCATAATTTTATGGCGTAGGTAGATAATCTTTATTTTTTATATTGTGCTGGATTGTTCTAGGTCTATTCTACATTGTTCCAGAACATGGGTCGTCTAGAACGAAAGCTGCGGCCAGAAAATGATAATAAGTAAATTGAGAACCAGCATGACGTCGTCTAGATAAACAAAGCAAAAAGTTAGCCCCCAATTTTTTTAATTTCTTAAATTTCTCTTTTGTGCTGGACTATGATAGGCTCATGTTACATTGTTCCAGAGTATGAGACTTCTAAAGCAAGTATTGGTGTCAGAACACAAACAATAAATTTCCATAATAATTTGACGGTAGGCATAATTTTAAAGCGTAGGTAAATAATCTTTATTTTTTTTATTGTGCTGGGTTGTTCTAGGTCTATTCTACATTGTTCCAGAACATGGGTCGTCTAGAACAAAAGCTGCGGCCAGAAAATGAGAATTAGTAAATTGAGAACCAGCATGACGTCGTCTAGATAAACCAAGCAAAAAGTTAGCCCCCAATTTTTTTAATTTCTTAAATTTCTCTTTTGTGCTGGACTATGATAGGCTCATGTTACATTGTTCCAGAGTATGAGACTTCTAAAGCAAGTTTTGGTGTCAGAACACAAACAATAAATTTCTATAATAATTTGACGGTAGGCATAATTTTATGGCGTAGGTAGATAATCTTTATTTTTTTTTTATTGTGCTGGATTGTTCTAGGTCTATTCTACATTGTTCCAGAACATGGGTCGTCTAGAACGAAAGCTGCGGCCAGAAAATGAGAATAAGTAAATTGAGAACCAACATGACGTCGTCTAGATAAACCAAGCAAAAAGTTAGCCCCCAATTTTTTTAATTTCTTAAATTTCTCTAACGACGTCATGCTGGTTCTCAATTTACTAATTCTCATTTTCTGGCCGCAGCTTTCGTTCTAGACGACCCATGTTCTGGAACAATGTAGAATAGACCTAGAACAATCCAGCACAATAAAAAAAATAAAGATTATCTACCTACGCCATAAAATTATGCCTACCGTCAAATTATTATGGAAATTTGTTTTTTTGTGTTCTGTCACCAATATTGGCTTTAGAAGTCTCATATTCTGGAACAATGTAACATGGGCCTATCATAGTCCAGCACAAAAGAGAAATTTAAGAAATTTAAAAAAGTGGGGGCTAACTTTTTGCTTGGTTTATCTAGACGACGTCATGCTGGTTATTAATTTACTTATTCTCATTTTCTGGCCGCAGCTTTCGTTCTAGACGACCCATGTTCTGGAACAATGTAGAATAGACCTAGAACAATCCAGCACAATAAAAAAAAATAAAGATTATCTACCTACGCCATAAAATTATGCCTACCGTCAAATTATTATGGAAATTTATTGTTTGTGTTCTGACACCAATACTTGCTTTAGAAGTCTCATACTCTGGAACAATGTAACATGAGCCTATCATAGTCCAGCACAAAAGAGAAATTTAAGAAATTTAAAAAAGTGGGGGCTAACTTTTTGCTTGGTTTATCTAGACGACGTCATGCTGGTTCTCAATTTACTTATTCTCATTTTCTGGCCGCAGCTTTCGTTCTAGACGACCCATGTTCTGGAACAATGTAGAATAGACCTAGAACAATCCAGCACAATAAAAAAAATAAAGATTATCTACCTACGCCATAAAATTATGCCTACCGTCAAATTATTATGGAAATTTGTTTTTTTGTGTTCTGTCACCAATATTGGCTTTAGAAGTCTCATATTCTGGAACAATGTAACATGGGCCTATTATAGTCCAGCACAAAAGAGAAATTCAAGAAATTTAAAAAAGTGGGGGCTAACTTTTTGCTTTGTTTATCTAGACGACGTCATGCTGGTTATTAATTTACTTATTCTCATTTTCTGGCCGCAGCTTTCGTTCTAGACGACCCATGTTCTGGAACAATGTAGAATAGACCTAGAACAATCCAGCACAATAAAAAAAAATAAAGATTATCTACCTACGCCATAAAATTATGCCTACCGTCAAATTATTATGGAAATTTATTGTTTGTGTTCTGACACCAATACTTGCTTTAGAAGTCTCATACTCTGGAACAATGTAACATGAGCCTATCATAGTCCAGCACAAAAGAGAAATTTAAGAAATTAAAAAAATTGGGGGCTAACTTTTTGCTTGGTTTATCTAGACGACGTCATGCTGGTTATTAATTTACTTATTCTCATTTTCTGGCCGCAGCTTTCGTTCTAGACGACCCATGTTCTGGAACAATGTAGAATAGACCTAGAACAATCCAGCACAATAAAAAAAAATAAAGATTATCTACCTACGCCATAAAATTATGCCTACCGTCAAATTATTATGGAAATTTATTGTTTGTGTTCTGACACCAATACTTGCTTTAGAAGTCTCATACTCTGGAACAATGTAACATGAGCCTATCATAGTCCAGCACAAAAGAGAAATTTAAGAAATTTAAAAAAGTGGGGGCTAACTTTTTGCTTTGTTTATCTAGACGACGTCATGCTGGTTATTAATTTACTTATTCTCATTTTCTGGCCGCAGCTTTCGTTCTAGACGACCCATGTTCTGGAACAATGTAGAATAGACCTAGAACAACCCAGCACAATAAAAAAAATAAAGATTATTTACCTACGCTTTAAAATTATGCCTACCGTCAAATTATTATGGAAATTTATTGTTTGTGTTCTGACACCAATACTTGCTTTAGAAGTCTCATACTCTGGAACAATGTAACATGAGCCTATCATAGTCCAGCACAAAAGAGAAATTTAAGAAATTAAAAAAATTGGGGGAACTTTTTGCTTTGTTTATCTAGACGACGTCATGCTGGTTCTCAATTTACTTATTATCATTTTCTGGCCGCAGCTTTCGTTCTAGACGACCCATGTTCTGGAACAATGTAGAATAGACCTAGAACAATCCAGCACAATAAAAAAAATAAAGATTATCTACCTACGCCATAAAATTATGCCTACCGTCAAATTATTATGGAAATTTATTGTTTGTGTTCTGACACCAATACTTGCTTTAGAAGTCTCATATTCTGGAACAATGTAACATGGGCCTATCATAGTCCAGCACAAAAGAGAAATTTAAGAAATTTAAAAAATTGGGGGCTAACTTTTTGCTTTGTGTATCTAGACGACGTCATGCTGGTCCTCAATTTACTTATTCTCATTTTCTGGCCGCAGCTTTCGTTCTAGACGAACCATGTTCTGGAACAATGTAGAATAGACCTAGAACAACCCAGCACAATAAAAAAAATAATGAATATCCAAGAATGAGGGGCTACCATTAAAAGGTTTTTATTAATTTTTGGCCTCAATTATGGCTCTAGAAGTTTTTTATTTTGGAACAATGTAGAACAAATCTAGAACAAAATTAAAATTTTGGATTTTCCAAAAAAGGGGGGCTACGACAGAAAAGTTTTTTTTATTTTCTGGCTTCAGTTTTTATGCTAGGATCGTTATATTTTGGAACAATTGAGAACAAACCTAGAACAATCCAGAACAAAAAAGAAAAATTGGATTTTTCAAAATATGGGGGCTACGGTGAAATATTGTTTTTTTTGTTTTTCTTCTACAATTTTCACCCTAGATTTTTTTTATTTTGGAACAATATAGAACAAACCGAGAACAATTCAGCACAACAAAAAAAAAACCTGATTTCAAAAAGTTGGGGGCTAACTTCCCACACTCGTAAAACTGAGCAAAACAGGATCATCGTGTGTGATTCTTCCATATTTTTCTAAACGGTACCTGCCTGCTTAGGTAACTACTACCTAAACAAAATTTACTGAAACTTCTGTTAAAGACCTGAGTGAAGTGATGATGATTTCTTTTTGTTGTAATATGAAGAGGTACTTATAAAATTGTAGTTTGGTCTGTAGATTGCGCTGCATATCAGGCGATTCTGCTACAAAATTTGTAAATATTTAATTTATATGTAATATTTTCAAATTGTTTGACATTGTTTTAATTTCTTATATATAATTTTACCTAATTGTATAATAATAATGTGTAATATGGATTATTGGTAAATATGCCGTTCATGTTACAATAAACACAATTTAATTTAATTTTAATTTAATTTGTTTGAAACTTCTTTTACTGTTATAAATCTATATTAAACTCAAAACATTTAATTTTAGGTAATCGCTTAAATAGTTTCCACTCACGGCTATGCTTGCGTTATACCTACATATACCTATGCTAATACAGGTTACTGTGCTCAACTTCGAAAAGATTTATTGGATTTTGTTGTTTGGTACGAAATGCACGATCTATTATTAGACTATAACGTAAAAATAACATAACACAAGCGTGCGAAGCCGCGGGCAAAAGCTAGTAACTAATACAATGAAAAGTAGTGGTCTGAAACGACTACCTTAAAAGACACCTTTCTAAAAACAACTTATCCAAAATACTTACAAACACATTTAGGCATTTGATCTGACCAAAGTCCGTTATAGCAGTAAATGGAGCTGGGTCCGCTGACTGCGTACCCTTGTTGGCAGGTGATGCTGATGTTTACAGCGTCGTAAGCTTCTCCAGGTACCGCGTTAAGTGTATTTGTAGTGTATGTTCCGTTGTCAGGGAATGGTGGTAAGATGCACTTGTCATTGTTTGGCCTGAAAACATTTTTATTTAGATGACAATTTCTACCACTGTAGTTAACTTTGAATAAATTATTACTTACGAATAGTACTCTTTGATAAACTGCGCGTGCTTGATGACCTGCGTGAATGTGGTGAACATAACGCAATATTGTTTGTCCCCCCGCGCAGCAGAAGCTACTCCACGCAGGAAGTACCGCTCCTCTCCATGGATAAACGCAGGAAATGCCAGTCCACCACCCGTGTCACCTTGGCACAATTCCCGCGCTGTATCTGTTACATGTTACAAAACTTTGATGTTTCTTTCTATAATTTTGTAGTGACATTACCCAAAAATGTTGCATGATAGGCTAGCATAGTCAATATCAATAAATGTTTTATCAATTTGTTGACTTAGCAAGTAAATAGGGCAAATTCTGTGACAAGCATATAGTATTATTAGACAAAGTTTAGCGTTGCAATTGAACACGACCCTTTGTGAACTCCTAAAATTTTGGAATCTGTTTTGCTTAATCTTGAATGACCTCTGTGTGATCTCCGTAAAATTCAGCATGTACCGTTATAGTACGCGCAGAACTTGTCAGCCGTGATGTACTCGCGAATGCCTGGTGGTGCCTCCATCAGGCACTGCTCATCGCCGACAAACGGTAGCTCCACTTCTTGAAGAAACTGCCAGTGGTCTTCTACTCCATCCTGTGCAGAGCGACCCCAACTTGCTATCTGTTAATCAAGTAAGTCCTTGCTTTACAAATAGTGACGAGGCGTTCGTTTGCTTTTGCACGTCGCTCGTAAGTCATAGATGCATTGTAAGTTTGATTTCTACAATTTTGGTAAAACAATAAGTCATAGTATTTAATTTTCTTCTTCTTCTTCTTCTCCTTTAGGCAAGTGGTCAGCCCTGGTGTCAGAATTGTTAGGCCGCCCAAAAGCTTCTGACTAGGCTTAGCGACAATTTTACCGTGAGTTTCATCACTTTACACCCTTGAGAATCCATTTATCAGTTAAGCCACCTATAATGAATGATCGTCTATGCGAAAACTGGCTCTCATTATAGACTTACCACGTTACCTGTTTTTTTTAATAATAATGTAATTAAATACTTATGCGTGGATTGGAAAAATTACCTTTCCAGTTTTACAGACTGTGAGCTGACTTTTATCAAAGTCATAGTCGAAGTCTATGCAGACGGGGCGAACATATGTCCCAAACTGGAACGGAGTGGTGACCTTCAAGGCTGCGATGTCATCTCCATAGTTTGTTTTTGAACCACTGAACCTGGCTGGGAGTCTTATTTCAGACACCTAAGAACAACAATAGTTTTAGCGTTATGTCTAGTTCTAATTGTAGTCATTTAGTACCTACAGTATCCATCTACATTTTTAATAAGAGTTGACGTAGTTATGAAGGTCACAATCTTTGAAATTGGTGGCTAATCCGATATGTTAAAAGATCGCTCAATTTGAAATAGCAACTGTAAATAACTTAACAGAACATCAATAGCTCCGCACATCAGATTTCTGCGCGTTACGGTCCAGCTGGCTGTTCCAGTGGCGGTAGAACTTGCCGGCAGCCACGGCGAAATCAGACGCTGGTCGTTGCCTCTTCACCTCACCCCAGAAACAATGAGCCGCTAAAAAATGTGAAAGTAAGCATAAAATAAATAAATTGTTTAACATGTTGAAAATCCAAACATATTATCCAAGTATTTGTGTGGAGTAAACTTGATGCAAAGACAAAGACATCTAATTCTCACCTGATATGACGACTTCACTTGTAATAATAGAACCACCGCAGATTTGTAGGTAGGGGTCCTTTAATTTGAAGTAGACGCCAACGTGCCACGGTGTAGAGCCGTGGTTGGTAGGTTGCTTTGCAAGATCTCCGTTAGGTGTAACAACACCGCAATCTGTAAGAGTAGTTTTAGGTAACAGTCTAATAAATACTACATATTCGTCATTATCGACCTGAAGAAGTCCTCCATAAGGCGTCACTTGCATCAATCGGCTCCTTGCGGTTCTGACCAGGTCGTCATCGGTCCACATAGTAAGAGGCCGGACTATACTTCATCTTCGGTCCATGGTCGCTACTCGAAAACCTTTCTTCTTCATCGGTTGTCAGTTCTACGAGCGATGTGGCCTGCTTACTGTCACTTCAATTTGCTAATTCCACATATATTAAAGTAATGCTAATTCTAAGAACTACATCAGTGACTTTAGTTCTCTTATAGATCGTACATAGGTACGTAAGTATAGTACATAAGTATTGACCACAGAGCAAAAAAAAACGCCAAGCGTCATTTGTTTCATAGCTCTGTGGTATTAACTGACCTATTTTATTTTTAGAAATACTTACTACATTTTCAAATACTATTATTACTACTAATTATTTAAAATGATTACTACTAATATACTAAAACAGTAAGTGAAGTTTTACGGCTGCAAGTGCAAGGTTATGAACTCACCAGGAGTACATGTAGCTACGTAACTCCAGGTTCCGTCTTTACATCGCATATCGGCGAGATCTCCTGCGTGGTAGTAAAATGGCGAGCGACACTGCGGCCGCACAGTCGTGTCCTCATCCACCAGCTCATCACACAGGTAAGCGTCTGACAGAGATGTCGAGTTTTTTGGGAAGCAGTGGTAGTTCACGCTGGGGCTGAAGTTCAGGATACATTGCGCTGAAAGAGGTCGAATTAGAATTTGGGACTCACCACTATATCTGGCTGGTGCTTTCAAAAATAGTTACCAAGGCATTTGGGTTGATTGGTGTGCGTCCAAAAACCATTATAGCATATTGTAGAAGTTGGTCCTGTGAGCCTGTAACCCTGACGGCAGGTGTATTCGAGGCGTACACGTGAACGAAGCACTGGTTGGTTGTGGGTTTCGGAAGTTGGTCTTTCAGTGGACTCATCAAGAATCGTGTAAAACCCATTCTTTGGGAATGGTGGTAGTATGCAGTTATAGGATCTGAAATTATGGAAATGATAACTCTTTACGAAACTGGACATTTGGTGTTGCTGTTGGTGCATAAAATGCATAAGTATTTATGCATCACACGCATAGCGTCAGCTGGAAGACGACCACAGCTGAACATAGGCCTTGCTCATAAAGCGCTTAGTACTTTACACTTATCATTAGCGGGAATTTTACATCATCACCACGTTTGGTGACCGCAGAAAATTTTAATATTATGGAGGAAAATGCGGAGAGAATTCATTCCTTGAATATTCACTAAGTCATCATTCATCATCATCATCATTAACAGCCTGAAGACGTCCACTGCTAAACATAGGCCTCCTCCCGGGAGCGCAACTTAGAGCGGCTGCTCGCCTCCTGCATCCGTCGGCTCCCCGCGGCTTTCACCAGGTCGTCGGTCCACCAAGTGGGGGGCCGGCCTACGCTGCGTCTTCGAGTTCGTGGTCACCACTCGAGAACCTTTCTTCCCCATCGGTTGTCAGTTCTACGAGCGATGTGGCCTGCCCATTGCCATTTCAACTTGCTAATCCTAAGAGCTATATCGGTCACTTTAGTTCTCCTGCGGATCTCCTCATTACGGATCTTATCTCGCAGGGAAACACCGAGCATTGCTCTCTCCATAGCCCGTTGTGCGACTCTGAGCTTAGTAATGAGGCCAACAGTAAGAGACCACGTTTCAGTTTCATAAGTCATCACTGGCAATACACATTGATTGAAAACTTTTGTTTTCAGGCTTTGTAGTATTTTGGACGAAAAGATAGGTCGAAGCTTCCCGAACGCTGCCCAGCCGAGTTGGATTCTTCAGGCAACCTCTTTGTCGAAGCTGGACCTACCCAATTGGACAGTCTGCCCTAGATAGACGTATTTGTCGACAACTTCGAGAGTGTCGTTCCCAACAATTACCGGTATAGGTGGAACATGGGCATTTGACATGATTTTCGTCTTGTCCATGTTCATCTTAAGACCAACCTGTCGGGAGACTCTACTGAGGTCGTTGAGCATGGTGCTGAGACCATCGAGCGACTCCGCCATTATGACTATATCATCGGCAAAACGAAGGTTAGTGATATACTCGCCATTTATGTTGATGCCAAATCTTTTCCAGTCCAAGAGCTTGAAAACATCCTCCAATGCATTTGTGAACAGTTTCGGAGAAATAACGTCTCCCTGTCTCACGCCTCTCTGCAATGGGATCTGTTCCGTACTCTGGTCCTGTAGTCGGACTGACATAGTGGTCTTACTGTACAAACACTTCAATACTTCGATATACCTATAGTCAATTTGGCATCGCTGTAAGGACTGCAGCACCGCCCAAGTCTCGATTGAATCGAAGGCTTTCTCATAGTCCACAAACGCTAGGCATAGCGGCCGATTATACTCTTCGGTCTTCTGTATAATCTGGCGTAGCGTATGGATGTGGTCTATGGTGCTAAAGCCTTTTCGGAAACCGGCTTGTTCGGGAGGCTGGAATTCATCAAACCTGCGTGCGAGACGATTCGTAATGACCCTCGAGAATAGCTTATACACATGACTTAAGAGCGAGATGGGCCTATAGTTCTTCAATAAGGTGTTATCACCTTTTTTGAAGAAGAGCACCACCACGCTCTTGTGCCACGCCTCCGGCGTTGTACCTTCAAGGATGACAGAATTGAATAACTTCTGGAGGACTATAAGTACCGGTCTACCACCCGCTCTCAGAAGTTCGGTCGTAATTCCATCCTCACCTGGCACCTTGTTGTTTTTAAGGTTTGACGGCCATTCTAATCTCGTACAGGCTGACGTCCGGGATGTCTTCGGTATAGTGTCGGACTAACTTGGCTCTGGTGTCCTGAGCTGTGTTAGTAGCGGGCTCACGTGTCGAGGTGTATAACTGTCCATAGAAGTTCTCAATCTCTCAGAATCTCAGGCTTGGATGAAATGACACTACCATTCTCGGTCTTCAGTTTTGTCATTTGGCTTTGCCCAATAGACGAATCTTTTGCGAACAATTTAGAGCCTTGGTTCCGCTCAATTGCGGCCTCAATACGTGAAGTACTAAAAGCACGCAAGTCTTGTCTCATGGAACTCCAGATACGTCTATTGAGTTCACCGTAGGCTGACATATCAACTGAAGACTGTAGTTTCATTTCGCTCCGGTTTGCCATTAATTTAAGAGTGTTTCCTAAGAATTTCTGAGTCCTCTTTCGGCGTTGGGTCTTGAAGAACTCAGCTCCAACAGCTTGGACAGTTTCCACCAACCCGTTGTTCAACTCGTCCACTGTGTTGCAATCGGGATGGTCGAATTGGAGCGATGGTCAAATTGGAGGAGGAGATGAGTAAGTTACGCTGGGATGTAATGGGATTGTCAGAAGTCCGAAGACAGGGACAGGACACGATAATCCTAAATTCCGGTAACTTATTCTTCTACCGGGAGGGAGACCAACTCTCCCAAGGTGGTGTCGGGTTCCTCGTCCGCAAGTCTCTCGTCAACAACGTGATCAAAGTCGACAGTGTGTCGACCAGGGTAGCGTATCTGATACTCAGAATAACCAAACGGTATTCGTTGAAGGTCATCCAGGTATACGCACCGACCTCGGCACACTCCGACGGTGAAGTAGAAGCTATGTATGAGGATATATCCGAAGCCATTCATACTTCCGAAACATACTTCACCGTTGTGATGGGAAACTTTAATGCAAAGTTGGGCACAAGGAATGGCGATGAGCTGAGAGTGGGACCATTTGGATACGGACAGCGGAACCCTCGGGGACAAAGGCTGGCTGACTTCATGGAGAAGGAGGGTCTCTTTATGATGAACTCCTTCTACAAGAAGCGGCCATCCAGGAAGTGGACGTGGATAAGCCCCGACGGCTCCACGAAAAATGAGATAGACTTCATGATGACGACCAAGAAGCGCATATTCGATGATGATCAGCAAGGTGAAAACCGGTAGCGATCACCGTACTGTAAGAGGTACATTGAATATCAATGTTAAGCTTGAAAGGTTGCGTCTGGTGAAGTCTACGCTCCGTCCAAATCCTGTATAAATCCAAAACCCCGAAAGCTTTCAGCTAGAACTCCAAAATCGCTTCCAGTACCTTGCCGATTCACTAAGTAATTATAATTAAATAATGCGTACGGACTATCCACACAACGCTATCTAACCCCAAACTAAGCAAAGCTTGTCCTATGGAAACCAGATAACTGATACAATACTTAGATAATTTTTGTTTGTAGATACATACATAGAATACAATATAACACCCAGACACAGAATAAACATAAATTGTATTAAATTTACAAAAACACCTTTGATGAATAATTTTATTATACCTACTGTATGTAAGTAGGTACCTACTGTAATGCATGAATGCAGAAAACTTATCTAGGTATCCGATGTTTTAATTATTCATGGTTCTAAAAATCTGTAAAAAACGCGAGCAATCAAAGTGAAATGTAGCACAGGATGAGTCTATGTAGAAAATTAACAAAATGAACTTACGTCGCATCCGAAATTTCGTTCCCCACGACGTAACAGGTAGTCACAACTAAAATAAATATAAATTAAAAACCTCCAAAATAAGTCATTTCGTGCGTTGTCTATGTCGTAAGCGGCACGCGGAAGTTCATGCTGAATTGATATTTAGTGACTTTGTGACAGAATAAAATAGTCAAGCCTTAAAGTTCCAAAAAATCCTGTCCTCAAAAGAAGCAAGAACTACCAAATTAAAAAGAGAAAACTCACCAAAACAAAATATGGCATCTAGAAACATTTTCGAAACCAAACA
Source organism: Ennomos erosarius (assembly GCA_963580505.1). Classification (NCBI taxonomy): domain Eukaryota; kingdom Metazoa; phylum Arthropoda; class Insecta; order Lepidoptera; family Geometridae; genus Ennomos; species Ennomos erosarius. Next base: position 5,872,791 of record OY757005.1, on the reverse strand, counting down.
ACTGAATAAGTCAAAAAATTTAAGTTGATTGAATTGGACTGAATTATTCAAGTTTTTATGAAAATTAGCAGTGCATATGCATGTAACTTGATTCACACAAATATGAATATTATAAGAAAAATGACAGCGCAACTGTACGCTCAATGTTAAGGAAAATCAACTTTATAAAAGGAATCTGATTCATTACTTTAAGAAGCAAAAAAGTAACTTAAGGCTGACCCCACATTGGGCGGTAGCGAATTAGCGATACAGTCGCGCAGCGAGCTATGGAAAGAGCTATGTTCGCAGTTTCCTTGCTAAAGCAAGACCCGAAATGAGGAGATCCGCATGAGAACTAAAGTCATCGATGTTTTAGAATTAGCAAGTTTAAGTGGCAGTGGGTGGGCCACCTCGCTCGTAGAACTGACAACCGATGGGGAAGAAAGGTTCTCGAGTGGCGACCATGAACCGGAAGACTCAGCGTAGACCCGCCACTAGGTGAACGAACGACGAACGACGACAAGGAACCAAGGAGGTCTAGGGGAACGACGATATGATCAAAACCGCGGGGAGCCGATAGATGCAGGAGGCAAGCAGCCGCCCAAAGGAACTCTTTGGGGGAGGCCTATGTTCAACAGTGGACGTCTTTAGGCAGATGATGATGATGATGATGATGATGATCCTCGGACGACAACGCCGTGGTTTAGGGACTGTGTGCACCTGGACCAGCACGGCGCGGCACAGTGTTTGGGTTGGACAATCACAAAGAGGTAGAGTCTGCGCGAAACGTTTAGGCGGCTGTGAAGTGCGCTGCAAGCCATCTGCAAGCCCTCCGCACGCTGCGCACACCGCTTACCTCTTCCCGCGCACATCTAAATTTTGCTAGTGCGCAACGTTTCGCGCCGACTTCACAGCCGCGATAGAGCTTGGCGCAGACTCTACCTATAATGTACCTGGCTGCGGAAAAGTTAGCGATTTCCGAAATGTCATTTCAGTACATTTTGGAGTTAGCGTTTGGCGTTAGCGTTAGTGGTTGGTATCTTTGCTAGACCCCCTGCTACGATCATGCAGCGTATTCGCGTCGAGCACGCGGCGTTTTCATCGGTAAGTCGCTCGAGGATATCTACCGCTCCGCTCAATGTGGGGCCAGCCTAATCTTCAAACAGGCTTGAGAATATGAAAGAGACAGCACCATCTGTTTACAGAAACGAGTATTGAGACAACAAAAAACAGATATAAATACATTAAATGGAAATTATCGTGTCTATGGCATGATTGTTATTAAATTAAAGAAACGAATCTGAAATTAAAGAAACATGAACCTCTTATTATCCCTCTTCCACTAATGAGTTTAAGTGAAGAGGGTTTAAGACAGCAATAGAAATGTTTGCACTTTGCAGCTTTTCTTGATTGACTCGCGTTATACCAACATCTTGAGGAAAAAGTTGTAAGATCTTTAAGTTCCAAATAACATCCCATCATCATGCAGAAGACATTCACTGCCATCGAGGTCTTCCTCGTAAAACGCCACTTTGGACGTTTATCATTTGGTTTGCCATATAATTACCACGGTTGGCAGGGTGTGAAATGTCCACACATATTTATTATTTATTCTAATTCTACGTGGGGGTGCTAAGTCCTGCACTGACGTCCCGCTTGGGGTGTATTGTGCATTTCCCCCTCTGCCAGCATCTACCCGAGCCACCCCAACTTCTTAAAATAACGGAGTGTGGCTCTAGGCTGCTGGCACAACTGCTCCAGTGGTGCTGATGTTGGGTGTTGTATTGATGCAGATGAGGCATTCAAACAGTCTTGAGTAGAATGCTGTGCGTCCACTTGTGTCAGCATTCCTGATGCGTATCTGGCTTCCTCTGTAGCTACAGAGGCAGTATCTCAGCACGTGTTCCACAGTCTCATTTTCATTCAGACACCCTCTACATAGGGGGCTATCCGTGGCCCCGGTCTTATACAGATGGTAGTTCAAATTGCAGTGGCCAGTGGTGAGGCCTACTATGAGCCGAAGATCTTGCCGCTGCAGCTTTAGCAAGTTATTAGAAATTTCCTGTCAATGGTTGGAAAAACGGCTTTTGCATGCTTACAGTCAGTCTTTATTATTATTTATTATTATTATAGTAAATTAAGAAATAGTGACTAAATACAACTTAATGAAGCAGTACAGAGTCTGAACTACGCAGTTTGGTTTTTCCTAAATAAAATCATGAAATGACCCCTAAAATACATTGTCATATTGTCAATACTTTGTTTTGTTTCCTAATTAAACCAATCTCTTTCATGTGATTCATTTGTAATCTTCACGTCCCACGGGGTTTCAAAAATTGTGATTTATTGATTTTGTTGAATCCGCTATGGAGTTTTAATTTTTGGACAGCTGCTTCTGTCTTAGTAGTTTCGGACGGTTAAAATTTTTTAATTTTTATGTATAAGCTTTCTAAACATGGAGTTTATAATGTGACAAAAAATTAATGACTTTAATTATTTCATAAGTTGCACAGCTACTGTTAAAGGACTATAGGTAGGACCTAAGATACTTGACATCCTCTACTTGGTTGGTGTTCCTAAGTAGTAGCGGTGGCAATTAATGCGGCTTTGCGTAAATTTCATAAACATTCTAATTCACGAGTCTTAGCATTCCAATCGGTATTGCTATGCTATTTGCTAAAATGAAATGAAATGGAAATGAAAAATGAAATGAAAAATGAAAAGAAAATTGAAATGAAAAATTATATGTAAAATGAAATGAAAAAGAAATGAAAAATGAAATGAAACATGAAATGAAACTTTAGTTAAAAATTAAATTCAAAATGAACTAAATTAATTGAAATGAAATTTCATATTCACAGAATTTTGCACCTACATTTCATTTGCGAAATGCTAATTGAATTTTAACATGCTAAAAATGAATGCGAATGCTAATTAATCCATCATTACTAAGTAGGTACTTATTTTAGCGGCCTTATTAATAAACGTAGAGTAGCTTTAGATTAGTTACACCACCATTTGTCCTTTTTTGTCATTCGAATATCGAACTTGATCAAAAAAGACAAAAGGTCAACAAAGGGATTTAACTAGTCCAAAGCTACTCCATTCTTAGAGCATCTATAAATGAAGATGGATAATCTTAAATGGAGATGTTAACGTTATAACCCGCAAGCACCATTTTTCTGCCAATTTCTACGGGGGACGAGGTAAACACGTATATCACACGCGCAAACCGCGCGCGTAAACGCCCGCCGCACACCATCTTAAGACACGCACACCGTTATATAAACTAGGGTAGTTAGTTACGCAGCGTCTACACGCACACTATGATATTGTAGATGACCAAGTAGCGCCATATGACCGGCAGAGGGGAACGCCTTGCTTTGCCTGCCACCTCCTTTTCTAAATGCTCTAAAACTCCATTATAAGGCTGTAGAATCACAAATTCTTTGGTGGAACCGGATAATCCACGCTCTCAAGAGTAGTCACATAAAAGTTTTGTCTTACTCTTATCTGTACACAGATGCACCCATCTCTTTCATAACACTCGACCGGTTGGTTTTTGCATTCTAAATTAATTAATGATGAATCAGTTACGCTGTATGTTATTTTCCTTAACCATCAACTTGTACCTGTTGTGTTATTGTCTTGCGAATATTGTGATTTATTTATTACTATTATCTGTGAAATAAGTTATATAATAATAGTGAATTTTAACTTATTAAAAAAGTTAATAAGGGTAATTTATCCAGATAACTTTATTGACTAAGTATTTGAAAAAATATCTAACCATGGCTTCGAAAATGTTGTTAGTGTGTGTTATCTTCGGTAAGTTAAGTTAGGTACTTACTTGCAATAAATGGTAATGTTTTGAGTTTGTCTTATTAATGGTTTGTGTCTGTGTGATAAGTAAATTAAATGTTTTATAAATAGATGGATGGAAAGTACTTTATTACAGAAGAAAAACAGATTTACCTAAGTACTTATTTCAATATTTCGGCCTTTTTTATACTGAAATTGCCGATAACTACTTACCTATTCATATTTTCAAAGCTCAATGAAATTAATTTTTGTTAAGTATTGTATCAACACACGTCAAAAGTTCTAATAGAAAGTTTGCAAGTTGTCTTCACCTATAATTATATCGTCACTTAGCTATAGCGAGGCACCTATTATTATTACTCAAGCTAGAACTATTGGTGTTTGCTATGTTGGTGTTCAAATAAAAAAGTAAATAAACTTCACGAAGGAAGTAGGATCATTTTATTGCATTCTATCTATACTATCGTAACTCAGAGCGTTTATAAATGTAGATGGCAAGGCGAGGCGTACCCCTCTGCCGGTCATATGGCGCTTTTTGGTCATACACATTATCATAGTGTGCATGTAAACACTGTGTAACTACGCTAGTTTATATAACTGTGTGCGTATTTTAAGATGGTGTGCGGCGTGCGTTTACACGCGTAGTTCGCTATGCGTTATGGATTATAACGTTAAACCCTCCATTGGTTAAAGATCGTAATACAATAGAACTTCCTCGAATAGTACGTACCTACTCCTCTACTTAGTTTACCTACCTACAACATATTTATGTTTATTTTAGGTACCCCTGTCAGTTACATCGTGGCGGTTGGAACTTCAGATGAACCGTAAGTTTTTTTTACTAAATACTATGCTAAAAACCACAGCACTTAACTGTATTCGGGGTAAGTACTAACAAAGCTGGGGTAAGTATTAACGCAAGGGGCAAATACTAACAAGGAGTTTTTACGATACTTAATAAATATATCATTTTGTGAATCGAAATGGTTTAATCAACACAAGTTCAATAATATAGCCAATTTAACGTGACAAAATCAAAATATCTGTCATTATCATACTAGTCATAGGTACTGCTCAGGTAACAACTTAGGCATACAAATTGCCCAATTATTTCTGCTAGATACAGGGCTCTTTGCACCGGAACACAATATTGCTTTCACACTATCACTACTGCGGGGAAAATATTAACATGTTAATAATTACCCCGGTGAATATGTTAGTTTAAGCCCCATGACCACTTTTTAAACATAATAAAGCACGGAAAATATATAATTGAGAATTGTAATGAACGCATAGCACACAATCGATATCACCAAAATGAAGCCTCATTGCAGGAAATAATAATTGAGTACTGAGGCTCAGCGCTGAGGTCTCCTGAATCGCTATGCTGGAGCCAACGTTTCTACTTAGTTTTTTTTTAATCTGAAAAAGTGCGATTACATGTCAATCAATACCCCACCACCACTACCACTACCACTACCACTACCACTACCACTACCACTACCACTACCACTACCACTAACCAATACCACTATATCTTCTGAAAATGAACATGATGAATGAAAATGATTTTCAACACGTTAGCCTATGTAAATAGTAATCCGAAAACCGAATACAATAATCTTAATGTTAACCGTTTGGTCGGAATGGGTTTATTAATTCTTACCTCATTGCAGACTTCTGTGATTAGCAAGATGCCTGCCAAGCGTGGTGATCGTCATGATAATCGTCCAAAATAACGTTTTATGGGAGAGACCTCGGTTTAGCAGTGGACGTCTTCCAGCTAATGATGTGTGTGACATGAGGGATTCCCGATTCCATATATATTTCAGACCCGACAACTGCATACTACCACCATTCCCAAAGAATGGGTTTTACATGATTCGCGAAGAGTCCACTGAAAAGCCGAAAATAAAAATCCAAAACCAACCAGTGTTTCGTTCACGTGTACGCCTCGAATACGTCTGCCGTGAGGGGTACCAGCTCACAGGACCGACTTCCACAATGTGCTACAACGGTTTTTGGACGCACACCAATCAACCCAAATGCCTTTGTAAGTACTTTTGAAACATCCAGCCAAAAATCGCAGTGTGCCCAAATAGTCTTTAGCCTTCAACGGTCTAATTAATTCAAACTTGAATTCTTTCAGCGCGATGCACTCTGTATAAAAATCCTAGTGTGCACTACCTCTGCTTCCCGAGCAACTCGACATCTCCTCTGTCAGAAGCTTCTAAGTGTGATACGCTGGTGTATGAGGACACGACTGTGCGGCCGTTGTGTAACACGCCGTTTTATGATCACACAGAAGAGCTCGCCGATATGCACTGCGTTGGTGGCGTGTGGAGTTATGTGGCCACATGTCGTCCTGGTGAGTACTTACGTATACCTTGCATAAGTAATCAATGCGTGTACTTCTTATTACTATCCAATACAAAGTGACTTTTGAAAGTATAGTCGAATTTTCAGCAGTAAGTAGGAGGTTAAATTTTCAGCAACTTCAAAATACTAAAACTGCTTACTCGTACAGAGTGCGGAGCTGTTCCACCTTTCAGATTACGTGCGCAGAGACCTGCCAACCGCGGCTACACACCGTGGCACGTGGGTGTCTATTTCAAGTTAAAGAAACCCTACCTGCAGATATGTGGTGGTTCTATTATCACCAGTGAACTCATCATATCAGGTAACAATGAGATGTGTTTGGTGCCTTTCTACATACATAGTTGTATCTTTGTATCAATTCTTCACTTCACAATTATTATTAAACTGATAATTTAGTGTACTTTTTATTAATTCCTAAACGTTCCCAGCTGCTCATTGTTTCTGGGGTGAGGTGAAGAGGCAGCGTCCAGCGTCTGACTTCGCCGTGGCTGCCGGAAAACTCTACCGCCACTGGGACAGTCAGCTAGACCTAGGCGCGCAGAAATCTGATGTGAGGAACTGTTGACATTTTGTTGTATTTTTCGGTTGCTATTAAATGAAAACGTTACATGCGTCGGCCACAACTTTGAGAGGAAAGTCACACATATTTATTGTTCACTTATGGTTCTTTTTTGTATACGCATAGACTGTGTAATTTAAAACATGCTAATTTACGTCAGTCGTGCACCGGTCACGCATCGGTCTACACGAGATGCGCTTGCATCGCTCTTCGCAAATGTCTCTTTGACATTTGACCGCGCCCGCATCGCTTATTGGACTTTTGGAGAAGTTACTCCAATCCCAGTGATTTAAGGGTTGATATAGCCCTCCACCCGCACCGCGACACCCGCTTTCTCTTCGGAGATAAACAGACACAATCAAGTGAGAAATAGTGCAGTGATAGTGAAAACAGACTGCATCCCCCGCACATACCGCCCAGGCGAATATATTTGGACATAGTCTGCCTTGCAACGGAAAGACACCCTGGAATCTCTGTTGGATGACGCTGGATTGGTATGTAAGATTTCACAGTTCTTGTGTTACTTAAAAGCTAATCTCTCGTCAGGCCTAGCAGGAATTTTTCGCATTACCTCTGTCACCCGCACACCATTAAAAGAATAAGGATACTAAGATCAGCCCCCCGCACCCGCGCGGTACGGAATAAAAGAAATTAAATTCTTATTTCCCCCATTTTATGGTCCTTCAGAAGCTCGGATTTCGTATCCTTATTCGGTGTTTTAATTCTCATGCACGTGCGTTTTCTACGCACCGCATTGACCCGCCCCGCCATCTTGGTGTTTACCGTTGCAATCGTTGCAGTTGTTGATAATTATAATTTTCGCATATCTCAACGTTCCTTTCGTTAACCGCTTTGATTTAAGTATCATCCGCATTTATTTTTATTCCGCATTTTTTATAAATAATACCGCTTTCCATCGCATTCCATATCTCGTAACGATAACTCGTAATATAGGTTCATACCTAACCTCACAATGGCTCCTTCCGCAAACGAACAAAAATTAATAATTTTAGAAAGTCAACGTGAGATATATTATGAACGATTACAAATAATTTATGATAATTCGCGCTGCGATCTCAACGATCCTGATTTGTTAGAAGAGTTTCTCTGCTCTGTTGAAACGTTAGAAGATATTAGAGAAAACTTTCAACAATGTGTCAAAGAAATTAACACAATTAGCGTCAGGATAAATGAGGAAGCGAAGCCTGATTTTCAAACATGGCTAGCTTTCGAAGATCTTTATTGCCGCATTAAACGCAAACATTCTTTGTTTACTGATAAACCGCGTAGTGGTAATCAGTCACAACCCGCGCCGTCTCATTCAAAACACGGCATAAAACTCGCACCTATCGAGATACCCGAATTTACCGGTAATCCAAGGGATTGGCCGCTATTTTATGCAACATTTCATAATGCAGTTCATTTAAACGCATCATTAACTGACACAGAAAGAATGTACTATCTGTTAGGTAAATTGACCGGTAAGGCAAGGTCGATTTGCATAGGTATAGTTCCTTGTGGTGAAAACTATTGTGCTATCTACGACGCGCTAATTGAAAAATACGAAGATAAACGCAGCATAGCCGTCTCGTATCTAGATCAAATGTTTTCGCTAAAGCCTATAACTTCCGCTACCGCTAATAACCTCGAGTCTTTTATAGATCAGTTCACAAACGCATATTTAGCATTAAATAACTTAAAGTTGCCTAATTTATGTGACTTTATTCTTTCTTACATCGCGTTACAACGCATTGATAAAGATACCGCTCGACTATTCGAAATGGAAAATAGATCCGCCGAAATACCTACCTTGAATAGTTTGATTTGTTTTATCCGCGACCGCATTAAAGTACTCACCCGCACCGGGGATAATTACTCCCCAGGTTATAATCATACTAAACCTAAAACGTCATATAATACCGCTACGAAGAACAATGTACGTTCATTTGTTGTAAACAACAACAACCGCGCCAATTGTTTACTGTGCGATAAGTCAGATCATGACCACTTGTACTCGTGTGCACACTTTCAATCGCTGTCCCCGCGCGAACGTTATAAGTCGATTAAAGATTTAAACGGTTGCATTAATTGTCTTAGCACGAAGCATTCCGCACACTTATGCAAGTCACTGACTACATGTAAACAATGTAACAACAAACATCACAGTATGTTGCATTTTTCGTCACCCTCTGATACGAAGAAAGAATCTTCTTATCAATCCGCCGCTAGTAAGCCTACCTTACGTAATAATGACGACCACCGCACAAATAGTCCGGGAGCCCCTGGCAATAATATTTCCGTGACTTCCGACTCGGCTTCGTATAAGCCCCGCGACAATGTAGTCTCACTTTGTAGTATGACCGCGAACTCTGACCGCCCGCAAAAAACCCAAAAGGTTTTACTAGGTACAGCCCTAGCTAATGTTAAATGCAAAGATGGTTCTGTCGTGCCCGTTAGGATTTTAATAGATAACGGATCTCAAAACCATTTCATAACTCGACAGACTTGCAAACGCTTAGGTATTCGTATCTTTAATGATTGTTCCGAACGTTCCGTAATGGGAATTGGCAACAGCTCCCAAACTATTTCCGGTATAACAGACTTAACATTGTTCTCGAGATACGATACAAACTTTTGTTTACATATTCAACCGCTCGTTTTGAAAACGATTTCAAGTGACTTACCCAGTTGCACAATTGATACCGGGTCTTTGACCTACTTACACGATATTCCGCTCGCCGATCCGTATTTTAATGCCCCCGGATCTGTCGATATTTTGTTAGGTTCCGAAGTGTTTACGGAAATCCTACGATCTGGTAAACTACTAGGACCTCCAGGACAACCTGATGTCTTAGAAACCGCATTCGGCCACGTAGTTATGGGGTCAATAACCTCGCTACCGTGCCACACTGATAACTCGCAAGATAATAATTGCAACCGCGCCTTTTTCTCCTCTGGAGATGAATCGATTGAATCTTTGGTCTCTAAATTCTGGCAGCTCGAGTCGATACCTACTCAAAAGCACGCGTCTAAAGCTGACCAGGAATGTGAGCGATTTTATGTGTCTAATACACACCGCGATAATGATTCTGGACGTTACGTCACCGCATTACCTTTTTCAAAATCTACGTCTATGTTAGGAAATTCTTTAACTACCGCATCCCGCCGCTTCGCTTGTCTGGAGCGTAGATTCCAGATAAATAATTTATTAAAAATCGAATACGACAACGTAATGAGAGATTATCTTAAAAATAATATTATTTCGCCCGCGCCCGCTTTAACTATTGAGAACGATTATTACGTAATCGCACCCCATGGTGTCTGTCGCTCGGACAAACCGGTACGCATTGTTTTGAACGCCAGCGAGTCGAGTGACACAGGCATTTCTTTGAATGATTGTTTACATTCGGGGCCCAATTTACAGGCCGATTTAACCGCAATTATTTTAAAATTTCGACCTTTTCCTATCGCTTTAACCGCTGACATTAAGCAAATGTTTTTACATATTGAAATTCGAGAAGAAGACCGCCGCTTCTTAAATATTTTATATAAATTTGACGATGACGATTCCGTTAAGATGTACCGATTTAACCGCGTCTGCTTCGGACTTCGCTGTTCGCCGTATCTCGCAATGCGAACGGTCAAACAGCTCGCGCAAGATGAAGTCGGTCTCCCCTCCGCATCCAAAGTCGCGTCTGAAGATTTGTACATGGATGACCTAGGATCATCAGTACGTACGACCGAGGAAGGAATTCAGCTCGCCCGCGACTTAATTGATTTATTCAAGCGAGGAAGCTTTGACTTAGTTAAGTTCATGAGCAATTCTTCTGAAGTATTGAAGTCAATTCCGCCAGACAACCGTCTGTCCTCAAATGTAGAATTTGATAATGAGGATCATTTAAAGCTGTTAGGCTTAGTCTGGTCACCAGCTGAAGATGAATTTTCCATCGCGATTAAATTCAATCCGCAAACTAAATGCACTAAGCGCCTAATGCTTTCGACGATCGCTAAGTTATGGGATATTAACGGGTTCTGCGCACCTGTAATATTACACGCGAAACTTTTGATAAAAGCATTATGGATAGCCAAGATCGATTGGGACGATCAGCCGCCCCACGATATTTGTGTCGCATGGAACCGCTTTCTTAGCGAACTACCCGCATTACAAAACTTGAAAATACCGCGTTTTCTAGGGATTATTCCCAACTCCCGCGTCCTGTTGTTAGGATTCGCCGATGCCAGTGAAAAGGCAATGGGCGCCGCGATATACATTTGTATACAAACCGCTTCGCAACCTAATCAGGTTAATTTAATTGGAGCGAAAAGTAAGGTAGCTCCTCTTAAAGTTGTATCCTTAGCCCGCTTGGAGCTCTGCGCTCTGTTGTTATTGACAAAGCTCTTTCGATTCGTTATCGAAACCGTTTCACCCCGCTGTCACATAAATGACATTTTCGCGTTTACCGATTCGACAGTGGCCCTCCATTGGGTTCATTCGTCTCCGCATCGCTTCGACACGTTCGTAGCAAACCGCATCGCTCAAATACAGGACAATCTCGATCCTAAACATTTCTACCACGTAGAAACCGCATTAAATCCTAGTGACTGCTTGAGCAGAGGACTTAGCCCCGCCCAGTTACTAAACCACCCGCTTTGGCTCCACGGTCCATCATGGGCTCGTGACAAAGTACATACTTGGCCAATCAATAGATTCACTTTTGACTCGAAACAAGATGAAAAATTGTTAGAAGTTAAAACCAAAACGCAAGTTTTCGTCTGCACTGATGACTCACCGCGACCTTTTCTTTGCACGCTGGCAGAGAATGTATCTTCTTGGTCCAAGCTACTCCGCATCGTAGTTTATTTATACCGCTTCTTAGGAAAAATTCCGCGTTCCGATAAAATGGAACTTTCGCACCTGCAATTTGCTGAAACTGCTATAGTGAAAGCTTTGCAACAACATTATTTCAAGGACGATATAAACGCCCTATCGAAAAACCGCAACGCTTCTAAACCACTCATTCCGCTTTCTCCATTTTTGGAAAACGATTTACTCCGCGTCGGTGGCAGATTAGACAAATCGTCACTCGACTTCGACAGTAAGCATCCGATACTGCTCCCCAAAAAGGATCATATTGTAGACCTCATTATCGATTATTATCACCGCAAATATTTACATTGTGGTCCGCAATTATTATTGTCGCTGATAAGACAAAAGTTCTGGATAATTTCCGGACGCAGTACCGTGAAGCGACGCTTTCACCTTTGTAATAGCTGCTTTAAAGCACATCCGCGTACTCAAGCGCCTTTCATGGCTGCACTGCCCGCTCCCCGCGTTAATGAAGCTAAGCCTTTCTTGTTCTCGGGTGTGGACTACGCCGGTCCCTTACACATATTAATAAGTAGGTACCGCGGTGCCCGAAGAGAAAAAGCTTACATTTGCTTATTTACATGTCTTGTGACCCGCGCCGTTCACTTAGAGTTGGCCGTCGACCTAAGTACGGATTCGTTTCTTCGCGCTTTTCGCCGCTTCATATCCCGAAGAGGAAATTGTAGTTCGTTATTTTCAGATAACGGGACTAATTTTATAGGAGCGAAAGCTCAACTCGATGAGTTGAATGGATTTCTAAAATCCAAATCCTTTTGCGATTCTTTCGCTGAGGAATCTCTCGCTCAAGGTATAACCTGGCATTTAAACCCGCCTAGCGCTCCACACTTCGGTGGAATTTGGGAAACGAAAGTTAACCTTGTGAAAAATCACCTCCGTCGCGTCATAGGTGAAGTCTTACTCACTTATGAAGAACTTCTTACCGTTCTGACTCAGGTTGAGGCAGTGCTCAACTCTCGACCGTTAACCGTGTTGAGTTCCGATCCCGCAGAGCCCGTAGCTCTAACTCCCGCGCATTTCTTGACCTTCGGTCCGGTAAACTCCTTTCATACGGATTCGCACGTTAGACCAATGTCGGTAGATTTAGTTCGTAATAAACATATGATCGATCAAATCGTTCAGAGATATTGGAACCGCTGGCGACGTGAGTATCTTAATACGTTGCAGACCCGCGCTAAATGGAATACTCCTTCGAATCCGGTAACGAAAGGAACTGTAGTTCTAATTAAAACTGAAAACTCTCCGCCGTTACAATGGCCTTTAGGCATCATTGAGAATATACATCCTTCTTCAGATGGCATAGTTCGAGTTGTAACGGTACGCACCAAAACTGGCCTCTATGTCAGACCTGTGGTAAAACTCTGTGTTTTACCTTCGCAATAAATTGCAATTTACTTTTATAGTTTCGCACACCCCTTTAAGAGTGTTTTTCTTAGTCATAAGTACTAGTTTAATTTTCCTTATTTTTATTATGTTTTGACGCATCTGTGTTATACACGATGCGCTCTCACCGCACCGCACCGCACCGCACCGCTTATCAATTAGGAACTTCTTGTTCTCCCTTGTCTCTTGTTGGTTCAGGAGACATCTTTATCTCCTGAAGGCCGGGGGGATGGTTCTTTTTTGTATACGCATAGACTGTGTAATTTAAAACATGCTAATTTACGTCAGTCGTGCACCGGTCACGCATCGGTCTACACGAGATGCGCTTGCATCGCTCTTCGCAAATGTCTCTTTGACATTTGACCGCGCCCGCATCGCTTATTGGACTTTTGGAGAAGTTACTCCAATCCCAGTGATTTAAGGGTTGATATAGCCCTCCACCCGCACCGCGACACCCGCTTTCTCTTCGGAGATAAACAGACACAATCAAGTGAGAAATAGTGCAGTGATAGTGAAAACAGACTGCATCCCCCGCACATACCGCCCAGGCGAATATATTTGGACATAGTCTGCCTTGCAACGGAAAGACACCCTGGAATCTCTGTTGGATGACGCTGGATTGGTATGTAAGATTTCACAGTTCTTGTGTTACTTAAAAGCTAATCTCTCGTCAGGCCTAGCAGGAATTTTTCGCATTACCTCTGTCACCCGCACACCATTAAAAGAATAAGGATACTAAGATCAGCCCCCCGCACCCGCGCGGTACGGAATAAAAGAAATTAAATTCTTATTTCCCCCAACTTACTTTCCAAAAATTAACCATATCCGGGTGTCAGATATTAAGAGTATTTACTTGTGGTACTTAATAGGTGTCTGAAATAAGACTCCCAGCTCGGTTCAGCGGTTTGAAAACGAACTATCGAGATGACATCGCGGTTCTGAGGATTGCTACTCCGTTCCAGTTTGGGGTATACATTCGCCCCATCTGTCTGGACTTCGACGTCAACTTCGAAAGGAGTCAGCTCACAATCGGCAATACAGGAAAGGTAATAATTTAGATCGGCAGATAACTTATTTTAATTTACATTGGTTTCTAATTGGCGAACAGTTATATAGATGCTAAAAATCATAAGTGTAAATGGCTAACTGGTTAATTAATGGATTCTCAACTTAATGAGGAGAAGCGATGATGTTAGATGCTTGAATTGATTTGCAGATAGCAAGTTGGGGTCGCTCTGCGCAGGCTGGAGTAGAAGACCACTGGCAGTTTCTGCAAGATGTAGACCTACCATTTGTCAGTGACGAACAGTGCCTGATGGAGTCACCACCAGGCATTCGCGAGTACATCACGGCTGACAAGTTTTGCGCGTACTATAATGGTAAGTGCTGAATGTTATCGTGATCATACAGAAGCATTAAAATCAAGAAGTAAAATTGATCCCAAGTGACGGAAATAGGCATGATGACTAAATTTTTTTTTGCTTAAATTAACAATATTCTTCAAAAGATAAACATTTATGAAAACAAAAATAAAATATCTCAAAAAATTACAAATTTACAAGCATTTTAAAAACTGGAATAGAAAGAGATAGCTCAAACGGCCAGTGACGTCAGGGCAAGATCGTTCACAGTACCTCATTACTAAGCTGTAGTAGCTTTACATATTACAATCTCTTTGGCATGTGACGTCACGAGTGGATTTTTCATAGTAACTGTGGAGGCGCTCTGTTTCGCGAGAAAGGGACAGGAGATGCCCCCTACAGAAACTTTAAAAGCTTATTACTACGTGATTTATTTACCGATTTTGCTTATTTTTTCAATTATTGCATCCACTTTAAATTTTCTTTATGAAAGTAATATTTACTTGTTCATTTTTAATAGTAGTCATCATGCCTATTGTAGAATTCACACAAGCAACGTGTCCAAGTTCAGACAATAATCAAATCACACAACACGCCCTGAATTAATTTTGGCTAAGATTATTTAGTGACATTCTATCATGCAAAATAGATGGAGTAATGGTTATACTTACATTATAAAGTATCCTATAATAACTTAATTGGAACAGAAACAGCGCGTGAGTTGTGCCAAGGTGACACGGGCGGTGGGCTGGCGTTCCTTTCGTGGAGCCGTGGAGAGGAGCGGTACTTCCTACGCGGAGTGGCCTCTGCTGCGCGGGGGGATAAAGAATATTGCGTCATGTTCACCACATTCACGCAGGTCATCAGGCACGAGCAGTTTATCAAAGAATACTATACGTGCGTAAAAGTTTGTTCAATAAGTTAATCCACCTCGAATAGTCTAAGAATTGTTTATACCTTAAATAATAATGTTTCTAGGCCAATTAAGAACGAGTGCATTTTACCGCCGTTCCCTGTCAATGGAACATATTCTACAAATATACCTGATGCAGAACCAGGAGAAGCTTACGATAAGGTTAACATCAGTATCAGCTGTCAAGAAGGCTATGGAGTCGATGGACCTAGCTCGATTTACTGCTATAACGGGTTGTGGACGGATAAGATGTCTAGATGCTTCTGTAAGTATTCATAGATAATAGATTTTCAGCAAGGCGTCTCTTAGGGTAGTAAGTTTGGACCGATTCTTTTAGTTTTATCGTTGACACAAACACTTTGTTATTTTTTATATATGTGTTAAAAACGTTATATAGAGTTGTTATTCTTAAAATAAAAGAAACTTGTTATTTATATAATTTATTATCTTATATTATATCTTATCTTATTCTTTTACAGTACACTGCCACTTGACTCCACACCATTCAGTTGAGTACAATTGCCTTGTGCCTGGAGGAGGGCTCAGGGCTTGCAATGAATACGAGCTCACAGGTACTTCGGTCCGCCCCCAGTGCCGGAGCCCTGAATACTTTTCTCCAGCGACCCTTCATGACATGCTATGTCTTGAGGGCAATTGGACTTACGTTGCAAGATGCTCACCAGGTAAGACCAATATTTCTATAATCATCGTCATCAACAGCCTGATTGCGTCCACTGCTGGACAAAGGCATCCCCCACAGAGTGCCACTTTGTGTGGCTGCTGGCCTCCTGCATCCTTCGGCTCCCCTCCACCCAACATTGAAGTTAGTGGATGCGTGCACTATAGAATAATAATAGTAATTCGATAAGAATATTATAAATAACATGATTGGAAAGGATAATTCGGATGCAGCACGGCTTTTGTACAAGCATTATAGGGTTTAGGATAGAGCAGGATATCCTTCAAAATTTTATATATTTACCAAAACATCGAAATAATGCCCATGTAATACAGCTCACAGCAACTAAAACAAATTTTAAAAGTTTGAAACTCATATTCACCAAAACGCTTGTGTCGTTATTTCATAACACAGTCCAAGTAAGACTACTTCACAGCGCGGCGGTCGCGATGTTGTAGGCGCCACGCGCGGTTGCAAAATTAAGCCCCACCCACAGCGGTTGCATTTGCGTTTGGCCATTTCGGACCTCGTATTATAAATAAATAAATAAATAAATAAACATGTGTAGACATTTCACACAGCGCCATCTAGCCCCAAACTAAGCATAGCTTGTACTATGGGAACCAGATAACTGATACAATACTTATATACTTTTTTGTTTGTAAATACATACATAGAATACAATATAACACCCAGACGCAGCACAAACATCTATGTTCAATGTTCATCACACAAATGTTTGTCCTGGGTAGGAATCGAACCCACAGCCCTCAATTCAGAAGGCAGGGATACTACCAACTGAGCTATCGGGCCCGTCAATTATAATTATACTTCTATGGGTATTATTTCGATGTACCAAAAGGATCAAAAAATGTCAAGCTCAATGTTTTATTGCTTATTCGGTATTTATTTATTTATTTATACTTTAGCACAAAATAATGTACAAGGAGGACTTAATGCTACGGAGCATTATCTACCAGTCAACCTGTTATAATTGTCTTGCAATCCTGATATAGTAGATTAAGAAATGTTGTTTTTGTATGTGTGTAATGAAAACAGGTTGGTTACATCTATACTTACCTATAACTTCTAATTCAAAGCGCAAAACTAAGAACACTTAAATATTTATCACAGAATGCGGCGTCTACACGACAGTCAGCGCGGATTTCTCTCTCAATAAACGGAATCTAGCTCGTGGAGAATTGCCGTGGCACGGTGGTATTTACGATAAATTACCTCAGCCATATCAGCAAATCTGTGGGGCAACCCTCATCAGTAGCAGCATACTTCTATCAGGTAAGAACCGAGAGAGTACTGACTACCTATTGTTACCCAGGGTGCCTTTATGTTAATATTTTTATTCTATCAAGTTAAATTAAGTTCGACTCGTCGTTGGCTCAAGAAATAGCACCTAGGAAATCACAAAGAATCTCTACAGAGTGGGGAGAGCAGGACGGGTTCAAAAAATGTTGTATTTTGTTTTATATTTTGAAATACGGTGGGCTATTCTACATTAATAACAATCCCCAATGATCACATAGATCCTGCACCTCGATTCCCAACCCATCGAAAACGTTTCGTTTCGAAATCTACACTCTCCCGTCTCTTTCATCCTGAATGTAGATAAGGGAGACCACAGAGCTATGAAACAAATGACGGGAAGCGTTTTTTTTTTTGCTCTGTGAGGGAGACGGAGAGCGTAAATTTCGAATCGAAACTTATTCGATGGGTTTTGAATAGGGGTGCTGGACCCTAACTAGGATTCCCTGTATCTAGGGACCCAGGAACTACGAGGAACACGGTCCCACAACACACAGACATAGTACAACGTATTTACGTTTTTTTCCTGTGCACAAATACATGCTCTGTCGCGGGAATCAAACCCACCACCTCCGGGGTATAAACCAACCTATTCAACTATCACACCACGGAGGCTGTCAAAACATTCAGATGGTTTTTGATTCAGGTCATACTATACTTATTCAGCTATTATTATATCAATGATCACTAGCTTAGATACTTTTAGAATTAAAAACATGATATATAAAAAGTGACGTGTCCATACTTACCCCATGTTTGAGGTAAGTATTAACAGAGTCGGGGTAAGTGAGAACGCAAGGGGCAAATACTAATAAGGCATTTATTTACTATAATAAACATAACAAACATTTGTGAGTTCAAATATTTGAATCAAGTTCGGTTCAGTATATAAAACTAATTTTCCGTAACAATACTAAATTAATATTTGTCATTCATATTTATTATTTACTAATCAGGGCCATTATTCTCTATCGATTCCTTACTTCGAAACCACGCGAATTCCTTGTCTTACATAGAGAATAACCATCCGTAGGTAATAACTTTAGAAACAGTTTTTTTGCTTGCTTAGAAACAATATTGTGTTCCGGTTTGAAGGTTACTGTGAGCTAATGAAATTACTGGACAACTATGACTTTGGATCTCATAGCTAACATAGCTTAGTAATCTTTGATAATAGGCATGATGACTACTATTAAAAATGAACAAGTAAATATTACTTTCGTAAAGAAGATTAAAAATGAATGCAATAATTGAAAAATTAGTAAAATCGGTAAATAAATCACGGAGTAATAAGCTTTTAATATGAGTCAACATCAACCCGAGACCGATTGTTTCGCAGCGGCACACTGCTTCTGGGACAGTTTGGATGATCACCAGAGACCCGCGGTCGAGTACGCAGTAGGTATCGGCAAGCTGTTCCGGCCGTGGACATTACCACAAGAAGAAAACTTCGCGCAGCAATCTGACGTAAGCTGTTATTAACCTTCTGATATTTAATGTATCTCAATTATATAACCTACATCTAAGTATATTATTGTTAGTGGCTAATGTGAGCTGCTGTAGACATCGCGAGTTTTTGCAAAACTGTCACTATGCATCTATAAATGGAAATGTTTATAGCGTTATAATCCGCAATCACAATTTTTCTGCCATTTTCTACGGGGGACAAGGTAAACACGTACAGCACACGCGCAAACCGCGCGTGTACACGCACGCCGCACACCATCTTACAACACGCACACCGTTATATAAACTGGCGTAGTTACGCAGTGTCTACACGCACATTATGATATTGTAGATGACCAAGTAGCGCCATATGACCGGCAGAAGGGAACGCCTTGCCTTGCCACCTCCTTTTTTAAATACTCTAAGCCCAACCCCGATGACTCCGCTATTTTGCAAAATATATCCAAAAACTGATCAACAAAAAACTTCATAAAATTATTGAACCTGCTAACGTTCCCGCGAATCGGTTGATTGTTCACTCTGTTGCGTGTCCTACGACTTGCCCCTCAACTTTGTTCCCTAATGAAGCTGGGGCTAGAATCACAGGGTTCCTACTTTTGTCAAAATTGTTTGAGTTGATTGTTTTTATGGGAATGTTTTTGTATGATATTGAAAAACATTACTTTGTTTGAAGGTGAAGGAATTGCATCTACCAGCTAGTTTCCAAGGTAGCAAGGCACGGTTTGCAGACGACATAGCAGTGGTGATAGTGTCTGTGGCGTTCAACTACACCGCGTATGTCCGACCCGTCTGCCTCGACTTCAGCACCACCTTCATTAGAAAACAGCTGCAGCCAGGAGCTATCGGGATGGTATGGATAAGGAATTCAACTTTTTCGTTTACCTACCTAGAGTTTGATTCAAACACAATGGCGGCTGTGAAGGGCGCTACAACCCCTGGGGGTCTAGCAAAGATACCAACCACTAACGCTAACTCCAAAATGTATTGAAATGATATTCGCTGCGGAAAAGTTAGCGATTTCCGAAATGTCATTTCAGCACATTTTGGAGTTAGCGTTTGGCGATAGCGTTAGCGTGAGGGAGCTTTGCTAGACCCCCTGGGAGTCTAGTAACGATCCCAAACGCTAACGCTAACGCCAAACTCTAACTCCAACAATGTATTGAAACGACGTTAGCTGCGGAAAAGTTAGCGATTTCCAAAATGTCAGTTGAGTACCTACATTTTGGAATTAGCGTTTGGCGGTAGCGTTTGGGATCTTTGCTAGACCTGCACTCTGTGGTCACCACATACCTCTTCCCGCACACATCTGATTTGGTGAAAAATTTTATTAGGTGGTAGGACTTTCTGCAAAGTTCGTCTAGGTAGGTACCACCGCTTTGCCAGTTATTCTGCGGCCAAGCAGTAGTGTGCAAGCACTACTGTTTCCCGGTTTGAAGGGCATTTTAGCTAGTGAAATTACTGGGAAAGTGATACCTTATGACCTGATTACACAGTCTACTTATCTTATTACTAGACTATGTGATGTCTCAGGATGACGTGCGCAGTGCACTGTCACGCGAAATTTTATTATTTTAAGGTTCCAAGTGACACTGCAACTGTTATGGGCGGCCGTGTTGCTTAACATCAGGTGAACGACTAGATCGTCACGTCATTCATTCTCATAAAAAAATTACTTACCTTTACTTAAACAATCACTAGCTACAAATAACAGAAAGGGACAGGAGATGCCTCCTGTAGAAACTTTAAAAGCTTATTACTCCGTGATTTATTTACCGTATTTACTTATTTTTTCAATTATTGCATTCATTTTTAATCTTTATGAAAGTAATATTTACGTGTTCATTTTTAATAGTAGTCATCACGCCTATTGCAACAGAGTGTGCTGTCGTTCATATTTTATTTTATGTACAGGTGGCAGGCTGGGGTCTCACCAGTGAAAATGGCGGCGCCTCTAATTTGCTCAAATATTTGAATGTTCCATACGTGAACATCGAGACCTGTGTACTCCAGTCTCCGACGGATTTCCTCGCATACATCACTAGCGATAAAGTCTGCGGAGGTTATACAAGCGGTACGTTTAAGACATTAGTAGGTACCTACATAATTATTATCATTTAAGGAGGGCTAACATTAGACTCATGCTCGTCATTAGTAAGCTCAAAGTCACGCAACGAGCTGTGGAGAGAGCAATGCTCGGTGTTTCCCTGCGAGATAAGATCCGTAATGAGGAGATCCGCAGAAGAACTAAAGTGACCGATATAGCCCTTAGAATTAGCAACTTGAAATGGCAATGGGCAGGCCACATCGCTCGCAGAACTGATAACCGATGGGGAAGAAAGGTTCTCGAGTGGCGACCACGAACCGGAAGCAGCGCGCAGCGTAGGCCAGACCCCCCACTAGGTGGACCGACGAACTGGTGAAAACCGCGGGGAGCCGATGGATGCAGGGGGCGAGCAGCCGCTCAAAGTGGCGCTCTCTGGGGGAGGCCTATGTTCAGCAGTGAACGTCTACGGGCTGATGATGATGATTAGCATGTTTGTGATGTGATAAATATATTCAAACACCTCACAAAATTTGGTTGTAGGTGCCATTTTATACAGTTTCTATCGAAAAAAAAATAAGCGTATGCCTAACAAACATTCCCTTAACCTTCATAATTTTGAAAAATACTATTCAAGCATAGATATTAATTAAAAATCTCTAAAAACAGTAATTTCGTGCGTTGTCTCTGTCGTAAGCGCCACGCGGAAGTTCAGACTGAATTGATATTTAAGCCTGCCAAGTTAAGGTCCATGTTTCTTTGAAAAAATTTCGACCTGCTTATCTGGCCCTACCGTCGCCTTAATGACTGTCTATACATATAATAAAACTGTAGAGATAGAAAAATCTGTAAATGCAAGATATCGAAAAAAAAATGACACAGGTTGGCTTGAAATTTTTCGCTGATCACGTTAAGCTACTTTTTAGACATTTTGTTTGTTTGTTTGTTTGTTTGTTACGGCACAAGTCCGAAAATACTGAACGGATTTTCATGCGGTTTTCACTAATAAGCTTAGAAAAACCCGGCGCAAAACATAGGATATATTAAATTTTAAATATTGTTAATATTTTTTTTGGTGAAAATAATTAAGATTTCATTATGAAACGGAACGGGATTTTAACAAGATGGCCGCTTGAAGGCCTTAAGGTAAGTTTTTTTCTTGTATTTTGGGTCCACACATTGTGTAGGTATTTAGCCAGTGTCAAAAGGTAAGTTATATTTTGGCTACTAACCATAGATAAGAGAAAAAAAATGTTACTCTGCTACACTCTACTGACGGTAATTTTATCTCGGGTTTATCCGGATGCACAGATTAAAGAAAAAAACTCTGTTACTATTATGGCGCGGCTTCATATAAGCCCAAACTTTCGCTGTTGAGTTGGCGCGGAAAAATATCTCTGTTGACTATCCTCGATGTTTTGGTAGCGCCCCAACCTGGACACACAGTCAATTTTTTTGCCTGCTGCGCGACCGACGTGGGCTAAATAAAATGGAGGAAGCAGTAGCGTTATATTGCATGTCGGCGAATAAATAGGTTTTACAAACTGTGAGAGTATTATTTGCGATAACAAAAATAAATTTTAATAGTTTTAATTTATAATTTCTTATCAAAATGAAGTAAACCCAATTTTTTTTATTTGTCTGTTTATCTGTCGTTTTGAATACGGATCACGATTGTTATAGTGACAACAGAAATATATCATCTGTGAAAAATTTAACAGTCTAACTATCACGATTCATGAGTCCATCCTGGTGACTGATGGACAGACAGACAGACAGACAGACGGACAGCGGAGGTTTAGTAATAAGGATTTACCCTTTGAGTACGGAACCCCAGTCATTTTTATTTCATTCTGAACAATCCCCACTGCACTAAGCAATAAGAAAGTAATTTAATGCATGTTTTTATTTATGGGTGGTTCTCATTTTTACGATTCTCATCGTCAGTTTCATGTACAATTTGATATTGTGCTTATTTCAAATATTTTTGTACAGTAAATTATAGCGCTTTATAAGACGAGTAAATTAATATATAAGTTAATCAAATAGAAAGTCTTGTTTGGGTGATAAATGGTTTTGAAGTTTTAGAGGCCACGAAAGCGACGCATCGGATCACGAAACTGACTCAGTAACTTTACAGCTATAATTTTCTCACGTTTTCCTACTGTTTATAAGACTAAATGTTCATAAAATAACAACGTAGTCTTGTTTTCGTAATTAAACTGGCAAACAAATGGTATTAATAACCAAAACTATGTATATTATTGTTATCAGTTCGGTCCTGAGTTTGTTCATCCTACGAAATACGAATACTAACCCATTTAACTACATATTATAGGTAATAAGCCTCTGCTGATAAAAAACAGATAGTTATCGTATTAATAACTTTATTAATTAAGAAGCATCATGAGTATTTAAAAAGTGTATTAATTTATTCATTTATTTATGAGTTGCGTTATTTTTTCAATAGAACAACAACCTTCACTACAATAGAATTTACTTATATTATAACGATTTATATATAAAAACAAATCTCACTACAAAAGACAATATCTGGCACTTCTTTAGGTACTTAATTTGCTAAATTGCACTTTTAACTTTTAAAAAACAAATAACACAATGTAAAAAAAAAATATTCTATAAAAAAATTAACATCCATAACAACAAATCTTACTTCAAAAAATAGTATCCTCTTCTAATAATAAGCTTTTGAGTTATCAAATTACAATTATAATTTTAATAAGAATGTGAATCATCATCATAACAACTTATTTGTTCGTACTATAAACTTTTTTGAAACGATTTTCTATAATAACAACATATCCCACTACAAAAGAAAACATCTATAACATCTTTAGACACTGCGACATTACACATTTTCCTTTTCAAAAACGAAAACACAAAAAACGTTATTCTATCAAAAAACATACTTAAAATATAGTCTGCCTCTTCGAATATTTAAGCTTTTGAGTTAATCAAATATAATCGTTATTCGAATCTGAATCATCATCGAAACAGAGCTTACGTTCCACTTTCTTCTTTAGATTAGAAACATTTTTGTCTAAGGCAGACCGCAAATTTTTGCGTAATTCAAATATATTGTAATTCGAATCCAAATCGTTGTCAAAACAGAAGCTAAGTTCCTCTTTCTCTTTTGGATTAGAAACCGGTGATTTCGTGATTTTTCCATAAACTTTTAAATATGAGCTTTACGTGTTCGGAGTCGGGCCTACTAGCAAAATAATTAAAGTATGATTGAAATGTAGGCAGGGGACCAAAATGTACCTAGTAGGTACCTACCTCCCTACCTAGTACTTATATACGTACTTACGTCAAGAATAGGTAGTATTGTGATATGACGTGACGTTATTAATAATTTCAGAACCTTTAGTGATAATAATAATAATAATAAATATGTGTGGACATTTCACACAGCGCCATCTAGCCCCAAACTAAGCATAGCTTGTACTATGGGAACCAGATAACTGATATAATACTTATATACTTTTTTTGTTTGTAAATACATACATAGAATACAATATAACACCCAGACGCAGAACAAACATCTATAGTTCCTAATACCTACATACTTTAGGTGCATAATATCCGACGGTAAACGTGTGTGGAGAAAAGTGTTCATAGAATGTGAACTTGGGCTATAGGAATTATCGCAATAGGCTGCTTCTCCCGGAAACCAGAAAAATAGTATGTAACCATAATCTTTTAATCTACTACCTACCAAACGTAGGTACTGTTACTAGCTCTACCCCTTAGGTACCTATTATTAAACATAATACAATGCTATTTTCGAAGGAAGGTTCTCCCAACTTGAGAGTTACTAGGCTACCACGGTCCAGATCACCCCTTTTCGCGATAACATGACATACCTACCAATTCGAACTCATCCATTTTTAGGCTATGATTATTAATCACAATGAATGAAAACACGTTTACATAATTATTTAAAACACTATCTTACATCTGTCATACTACAATAACTAGAATTTTTTCAATAAACTCACACCAGTCGCCACATTTCTAAATAAAAGAATGCATAAAATCAGTTTCGAGGCCCAAAATCAGTTTCATGACTAAAATGCCACGAAGTTTATGACACGAAACTGATGAAATTATCCCTTTTTTGTGAAATTGCTGCAAAATTAAGTGTATCAATTTAAATAAAATACTACATAAATATCTCGCACATTTTAGGGTTTCGATGAGCTAACTTTGATTTCAATTGCTGAAATACAATGCCCAAAAAATGTCGTGTACGTGTGATCGGTAAACCTATGAACAAATACAAGCTTACCGGTATTTTTTTTTTCCGGCACGTTGAGCCATTCTTCTTACGTCTGCAATGCCAGTACACGACTGACGTTCGACCGGACCACACTCAGTGTTTGATAGCTGATATTTTGTTTAACAGGCAGCCGTTATATCACGCGAATTTAAAGAACCCATATCCGCGTGACCGACACGTATGTTGTTTTAAATTGAAAATAATGATGAAAAGATTTATTTTAGACTATTTAGTGCAAAGTTTATTTAATTACGATGATTTTAGTATATGTTACATACAAATACAGTGAAATTTGGTGAAGTGGTAAGCAAATGTTTTACTGCATCGGAGAGTGTGACACGATGAGAACACGAAAAATTACCCCGTTTTTGACCATTTCGTGTTAATTTAAGGTATTATTTTTGCTTTTATTATGACAAGCTTTATTTCTGTTGTAACCTAATAGATGTTTCATCATTTAATTCACAAATTCTGTTTGTATCTTAAGCCGTTTAGGAAATATAACCTCGTGACCATCAAATTTGAGCATCGATGAGAACTACCCTTATAACTTAAAAGACAAAAAACAGTAAATGACAATTGGCGCGTCTGCATTACCGGCAGTGTATCACACTTTTCGGGCTACGGCGAAATACATCGCGCGATAACTTCGTCTGCGCTCGATGCAATGCAGATTAGAGAAAAACAATGTGTTCATTATGTAAGTATCTATACCCAAGGAAGTCATATGTATTGCATATAGATAAGTTTTAGTTAATCTGTGGTCCAAACTAAAAAAGAGGATAGGTATGAGAACCTTCTTGAATATGAGCACGACACAGAGAACGAGGAATTTAGAAAACTAAAAACTTCTTAGACTTTTTATTATAAGTTATAAGGCTTCACGCGATATCATATTTAGCCAATATTGAAACATAACTAAATTATTATTCATGTTTTCAATTTATTGGGTTCTGGCGAGGGCAAATTCTTTATTGGCGATCTGGTATTACGTATTAGTTTTCAAAAATCTACTACGCGTTACCATTCGAAATAAGTATTTAAAATTGTATTTATAGTACCTATAGCTTAACCTTTAGTAGTAACATATTCAGTAATCTATGCCTATTGACCCTTGCTTTTGCTACGCATTGTAAACCCTTTTTTATTTTGGCATTAGACAAAATTTGTATTTAGCCAATAGGAAGTATTTTATGAAAACTGTTTAAAAGGGTAGGTACTTAGACTTTTTATAATTATTCATAAGGCTTCACGCGATTATCATACTTAGCCAATATTGAAGCTTACATTTTTATTCAAGTTTTCGATCTATAGGGTTTTGGCGGGAGCAATGTTCTTTATTGGCGATCTGGTAAAATGTATTATTTACATAAACTTCTACACGTTACCATTCTAATAAGGTAGATAAAATTATTTTTGCGCTACTGCTACATTCTTGATCGACCCCAAGGAAGTTTTAAGGTACCTGCTATAGCTACTTAAGTTATATACCCTTACCATTTGCTACGCATTTTAAAACCTTTTTTATTTTGGCATTTGGCACGCTGTTGGATTATCGAAATAAATAAATAAATTAATTAAAGTAAGCCGGAGGTGTTATTATTTGTATTTAGCCAATGATACGAAATATTTAATGAAAAATGTTTAAAAAAGGTAGGTACCTACTTAGATATAATAATATGTAGGTATTCATTATGGCAATAAAATTGTATCTTCGAATTAACAACATGGCGCGTAACGTTCGTTTTTGACTGTTTTTGATTTGTTCTTCTTCTTGCATGTTGAAATAAGTTTTTAATAGTTAAAATATTTTAGGTCTGTGGGCTTTTAAATAAACCACGGGAGCAGAAAATGATTGATTACAATCTTATTTGTAGGTAGTTAGGTACTGAATTCGTATGGAACCAAACTTAAGAAGGTAAAAAAAATGTGGTAAATGGAACAAAAAGCGCGCGGATAATATGTAAAACTGAGCAAAACAGGATCATCGTGTGTGATTCGTCCATATTTTTCTAAACTGTACCTGCCTGCTTAGGTAACTACTACCTAAACAAAATTTACTGAAACTACTGTTAAAGACCTGAGTGAAGTGATGATGATTTCTTTTTGTGATGATATTACATATGAAGAGGTACTTATAAAATTGTAGTTTTTTGTTTGAAACTTCTTTTACTGTTATAAATCTATATTAGACTCAAAACATTTAATTTTAGGTAATGGCTTAAATAGCTTCCACTCACGGCTATGCTTGCGTTATACCTATACCTATGCTAATACAGGTTACTGTGCTCAGCTTCGAAAAGATTTATTGGATTTTGTTGTTTGGTACGAAATGCATGATCTATTATTAGACTATAACGTAAAAATAATATAACACAAGCGTGCGAAGCCGCGGGCAAAAGCTAGTTCTGAATAAATTAATGCATTTGAAGTTGGATCGAGGCCTTCTTTTATAAAATGGAATGATTATAAAAGGCATGATGACTGAAATTTTTTTTGGATAAATTAATAATATTCCTCAAAAGAATAACATTTGTGAAAACGAAAATTAAATATCTCATAAAATGACCAAGTTACAAACATTTTATAAACCGGATTAGAAAGAGATAGCTCAAACGGCCAGTGACGTCAGAGGAGGTCGTTCATAGTACCGTACGAGTAGATTTTTCATGGTAACTGTGGGGGCACTCTGTTTCGCGAGAAAGGGACAGGAGATGCCTCCTGTAGAATCTTTAAAAGCTTACTCCGTGATTTATTTACCAATTTTGCTTATTTTTTCAATGATTGCATTCATTTTTATTCTTCTTCATGAAAGTAATATTTACTTGTTCATTTTTAATAGTAGTCATCGTGCCTATTTCCAGTCAGTTCAGCACGCTCGGCAGTGTGCAGAGGCGACAGCGGCGGCGGTTGGGTATTCCCGGAGCGACATGGAGACAAACACCGGTTCTTCCTCCGAGGGATCATATCCACAGCACCTACAAACGAAAATCTTTGCAACTTCAACGTCTACACGTTTTTCACAGCGATACAAAGTCATGAACAGTTTGTTAAAAGATTTTGGGAGGAAGGCGAACAGTACCAATACATCCCATCTGCTGTGTCACAACCTTTATAAAAAAATACTGGACAGGGCCCTTATTCCATATCGATTCTTTACTTCGAAACCACGCCTTGTCTTACATAAGAAATCTGCAAAAGTATATTCTCTATGAAACGAAAACAAAACCGCGCGAAATGAATTTGGAATTGGCGCGATTTGAACTGTCAAAAATCATATGTTTTACTGAGACGCGTTCCGAAACATCAACACATCAAAAGATATGACCACTTATGACAATATATTTTATTCAAAATAAAGATAACTTTAATGTAAAGTGAAGGTATATCTAACGCTGTGACACGATATGAACAAGACACGATAACGACGAGGTTTCGTATCGTGTGGAATCTGTTTTCATAGAGAATAACCACCATGGCCTGATAGCTCAGTTGGTAGTAGCTCTGCCTTCTGAGCTGTAGGTTGTCGGTTCGATTCCCACCCGGGACAAACATTTATGCGATGAACATCGATGTTTGTTCTATGTCTGGGTGTTATATTGTATTCTATGTATGTATTTACAAACAAAAAGTATCTAAATATTGTATCAGTTATCTGGTTCTCGTAGTATTATTTATTTATAAAAATCATGTGCTTTTTTATAAGGCGAAGGTATTTTTAGTTGGATCCAGAGCGGAGTGAAGGATTCTGAGATGGAATGCTGAGCGCTGAGAGAGATTCCAAGTAGGTAGGTAGTACGGGTAGTACCTACCTACATCACTCGAGCTTATAAATGGTGTTGGTCACGAGGTAGATGGGTATTCTAACTACTTTTTCTCACCCCACCCTCTACGAGAAAATAAGTATCGCCACCCAAGTGCCCAGTGGGAAAGACGGGCCTTATTGGTTGTAGTGCGACTTTTGTGTCTCATTACCATTAGGTAGTTCAATTATTATGGCAATGAATGTATATTGCGTTATTTTGTGTGTTCCCTGAAGTAGTAGGTACCTAGTACAATTAGATAGTGAACGTACTTCTGGGTTTAAGAGAGACTGTGGTTTTATTTTTTTACCTATCTTAGAGCATTTACCCAAAGGAGATGTTAACGATAGAACCGCAAGCATCATTTTCTGCAGATTTTTACGGAGGTTCACACGCATGGCATACACGCAAACCGCGCGAGTAAACGCACGACGCACACCATCTTAAAATATGCGCAGTTATATAAACTAGCGTATCCACGCAGTGTTTACACGCACTCTAATAATGTATGACCAAACAGCGCCATATGACCAGCAGAGGAGTACGCCTTGCTTTGCCACCTCCATTTACAACCTATTATTTAAAACAAAGTGAGGGTAAATGATAATTATTGACATGGATTTTTGGCGCGAACGCGGAAAAGTTCACGTCATTGCATTGTATTGTTTTTTAAAAATTTAGCTTTTTCCAGTGTTAATGTTTAAAATTGGTGGCGTTTTACGCATTAAGTGCTGAATGCACATGCAAAAGCATGAGTGAGGGCAAGTTATATAATGTGGTGAAACGTGATTTTTCGTGTTGCTTCCAAAACTCCATAGAAGCTTCTAGTAAAGTTGCCACCACTTTTCTGGAGCATGACTTAAGACTGGACTATGACTACCTGACTTAGACTGGACTATGACTAGGACATGACTTTATGAAAAAAATATTACACGATGAAAATATAATACTTGACACTGTGTGGAGCCAAAATATAAAAAAAAATTATTGACATGTGATGCCTAACTCACAGAGGACTATTTTATTGGCCTAAAGAAAGGGCCTAACTTGTGCCAACCAAGACTGCCATAACATAATAAAAAAGTTTTATATTTTTTCTGGCTTATGGTTAAAAACTGCATTTAGCCTCTTTTGTAAAAAATCCACTATAAGTATATAGGTTTAATAAACTGAGCAAGCGAAATGACAATGACCTATTTAGCACCAGCGCTTCCTTGGCCAGGCGACGGCTGAGCAGTGAATTCTTCTTAGCGGACGTTTGACTTCAGTTGTAATATGTTGACAATAATACGTAAGTAGGTATCTATTTTGCAACCTTTAAAATTTTCGAGAATTATGTAGTATTCTGTTCCAGTGTTTACGCATGTTTAATTACCTTACCTTAGATCTATTCGTGAGAACCTGTAATTGGCTTTCTATAGCTATATAGTGCATTATTTTGTTAAAATAAGCTGTTGCTGTTGCTGTTGTTGTAATAAGTAAATAAATAAAATAAATAATAATTTAAATATAGTCTAATTTTTTTATATAATAAAAACAAAATTAAAAATACTTGTATTATTTTTAAGGGACAGTCCTCACTCTCAGGGCACTTTTGTCCGTCAAATAGATCGCTTATACAGCAGCCCCACCCACACCCGTGATAATGCCAATAATCACAGAGCATTGCTAAAGCCCTCGGACGGTCTGTCTGCCGTTTGCCCCCCACTGATCTGAAATCTTACCTATACCTTCAAAAATGTCGCAACGCGCGAGCGAGATAGAGGTTGCTGACCTTAAGACGCTGAGAGGACCCAAAGCCAGCATGTTTATTACAGCAGTCGAACATGAAACGTATAGTGTATATATAGGGTCGCTTTACGCTTAGCACAAATATGGCGATTACGTTGCGTTGCACTTCCGACTCTTCCATTTTGCGTTACAAATAATTCGTTATAAAATAAACGCTTATTGTTATGAAAAAAATAATCTACAGATGGATGCATTGAAACGTAACACATCACTATGATTTATTTCAATGGGGTGTCTTATTATAATATAACATTTTAGGGCGATTTAATGATTTTTTAGAGGTCACTTCTCGATTTTTTCATCGTGAAAACTTTTCGTAATCGTTTTTTTGATTTCGGCAGATGGAAAGAAGATATATCTAGTATTAACATGCATTTTTTTCAATCCTGTACATGTGAAAATTACGTTCAAAATAGTCAATTTGGGAGCATTTAGCGCCTTAAGGCGCAGGAATCATGAGGGTAACCAAAATAATAAACCAGTATTATAAAAGCACATAATATTACACAAGCAAAAACGCACCCGATTCGTACAAATCTATATAATTAAACTATTTTTTATAATTACATTTCAATTAGTGCCTATACTAGATCGCTTTATACAAAACATAACTTCACACGCACATAGAGACATTTTTATATAAATAGGGTTGCCCCGTAAAATGCGCTACGATATTTAACCAAGATTATCGATATCGATAGTTTGGAATTAACTCGAATAACCGAGTCAAATTGTCGAGCCAACGATTTTTTTAATACGGAATCTTTTTGTTTTTTTAGTAAATCTACCGAATATCAACACCTCTATTAAATATCGATGACTATTACAGGACATTTCTAAAATTCTAGCATTTACACTAACTATTATTAATTATATAAAAAAAGTCTAGATCCGTCAACAATTATGTATACAATTTTATATTACAAACGGCTGTAATAAAGAGAACTGCATACACAAACTCTTTATCACAAAAACACATTCAATTAAAATAGGTTATACTCGCGCCAATAGAAATGTGGTTCCTACGATGCAATATTGTTTACTCACTCCTACCGCTACGTAAAGTGTAGTGTGGAAGTAAGACAGATATAGAAACGTAGCCTTTGATTAGAACTTTTCTCTGATTGCGCGAATATAACCTAAATTATACTCCCGCAAAACTTTTGCGAATAAGCGTTGAATATAGATTTATTTATACCTAACTCAAATTAGAATCATACGATCAAAATCCTATACAATTGGCGCCAATTTAATTTGAAATTTATTGTAGAATACTCTAAACTTTATTTTATAATTTAAAAGCTGTCATTGTCATTTCGGAAAGGGACAGAAACATTTTGAAGCTGTCAACTTAGGTCTACTTTAAGATTAGCCATAATCACGGATAACATTCATCATCATCATCATCAACAGCCTGAAGACGCCCACTGCTGAACATATGCCTCCCCCACAGCTGATAATAAAATAAAAACCCGAAAAGGGCAAAACATGACCAAAAATTACCATCGATGTGGGATATCTCTAAACCGCACTCGTCATTATTATCGATATATTTAATAGCAGCCTTACCCTTATGTAGCTAGAGTTTCGCAAAGCTGGCTCTGCAGTGCTTTACAATTGGTGGAATATAAAACCTTGTGTATGGTAACACAGTACATACAAAAAACTTTTAAAACTTTTAATTGGTTGAACCAATCATCATCATCATCATTAACAGCCTAAAGACGTCCACTGCTGAACACAGGCCTCCCCCAGGGAGCGCCACTTAGAGCGGCTGCTCGCCTCCTGTTTCCATCGGCTCCCCGCGGCTTTCACCAGGTCGTCGGTCCACCTAGTGGGGGGCCGGCCTACGCTGCGTCTTCCAGAACCAATACTTCTCGTAAATTCCCCAATCAGAAAATTCAGATTGTTTAATACACCTTTGATGAGGGATGTAAGAGGATCGGACACATGGTCACGTGACGTGCGACACTTCTTCACCACAATATGGTGCCGACTCCGCCTCATTTTTTTACTGCGTTTGACAGTTGACGCTAGTTGACGACTGACGTACTAGCTCAAAATACCACCAGAACTTGGCAGATTTTTTGCCGCAGGGCGGTCTCAAGTGACGTCAGCAACAAATTATTATCAAAAATGAATGTTGAAACGGTATAGTTGTCTCTTTTTAGCACGTTCAAAATGGTATTTGCTAAAATGAAATGCGACTATTTTTGTTCATTCTTTAACAAAGTTGACTTCTTAACTATAACATATTCTGTGTAGTTAGCTTTATGCCAAGTCCTCTTACTTCTCTCGTCAAAGTAATACACTGACATGTTATGAAATTGACAGTTAATGACATAAAAACCTGATTGCGCTATGAAAAAGTTTTTGGGGGTTCCAAAATATTCCACTGCTGCTAGCTTTACCAGACTCTATAATAAATGCGTTCCGACCATAAATCAGTAACGATGTTTACACATCGATATCGATACCCGATACCGGCACAACCCTAAAGTTAAATAACCCTGTATAAAACCAAACCAGACTGATACAAATCAACATAGAAGTACAAATATGTCACGCAATGTAACAGCATACAGTAGCGTAACGATATGCCGGGCCGAAACGAAGTGACTCGAAGTGTTGGGATGATGTGACGATCGTACTACTCAGTGGTGTGCTTTAGGAGAGGCCCTATGTCCAGCAGAGGGCTGATGATGATGATAAATGATGATAAGAGGCATACCATTCCACCCACAGTATCCTCGAGTAGTTAAGTAGATGAAAACACGTATGTTAGTGTCAATTGTTTGTCTCATCTATTTAAATGTTTAATCTTAACGTACGTAAAAACGCACGTGCGAAAGAGACAGCGCTATAAATAAAAGATTCTAGATGACCAACTACTATTTATAGCTCTATACAGTGGTGTTAAAAGTAACTATATACATACAACATATGAATATACATTTTCAAATACGCCCAGCATTACATTTTTAACTTTTGAAAACTTAACAAAGATCTTTCTGGGGGTTCAACAAAGATCCCTTTATAACTCCGAAATGTATGAGAATGACATTATCTGCGTGTTGTCGCTTTTCCGCAGGTAATGTGTGAGTTATCGTTTGGCGTTATCGCTAATGGAAAGAGTCTTTGCTAAACCCCTTAATTCGCGTTAACACAACAATTTTTTAATATTAGTTGAAACCTGACCAACTATAGTTGCAACAACATTTGTTTTTATTTACGCAATATTTGCAAACGTAATCTCCACAGTTTGCTCAACAAACCCTGTTTACTTTTAAACCGAATGCATCCCATAAAGCTCGCAGCTCATTACACCAACCCGACCCGCATCTCGCCTCGAGCGGTTATAGTCCTCTGCAGTAGAATATTTTAGAACCCCCAAAAACTTTTTCATAAAAAATATTTTCTGATTGGTTGTATTTTCGAGAAGAAGTAACGGTTCAACCGTTAGAAGCATGTTAGAAGCACTACTATATACAAGGTTTTATACTCCACCGATTTTAAAGCACTGCAGAGTTAGTTTTGCCACACTCTAGAGTATTCTTTATTATGAACTTATATGGGCATGCGCGAAATGTGTCTATTACATTTAGTTCCATAAAATTCCATGGACAAAGATTTCAATTGTGCGCTCGTATCGGGTTTAAGAGTACTAAATGCCACGATTTCGTTCCAAATCCATAAATTACGATTGAGATCGAGTGTCAAGAGTGGTCGGGTTGGTGTAATGAGCTGCGACCTTAAAAGCTGCGACTAAACTACGTATCCTATATGCTTTGAAACCTATACGTAGATGGCAGTGAAACATTTTGTACCAGGTTATATTTCACGTAAACCTTTTCCGTCTTACCACAAAAGATTTAGACACGCCTTAAACACTTGTTGAACAGTTGTTTCATGAATTCCATACCACAAATCCGCACCTAACACTCGTTTAAGATAGACGGGCGTTAAACACGTGCTAAAATTTAAACATACTCAACCCTTGGTTTAAGAGGTGTTTAACTGTCGCTGTCACTATAACACACACAGTCAAACTTCACGCTAATAACGTTCCGTTTTTTCTATGGTCACAGCTATGACGCTAACATGTATTGAATTTACAAAATGAGTTCTGCGCGGAATGAAACGATTCGTATAATGTCACCTTATTTAAAAAATGTGGATCGAGTTAGACAGTGTTTAAGTAAACACGGTATAAACATGGTTTTGTAGTGACAAAAATAAAAAATCCGTTTAAGGAGCATTTAACTTTTAGACGCTGTCTAACTAAACATGTATCTAAGCGATGTTTAAAATTATTTTTGTGGTAAGACGGATTGCTTTTTTACTGTTTGGCTTTTTTCTGCCAGTGTCAAAGTGAAGCCAGTTTACGGTATATTTATAAAAAAAACCTCGGTATAAAATAATACGGTACATTTTTCCGTGACGTATTCGTGGCACAACTGCGTGACACAACCCAAAAAGCGCCCCTGATGTCTCCATCTCGCTCGCGCATTGCGTTACTCTTGAATAAATTAAATAACAGAATTTACTTACGAAAAATCTGGTTAAACTATGAATAACATCACAATTGTTCAACAAAAAAAAATTAATCCAAACAATTTTTTTTTCATTTTTTTTGTTTTCATACATAATAAAAACTTTGTTTGGATTAATAATAATTATGATATTATGTAGAACATTTGCAATGGTATTCATTAGAACATAATACCATAATAGTAAATTTTTCGTGAGTTAAATATTCAAAAATGTCGCAACGTGCGAGCGATATAGAGAATTCAGGTATATAAGAACCTTGGGCACTAGCAGTTGTGCCAAAAAGAAGTTTTTTCTCCCGATTTCCAAACAAATACCTACTATATAGTTTGCTAATGAAGTACTACAGGGGGTCTAACAAAGATACCAATCACTAACGCTAACGCCAAACGCTAACTGCAAAATGTATTGAAATGACATTCGCTGCGGAAAAGCGATCTCCGAAATGTCATTTCAGTACATTTTGGAGTTAGCGTTTGGCGTAAGCGGTTTTTTTTTGGCTCCACACATGGTGTATTTAGCCAGTGTCAAGTATTGTATATTTTCATCGAGTTTTAGAATATTTTATTACGTAGTCAAGTCACAGTCGTAGTTCAGTCTAAGTCAGGTCATAGTCCAGTCTAAGGCATGCTCTAGTAAAGTGGAGGCAACTTTACTAGAAGCTTCTATGGAATTTTGGAAGCAACACGAAAAACCATGTTTCACCACATTATATCACTTGTCCACACTCATGCTCGTAATTCAGCACTTAATGCGTAAAACGCCACCAATTTTAAACATTAACTCTGGAAAAAGCACAAGTTTTGAGAAATAATACAATGTAACGACGTGAACTTTTCCGCGTTCCCGCCAAAATCCCGTTAGCGGTTGGTATCTTTGCTAGACCCCCATGGCGGTTATTCTCTATGGAAACGCAGATTCCACACGATACGAAACCACGTCGTTATCGTGTCTTGTTCAAATCGTGTTAAGTACCTTTACTTTACATATTTATCTTTATTTTGAAAAAATATATTGACATAAGTGGTGGTAGCTTTTGATGTGGTTGATGTTTCGGAACACGTCTCGGTAAAACATGTGATTTTTGACAGTTCAAATCGCGCCAATTCCAAATTCATTTCGCGCGGTTTTATTTTTGTTTCATAGAGAATAGACTTTTGCCGGTTTCTTATGTAAGACAAGGAATTCGCGTTGTTTCGAAGTAAGGAATCGATATAGAATAATGGCCCGGTAATGAAATGACATTAACTTTGGAAAAGTTAGCGATTTCCGAAATGTCATCCTAGTACATTTTGGAGTTAGCGTTTGGCGTTAGCGTTAGTGGTTGGTATCTTTGCTAGACCCCCAGGGTAGCATCAGAGGTTCAAGCTCCATCTAGTACTCAAATCCCCGTCTGCACTAAAGTTGCACAGCTAAGTTCGCACTCACTTAATGACATACCTACTGCAATGCATTTGGTTGTCGCAGATCAGAAAGATTAAGAAGTCCAACTTTAGTTCAGATGGGCAAGTCTTTGTTATAGGCGACTGTGACGCTTAACATCAAGCGAACGACTCGTAGTCATAAAAAATACATCAAACACAAATAAAAGAGACGGAAGATTGGTATTTCATTTCTACATAATGTTTATCGAATTAACAACTATTTTAGAATATATTTTCATTATTTACAAGGATTCTTTTTTTCAAGCCGTGGTTACAATAATAATTCATATTACTAAGCGTATAGAAACGAAACTCACGTGCGATTTCCTAACACCAGAATAGGCTAGATACCTACTATTAAAAATGAACAAGTAAATATTACTTTCATAAACAAGATTAAAAATGAATGCAATAATTGAAAAAATAAGTAAAATCGGTAAATAAATCACAGAGTAATAAGCTTTTAAAGTTTCTACAGGAGGCATCTCCTGTCCCTTTCTCGCGAAACAGAGCGTCCCCACAGTTACTATGAAAAATCCACTTGTTTTTTTTTTTTTTTTTTTTTTATTATGTAGAATAAGCCTGCGTTTGACTACATCTCACCTGATGGAAAGCGACGATTTAGCCGAAGGTGTAGCACGCAGACTCATGAGGTACCTATTCACTCTTGTCTTAAAAAGTGTGACGTCACATGCCAAAGAGATTGTATGTAAAGCTACCACAGCTTAGTAATGAGGTACTATGAAGATGCAAGAACTGACGTCACTGCACGTTTGAACTTTGAACTGCCTCTTTCTATTCCTGTATTTTAAAATGCTTGTAACTGACATTTTTTGAAATATTTAATTTGTATACAGGACTGTTTATTTTTTGAGGAATATTATTAATTTATGCAATACCAAACAGCACGAAACTAGCCTATTCTTTAAAGTGCAAATCAGGTTTTTTTTTATGTGTTGTGCCAAATATTTGCACCAGTAGTAGGAAAGAGGACTTAAGTTTCGGTTGGCAAATAATTTTTTTTATTTTTATAAAGGGTTCTTCCTTATTTGATTTTGAATTAGAAAAAGAATAACAAGCTTATTCCAAAGCATGGCATGATTTTGAATACTTGTTATTCGGATTCGGACAACACTAGTTTCGTTTCTATGCTAACGCTCAACTGTATTATAAACTGAACGGTATTGCTGTCTCTGTCCCACTATACTTAAAAAGTGCAGTGGAAATGAGACAACAATAGAAATTGGCCAAGAATTTTATATACAAGGTGACCTTGAATTGATATGATATCCCGAAAGGGGGTAAATCTACACTCCCAAGGTAGACAATGTTTCTTGTACGACTTTTCTAAATTAATAGTTTTTCATTGAAGAAATGCCATGTAAAGTTTACGTTCGGAAATAGCCTTAGCGCAGCTGGGCGGTTGACCTTCGTCCTTGACCGAATGCACATAAATTAGTTTTACGACCTGTCTTTAGAAATTAATTTATAGTATCTTGTTAACTCTCGTAGCGATCGCACGTGCAATTTTGCGAGTAGATTTATTTATAACCATGGAAGTTTGGAAACACTCAGTTTCTAGTAAGGCTCTCAGAACTTGTAGGGTATCATAGTCCCAGTCCCCCCATTTCGGGATAACATACCAATTCAAGGTCACCTTGTAAAACACAGGAGCGAACCTTGCCCGCGGAAACCATAAAATGTGGACTTTTCTTGTCTTTCATCTCTTTCTTACGCGTGACAAGTTTACAAGTAAGAACGAGATGTAAACAACACACACATTTCCTTGCTTTTTGCAGTGTTTTCTATATAAAAACCTCTTGGAAATGGCGTTCAGTTCGGAAAATTCGTGTATCACTAATATTCATCTATAGTTTCACTTACGCGCACGCTCTTTCGCTAATATATACAACTTTAGGAAAAAGTATATATATAACATTACTATAAATACATTGATATATTTTCTGTACATCACAATCGCACGATCTAAATATACATCTACTTTTAAAAAAAACATGTTCATTTCCTAAAAAAAAGTTTAAAAGTCAATTAACTCCCAAAATAACGGCCAACGGTTTGGGATTTCACTGTAAAATAAAAATAAATAAAACAACCAGCCAAGTGCGAGTCGGACTCACACACGAAGGGTTCCGTACCATTATCTATAGAATCGAGCACAAAAATCACGTTTTTGTATGGGAGCCGCCTTAAATATCTATTTTGTTGTTTTTTTTTTGCATTTCTTATTATAGCGGCAACAGAAATACGTCATTTGTGAAAATCTCGACTCTAATTATCACGGTTCATGGGATTGAGCCTGGTGACAGACGGATAGACAGACAAACAGCAGAGCCTTAGTAATAGCACAGATATAAATAACGCCCGATGATCACATACATAGATCCTGGCCCCTAACTAGGATCCCCTGTATCTAGGGACCCAGGAACTACGAGGGCCATGCTCCCACAACCCACACAGACACAGAACAACGTATTTGCACTTTTTTCTATTCTGATTTTCCGATGTAATGATTGAAGCAAATGAAGTTAAGAACGAGATCAAGATGCTTTCATCCCCGGAAATGAAAGCCCGAATAGCCCTTTTGCACTAATATTTGACAGCAACTAAGTTTGCACTTACCCTGCTATGACGTACCAACTGCAACGCATTTAGGTACTAGAGAAATAAGTGCGAACTAAATACAAGTTTTAGTGTTTACGGCCATTACGTACCTAGACATAAGGAATATACGCTAAGATCAAATTTTAATATTTGCCGTTTTAAACGTTAAGGACTCCATTCAGGGCGCGAAGTCTGCAATTTCAATAGGCATAATGACTACTATTAAAAATGAACAAGTAAATATTACTTACATAAAGAAGATAAAAACTGAATGCAATAATTGGAAAAATAAGCAAAATCGGTAAATAAATCACGGAGTAATAAGCTTTTAAAGTTTTTACCGGAGGCATCTCCTGTCCCTTTCTCGCGAAACAAAGCGCCTCCACAGTTACCATGAAAAATCTACTCGTGACGTCACATGCCAAAGAGATTGTATGTAAAGCTACCACATCTTAGTAATGAGGTACTATAACGACCTTCCTCTGACGTCACTGGCCGTTTGAGCTATCTCTTTCTATTCCGGTTTTTAAAATGCTTGTAACTTGGTCATTTTTTGAGATATATAATTTTTGTTTACACAAATGTTTATCTTTTAAAGAAAATAATGAATTCATCCAAAAAAAAAATTTTAGTCATCATGCCTATTGCGTCATAATGGTTCATGAGTGGTGCCAAAATGACAGATTTTGACACTAATGGTAGTCTACTTATGACTGGTAGACTAACATTAGTGTCAAAATCTGTCATTATGATACAATTCATGAACCATTATGACACAATTAAACATGACACAAAATAGCAAACTTCCCTGCCTATCCCCTGGAGTCGTAAAAAGTTCAAACAGCGTCCATTCCATTCAATTTCGCGCGGTTTTGTTTTCGTTTTATAGAAAGAAGATCATTGCAGATTTCTTTAAATTCGTGTGGGTTCGAAGTGAAGAATAGATAGAGAATTAGGGTCCTTGTCACGGTGGCTTCAGTAAAGCATGTCCCGACTTTAAAAATGGATGGATGCGGATCGAATTCCATCGCGATTCTTTAAATTAATGTCATATAACACGATCGCTACAATAAAAAATGATTTTCTCTTTATTTCTCGCTTCAGGGTGGATCATATAATGTAAAATATTTGCGTATTCCGTATCAGCAGATCACAATGAAATAGTGTTTTAGTCTCAATTGGACCCTACAATTATTTTACTCTTTCGCACGCGAAAGAACGTGCGCTTACTACTACAAGGCATAGCTTCAGTAAACCAAGTTTTTAACAATTACAGAACAAACGAAACGTAGTTTAATATAATCTAAGCCCTGTATTTCAGTGACTACTACGACTTTATTACAATTGGGGTTTATCCCTGGCAAAACCATAGCGCTCGTTTCCGAGAAATTCAGATCGAGAAATGTCGAGAAGTCGAGAATTATTTATTTGATGCTGCCTTACTCGATTGTTGTGTTAATATTTGAAGTCAAAACACTTTTTATCCCGGGAAGTAAGTTTGTTATGGAGGAACATTGCGGGTGAAATCGAGATAAAATATAACTTTCACATTATATTTTATTGTTTATCGTGCCATCTAGCTGTGAATATAGCAAACTTTTAGATGGCGGGATATTTAGTAATTCAAAAACCGATTAGAGCATATTATATCACGCTATACCATACCTAATTTCACAGAATACAAAGCTGAAAATCATACTGGCAAGGGTTTCAAAAACTTGGTCACTGAAGCCGGTCCTTTCCATATTTTGATTATCATACATTTTTAAATCTCTTAAGCCTAAATAAATCTAAATAACGTAATAAATTAAGTCGACAATCCGATTTTGTGTTGGCGCGATACGACCGCTCGCTTCGGAGGTCAGCACGCGACTGCGGCCGACAGTGATAAATTGTAGTCTCATTATGGTCTATTTATTACCTGTTGAGGGAAAGAGACGGAGTTATAATTCGTTCTCAGAACAGAGCAGCGCATGCTCATATATCTTCTGACATCGAAGTCATAATCCACAACTAAGGCATAGGTATAGGATATGCATCTGACTCCAAAAAAAAAAAAACAATTTATTACTCAGCAACACCATGTCATCTACCTAACTAGTTTATCCACAACTCACCTAGTTGTACAAATCGTGTTGTATGTCCCGACTTGTCCCATATCTCTACAGAAAACTCTTTTATGTATCTGACGGAGCGATGGTGGTTTAATTGCTTTGTGTCAATTATTATTCTTTAATTTTACACACAGTTCAGTTGCTAATCGAGCTGTAGTCTAATTTTTATCCATTCAAAATTGTTTACACCGTATTTTTAGAGCGGGTAACACCGAATGGAGTTTTACCTACACCTGCACGCATACCGTGGATATTTGGATAACCTACAACAAAAGATAACGGATACGTCTCCTTATATCACTTCGGCTTCCTAACGATCCGTTATATATCTACAGGATGTAATTTAATTCATTAGCATAAATTGAGCCCTTGATAGTACATCATTTATAGATGATTATTAAAGAGTAAAGAGTGTAAATGAAAATATTTTTATTGAAAATTATGAAGATTGCCGCGGCGCCTAACGCAGTCGGCACGGATGATTTTGATACATCTAAACGTTTTTATACCTTGTATGTACTAATTAAAAACAATACTTCATTATTTTAATTAAATCTTGTATTGTAGCATTTAATTAAGTAAGTTATTCCATTTTTTTAAGTTATTATTATTACCAAATCAATGTGTTAGAATTCAAAAATTTTGGTCCAGACGTAACCAGTATCAACAGTAGGTACCTAGTTTCAAAGGATGCTAATGAATTCAATTACACCCAGTATATGTCTCAACATATGTCCCCGCAGAAAACACTATGACTCAGCAACACCATGTCATCTGCACAACTATACCACCCACAACTCGCCTACAAACAAACCATACCATAATATCATCCTCAACTCACCTAATCGTACAAATCATGTTGTATCTCCCAACTGTCCCGGTACCGTCCCATAATATGTCCCTATAGCCATTCCGTATGGCAACAGAAAACATTTTACCACTCAGTAACACCATGTCATCTGCACAACTATACAAGGAGACCTTGAATTGGTATGTTATCCCGAAAGGGGTAAATCTACACCCCAAGATAGACAATGTTTCTTCTACGACTTTACTAAATTAATAGTTTTTCATTGAAGAAATGCCATGTGAAGTTTACGTTCGAAGATAGCTTTAGCGCAGCTGGGTGGTTGAACTTCGTCTTTGACCGAGTGCACATAAATGAGTTTAACAACCTGTGTTTAGAAATGAATTTACAGTATCTTGTAACTCTCGTAGCGATCGCACGTGCAATTTTGCGAGTGGATTTATTTTTTACAATGGAAGTTTTGAAACACCCGGTTTCAAGTAATGCTCTCACAACTTGTAGGGTATCATGGTCCCAGTCCCCCCATTTCGGGATAACATACTAATTCAATTTAATTCAAGGTCACCTTGTATAATTCAAAACTCACCTAATCATACTAATCGTGTTATATGTCCCGGCTGTTCCATCCGTATGTCTACAGAACACTATGGCTCAGCAACACCATACTATAATTATATATATATGTCCCGCTACAGAAAACTCTTTATAACCCTCAGCAACAGCATGTCATCTGCAGTATACTGTCCCACAGCTCACCTAGTCGTACAAGTCGTGCTGTATGTCCCGGCTGTCCCGGTCCCGGTCCCGGTCCCGGTCGGGCTCGTGCGGGCGCGGCGCGGGGGGGGAGGAGCCGCCGTAGTTGAGGAAGTCCCACACGAGGATCGTGTCGTCGTGGGAGGATGACACTATTTGGAACTCGTCGAATTGTAACCGGAACACGCGACCGGTGTGCTCCTGGAACGATGATAAATATATCTACGTCAACATGTAATTCGTAAAATGTAAATCCATTATTGGCTTTTAGTTTTGTTATAAGTTTTATATTTATTTGTTTTAAGAGCTGTGGATTTTGTTACTAGGTGGTAGGACTTTTCTGCAAAGTTCGTCTAGGTAGGTACCACCGCTTTGCCAGTTATTCTGCCGCCAAGCAGTAGTGTGCAAGCACTACTGTGTTCCGGATTGAAGGGCATTGTAGCTAGTGAAATTACTGGGCAAATGAGACTTTATGACCTGATTACACAGTGTAGTAATCTGATTACTAGACTGTGTGATGTCTCAGGATGACGTGCACAGTGCAGTGTCACGCGCAACTTTATTATTTTAAAGTTCCGAGTGACACTGCAACTGTAATGGGCGGCCGTATTGCTTAACATCAGGTGAACGACCAGCTCGTCACGTCATTCATTCTCATAAAAAAAAAAATAAAAAAAAAAATAAACACGGGGTCCGATCAGCTAGGCGATTATGTAACTTGATTGCAACCAATAGAAACACAAAAATGTATGGATTTGACAGTTACAATACGCAGTTTATGTGCATAGTTACTATGAAAATTTTCATATTCGGAATGAAATTTCTCCTGTTGCACTGCTGTCAAAGTTACGTAATCACCCCACAGGTACTAAAGAAAAATAGCTCAAACGTGAAAAAAATGTAGTGATCGTGTCTAGAGAGTTACTAATTAGCGTTCAGTGTATTCGTTTGGCCCGAACTTTGCCAACACGGAATAAAAGTCGCTTAAGGCCCTGATAGGACCCAATGCGAGCACGTTTATTACAGCAGACAAACATGAAACTTATTTTGTACCTTATAGGGTCGCTTT
Source organism: Ennomos erosarius (assembly GCA_963580505.1). Taxonomy (NCBI): domain Eukaryota; kingdom Metazoa; phylum Arthropoda; class Insecta; order Lepidoptera; family Geometridae; genus Ennomos; species Ennomos erosarius. Next base: position 5,828,765 of record OY757005.1, on the reverse strand, counting down.
ATACATAGCAAAAATATGGCGATTACGTTGCGTTGCACTTCGACTTTCCCATTTTTCGGTACAAATAATTAGTTATAAAAGAAATGCTTATTGTTATAACAAAAATAAGCTTATAGACGGACGCATTGAAACATAGCTTATCACTATGATTTATTTCAATGGGGTGTCTTATTATAATGTAACATTTTAGGATGTTTGAATGATTTTTTTAGAGGGCACTTCACGATTTTTTCTATCGAGAAAACTTTTCGTAAACGTGTTTCGGTTTCGGCAGATGGAAAGAAGATATGACCAGTATTAACGTGCATTTTTTTTTCAATCCTGTAAATGGTATAAGTTTTGAGATAATCACGTTCAAAATAGTCGATATGGGAGCATTCAGCGCCTTAATAATCTTGCGTTATCCAGAAATAAAATAATTCGTGAAACAGCCCGAGTTATTCCGTTGTATGGGATGAGGCATCTGCACTGTAAGTATTATATTACCTGGGCCATAAGTAAATGAGTATGAAAGTAAATTACCTGGGTGGATAGAAGGGTGGGAAGGCTGACCTTTAAGTCCAACGAAACAGTAGGGATAGAGGGGTAGCTTAGGTCTACGTACAAAAAACAGTGGGGAGAATAGGTTAGTATACCACCAAATCAAAAGTAAGAGAGTGGTGGCGTAGCTTGCATTGGGTCTGGGGGAACAGTGGGGTGTCTTACCAATCTACAGGAGATAGTGGAAGGAAGGTGGGGTGGCTTGGCTCACTATTGGGTCCAAAGGAACAGTGGAAGGAAGGTGGGGTGGTTTGATTCACCACCGTGGAAACCGTAGAAGGATGGTGGGGTAGTTTGGCTCACCACTAGAGTTTGGAGGAGCGTGGGGTGCCTCACCAATCTAAGAAGGAACACTGGAGGGAAGGCGGGGTAGTTTGGCTCACCACTAGTGTCCGCAGACAGAGTGGAAGGAAAGTGGGGTGGTCAGGATCACCACGGTCCAAGGAAACAGTTGGGGAAAGTGGGGCGACCCATCAATCTAAAAAGGAAGGTGGGGTAGTTTGGCTCACCACTAGAGTTTGGAGGAGCATGGGGTGCCTCACCAATCTAAGAAGGAACACTGGAGGGAAGGCGGAGTAGTTTGGTTCACCACTAAAGTCCGCAGACAGTGTGGAGGGAAGGCGGGGTAGTTTGGCTCACCACTAGTGTCCGCAGATAGAGTGGAAGAAAAGGTGGGGTGGTCAGGATCACCACGGTCCAAGGAAACATTAGGGAAAGTGGGGTGACCCATCAATCTAAAAAGGAAGGTGGGGTAGTTTGGCTCACCACTAGAGTTTGGAGGAGCGTGGGGTGCCTCACCAATCTAAGAAGGATCAGTGGAGGGAAGGCGGGGTAGTTTGGCTCACCACTAGAGTCCTCAGGCACAGGTCCTGGTGCGGAGTGCGAACGTCGAGTGCGGCGGGGAGATCCCACACTTTGATCTTGCCGTCGTAAGCTCCGCTCACTATCCGCTTGTTATCGAACCTGCAACAAAACGGATTGGTGTGAACTGTCATTTGAATGTGAGAGAAGTTTCGATGTTAAGGCGTAAAGAAGGTATAACAAGGTATTTTTGAAAGTTTCCTGGCGAAATTAGAGCGTTTAGAATGTGGAGCTTTGAATTTAATATATCATGCAATAGGCATGGTGACTACTATTTAAAATGAACAAGCAATTATTATTTTCAAAGAGTCGATTAAAAATGAATGCAATAATTGAAAAAATAAGTAAAATCGGTTTTAATAATATAAGATATTGCTAATTTTTTTAACCACTTTTTTATTTCTCAAAATATTGACTCTAGTAAAAATTTGACATATAAACCATCATTTCAATCTATTTGTAATAGTATTTTCCTGACACCTATAGTTGAAGAAGAAATAATTAAAATCGTAAAATCAATGAAAAATAAAAAACGCAGTGGGGTGGACGGTATCACTGTGCAAGTTGTAAAAGCTTGTATCGCATATGTAGCTAAACCACTACCTACTTGATAAATTTGATGTTTACGACTGGGTGCTTTCCTGAAAGTCTTAAAGTGAGCTTAATAAAACCACTACATAAAAAGGGCCCAAAGAAAATCCAAATAACTATCGACCCATAGCACTACTACCAGCCTTCTCGAAAATATTTGAACGTGCCATTTATAATAGAATCATTACTTTTATAAACAAAAACAATATCCTGAACTGTCAGCAGTATGGATTTCGTGAAGCGAAGTCCACTGCAATGGCGATTTATGCAACTTTAAGTAAAATATGGGACTCGATTAATAATAAAAAGCAATGTACAGCTATATTACTTGATATGTCTAAGGCCTTCGACTGTGTTGTACCCTCAATCCTCTTAAAACAATTAGAATCTATTGAAATTCGAGGACCAGCTCATGAGCTTTGCCAATCCTATTTTGAAAACAGGACACAATCTACAGTACTTACACACTTTAATAAGAATACAAAAAGCATTGAAACAATTCAGTCAAATCGAGAGGCAACTCAACTGGGAGTCCCGCAAGGTAGTACTGGGCCCATTGATGTTTTTAATTTATATTAACGAAATGCCAAATCTTATTAAACACCATTGCGTACTCTACGCAGATGATGCAACCATAGTTATTAACAATGATGGCTTAACTACAACTCAATACAAAAATGAAGTAAGTGAGACACTCCGTCTTCTTAGGACCTGGTTAGAATCCCTAAATTTGAAAACCAATCACACAAAGACCAACTTAATTCAATTTAGAAATTATAAAACACATGAAACTGTACTCAACGTTAATATAGATGGTACATTAGTAAATACAGTGCCAGTAGCTAATTTCTTAGGCTTATCAGTTGATGAGCACCTAAACTGGAAGTCACACGTTGCAAAAATTAATAACAAAATTTCGAGTTGTTGCTATGCTCCATCCGTGTTGGTCGACGTTTCCGCGGTGAATGTTGCCAGAACTGCGCACTACGGAAATATTTTTCCTTTATTGACCTATGGTGTCATATTTTGGGGCAACTCTGTGCATGTAAATAGTACATTGATTGAAAAATGACTGTTGTGTGTAACAAAGATAATATAATCACCACATAATCACTTATGTGAAATATGAAATGAAATTGAAAACAAGATAATGGCTACACAAACTAAGTAGAGGATTAATATGGCAATGACCAGAGAAAAATAATATGCAATGACATTAGCATAAAACAGACATGGCCAAAAAGACTTGAATCCAGGCCTGAAAAAAAAAAAAAAAAAAAAAATAGTACATTTGTGCTCCAGAAACGTAGTCTGAGAATAATTTACGGCATGAAAAGTGACGAGTCATTGAGACAAACGTTTAAAGATAAAAAATACCTAACACTCACAGGTATCTATATCTTGGAGCTGAGCCTCTTTGTAAAGAATAACTCCCAACTGTACAAAAAATTTTCGGAAATCCGGGTAAGAAAAACGCCAATGAGGCAACACGACGATTTATACCTCCCAATGGTTAAAGCGATGATTTACGACAAGAGTACTTACATATCCAGCATTCGTACTTTCAACCATTTGCCAGAATACATACAGGACACTCACGCTAGAAAGTTTAAAAGCGTTTTGAAGACATGGCTCTTGGAAAATGTATTTTATGACATGAATGAATTTTTTAAATCTAAAACATAAATGACTGTATAATTTGATTAAGTAGAAATTAATGTATTTTATATAATTTTAATTGATTTATAATATTTGCATAATAATTAATTGAATTTGTTGGCTTATTATTAGGTATAAGACCGAAACTGTTTATTAACAAAATATTACTCAACTCATCTTATTAAGTTATTACCTATAATACCTATTAACCATACTAACCTAAACCTGCGACACCCTTATCGGGTAAATGTACCTACTTAGATTTAAGACATTTTATACATAAGACCTGTCGTCCTGTACATTAACGCAGAATAAATGAATTGAATTGAATTAAAGTTTCTGGAGCATCGCCTGGCCCTTTCTCGCTAAAGAGACCATCTCCACAATTACTATGAAGACACGGCTTTGTGATGTCACATGCCAAAGAGATTGTATGTAGGTGGTAGGACTTTTCTGCAAAGTTCGTCTAGGTAGGTACCACCGCTCTGCCAGTTATTCTGCCGCCAAGCATTAGTGTGCAAGCACTACTGTGTTCCGGTTTGAAGGACATTGTAGCTAGTGAAATAACTGGGCAAATGAGACTTTATGATCTGATCACACAGTCTAGTAATCTGATTACTAAACTGTGTGATGTCTCAGGATGACGTGCGCAGTGCAGTGTCACGCGAAACTTTATTATTTTAAAGTTCCGAGTGACACTGCAACTGTTATGAGCGGCCGTGTCGCTTAACATCAGGTGAACGACTAGCTCGTAACGTCATTCATTCTCATAAAAAAAATGTAAAGCACCACAGCTTAGCAATGAGGTACTATGAAGAACGAACTGGTGACGTCACTGCGTGTTTGAGCTATCTCATTCAATTCCTGTTTTTAAAATGCTTGTAACTTTCGTAATTTTTTGTGAGATTTTATTTTTGTTTTCACGACCGTTTATATTTGAAGAATATTATTAATTTATGCAATTACAAAATAGTATTCATCATGCCTATTCTGCCCATTCCCTTAGCCAGCTCACACGGCATCTATACATCTCTTCTTCTTCTTCGTTAATGGCGTTCTATCGCTTTTTAGCAATAATTCTGCCTATGTCAAAAGAGTAAAGATTTGTACGGTTATGTCAAGTCAAAGTCATATTTTGTCAGGTCAAAACGCCAACAGTAAAATGGTGGATATTTTACTGAAGGCTCTAAAAAGCCGTTGAAGAGAAAACGGCAATGCATGGTCTTATAAACTTGGAACCATTTGCCAACACTCGTGCACTTCCATGAACACCTAACGAATAATAATCCACCCTTATTACACATTAAAATACAAAAATTCACAGGTTTTGGTAAATAATTCAAAATTTACAACCGCCATTGTCGGATTTTCTTCAAAGACCTCTACATATCTCAATCAATATTATATAAATATAAATAAATAAATTATGTGTGGACAATTCACACTTCGCCATCCAGCCCCAAACTAAGCATAGCTTGTACTATGGGAACCAGATAACAGATACAATACTTATATACTTTTTTGTTTGTAAATACATACATAGAATACAATATAACACCCAAACGCAGAACAAACATCTACGTTCATCACACAAATGTTTGTCCTGGATAGGAATCGAACCCACAGCCCTCAGTTCACAAGGCAGGGATACTACCAACTGAGCTATCGGGCCCGTCAAAAATCCTTATTGACATTGACACATACCGAATACACCTGACAAGTTCTTCGTGGCCTTCCAAAACTCTTATGCACTGCCCACACTCAATGTCCCACAATCTGATAGTATTGTCCGAGGAACCGGAGACAACCAACCGATCCCTGTACTGTAAGCAAGCGATGCCACGTTTGTGTCCGTTCAGTGTACGAACAAACTCACACGATGATGTGTTCCATACCTGGAAAATAGTATTGCAGGTATAGTGATTACATTTTTTCTGTTGCATTAACACCAAACGATAACTCGAAAACGTGTGGGGACGAAATTACAAAACGTCTAGACATTTTCATTTTTTCTTTCTTGTTTTTTGGTTATGCTAAACACCAAACTATTACTCGAAAATCTGTGGGGATGACATTACAAAATGTCTAGACTGTTTTACTTTTTCTTTCTGATCCTTTTCCTTCTTTTTTCTTTATGGTTCCGTACGCAAAGGGTAAATCGAACCCTATTACTAAGGCTCCGCTGTCTGTCTGTCCGTTTGTCTGTCACCAGGCTGTATCTCATGAGCCGTAATGGTTAGACAGTTGAAATTTTCACAGATGATGTATTTCTGTTGCCGCTATAACAATAAATACTAAAAAACAGAATAAAACAAATAAATATGTGTGGACATTTCAAACAGCGCCATCTAGTCCCAAACTAAGCATAGCTTGTACTATGGGAACCAGATAACTGATACAATACTTATATTCTTTTTGTTTGTAAATACACATTTAAGGGGGCTCCCACACAACAAACGTGATTTTTTTTGCTCGTTTTTATAGATGTATAAACATATTCATATATTCATCCTTTTCTTTGTTATCTGTCTTGGTTTTTTTTAAGGCATTGACTGTTCAATGCCTTAAAACGACGTAGCGGTATTCGAACCTGGGTGCATCGATTTGAAAGTCGCAAGGGGTCTTATGTACTCACTTTAATAGTCCTATCTCCGGATGCACTAACAATGTACTTCTCATCGAAGTCGACGACATTGACCGCTGCTCTGTGGCCGACCAACACGCGCCGTAACATGATTTCCGTTGTCGAAGACATATCCCACACAGCTATGGATCGGTCCTGGAGAAAGTATAAAAAAACTCGGTTAATAATAAATAGCCAGAGTAGTCGTTCACCTGATGTTAAGCGCCGCAACCGTACAACAATTGCAGTGACAAAAAAAAATTGAGCCTCACAATATCTTCTCACCCACAGTCTAGTGTAGTCAGTTTTATCAGACCTTAATATTTATTTTGTAATAGTTTAGTACTTATCAATAATAATTTACAATATCTTCATTTACAGATTAATTTGTAAAGGAAAAATTAAAATCACGAGCGGGGAATGAACCCGCATCCATCCATCCCTCAAGCCGGGGTATGTTAGTTAATTAAGCTAAATATTGTACTGTTTGTTTCTCTTAAACATTAATAAAATAAAAAATAAAATAAAACTAGATGGTTATGGTGAAAGCTGCAGCGAAGCCGATGTATGCAGGAGGCGAGCAGCCGCTCAAAGTGGCGTTCTCTAGGGGATGCCTATGTTCAGCTCTCGACGTCTCTAAGCTGATGATGATAATGATGATGATTTTGTTTTGAATGTAAACCTCACCTTACTGCAAGTGACCATCATTCCGTTGCAGAATCTAAGATGCAGCACCGCCTCGCAGTGATGGATTAGTGTGTTTAACATCTCACCAGTGTTCACATCCCAAACGCGGACTGTAATATAATAAATATAATAATAGGTATTAACAAGTAATATTTATGTTTTTAGGGAGGTTATAGTAAATTACGAATAATTAGGGAAAAACGAAAGCTCAAAGTCGCGCAACTAGCTATAGAGAGAGCAATGCTCGGTGTTTCCCTGCGAGATAAGATCCGGAATGAGGATATCCGCAGAAGAACTAAAGTGACCGATGTAGCTCTTAGGATTAGCAAGTTGAAAAGGCAATGGGCAGGCCACATCGCTCGTAGAACTGACAACCGATGGGGAAGAAAGGTTCTCGAGTGGCGACCACAAACCGGAAACCTCACCTGTGCTATCTGAAGATCCGGATATGATGGCTCGCTCGTCATATTGAAGACACAGCACGGATCCAGTGTGGCCTTGGAGTTCCTGGAACATTCATAATTAATTAATGATATATATATTACAATTATATGAAATATTGTCTGTGTGTTTGTTAGTTTATTAGAATGGTACTACAAAGTTATAGTTCCTTAAAATTTTAGCAACCAGCCACTACCACTGCGGCATGTAACAATAGCTCAGTTGGGAAAGCGTCTTATCCGGTGAGTTGCAAGGCGCAGGTTCAAATCCAGAAACAAAGATACTATAGTGCCTTCAAATTTTAGCAGCCAGCAGGATTTGAACCCAGGCCCTTGAACTTACCGGATTAAATGCTCTCCCAACTGAGCTATGGTTGCATTCTCCAGTGGTAGTGGCAGGATTTAAAGTATCCTATAGCATACCTTGGAGTATGAACTCAAATCATGCTAAATATTATTATTATATTATTATATTATTATTATATATTATTTTTTCTTATTTTTATTAAACAAAAACCACAGCTCTTAACTAATAACAAATACATCTTTTAACAAAACTTAAAGCCAAATAGGGTTGGACATAATAGGCATGACGACTACTATTAAAAATGAACAAGTAAATATTGCTTTCATAAAGAAGATTAAAAATGAATGCAATAATTGAAAAAATAAGCAAAATCAGTAAATAAATCACAGAGTAATAAGCTTTTAAAGTTTCTACAGGAGGCATCGCCTGTCCCTTTCTCGCGAAACAGAGCGCCCCCACAGTTACTATGAAAAATTCACCTGTGACGTCACATGCCAAAGATATTGTATGTAAAGCTACCACAGCTTAGTAATGAGGTACTATGACGACCTTCCTCTGACGTCTCTGGCCGTTTGAGCAATCTCTTTCTATTCCGGTTTATAAAATGCTTGTAACTTTGTCGTGTTTCGATGTAATTTATTTTTGTTTTCACAAATGTTTATCTTTTGAGGAATATTTTTAATTTATGCAAAAAAAAATTTTAGTCATCATGCCTATTGGACTGTTGGACATCCACACTTATATTTAGATTTTACTGTGGCGACCACGAACCGGAAGGCGCAGCGTAGGCAGACCCCCCACTAGGTGGACCGACGACCTGGTGAAAACCGCTGAGCCAATGGATGCAGGAAGCGAGCGCTCTCTGGGGGAGGCCTATGTTCAGCAGTGGACATCTACGGGCTGATGATGATAATGGATTTTTTTATATATTAATTTGTGTATGATCAACTCACTCTGACACATTGTAAAGATTTTCTGTCCCATATTTTGATCGTGTTATCCCGAAGGCCGGATACTATTTTGTTGTCGTCATATTGCAAGCAGTAAACTCCTTTTGAATTCTCCGATCTGCAGTTTATTCTCTGGAAAATTAAAATAAAATAGTTTCAAGCACAGATGATAAATAAAATATTTTTTTATCAACAATAGGTTGACATTTGATTTGGCTTCACCGGATGGTAAGCGGTCGACGATGGAGCATGCTCGCCTAGAAGATACCAGTTCACTCTGGCCTTTAAAACTCCCAAATTATATTTGTCAGGAAATAATGACGGTGGTAAGGTTTTAACTACGACAAAACGCGAGTCGGACTCGCTCACGAAGGGTTCCGTCCCATTCAAAAACGAGCAAAAATATCACGTTTGTTGCATGGGAGCCCCCTTAAATATTTATTTTATTTAGTTTTTTAGCATTTGTTGTTACAGAAGCAACAGAAATACATCATCTGTAAAAATTTCAACTGTCTAACTATCACGGTTCATGAGATACAGCCTGGTGACAGACGGACAGCCAGACACAGACAGACAGCGGGTCTGCTTTACCCTTTGGGTAAGGAACCCTAAAAAAGATGCTGAAGCTTAAAAACATACCTGCAAATTATGTTTACCCATCCGCCAGTTGTCCTCGATAGACTGTATATCCTTAATGATCTTCGGGTAAAGGTGTCTGTAGAATGAGTGGGATGGATGCTGGCAACCTGGCTTCGGCTTGAACAGGTATTGGATCCTGGAAACATATTTTATTAACAGAAAAAATATGTATTTAAAAATATTTATTTTCTACTGTTACATGGGTCTGCCCTGGTAGCTCAGTTGGTAGCTCTGCCTTCAGAACTAAAGCTTGTGGGTTCGATTCCCATCTAGGGCAAACAGCCATCTGGGCCATTATTCTATATCGATTCCTTCTTCGAAACCACGCGAATTCCTTGTCTTACATAAGAAATCTGCAAAACTCTATTCTCTATGAGACGAAAACAAAACCGCGCGAAATGAATTTGGAATTGGCGCGATTTGAAATGTCAAAAATCACATGTTTTACCGAGACGTATTCCGAAACATCAACACATCAAAAGCTACCATCACTTATGTCAATATATTTTATTAAAAATAAAGTTAACTTTAATGTAAAGTGAAGGTATAACGCTGTGCCACGATTTGAACAAGACACGATAACGACGTGGTTTCGTATCGTGTGGAATCTTTGTTTTCATAGAGAATAATGGCCCAGGTAAGTTACTTCAATAAAAAAAACGAACCATCCTCTCCTCTCAGCTAATCCACGCCACAGAGAATCTGTGCGTACTTTCCGTTCCACCAGCTTCTTCCAGAGCATACCCTCGGATATAACTCGCTGCCATTCGCGGCAGACCAGCTCTGCAGCACATAGGGAACTGGCGTCCAGGTATGAAAGGATGTTCTCGGCTACATGGTCCAGACCTTTCTCTGTGGAGAATTATGGACCAATGAATTATTTATTGAGAGCTATGCTCGGTTTTCTGTTAAGAGTAAAGTGACCGATATAGCTCTTAGAATTAGCAAGTTGAAATGGCAATAGGCAGGCCACATCGCTCGTAGAACTGACAAGCAATGGGGAATGTTCTCAAATGGTGACCACGAACCACGAAGACGCAGCGTAGATAGACCGGTCTGGTGAAAACCGCGGGGAGCCGATGGATGCAGGAGGCGAACAGGTGTTCACCAATTCACCGTTCACCTCTGGCCTTGGAGACACCCAGATTTAAAGTTTCAGGAACACGCGAATGAGTTCCATTTATTAGCGGTGCGCGCTATAAAAGTGGAGCGAAATCGTTAAATACGAAATGGCAGTATCACATCAAAAGCCTGAAGACGTCCACTGCTGAACATAGGAATACAAAAACGTCACTGCGGAAGTTTATCATAATGGGGTTTACCATAATCCCTACGCTTCGCAGGCGGCTTGGTGAGCGTAGATTTATGTACCGAGTGTGTTGCTGCTCGTTCCCTGGATATCCCTTAGCCGGTTCTAAAGACCGTGAGAAAAGATGGGGTGGTCCTATTGCCGAACCGGGACCACAAGGCAGGTTTAAAAATCAATAAATAAACCAGCCAAGTGCGAGCAGTCTAGTGAAATATTTCTACACTGTGCTTTGAGTTCAGGTAATAGAGTCCCATTTGCCTAGTTATTTCGCATTTTAATTACGACTTTGCGATCGTTATATCCACCGGTTTTTATCTGCGACATGCGTAAGCAAAATATAAAATATTCTGTACTGTTGTTATGAACGTCAAATATTAGAAATTCAAATGGCGTCGCGGAGTGATTTGAAATTCAATGAATTCCCTTCTGGTTCAAAGATAAAAAATGTTTACAATTCAGATAACCGATTAACAAATGGAGAACTTTTGACGCTTTGAGCGGCTGCTTGCCTCCTGCTTCCATTGGCTCTCAGATTGTCAGTCCACCTAGTGGGGAGCTACGCTGCTTCCGGTTCGAGGTCGCCACTAGAGAACCTTTCTTTCACATCGGTTGTCAGTTCTACGAGCGATGTGGCCTGCCCATTGCCATTTCACCTTGATAATTTCAAGAGCTATATCGGTCACTTCAGTTGGAATTTTGACATTAGCTTAAATTATTTCCGTTATTATCTAATTTGATTGCTACAGAACTAACTTGGAAGCATGCTGATGAAGTCCCTCTGCAGCATCGGCTTGAGATACGCATTGATGTGCCCATGTTGGTAGTGGCACATCCGCGCCAATAGCTGCTCTACAAACTCCACCTAGACCACAGATCAAATAGTACAAGCTTGAACGGGGAAAGGAAGTCATTAGATTGTGTCACAGGGGACCAAAAGACCAAAATGATTGTTTAGGGTGAGTGGTGACTGTTTGAATACAGAGTGTAGCAAAGTATCCTAAAGTAAAATCCTAAGCATAGCGAGCGATTCAAAGTACCAGGTTAAATAATGTTGGTACCGTGTGTCACACTCTGCTTTTCATCCCCCTCTATGAGAAAAGTCAAAAGTCAATATGTCACAGTTCTTAAGTGCGTAGAAATATTAGGAACCTTTCGCCTCATTTCAAATAGATGGGATGAATACTATTTAGTCAAGAAACAGGCCTTCTACAGCACAGAGCATATAATGCACATCAAGCTAATAGAGATAATTGCGTAGTGCTGATTTTCTCTGTCACTCAGTATATTACGTAAAGTTGATAATATCCCAGATAATATAATACCTACAGTACAGATGCCTCATCCCATACAACGGAATTACGCGGGCTATTTTACGAATTATTTTATTTCAGCATAACGCAAGATTATCAAGCAACCTTTATTGCGTGTTGGCGAAGTGTTGGGCCAAATGAATACACTGGACACTAACTAGTATCACTCTAGACACGATTACTACATTTTTTTCGTGTTCGGGCTAGTTTTCGTTTGTACCTGATGGGACCCCATGATAATATTTTTCTTTAGCTCAAGGCAATATTCAGTACAAGTCTTTAGTAGAATATATTTGTGATTCACCTGATCTGTCTCGTTCCATCTTGTGAAATAGTTGAGGCATGCATCCCTCTCTGCAGTGTAAGCAGGACAGCTTGGCACCGGTCTCACTCCAGTGTCAAGGCATGTAATCGACGTCACCTGCTGGTAGATATTTTTTAATGGGTTAAAAAAATATGGTGGTAGTACTTTTCTGCAAAGTTCACCTAGGTAGGTACCACCGCTTTGCCAGTTATTCTGCCTTCAAGCAGTAGTGTGCAAGCACTACATTAGAGCCAAACGGTACTTCATGTGATGATGGTAAAACGCATGATCGGATGATCTTAATCCCGCAGACCTCATTTATTTAGATCAGTTTTGAGAAGGTAGCATGCCCTATCTTCTATGTTTAATTTATTTGTCTAAGATGTAATTAAATACAGGCTCCATAATGCCGGTTCAAACTATGATTATGCATGAATTGTGGGCTCGATCTCTGTTCAACAACAAGCACCATTTTGTTCATAAACATACGAGTGAATAAAGTATTTGTTGAGAACCAATGAGCCAACAAGCAGGAGCATAGAGGAGCTGGGCTGGCTCAGGTAGAGGCTGGCAGGAGGGAATGCACAATACATAAAATGCGGGACATCAGTGCAGGCCTCACCAACAACAATTAGCATTCAAAATGAGCTCAGTAATGAGGTATTATTTATTTATTTAGCCTGTCTCAGATCTTATCATCTTATCATTCGCAGAACTGCAAAGAAAGGCTGATATGAGATCACTGGACCCCAACCTTCACAAGCCCAGTGCACACATACACTTCTGCCCATGGCGCAACTGATTGCAAAAAGAAAAAGAAAGAGCAAAAAATAATAGGGCTTATCATTTTATTCAATGTTCGATTCTTCATTGGTATATTGATCTGTGTGCCCTTTGGCATAGGCCTCCTCCAACCCCTTCCATTTAATCCTGTCCTGTGCCCTTCTGGTCCCTTGATGAGGTGCTATGAAGGACTAAATTCTGATGCAAGCTGTCTCTTTCTATTACTGTTTTTAAACACATGTAACTTAATGATTATTTGGGATATTTTTTCACAACTTATTTTTTGAGCAATATTATTAATTTACTCAATAAAAAAAATAGTAGTTGTCATACTTATTACACCTAATACTTTTTCATCCAAGTTTTAGTATAGACACTAACATAAAAAATATTTAGGTCATTCTTGTGTGTCATTTGGAAGCAATTTTGTCATTTAGCATTAGATTATCATTAGCAATAGAATAGGGACAATACAATACAGGTTTGATACCAGTTTCCGAACTAAGTTGATGAAATAGACCTGAAAACTTTGCAACACATATTGCAATCACAAAAAACTATGTACAACTTGTTATATCATTATAGCTTTGCTTTGTCTACAGCCTAACCTGTTGGTTGCGAAACAACATAGAAAGTGGCACAGCATTTGTCATCCAAAACATCACTGAATTTTTTTTTCGGTGTGGGATGACTGCGTATCTATGAATACAATGGTTCCTTGCACTTTTGATCTATATATCGAAAGTTATTACGTGGTTTACCGAACTGGCTGTGTACGATATAGTTTTGTGTTTGTTTAAAATTAGACGAATGAAAATTTCTAGGTAAAATGTAACAGTGATTGTGAGATGTAATGACTAAGGCCAAGTTCGAGGAATACCCAAAAATCCGAGTTTTGGTCGGGTCCGCATTGCAGGAGATATATAAAAAACAAAGTACTTAAAATGAACGTAAATAATGGAAAAAGCATCTGTTTTGCGATTTTACATGATGCAGCTATATTTGGGGAAGATTATAATCATCGACGAGCATTCAAAAGCTAGATCAGGCTTAAAAACACAAGTTATTCAAAACGAAATGGCAAGAAAAAGATGGCGGAGCTATGACATTATGGGATTTCCTTTGCTCCAATTAAAGTTTTCAGTCGTACCTGTGGTGCTTTGATCTCTTCTATAACCATCTCTGTCTCCATTTTTGTTATTTCACCAGTAACATTAATAACTGTTCACTAAATACACCACCAAAATAACTAAAATTACAATCGCGAAATACACATCGTTCGCATGACGTCAAGAAACTAAGTTTTTTTTTAATAAGTCAGTGCTGCCCAGTGTTGCCAACCCTGACAGCCTAAAAAACAGTAAGACAGCCTAAAAAAACAGTAAAAAACAGTAGAATTGTTATTTCAAAACAATAAATCTGGTGTTTTAATAAAACACATTTAAATTCATAGAAACTGTGTTTAATATACATTATTTTTATTCCAAAGAAAATTTAAGAAGTGCTCAAAGAAATTAATTATATTTTCAATCTTCTTCCGAAAGTGAGCCGTGATATTCAAAGATAGATTATGCAATCCATTTTGACTTTACTTTATTTTGCTATTTGTTTTGGACCTTATGATTTTTGGACGTTTATTCCTAATCAATCACTTTTTTTCTTTTTAGGGGGAGTTTGTTCATATAATAAATCACTGCTTATTCATTGTTTTAAAATGAACACTTTCGAAAATACGTAATATACAAAATAATTGATCTTGCTTCAACTTGACGAGAACAGAGAAGTGAAAATAATTTCCAGGACTTTCCCCTATAATAATGTTTAGTAATTAAGTAGTAGCAACTTTTGCATACGCTATGTTGAATGTTTATTGCAATTTATATCAGATGGCTCTAAAATTATAGAAAAACAGTAAAATTTGTGCCTAAAACAGAAAACAGGGTTACTAATGAAAAAACAGAAAATCTACTGTTAAAACAGTAGGGTTAGCAACACTGGTGCTGCCAGCTAATTTTTAAAAACTAGCTAGACAAAACAACTATTAAAAAATGCTAATAATGAGGCATTTTATTAAAAATAGCTGTAATTTTATAAAGACCGGATAGATGTTGTTAAAATGAGGGTTTTACGTTCTGTTATTGTTAGGATAATTATGTATCGAGTTTAGTATTCTATGCCTGTTTTATGGCAGGCATATACTCTAATGGCCATGGAGGTATAAGGAGAGAGCCAATATCTGCCAATGCGGCGTTGCAGCTCCGTATCCGTCGTGTAAACATACTATCTTGTATCTCTGTCTAATACACAAATCGTCGCATAGAGTAAGCGAGAAAGCGACTATAGGAACGGCAACCTCGCCTTACCTCCTATCGCGTGTCATGTCCTGACAGGTCGGTGTGTCAAAAATTATAATGCGAGAGCATAAAAAGTGAAAATATTGTGATTATATTGTTATTAGGGCTAAATGTTGTGTCAATAGTGTCGTGTTGTGCTGTGTTTTGTGCATCAAGAGTAACCCGAGGAGTCGAAGGAAAACCAGAATCATCATTTTATACGTAAAAGGTTACTGGCTATTTTTATGTTAAACATCGAAATTTCAAACTAAATATGCATTTCACATTAAGAATATACGTTTCTTCCATCGTATAATTACCATGCGATTGCAATTACTGAAATATTTAATGCTTTAATTAATATTTTTGGGATGAGCGATTTTACGCCTCTCGAATAGTGATGTACCTACACTGTAGCCCTATGTCGATCGTGATTGACCGAATCAAAATGATCGAATCATGCCCTCTCGTGATCGACTGAGTCGTCCAATCGTTAAAGATCCGGGTCCTTGGGACCGACTGACTGAGTGAGACTGACTGCGCTGAGACCGATCCGTGACCGACCGAACAACCGGCACAGCAGCGGCGCGGTATCATTTTAAAATTAAACGACGTAAGTTGAATAACACTTATTGTATAATCAACCTTAAGAGCTGGTAACTAAAGTACTATTTCGCACTACATTGGTTTTCGAGACCGATGACCAATCGACGTGATTGAATCTTTTCACTCGGTTAAATACCAATTATTCTGAAATCAACCTTAATTGCTTACATATAAAGTACTTTTCCGCACTGCATTGGTTCTCGAGACCGATGACCGACGTTTTGATCGAATCTTTTGACTCGGTCACATGGCTAGTCAATCACGAACGATCGAGATCTCCGAAAATGAACGACCGACGCAGGACTACTACACTGTCCATTACATTTTGTCGATATTCGTAAATCTTCACACATTTACACAAAATTACTTTGGTTTTGGAGAGAGTGAAAAGTAGAAGTTTCCCTAAAAGTGGCTGAATGGATTTAGATCAAAGTGCAAACAGAATGAAAAAGTAGGTGCAAATCTGGCAATTTGAAAATAGGCACCTAACCTACTTTTATAAAATACATTAGGTAGGCCAGTGTCGTCTGGCTTCAATATGAGTTATGAAATTTATAATAAACTAGCTGATCCGCCCTGGTTTCGCACGGGTTTATTAGTTTTATGCCCTTACCCTGTTTATGGGTAAGAGAGAAGCAAAAGTGAAAAATATAAGGGAAAAGGGTGAATGGATGAGACGGCGAAGAGAGGCATGCGCAGCCATCCCATCCATCATCCTTTTCCCCTATATTTTTCCCTAAAATAAATATAGGGGCTTCAATACAACAAACGTGATTTTTCGCTCGTTTTTATAGATAATGGTACGGAACCCTTTTTACAAATTCAACCATCATTTTAATGAATATTATAAGAAAAGGCGAATGTAAAATAAAAACTAACTATTATGGAACAATGTTATTTGAACTTTATCATTAGGTATTCGACAGGCGAAAATAGTGCATCCCAATAATAATATCAATATAGGCTTTAGATCTTTGGGCAATGATCACCACATGGTAATGATATAATGCCAAAATGTATATCCTTAACGTGAAATGTATCCTGTATCTAACGTGAATATGTGTACCTTGAAATTTCGAAATTTAATATAATAATATTTAGAAATAGCCAGTAAACACATACGTGTGATATTGTGATGATTTTGGATTGCTTACTCCTCCTTTAGTTGTTTTTGATGAACAAAACACAGCGCAACATGACATAGTTTCACTGTTATGATACTTGCATGATGCTATTTTAGCCCTTGTATTAATATTATTACAATTTATTCACTGTAATAACATTTCACGCTAGCTGCGTTTTCTGGTTCTACGAATATCTAATTTTCTTTATTGTATTAAAACTAAAAAGTATCGAAATTCTACAGCACTGTTTGGTTCGGTTTATTATATATCGATATATTCTGTAATAGGGGTCCCCCCTACTCACGCATACTAATGCATATTTAAATACTCACACCAACAGAAAATGGACAGGCATTATAAAAGTGTTCTGTGGGCATTTTGTGAATGTCCGCCGTCTATTATGATTCTATGTTGATGGAACCCACAGTTTCTTTTTCTCTAATCTGAGTCAGAACCACAGATTAGAAAAAAAAATTGCTGTGGTTGGAAGGGAAAACCAACCGATCGGAAAATTGGGGTTAGGGCAGTGCTTTTTATTGCATGCTTGACCCGATTTTATGATATACGATATAAATCGTATTCATTTGATCCGATCTTTAAGAGATTGACATAAAAAATCGCATGAAAATGCAACATTTAAATAATTTCCTCTATCTCTGATGTTTTTTATAATATTTAACCACACACTTGATTTTCAGGATCAGCAACACAACGACACAATGAATGAAATGATAAAATATTCGCAATCTCGCATCGTAGGTACATACCAGCATAGTGCATTACCTATTTCTTAGAAACCATATTCCACATAGCACCCGTCGTCACCGATGGTAATTAATAAAAGAAATAAAGTATTAATTAACTAATAATAAATAATAAATGAAATTAAAAGCCAAGCCAAAAATTACAGCTTATTTTTCGACGGCAGCCTCCGTGGTGTGGTGGTTGGGTGGGTCGGCTCATAACCCGGAGGCAGCTGGTTCGATTCCCGCGTTAGGACAAGTATTTGTGCACAGGAAAAAAAAGCGCAAATACTTATTCTGTTTCTGGGTGTTGTGGGACCATGGTCCTCGTAGTTCCTGGGTCCCTAGATAAAGGGAATCCTAGTTATGGTCCGGGATCTATGTATGTAATCGTTGGGCGTTATTTTACCAACTACCAACATTACAATACATAAAGTTGTAATGCGCGCAGATATTTGAACAGTGGAATCGATACATATCTCTTAGTAGTCTGTGAATCGATACACAGTTCGAAATCGCCGATCCGGCGCATCCCTAATCGGAAAACAAAACATCTTTAATTGATGTTCTATCTTAGTCCACGTGACACTGGCAAAATTGTGGTCACCTCTCCACAAAGGCCATTAACCAAGAGTTGAAGTAGTTGTTGATTCTTAACTTTTTTAGGTTAGAAAATGAGATAGATTGGTTGAATTGGATAGATATTGATTACTGGTAAAATTGTGGTCACCTCTCCACAAAGGCCATTAACCAAGAGTTGAAGTTGAAGTAGATATTGATTAATTTGTATGAATTCGATGAATTCTTTTCCTTTCGTGCTGCAAATTATATTGTTGTTGAAATTAGTTTAAGGATCCATAGTACCTTCCTTCCTTGGTATACAATACCTGCCGCAAGCTGAATTTGGTTTCCTCATCCTCAAATCATCCTCATGCTCAAGTTTGGCTTTCGATCAGCTTCCAAATAAACTGAATTAATTCTGTGGTTTGCTTACAGCCATAAACAACACTGTGTAGTTATTATAAAGTTGAGTGTTCTTTTCACGTTGTTTATGTCAGATTTATTAGGATTTTCCATATTTCTGCTTTCATAATTTATGGCATAACCCAAGTCAGGTCTTGTTTTATTACTAAGGTACATCAGAGAACCTATAGCTTCTCTATAGGGAAACTTTATTACATTTTCATTTGATTCATCTGAGCCTTGTTCATTTTTAGTGCAGTTTTTCAACATGGGTGTTGTACAAATCTTTGCATTTTCCATGTTATATTTTTCTATCACGCTATTAGCATAATCTTTTTGTCCTAGTCTTATCTGTTTTTCTGTTCTATGTATTTCCATTCCTAGGAAGGATGTAGGTTCATTTTCATATGTCATTTCAAATTCTTCTTCCAAATCTTTAATCAATGCATTCATTTGTTTCTTATCTTTTCCAATTAGTAAGCCGTCATCTACGTATATTCCTAATATGATATCGCATTCTTTCGATTTGAATATGCATGGGTCTGTTTTTAATTGAGTCATTCCTTTTTGTTTTAATGTTGTTGTCAACTTTTCATTCCATCTCAGTGGAGCTTGTTTGAGCCCATATAAGCTTTTATTAAGTTTGCATATTTTTCCTTCTTCATTTTCATATCCTTGAGGTAATTGCATATATAAATTTTTATGTACTTCTCCATAGAGAAATGCTGTTTTTACGTCAAGTTTCATGATGTGATAATTTTTACTGGCAGCTATAGCCAACATTGTGCGGATTGAGCTGATGTTTATTACTGGACTAAATACTTCATCATAGTCTATACCAGGTTTTTGCTCGCATCCTCTCACAACAAGTCTGGCTTTGTAAGTACCATCACTTTTTACTTTAAATATCCATTTATTACTCAGGATTCTACCTGTAGCTTCTTTTCTGTCTACTAATTCCCAAACATTATTTTCTTTGAGGGATTTCTTTTCAGCATTTATTGCCTTTTCCCACTTATCATTTTCAGGTCCAGAAATTGCTTCTTGGTAAGTCAATAAAATATAATCATTAAACCTTTCTGGAATTTTCTTTGTTCTTACAGGTCTCCCTGCTGCAGTTTCCGGAATCGGTATTTCTGTGGTATTAATTTCAGTTTGTTCACTTTCTGGTTCATCATTTTCTTCACTAGTGCATAATTCTTCACCATTGAACCAAAACTCATCTTCTTCTTCTTCTTGGATTATTTCTTCTTGTTGGTTATTTTCTTCATCATCAATATTGTCATCACATAATTTGATTATTATGTCATTTTTAATTTCTTCGGTTTCAGGTTTTATAAATGTCACATCTCTCCGTACAACAATTTTTCGTTGATCTGGGTTCCACAAGCGATACCCAGTGGATGTGTAACCAACCATGACCAATTTTTCACTTCTTTCTTCTAATTTCTTTGTGTATGTCAATTTCTTACTGTATGCTTCAGCTCCAAATATCTGTATATATTTCCCATCGGGTTTTCTGTTTGTGAATTTTTCAATTGGAGTCTGATTTTGACCGTATTTCGGTATTCTATTTAAGAGATATGTTGCTGATCGAACCGCTTCACTCCACATTTCTTTGTCCAGATTTGACTGATATAGGAGAGCTCTTACCTTTTCCAGTAGGGAGCGGTTGTATCGTTCAGATTTTCCGTTTTGTTGTGGACTGTAAGGTACTGTATAGTCAAGTATTATTCCTTTGTTACGACACCATCTCTTGACTTCATTACTTGTATATTCTCCTCCTCCATCACATCTGATTTTCCCAACTTTCATATTTTTACTTCTTTCTATTTCTTCTATGTAGTCTTTCATGTATGTAAATACTTCATTTTTACTTTTTAGCATGTAAGTTTGGGTATAGTCAGAGTGATCATCAATAAAGGTTAGTACATACCTTTTTCCATCCCAACTTGTTGGAGATATCGGACCACAAACATCGGTATGTATGATTTCTAACATCCTTTCAGCTCTGTGACGTGGTGTATTGAACGGTAAACGTGTCTGCTTTGCTCTTAGGCACACATCACAGGTGGGGAGTGTTTCTATATCTTCTTTATTTATGTTTATACCTTTTACAGATTTTATAATATTTTTTAATGTGTCTTTTCCAGGATGGCCAAACTTTATATGCCAATCCAGTGCTTTCTCTTTTTTAGTGCTTGTCATCAAAGCGTTTTCTTCTATATTTGTTAGTATGTTTACATTGTATAAACCTTTGTTATTCTTTGTTCCTTTTAGTATTATATTGTTATCCTTCTTTACTATTACATTATCTTTTGTAAATGTTACTTCACCTTCTTTTTCTGTTATTGCATTTACTGACAGCAAGTTCTTTTGAAGACCAGGCACATATAGAACATTTTCAAATGCACACTGTTCCGTTTCTATTTTTCCTTTCTTTTCAGATACAATAGTTTGATCTTTTTTAGCACTATGGATTTTTATTTCACAATTTTCTGGCTGTTTTAATAATTTCGGGTTATTCGTCATATGTGTGGAACACCCGGAATCTATGATGAAGTTTTCAGTCTGTGTTAGTAAAGAAACAGGATTCTCTTCTTTTTCTTTCTTGAAAAAACAATTTTTCTCAATGTGATTGTTTTTCTTGCAAATTGTACAAGGTTTTCTATCTTTGTAGAAGCAATCCTTTTCGTAGTGATTGGTCTTCTTACATATTTTACAATATTTCTGTTTTTTAGTGTTCTTGTTGCAGGCCTTAAATGCAACCGACGTCTCTTCATTAGTTGACCTTTGTTGTTCAGTGAGCAATCTAGAGGTCAGGTTAATCATCGTTTTTTCAGCTATGGTTGTAGATTCCCAGGCGGTTATAAAATTTTTGTACTGTTCAGGTAATGTGCATAATATTTTTGACATTAGCATGTTGTCATTTATTTTCTCACCAATTGCATTAAGCTGGTATGCCAGGTTTTCTAGAGTACAGATGTGATAGGTGAGATCCTTGTTTATGTCATAGGTATACTGGAAAAAATGCTGAAGTAATAAGCATTTTTGCTGGTCAGTTTTCTTTTCAAACAGGAAACACAATTTTTCGTACATCTGTCTGGCATTGGTGCAGGACATCAGAAGACAAAGATTTTTCTTGTCGACTGTCATCATCATTATTTTTTGAGCTTGGGCATCTTTTTGAACTGGTACGGGTTTTTCATCGGCGCCATCGCTACCGTGAACAATTTCATACAAGCCGTTACTTTTCAACCATATATCTATTTGAAATTTCCATAATGGAAAAGTTTTTTCGTCGATTAGACGCTGAAAATTCGACAGGTCCTCCATTTTCTTTTTCAGAAAACGAAAATTTTTTATTTGGTTTTTAGTGAGCTTTTTATACTCTGTTTTTACTTATTTACGTAACTGTAATTACCTTTTATATGTTTTTCAGGTCCTTGAATTGAACCAGGAGCACTGCTACCATCTTATTTTTTATGTAAAACAGCTATCGTAAATAAAATTATTTTTAGTGAGACATATTGGTTTTATTTCTCTTTAACATCTGCCAATCTACCACAGACTAAAGTAGTAGGTAGCACATAGACAGTGAACTGTTCCTCCTTTTGTAATTATAAGAGTATTACTTAACAGAGATAACTACAACAATGTCGGATCTTGAAGAACCTCCGGTGAAGGTGCTAAAAATCGATGTTTGTATACATTATTTTTATTAAACATTCATTTACCTACTTTGTAATTTTTGTTATTTGCTCAGCAAAACTAATAGCTAACTTCACTGGTTCTTTATGCATAACTTGAGCCAAATAAAACCATGGGAAACTGCTGGATGCAGGAGGCAAGTGGCCGGTCAAAGTGGCGCTTCTATGGGTACCTAATACCTATAGATCACCACTTTGACCGGCTATGCTCAGCAGTGGATGTCTTCCAGCAGATAAAGTGATAATGAATTAAATAAATTGTATATAGGTACTTACCCTAACTTATTTACAATAAAACATAACTCCAAATTTCTTCAAAGTTCTTCAATTAAATTTCTGTTTTCTTCCTGCTAGTCCAATAAAAGCTTGAGCTTTTTCAACACTTGTTAATATATTTCATGTTTACCAACAACTTGCCACACATCAGATTTTATTATGTTCATTTTACAAAATCATGATAAGCAATGTAGGGTAAAAATTACCCTACATTGTACCCATTTATTACCCAATTTATATTACCTACATCTGCCAAAACCTCTCACTGAATAATCTTTGTTTGATGTGCTATCTTAGTCTATGTGACATTGGCAAAATTGTGGTCACCTAACAAAGGCCACTAACCAAGAGTTGAAGGTGAACCATTGATTTATTACAGAGAATAGATGGTGTTAACCATATCACAGAACTATCAGAGATACCGGAAAATCTTGACAGCATAGACTCCGAGATGATGGGAGAAGAGTCAGGGCTAATAGAAGGCGGAGCAGATGAGGGTCAAGAAGAATGGCTTAGTGAGGGTATCCTTACTGATGATGACTACAACCCTGTTGTGAGTATGATAAAACTACCTGTCTATAGGCTACTAGGTATAGAGTGATTCAAACTCAATGGTGGGTGTGAAGCTAGTGCGAAATGCTGCTAGTACAAGCAAGAGAGCACACACTTACGATTGCCATCAGAGTTACTTGTACGCGGTAATGCCACTGGATGAGAAATTGTCATACAATTCATGAATTACAGTCGATTTCAATTTCATTTTGCTCTAGTAAAAGTTATGAAATATTTTACAGTCCCAAGATGATGGTGATCGGACAGACTCACAGTTAAGTGGCCAGGACGAGGAACAGCATAACAACTCTATGGAGCACTTTGACACAACTGCGGAGAGTGAGGGGAATGTAAGTGGAGCAAAATACTATCCATATAGTCCATATTTTTACTAGGTGGTACGACTTTTCTGCAAAGTACGTCTCGATAGGTACCACCGGTTTGCCAGTTATTCGGCCGCCATGCAGTAGTGTGCGAGCACTACTGTGTTCTGGTTTAAAGGGCATTGTAAGCTAGTGAAATTACTGGGCGAGTGTGGCATGAACCGATGATATATCTTACATACAGTCACAGTCTTAAAATCTTTATTAGACTGCATGATTTCTCAGGATGACGTGCGCAGTACGCAGTCTCACGCGAAACTTTAACTTTGAGTTCCGAATGACACTGCGCTCATAACAGCGGCCGTGATGCTTAACTTCAGTTAAATTACTCCGTCACGCCATTTCTTTACACCATATTAAAAAAATAAGACCTGGGGCTGTGACCTCTTAGTGTGATTCAAAACAGAGGCTCCGTTTTGAATCACTGAATATTGGGCAGCTTGTCAAAATCTTCCTACATCAAAAAAGCCAATATAGGCTCCATCTTGAATCGCGAATAGCTCATAGTACGGCGTCTGTAGATTTTGTGAAGTAAATTTTAAACCGTGTTTCTCGATAAAAGTTGGGTTTGATTATTTCAGAATGGATCAAACATTTTAGATAATGACGCGAATACTACAGAGAGTGACGCAAATATTCCAGAGAGTAACGATAATCAAATTGAAATGGAAGCAAATAGCAACTATTCAGCCACCGTTGAAAGTCAAACATATACACAACCTGATGAAATGGACATAGATGAGAATATTACAGATTGTGAACCAGATATTACAGAAAGTAAAGCGAAAATCACAGAGAGTAAAGCGAATATCACAGAGAGCAAAGCAAATATCACCGGAAGCAAAGCAAATATCACAGAAAGTAAAGCAAATATCACAGAGAGCATAGCAAATATCACCGGAAGCAAAGCAAATATCACAGAAAGTAAAGCAAATATCACAGAGAGCAAAGCAAATATCACCGGAAGCAAAGCAAATATCACAGAAAGTAAAGCATATATCACAGAGAGCAAAGCAAATATCACCCGCAGTCAAGCCAATACAAACTTTAAAACAATAAAAGCGGAAGTGAGAACCGCTGAAGAAAATATTGAGGAGACAATGAAACATTTGGACAGGAAGGACTCTAAAGTTGATATTTTTGACACTCTATTGATCAAGTAAGTAATTGTTATATATCTCTCGAGAAAGTGTCTGATAGCTTAGTAGGTAGACTTGGCAGTAGCTCTGCCTTCTGAACTGTAGGCTGTGGGTTCGATTCCCACCCAGGATAAACATTTGTGTGATTAACATAGGTGTTTGTTCTGTGTCTGGGTGTTATATTGTATTCTATGTATGTATTTACAAACAAAAAGTATCTAAGTATTGTATCAGTTATCAGGTTCCCATAGTACAAGCTATACTCAGTTTGGGGCTAGATGGCGCTGTGTGAAATGTCCACACATATTTTTTTTATTAGAGAGAGCCAGGCCAGCTATATAACGTGTGTTATTGGAGAAACAAATCTAACAAAAACAAGAAACTATGGTTTTTCCCTCTTCCACTATTGCGTTTAATTGCAGAGGGAGTGAGACAGCAATACTTATGTTTGCCGTTTTCTGTTCTTTTCTTTATGAAATGAAAAAAAATGAAAATTTCTTTTTCATCACAGTTGCTCGTAAATTAGCTCTTATCCTAGGATCATTATCCAATAAAAAAATCCAACATGTGGTTTTACTTTTCATTACCATATTAGTGGCTTATGATGATAACCCGATTCAGTTAAGTGCCGTGTATTGCTTCAAGTAATACCTATACAGAAGAAGAATTTTTAATTTACCCGGCTTATACACTTTCAGTATTACTCACAGACACAGATTAGACAAAAAAAAAATACCCACAGACCAGTTACCCCTAGTACGAGTATCGATAGTTTACTAAAACTTGATTCGTTTACGTTTTCTCCCTTTTCTTCCATTCATTTCTCTGCAGCGCCCCTAGCGGTCACGTTGATGAACTCAAAATGGCAGTACAAATTTTAAACGGATTCGCGCGTATTCACGTATTGGAAAACTCGTACTAGGGATAGTGCCCTTATTCCCAACCCTTCGAAAACGTTTCGATTCGAAATCTACACTTAGAAAATTACAGGAAACCAGAAGTGAAGAGTGAGCCAATGGTGAAGAGAGAAGCAGAACCAGAGGAAGAAGACGCGAACGATACAGATGACTTATTGGTAAAAAATTTATTATTGAACCATTGAATGAATTAAACTAACTAAAAAAACATTATTTATGTGATCGTAGGGCTTTTAATGGATTAGTTTGGTTTCAATCAATCAATCAAATATTTATTGACATAAATTAGGTACAAACATTTTTATACGAAGCCTCCGGTCCCCGAACTAGTTGAAAACTGTGTTTCGGGGTCCGGCGTCTTCTCCCATAATGAGGCACATTAGTAGTCAATAATAACAAACCATAAAGTTTAAATACACTTATTAATATAAACTACTATAGGTAGTATAGATATAATTAAATCGTTTATTTTATATGAGATCACCATCATTAACAGCCTGAAGACGGCCACTGCTGAACATAGGTCTCCTCCAGGGAGCGCCACTTTGAGCGGCTGCTCGCCTCCTGCATCCATCGGCTCCCCGCGCCTTTCACCGGATCGTCGGTCCACCTAGTGCGTGGCCTACGCTGCGTCTTCCGGTTCGTGGTCGCCACTCGTGAACCTCGTTATTTTGTGTAACTTAATATTTTAGTATTTCTTAAATTGTAATTATATAAACACATACTGGGGCCAATTTTAGGCTTTAGTTGACAGATCTGAAGCTCCTAAAACTGTTGCTGTCCTTGTCAAATAGACGGCAATGTAAAAGACGGATATATTTTTTGCATTTTTAAAACTCAACTAAAGCCTTCAAAATTAGGCCTAGTATTAAGTTTCACACATGATTATATCGCGCTCAGAACACGATTTATTACTATTTTATTTATTTATTTTTAAACTGTGGGAAACGTAATACTTATGAAAATTAACATGATAATTATCAATGAACATAACTATTATCAGTGAACATAATAGGCATGGTGACTACTATTGAAAATGAACAAGTAAATATTACTTTCATTAAGAAGATTAAAAATGAACGCAATAATTGAAAAAATAAGCGAAGTCGGTAAATAAATCACGGAGTAATAAACTTTTAAAGTTTCTATAGGAGGCGCCTCCACAGTTACTATGAAAAATTCACCTGTGACGTCACATGCCAAAGATATTGTATGTAAAGCTACCACAGCTTAGTAATGAGGTACTATGAACGACCTTCCTCTGACGTCACTGGCCGTTTGAGCTATCTCTTTCTATTCCGGTTTTTAAAATGCTTGTAACTTTGTCATTTTTTGAGATATTTTATTTTTGTTTTCACAAATGTTTACGTTTTGAGGAATATTATTAATTTATGCAAAAAAATTTTTAGTCACCTTGCCTATTATTAGTGAATATATAATAATTATTAATGAACATCAAACTATCAATGGGTTTTTGGGAAATGTTCACGTCGTTGCATTGTATTATTTCTCAAAACTTGTCCTTTTTCCAGTGTTAATGTTTAAAATTGGTGGCGTTTTACGCATTAAGTGCTGAATCACGAGCATGAGTGAGGGCAAGTGATATTATGTGGTGAAACGTGATTTTCCGTGTTGCTTACAAAACTCCATAGAAGCTTCTAGTAAAGTTGCCACCACTTTGCTGGAGCATGACTTAGAATGGACTATGACTACCTGACTTAGACTGGACTATAACTATGACTAGGACATGACTGCGTGAAATATTTTATAACACGATGAAAATATAATACTTGACATTGGCTAAATACACTATGTGTGGAGCCAAAATATAACAAAAAAACTATCAATGAATACACTTATCAGTGGACATAAATCGACGGCCCGATAGCTCAGTTGGTAGTAGCCCTGCCTTCTGAACTGAGGGCTGTGGGTTCGATTCCCACCCAGGACAAACATTTGTGTGATGAACATAGATGTTTGTTCTGCGTCTGGGTGTTATATTGTATTCTATGTATGTATTTACAAACAAAAAAGTATCTAAGTATTGTATCAGTTATCTGCTTCCCATAGTACAAGCTATGCTTAGTTTGGGGCTAGATGGCGCCGTGTGAAATGTCCACACATATTTATTTACAATTAAAATTATAAACGATCATAATTTTATAATTGAACATGATTATCAATGAATAACTATAATCATCCTTAGACATAATTAATGTTAATGTAACGAGTTATATTTAACAATATTTAACAGAGAATGCTGGGCGAGGACAACAGTAAGACGAAGAAAAAATTGACTAAAACAGTGAAGGACATTCGAGACGCCGCCAAAAAAGAGCACAACTCGAGCGATGACGACGACGATTTTGTGTTTGAGGTAAGATCAAAAAAAAAATTAATTATCAACAAAACATGACCTTTTTGTAAATTGTCTGTAATCGCCTTATCGTCCAGTCAATAAGGAGTTGTACAGTGAATGATAGGGATCCTAAGCGATTTCTTCTGAAACTTGTTAAGGGTGCTCAGGAAACATACTAAAAGAAGTGTGCGTGTGACCTCAAGAGTGGGTGGAAAACCCTGGTACCAATAACAATAGTAGACTCGCCATCTAGAAGGTCCTACTAAAAACGATATTTTGCCAGTACACCAAGAATTGTGGTAGTGGCAAAGGGAATGTAGCAAAGCAATGGTTCAATGGCGTGCCTTCACTGAGGAAAATGCCTTAATGGTGCGTTGATAAGGATGATGATGAAGACAATGTAGGGATCTATTAGCATGAATCACCAATCACTGAGAATGAGGATGTCATCAACCAGATAAATGAAACTTTGCCAGGACCCTCGCGGACTAAGAGAATGCAAACATGAGTGAATATTTGATAGAAGTTTTTTTTGACAGTTTTCACTTCTCCGGAGCATGTAACTCAAAAACGGTTGAGAATTCGGAATAGTTTATTACAATAAAGTTGTAGACAATTTCATGAGCTTTCATATAGTAGAAGATTTATTTGTTCTAAGATGCACCGTTTCCGAGATATTGTCGATAAACAAAAGTGGCACCTTTGGACCCCTCCCCCCCCCGGCTCACCCCTGGGGGGTCAGGACTTTTAGTATGTTTCTTAACAAGTTTCAGAAGGAATCGCTTAGGCCCCCTCTCAATCACTCTACCCCCCCCCCCCCTTTGGCCATTCATTGACTGGTCTATTAGTTATTTACCGAAAAACTATTTGGATGAAATTACCATTAATATGTTGTTTCTAGTTATTTTGATGTAAGTACAATGATAACCAATAACCAACCTACTGAGCCGATTTTGATGAAATTTAAAAGTATATCACCCAGTTGCAGGAACGATCATTAACTGTTAAAGTCGACTTTACTTTAAACCTTAATCTTCCATTAAACTGTTCATGTTGTCCTCTCTACAGTTTAAGGACTCCATTATCGTTAATGCTGCCATTAAGATTAATGATCGTTTCTGCAAGTGCGGGGTGTATGTGACAAAAATTAATTAAATTATTTGTTAATAGTTTTAATGAGTAAATGTGTTTACGGTCTTTATTTCTTTTTTATATTGTGTAAAGTGTTACCATTTACATAAAAAATAACATGCAACCGAATTGAGAAGCTTCTTCTTTTAAGTTGGTTGAAAGAGATGCTGGGTAGTTATAGTTATGCCAGTTTCCATAGAAAATTATTATCAAATCAAGATATATAATTATTATATTCTATTCAAATCTTAAACATTGTAGATTTTATTCCAAAAACTTAAATATGAGCAATCAGCTTTGCTTAGTTTGGGGCTAGATGGCGATGTAATAAAAAAAAAATTAACTAAATTAATTGAAATGAAATTTCATATTTCACATGATTTTGCGACTACATTTCATTTGCGAAATGCTAATTAATCCATCACAAGTTCCTGGGTCCCTAGATACAGGGAATCCTAGTTAGGGTCCAGGATATATGTATGTGATCGTTGGGCGTTATTAATAAACTAATTTATTTTTACTCAATAGTAGCAAAGTTATACATAAAATTAGGTTATTAATTATTTATTTAATTGCATTTTAATTTAAGGGTGCAACAATGAATAAGCTTAAAGCAGCCAGAAGCGCTTTATCAAAGAAACAGTCCGCGATGAAAGCGGAGCCCGAAGATATGGAGGACGGGGACGACGAAACTGAAGTAGTAAGTTCAATAATAACACATTTCTATTGTTATCTCACTCAGACTACACTGGCAGTTATAGTGGTGCGAGCGAGTTAAAGTATTTTCGTCGCTAACCATTTTTTAACGCTAGTAATTTTTGCTTATGTCGAGACTTAAATGTTAAGTACATTGTCAGGCGATTATATTGCTATCTCAGTCCGACTATACTGCCAGTAATAGTGGTGCGAGTGAGAAAAAATATCGTCGGTAGCCATTTTTCTTAACGCCGGTAATAGGCACGATGACTACTATTAAAAATGAACAAGTAAATAATACTTTCATAAAGAAGATTAAAAATGAATGCAATAATTGAAAAAATAAGTGAAATCGGTAAATAAATCACGGAGTAATAAGCTTTCAAAGTTTCTGTAGGGGGTATCTCCTGTCCCTTTCTCGCGAAACAGAGCGCCCCCACAGTTACTATGAAAACTACTCGTGACGTCACATGCCACAGAGATGAAAAGCTACCACAGCTTAGTAATGAGGTACTATGAACGACCTTCCTCTGACGTCACTGGCCGTTTGAAAGATCTCTTTCTATTCCGGTTTTTAAAATGCTTGTAACTTGGTCATTTTTTGAGATATTTTATTTTTGTTTTCACAAATGTTTATCTTTTGAGCAATATAATTAATTTATCCAAAAAAAATTTTTGTTATTATGCCTGTTGTTTTTTCAGGCATCAATTTTGGTTATAATTATTATTAAACTGTTATTAATTTTCAGTTTAATACAACCTGTTTTGTTTTGTGCTATTAATAGCAAAAAAACATGCATAATATGCAATAATGTAGATACCAATCATGAACTAACCACCCGGTATAAAAATTAATAATTTTCCAGTCGGGGGATGAAAAAAACGTTATAACGACAAAGCGAATGGTCCACGTGAAGGGAAGAAGTACAAGAAAGCCGCAGCCACCAGTGGTCCAAAAACCACCCATGGTTCAAAAACCACCCATGGCTCAAAAACCACCCGTGGTCCAAAAACCACCCATGGTTCAAAAACCACCCATGGTTCAAAAACAACCCATGGTTCAAAAACCACTCATGGTGGTCCAAAAATCACATCCAATGGGCCAAAAACCACTCCCCAAGAATATTCTAACTCTTGTGAATCAACCGCTTAATATACAAGGTGAGTATTTGAAACTAAGGTAAATTATGTTTTTTTTTTATGTTTTGGCTCCACACAGTGTATTTAGCCAGTGTCAAGTATTATAATTTCATCGTGTTATAAATTATTTCACGCAGTCATGTTCTAGTCATAGTCATAGTCCAGTCTAAGTCATGCTCCAGCAAAGTGGTGGCAACTTTACTAGAAGCTTCTATGGAGTTTTGGAAGCAATACGAAAAACCACGTTTCACCACATTACATCACTTGCCCACACTCATGCTCGTAATTCAGCACTTAATGCGTAAAACGCCACTAATTTTTAAACATTAACTCTGGAAAAAGCACAAGTTTTGAAAAATAATACAATGCAACGACGTGGACTTGTCCGCGGTCCCGCCAAAATTCCGATAATTATGATGTTTACCACTAAGCATTTTTTAGCGTTCCGTACCTAAAGGGAAAAGCGAACTCTATTTACTATTTTAATATCTTGACAGCCTCCGTGGTGTGGTGGTTGAGCAGGTCGGCTCGTAACCCGGAGGCGGCGGGTTCGATTCCCGCGACAGGACAAGTATCTGTGCCTGAAAAAAAAAAGCGCAAATACGTTCTTGTGTCTGGGTGTTGTGGGAGCATGGTCCTTGTAGTTCCTGGGTCCCTAGATACAGGGAATCCTAGTTAGGGTCCAGGATCTATGTATGCGATCGTTGGGCGTTATTTATATCTGCTATTACTAAGGCTCTGCTGTTTGTCTGTCTGTCCGCCTGTCACCAGGCTCAATCCCATGAACCGTGATAGTTAGAGAGTCGAGATTTTCACAGATGATGTATTTCTGTTGCCGCTATAACAACAAATACAAAAAAACAACAAAATAGATATTTAAAGGGGCTCCCATACAACAAACTTGATTTTTTTGCTTGTTTCTATAGATAATGGCACGGAACCCTTCGTGTGCGAGTCCGACTCGCACTTGGCTGGTTGTTTTATTTATTTTTATTTTACAGTGAAATCCCGAACCCCGCCAGTAGACCAGATTAAGCGACTTCCACCTAAACCGATCCTAAAGACAAGCACTCCTTCCAAAAACATCGCCGTTGCCAAGACAACCGTCAAACCTTCGGAGGTCAAAAAGGAAACAGGAGCCAGAGTGTGAGTATGTTTTAGGGTTCCGTAGAAAACTGAAATTTTCACGGATATAACATCAAAAACTAAAAGTTTTTAGATAATGGTACGGAACCCTCCGTGCGCGAGTTCAACTCGCACTTGGCCGGTTTTACGTTTATTAATTTCAGTGATTTGTACATTCAACGCATTGGGCATTTAGCGATTATTTTTATCTTTGAAGTGTACATTCTACGCATGTATTTGTACCGTTTGTACATTTTGCATGTATTAAAATTTTAACAGGCAATTTATTCAAGAAATCTTTGTATGACTGGTTATTACAACACGCATTTTATAGTGTTAAGGAATTTCAAATGTACTGTAACAAAAATAAAATACTTTTTAATATTTGCACACTTGCATGCAAGTTGAACGCAATATGTCTATACATGTTATTTTAAGACCTTCCTTGTGAATTGTGCTTGTGTTCTCGCAAATAAATTATTGATTGATTGATTAAAAAACGAAAAATTGATTTGATAAATGATTTCAGTACATTCAAACCGGAAGTGAAAACCCCGGCGCCGTTCAAATCGTCCTCCATACTGAAACCCATAGACATGATAGTGAGTGAACGAGTGAACGAACACGACGAGATCATAGACGATGAAGACTTTATGGAACATGACGAATTCAATATGGATGAGGATGTGAGTTTTTTCAAAGATAAAAAAATTACATCAAATAAATTTAAAAAAAAATCAAAAACTAACAACAAAGAAAAATAGAAACATTCGCAAACATAGGCCTCCCCCCGGGAGCGCCACTTAGAGCGGCTGCTCGCCTCCTGCATCCATCGGCTCCCCGCGGCTTTCACCAGGTCGTCGGTCCACCTAGTGGGGGGCCGGCCTACGCTGCGTCTTCCAGTTCGTGGTCGCCACTCGAGAACCTTTCTTCCCCATCGGTTGTAAGTTCTACGAGCGATGTGGCCTGCCCATTGCCATTTCAACTTGCCAATCCTAAGAGCTACATCGGTCACTTTAGTTCTCCTGCGGATCTCCTCATTTCGGATCCTATCTCGCAGGGAAACACCGAGCATTGCTCTCTCCATAGCTCGTTGCGGGACTTTGAGCTTAGTAATGAGGCCGACAGTTAGAGACCACGTCTCGGTTCCATAAGTCATCACTGTTGATGTTTGTTCATCATTATTCTGATTGCAGGAGTTTGAACTGGAGAGCGAAATGTCTCGCAGCCAGAGGATCATGCGACCGGAAATGATGGACGAAGAGGTCCCGAGTGACGGAGACAGCCATAGCGAAGACGGCAGCTTGTATGATGTAAGTATACTACCTGATTTTGAATTGGTATATATATTTTTTTATGTGAATGAATGACGTGACGAGCTAGTCGTTCGCCTGATGTTAAGCGTCACGGCCGCCCATAACAGTTGCAGTGTCACTCGGAACTTTAAAATAATAAAGTTTCGCGTGACACTGCACTGCGCACGTCATCCTGAGACATCACACTGTCTAGTAATCAGATTACTACACTGTGTAATCAGGTCGTAAAGTCTCATTTGCCCAGTAATTTCACTAGCTACAATGCCCTTCAAACCGGAACACAGTAGTGTTTGCACACTACTGTTTGGCGGCAGAATAACTGGCAGAGCGGTGGTACTATGCAGAAAAGTTCTACCACCTAGGTCTTGTACATTGACAGGAAACCCTACCACCTATTAAAGGTGTAGGCATAGGTGCTGTACACCCTGTGTCTATGGTATACAAGGTGACCTTGAATTGGTATGTTATCCCGAAATGGGAGGACTGGGACCATGATACCCTACAAGTTGTGAGAGCCTTACTTGAAACTGCGTGTTTCCAAACCTCCACGGTAAAAAATAAATCCACTCGCAAAATTGCACGTGCGATCGCTACGAGAGTTAACAAGATACTATAAATTCATTTCTAAACACAGGTCGTTAAACTCATTTATGTGCACTCGGTCAAGGACGAAGTTCAACCGCCCAGCTGCGCTAAGGCCATTTACGAACGTAAACTTCACATGGCATTTCTTCAATGAAAAACTATTAATTTAGTAAAGTCGTAGAAGAAACATTGCCTACCTTGGGGTGTAGATTTACCTCCTTTCGGGATTTTACACACACCCTTCCTTTCGGGGTTTTTTTCGTCTAGGTAGGTACCACCGCTCTGCCAGTTATTTTGCCGCCAAGCACCACTGTGTTCTAGTTTGAAGGGCATTGTAGCTAGTGA
The DNA here is from genome assembly GCA_963580505.1 of Ennomos erosarius. Lineage (NCBI taxonomy): Eukaryota > Metazoa > Arthropoda > Insecta > Lepidoptera > Geometridae > Ennomos > Ennomos erosarius. The sequence goes on along the minus strand of OY757005.1, from coordinate 5,794,319 downwards.
AATGACTGGGCAAATGAGACTACGACCTGATTATACAGTGTAGTAATCTGATGACTAGACTGTGCGATGTCTCAGGATGACGTGCGCAGTGCAGTGTCACGCGAGACTTTTTTATTTTATAGTTGCGAGTGACACTGTAACTGTTACGGGCAGTGTCGCTTAACATCAGGTGAACGACTAGCTCGCCACGTCATTACTATCATAAACAAAGACCAACAAAGACACTCAGAAAGCGGGCCGAATAATAACAAGAAAGTTGTGTGTGTGTGTGTGTGTGTGTGTGTGTGTGTGTGTGTGTGTGTGTGTGTGTGTGTGTGTGTGTGTTTGTTCGAGTTATTATATTTTGGAATGTCTTTAAAAGCTTTTTGTCTCCACAGGAGTTGCCATCATCCGGGTCCGAAGATATGGACGACTGGTTTCAACTGGATATCCGCGCTGAAAAGGCTGGCGACTACATACCTTTGTTAGGTGAGAATTTATATCATTTTTCCGTACTAAGGGTTAAAATGGGACTTATGTTGTACTTCTATATACAATAGGCATGATGACTAAAATTTTTTATTGGATAAATTAATTATATTCATCAAAATATAAACATTTGTGAAAACAAAAATTAAATATCTCATAAAATGACGTCAGAGGAAGGTCGTTATAGTACCTCATTACTAAGCTGTGGTAGATTTCATACAATCTCTGGCATGTGACGTCACGAGTAGATTTTTCATAGTAACTGTGGGGGCGCTCTGTTTCGCGAGAATGGGACAGGAGATTCCTCCTGTAGAAACTTTAAAAGATTATTACTCCGTTATTTATTTACCGATATTGCTTACTTTTTCAATTATTGCATTCGTTTTTAATCTTCTTTATGAAAGTATTATTTACTTGTTCATTTTCAATAGTAGTCGTCATGCCTATTGTATTAGCATGTGTCATCACCATTAATTAAATACATTTATTTGAAAGAACCACACTTTATTTAAGACGGAATTATGCCCCCCGGATTAAAAAACAAATCAAAAATAATAATAATAATAATAATAATAAATATTTATTCAAAATTACATAAATGATGGAAATACAATAAATAAATCTTAGGAACTAAACATATTATGTCTTACAAAGTGAGGTGCCTGTACTAGGAATAAACCTGTGTCACAGGCGGCATAGTGCTTGTCTATTACACAGATACTAGAGATACACGAAATTATTAACAATAGATGTTTAACATTGAAAACTGAAAATACATGCTTATAGGGAATAATTAGTAACTTATAATTATATTTTATGCATACAAAAGTAAAACATAAAATTATATTTAAGCTAATTTACTATTAATTACTTAAACAGTGAACATATTTTAAATTTTAACAAAAATCGTAATTACGTCATAAACTTATTTATCAATATGCAGCAGTACCTCGGTCTGATCGTACGTCAGACCTTGTAAATACTTATACAGTATTAATTTAGTGCTAAAATAGTTGAGGTCATAGATAGCTAATGTCTTATTTAGTTTATTGTACAAAAAAGGGCCTAGGAAAAAGAAGAACCGGTTTGTGAAAACAAACTTTGACACAGAAAGTGACGTACAAACAATATCTTTCCGTCTCTTAGAGTTAGTAAGCAGTGCATTATGAGTCTGAGTAGTGTGCTGTTTTAGGACAGTGTACATAATGAAAAGTTGACGGACAGTTAAAACATTGCAACATTCATATAGAGCGCGAGTAGGAAAGAGGAACGGCCTAGAAGTGGCTACTTTCAGGATAGCTCTTTGGACACGTTCAATCGGTAACATTGTAGTCTTTGGTGCACCACCCCAAGACGTAATGCAATATTGAATAATAGATTGGCACAGAGCTTGGTATACTTGTATAATTAATTTTTTGTCCGAAATATAGCGCAGCTTTTTGAAAACAAATATTAACTTACGTATTCTGTTAGCCAGAGTGGAAATGTGTTTTTTGAAAGAAAGAGTGTCATCAATAATAATGCCAAGATATTTAATGGAATCAGTTTTATCAATAGGTGGACAAGCGCATACGTCAAGCGCAGTGCTATCACAGGAATGTGCGCATAATTGATTATTGTTAGAAATGGTCTGGATTTTCCGCATGCAAAAATTTATAAATTTCGTCTTTTCAGCATTAAGCGTTAGTAGGTTACGTCTAAGCCAGTTGTTTACAACATTAAAACCACGTTGTGCATAATTATGTACATCTGTGCTCGACTCAGCGGAGAAAATTAGTGCGGTGTCATCAGCATACGAAATTATTTTGCCATGCTCTAGATCTAAATTGCAGAGGTCATTTATATATACCAGGAAAAGGGTAGGGCCAAGGATGCTTCCCTGAGGGATTCCAAAGGGAGGAATTTCCAAGTCGGTGCTGGTGATGTTACCTATTTTGACACATTGAAACCGATCCTGAAGATAATCACCAAAGAGTTTCAATTGAGTGCCTCGAATTCCTAGTGCTTCTAGTTTGCTAAGAAGGATAGGAACGGGAATCGTGTCAAAAGCTTTGGCTAGATCGAGGAAAATACCAGTTACCCTTTTACCTTTACCAAGTTCCTCGGTGACATAGTTAGTCAAGTGATGTACCGCGTCTGCTGTGGATAACTTAGATCTAAAACCAAACTGCCAGGGGGAGAAAAGGGAATTATTTTCTAAAAACGTTACTAATCTGTTATTAATTATTTTTTCCAGAACTTTAGATAGTGATGGTAATAACGAGATAGGTCTGTAGTTTGTAACGAGGTCCTTTCTTCCAGATTTATGAATCGGAATAACTACAGCTTATTTAAGCAATTTCGGAAAAATGCCATCACTAAGACATATTTGAAAAATGTGCGTTAAAGGGGGGACAAGAATATGTTTAAACCTTTTCAGAAAAACATTGCTAATGTTATCCCACCCGGCAGCATGGCTATTTTTCAAACTAGAAATTACCCCATTCACTTCCATTTCATCCAGATCTAGCATGGCAAACGACTTTCCACTTCGTAGCTTGGTCCATGCTAGTGGCGAGTAATCATTGAGATGGCTGTCATTTCTATTTCGAATCTGTTCAGATAGAGTTTTACCGACATTAACAAAAAATGAATTTGCATTATCAGCGGAAGTAAGCGGGGACGTGTGTGTATGCAGTAGACTCGAATCTGATTTTTGCTGATTTGACGTAAAAGTAACATCCTTTATGATTTTCCAGAGTTGTTTGGTATTATTACATGCTTGATGAAGCTGTTGTTTATCATATTCAATTTTTAATTTTTTCAATAATTTATTGCAGAAATTTCTGTACCTTTTATAAGATAATTTTAAAACAAAATTATCAGGGCGTTGCTTTGCTCTCTTATGTAATTTATCCCTGTGCCGTATACATCTGATAAGACCCGGGGTAATCCAAGGTTTGATAGGATATTTTGTCCTATTAACTAAAATCAACGCAGTGTTACGTAAAATGGCTTCTTGCAGTTTTTGAATTACATATGATAGAGCAATATTAGCATCAGCAGTATTGTAAACTGGATTAAAGTCAAGGTTGCATAAATCACGCTCGAGGCTACGCATGTTTATTTTTGATTTTTGCTGAAGGCGATTATTGTGCTTAGAAAGCGACAAATCTAGGGTTAGTAGGACAGCGTGGTGATCTGTTATTGTTGAGTTAGCTACTAGTGTTAGACACGGAAGTCTAGCCTTGAGCATGACGTGGTCCAAACAAGAACCGCTTTGATGTGTTGATAACGTGTGAGAGGGGAAAAGACCATGGTAGGCGCACAGATTGAGGTAATCCTGGGCACTTAGATTTACATCGCTATTCTCCGAGTTTATATTTATATTAATATCGCCTGTTAATACGATATTTCTAAACGAGGAAAGAGTTTGCAATATTTCATTAAGACTATTGTGAAAAATATCTAATTGTCTAAACGAGGGAGATCTATATATAGCAATAATTGCGACGTCGGCACCAATTTTAATAACTAAACAGTTGCATTCTCGAACAGTAGGCTCTTCAACTGTGAGAAGCAAAGATTTTTTGGTATATACTACCACCCCGTCGTTCTGGTTGAACGATGCAGTGCTGTAGAAACTATTGTACCCTGGCAAACTAGGAAGAGCCCCCTCACGATTTGACAGCCAACATTCAGTAAGAACCATTACGTCACACTCGAAGTTAAGTCTATGTAGGAAAACATTAAGGCTATCTATATTCTTATAAATACTACGGATGTTTTGGGTTAGTACTGTTAAAGGGCTGTTATACTTTGATAGATATTGCTTGCAGTTTTCAGTGTCACATACTTTTGACTCGTAAATACAAGTATTATCTAGGTCATTCATTAATTCATCGGCCATAAGTTAAGATAATAAACGCAAGTAACGGCAAAAACAACCACAAAATGTACAAGCATAGAAGTCCAGTCAGCGAATTTCTTCCTATAAAACGACAATTTCATGAGCTTTCATATAGTAGAAGGATTTGTTCTAGGACTAACCTATAGTTTTTGAGATATTAACAAAAAACCTAAAAGTGGCACCTTTGGACCCCTCCCCCTCCGGCTCACCCCTGGGGGGTCAGGACTTTTAGTATGTTTATCTCCTAAGCACCCTTAACAAGTTTCAGCTGAAATTGCTTAGGTGCCCTCTCATTCACTCTACAGCTCCTTATTGACTGGACTATACTGGGTGTAATTGAATTCATTAGCATCCTTTGAAACTAGATACCTACTCCTGATACTGGTCACATGTGGACCAAAATTTTTGAATTCTAACACATTGGTTTGGTAATAATAATAACTTCAAAAAATGGAATAACTTCTTAATCAAATGCTACAATACAAAACTTAATTGGAATAATGGAGGAGTTTGTATTTAGTACATACAAGGTATAAAAACGTTTAAATGTATCAAAACCACCCGTGCCAACTGCGTTAGGCGCCCGCGGCAATCTTCATAATTTTCAATAAAAATATTTTCATTTACACTCTTTACCCTTTAATAATCATCTATAAATGATGTACTATCATGAGCTCAATTTATGCTAATGAAATTAATTACATCCTTTAGATCCATAGTCTATAACAAAACTAGCAAACATGAGCCCTTGATCCAAAATGAAAAATCGTTCAAAAATATATACCTTAAAATTTCCATCCAGGATCAAGAGCAAAAGAGTTACTTCTAGAAGAGAAACACCGAGTGACTTCGCGTCTTCAAACCCTGAAACAAAGTCTGTCAGCCTTAACTGATGGTGGGAAGAAGCAAGCTGAGGAGCTTAGAGAGGCAACCATAGCTTTAGCCGAGCTTGATGACATGTTAAAAGCGTCCTGATCACACTAATCCATCAGGGGACTAGCCTAATCTATCAGGGCATTAGCCAGACGTATCAGGGAATAAGCGTTTGTAGACAGCTTGGTTAGCCTATTTTTGTCAGGGCATTAGCCAAACGTATTAGAAAATAGTTCAGGGATCGTAAGACAGTTAGCTTTGTTAAGATAATTTTCCAAGGCATTGGCATTTATATGCACTGTGGACCCAATGTCTGAAATAAATGAATATTTAATTTTTATTTAATTTAATTTAAGTATTTCTAGACTGGTTAGCCTATTTTTGCAGGGCATTAGCCAAACGAATCAGGTAGTAAGCCAGTAATTGCGAGACATTTCGCTTGGTTAGCTTAATTATTTAGGGATTTACCAGATGTATCAGAAAATAATTCAGAGATTGCAAGACAGTTGAATTAGCTTGGCTTAATATCTCATTAGCCAGACGTATCAGGGAAATACCCAGAGATTTTAGACAGCTTGGTTAGCCTATTTTATAAAATAATAATGTGTGGACATTTCACACAGCGCCATCTAGCCCCAAACTAAGCATAGCTTGTACTATGGGAACCGGATAACTGATACAATACTTAGATACTTTTCGTTTGTAAATACATGCATAGAATACAATATAACACCTAGACGCAGAACAAACATCTATGTTCATCACACAAAATGTTTGTCCCGGGTAGGAATCGAACCCACAGCCCTCAGTTCAGGAGGCAGGGATACTACCAACTGAGCTATCGGGCCCGTTTTTTTAAGGCATTAGCCAGATGTATCAGAAAATAATTAAAAGATTGCAAGAGCTTGGTTAGGCTAATCTTTCAGGCCAGACGTATTGGGGAATAAGCCAAAGATTGCTACAATGGATTGGTTTGTCAATGGATTAGTCTGATTCACCAGGAGTGAACTGGTTTTTCAATGAATTATTAGCCTTAAGCACTACCCCAGATAATATAATACCTACAGTTCAGGTGCCTCATCCCAGACAACAGAATAACGCGGGCTATTTTACGTTTTTTTTTTATGCATATCGCAAGATTATCAAGCGACATTTATTGCGTGTTGGCGAAGAATTGGGCCAAATGAATACACTGGACACTAACTAGTAACTCTCTAGACACGATCACTACATATTTTTCAAGTTCGGGCTATTTTTACCTGATGGGACCCCGTGGTACTACCATGGAAAAACTATAAGAGGAATGCCAATAGACCAAGAAAACAGCGTAGATCAGAAAAAAGCCAAAAAACCGGCTTAAAACTAGATGGCGCGGCAAAATGAGCGGGCTACAAGTTTCACTAAAACGCCGTATGTCCGTAGCGCTAATGAGTCACAGCAGCAAGTCAATCGAATTTAATTAACAGCGCCATCTACTGCGTTTGAAGTAAATTACTGGTGGTCCCGCAGTAGTAACTGTTATCTTATTCCGTGTTTTTGTTCATTTAAATTACGTTTCGATACTCCTAACGCCATCTTAATGATCACCTTAGAGTTAGTGAAACCGTCTACGCTGTTTTCTTAGTGTATTAGCATTCCTCTCCTAGTTTTTCCATGGTACTACATACTTGTGAAACATTATATCCATTTCACAGGGCAACAAACTGATTTGTCAGGATGATCCATTTGTGACGTAAACTATTTTTTACGTCACAAATGGATCACCCTTTAGGCGCGGATTTTTCAGAGCCTTAGCCTGAGTTAATGAGGAATTGTCTGAATTATAAGGAGATTAGGTAATTAATTAAATAACAATAGTTGATCAAGGAATTAACCTCGATTTGCTACTTGGTTATGGTTTCAATTATTTTAGGGAATCAGCCTGGTGCGTCATAGATTTTCCTGATTTGCCAGGGCATTAGCCTGACTTGTCAGAGCATAATCCTGATTTGTTAGGACACAATCCTGATTAGTCAGGACATAATCCTGATTTGTCAGGGCATAAGCCTGATTAGTCAGGACATAATCCTGATTTGTCAGGACATAAGCCTGCTTTGTCGGTAAGTTAGTCAATTTTTGTCATCATGTTCTTAATAGTGAAATTAAGATTTAGCAATATAATTTATGTAAGTACTTACGATTCTGCGTTTTATTGTAATAGCTTGTAAATACTTTACTGCATTTCTAAAAATATATCCTTAAGTAAATGTTTTTTTTTTTTAATTTTCTAGACATTTTGTATCATTGGTATTAATAATGCTACGTGTATGCTAGTAATAGGCTAGGCAAGCCTGTACTACCGTAGAACGCATCGTCACTTTCCATCAGGGCCTTTATTCCGTATCGATTCCTTACTTCGAAACCACGCGAATTCCTTGTCTTACATAAGAAATCTGCAAAACTCTATTCTCTGTGAAACGAAAAGAAAACCGCGCGAAATGAATTTGGAATTGGTGCGATTTGAACTGTCAAAAATTATGTTTTACCGAGACGCGTTCCGAAACATCAACACATCAAAAACTGTGACCACTTATGTCAATATATTTTAGTCAAAATAAAGATAACTTTAATGTAAAGTGAAGGTATATCTAACGAAGTGACACGATTTGAACAAGACACGATAACGACGTGGTTTCGAATCGTGTGGAATCTGTGTTTCCATAGAGAATAACCGGCCAGGGGGTCTAGCAAAGATACCAACCGCTAACGCCTCACGCTAACTCCAAAAATGTATTGAAATGACATTCGCTACGGAAAAGTTAGCGATTTCCGAAATGTCATTTCAGTACATTTTGGAGTTAGCGTGAGGCGATAGCGGTAGCGTGAGGTATCTTTGCTAGACCCCCTGGTTAGATTGCGGTTAAATGCGGGCCTACTCTAATAATAAAAACTGTTGTAGTTCTTGGGCCCTGTAAATAATAACTGTTATTATATTATTTATTGCAATAGTGATAATTAATTGGTTAAATAAGTCTTTATTGACGCCAAGGTAACAAAAACAGCAATGTGTAAATGAGCGGTCTTATCGCTACAAAGCGATCTCTTCCAGCCAACCTTTGGTTAGACGGTGATGCTATAAAATATATACACACAGGTCACATATGATCTATCTTATAAGCCTTTAAAAATGTTATATGGATTAAATGTAATATAATACCGCCCAACGATCACACTCATAGATCCTGGCCCCTAACTAGAATTCCCTGTATCTAGGACCATGCTCCCACAACACCCAGACACAGAACAAGTATATGCGCTTTTTTTCCTGTGCACTTGTCCTGTCGCGGGAATCGAACCCGCCGCCTCCGAGTCATGAGCCGACCTGCTCAACCACCACGCCACGGAGGCTGTGCACAAACAATGATTATCATATATTATGGCTCCACACATAGTGTATTTAGCCAGTGTCAAGTATTGTATATTTACATCGAGTTTTAGAATATTTTACGTAGTTAAGTCATAGTCCAGTCTAAGTCGGGTCATAGTCCAGTCATGCTCTAGTAAAGTGGTGGCAAATTTACTAGAACTAGAAGCTTCTATGGAATTCTGGAAGCAACACGAAAAACTACGTTACACCTCATTATATGACTTAACCTCACTCATGCTCGTAATTCTCTTAATGCGTAAAACGCCACCAATTTCAAACATTAACACTGGAAAAAGCACAAGTTTTGAGAAATAATACAATGCAATAACGTGAACTTTCTCACGTTCCCGCCAAAACTCAATTATCTTATCTTACCTCCATGCACCATGGCATAACATTGACAGATACCGTTGTCGTGACAACCGACTCCAGTCACTATTTTGTCAATACTTGTCAAAAGATTCGGCAAAGATTGCGATCAATAGTGCAAATAATAATTATATTATTAATATCACAGGACAGCTACCTAAATCGCCGCAGTAGTAGCCACTAAGACAGAGAAAAGTTCATATCGTATCAAGGTACATAACTACGTACCCTAGCATCCTCTTAGTTCTGTGAAGGTAAAAGCACCTGCAAAAGTGTTTTCGTGTGCTAAAAGTGTATAAAAAGTACTGTTTCATAAGCAATAGGTATCCAAAATGAGTGAAACAATGCACGATAGGCCTCGGAAGTACAACGTGGCGACAATGCGAGCACATGATTATTTATATGGTAAGTTGGTACTACTCATTAACAGCTTGAAGACGTCTACTGCTGCGGATCTCCGAGGCCTTACACAGATCGTCGGTCCACCTAGTAGGGTGCTTACGCTGCTTCCAGTTCGGGGTCGCCACTCGAGAATTTTCCCCATCGGTTGTCAGTTTTACGAGCGATGTGGCCTGCTCATTGCCATTTCAACTTGCTGCTCTAAGAGCGCATGCTCAATGTTATGACAGTACAATACTTACTATAATATGTATTATATAGGTTTAAGTACCTACTTCTAGAAACATGACATGACTGTTCACTGAAAGAGCTACGTCATCAAGCCATACATTCCCACAGCTGGGACATGGGCCTTTCACAGGGTGAGTAGACCATAACCCACCACGCTGGACTAGTTGGTGATGACATCATGGCACCACCGCATCTCTTCCCGCGGGCGCGGGTGCCGCAGGTAAAAGCCGGCTAGGGGAATATCCAGGGAATGCAGCATTCTACTCGGTACATTAAAATCTGCGATCACCAAGCCTGTCAAGGCGGGGAATTTGCCGTAAGCGTGGTTTTTTTATGACTATGAAAGACGTGACGAGCTAGTCGTTCACCTGATGTTAAGCGATACGGCCGCCCATAACAGTTGCAGTGTCACTCGGAGCTTTTAAATAATAAAGTTTCGCGTGACACTGCACTGCGCACGTCATCCTGAGACATCACATAGTCTATTTAGTAATCAGATTACTACACTGTGTAATCAAGTCATAAAGTCTCATTTGCCCAGTAATTTCACTAGCTACAATTCTCTTCAAACCAGAACACATTAGTGCTTGCACACTATTGCTTGGCGGCAGAATAACTGGCAAAGTGGTGGTACTACCGAGACGAACTTTGCAGAATAGTCCTACCATCTAGTGATTAGTAGTGATTAGGTATGGCAAATTCCCCGCCTATGATAAACGCCCAAAGTGGCGTTATGTAAGAGAGGCCTATGTTCAGCAGGGACGTCTTTTCCTTAATGATGTGAAACATTAGAAAAGCCTCCGATTAAAGATCGTCCTACTTTTGAAGTTGGTTTATTGAAATACGAGTTTTCATGATACCAAGAGCATCACAGAGTACATTGGTAAAGATTGAAAAAGAACATTTAGATTGAAAATCTGAAAAGCTTTAATCGACAATTGAGCATAATTTTCTAATACGGGCTTAAATTGACATTCCATAGACTCTGCTTTCATCGTGTCCGACGCAAGAGACTACGCGCGGACCGCCTTCAAAGCCGCCATCGCCTCCGCTCAAGTGGTAAGTTTCGAGTTTCTACATTAGGTAGGTACCTACAGATGCTACACGGAACTTTTTCTGCATAGGTTAATCAATTACTTACTTAAGAAATATTGTTCGTCAGGTACTTATGTAGTATCTTATGTGTTTATTTGGGTGTGCAATAAAGTATTCTTCTATTCTATTCTACTTACTTAATAAGATCACACAGTCTAGAAATCATATTACTGTGTTTGGTGTCTCAGGGTGACACTGCGATCTGTTATTGGCGGCCGTTGCGCTTAAGACCAGGCGAACGACGAGCTTATCGTTCGTTCACATATACCGGGTGTAATTGAATTCATTAGCATTAGCATCCTTTGAAACTAGATACCTACTCCTGATACCGGTCACATGTGGACCAAAATTTTTGAATTCTAACAAATTGGTTTGGTAATAATAATAACTCCAAAAAATGGAATAACTTACTGTATCAAATGCTATAATACAAAAATTTAATAAAAATATGAATTACTGTTTTTAATTAGTACATACAAGATATAAAAATGTTTAAATGTATCAAAATCATCCGAGCCAACTGCGTTAGGCGCCGCGGCAATCTTCATAATTTTCAAAAAAAATTGTTTCATTTACACTCTTTACTCTTTAATAATCATCAATAAATGATGTATTATCATGGGCTCAATTTATGCTAATGAATTAAATTACATCCTGTATAAAAAGTAGTACTTTAGTAGATTTTGATTTATTTTGAAGCTTCGCACACGACTTTACTTCAGTATTTAAAGACCGCTTGTTTTACCTGGCGGATTTGAAAAGCTGGTGCGGTATCCGCAGAGAGAAAATGTAATATTTGCAATCGTATACCGATACAACCGCTGACCATTTTTTACAATTCCAGGGCATACAGCCGGTCTACAAGACCATGTTTTCCGAACTGAGGAAGTATCCGAGAGCTCGCATTGGTAAGAATTCAGTAGTTATGTAGACAAATAAAACCTATATGAATCGAGACGAGAACCAGCCCATTTGACGTCAGTCGAAAGAACGCCATCGGCAAGATCACAAGCATATAAAAAGAAATACTTCTTCCAGTGTACCACCCGAACTGTCGTCTCCCAGACCACATCGACTGCACCTATGGCGGCTACCTGGCGAAGGTGCAGAAGACCGGGGCGTGCCCTACTCCAGAGCTCACAGGGAAAGACCGGTTCAAATATGCTGCATTGTACGTACCATGCAATCATCAGCATGAAGACCACTGCTGAACATAGGCCTCCCCGACAGCGCCACTTTGAGCGGCTGCTTGCCACGTGCATTCGTCTCCCCCATAACAGATGCAGTGTCACACAAATCTCTATCATATAATATAAAATTTCGCGTGACACTGCACTGCGCACGTTATTCTGAGACACAAGTCTAGCAATAAGATTACTGTGAGATCAGGTCATTAAGTCTCATTTGCCCAGCAATTTTACTAGTCTATCACACACATCATCAGCAGGAATGTATCTACTACTGAACGACGCGACGTTCCCCCATAAGAGGTTATTTTGGATGGAGGGTTTGCCATAATCAGCCTCTGTGGTGTGGTGGTTGAGCAGGTCGGCTCGTAACCCGGATGCGGCGGGTTCGATTCCCGCGACAGGACAAGTATTTGTGCCCGAAAAAAAAAGCGCAAATACTTGTTCTGTGTCTGGGTGTTGTGGGACCATGGTCTGTAGTTCCTGGGTCGCTAGATACAGGGGATCCTAGTTAGGGTCCAGGGTCTGTGTATGTGATCGTTGGGCGTTTTTTATTATTTATTAATTATTTATAATCACCACGGTTGGCAGGCGGCTTGGTGATCGCAGATTTTAATGTACCGAGGAGAATGGTGCTGCTCATTCCCTGGATATTCCCTTAGCCGGGTTTTACAGCAGCAAGAAGAGATGGAGTCCTATTCGCAAACCAGGACACCACGGCAAGTAAGCTACTTCAGCTTCGAATTTGATTCCAGCCCCAAGATACTGCTACCAGTGAAGAACACAGCTCCAGATTTCCATCCCCCTACCCCAACCCCGATTCCTCTGGGACCCACTAAGCCTAAAAACCGTGGCACTCAGAGCATTTACCGGTGAGTACTTTTACTGTAAACTTTTAAGAGAATGACAAAATATTCCATTGCTTCACAAAGAGGTACTTGTGTTTATCGTTTTCGTCGGCGTCGTATCTCGCGTGATAATGTAATACATAAGTTCTGTATTGTTACAGCAGATATGGAATAGTATTTAGTAGTATTTAGTTTTAACGGGCCACCAGGTCCTTGCCGACATTTGCAGCACAGCGTCAATGGGTGGGAAGGCAGGTGCTAGCGTCCAGCCGTCAAAAGTGGGGGGCAATTAGCTCAAGGGCAACCCTGGCCAGCCTTGGCTTGGGCTGTTGCCGGGATAATAGGATCGAAGAGGTCACGTTCACTGGAGGAGTGGACCCGATGGAATGGGACTTTGTTATGATATACTAAGGGATGAAAAGGTGATCCGCAAGAGCGTCGTGAGGGCGCCTATAGTTTGAGTGCCTCAGCGGCCCACTATTTAGGCATACGCCTATGGCAAACGCCCAAGGCAAACACTCGGCTTTTCATTTCGAATATGACTGAAGCTTCTGGGTCTGTATAAGTCTTTTATGCTTTTAGGGAGTCATCAGCACAGACTATACCTTGGCAGCCAGACGGCAAAGCAGCTGAAACATGTCTTGCAACGCCCGAGGTTTTGTACTTGGAGAAATTCACCTGGGGTACGTATGGCCCTAATGCGCCGTGTAGTCCCGGAGTGAGAATAGTAACATCACTCCCTGCGGGTGCAGTAAGAGCCGGCTAAGGGAATGCCCAGGGAATGGAGCTTCCTCCTTGGTACATCAAAATCCGCGATCACCAAGCCGCCTGCCAATCGTGGTGATTATGGCGATTCCCTTATGATAAACCTTACGGCACAAATGGGAAGAGATTGGTCCTATTCGCGCACCGTTAGGACCGTGCTGGCTTTGTATTAATACCTAATACAACGATTTTTTCCGCAGGTCCGGGGGTTCCTTATAGACTTGGAGATTTGCCGGCAGACTTTCATACTACTGAAATTATAAACAAGTTAGTATTGTCACATAAAACTAACCAGCATCTTCATCCACCCACCTGCGGATCTCCTCATTTCGGATCTTATCTCGCAGGGCAACACCGAGCATTCCTTGCACTTTATATATAATTTCATCGTCATCATCAACAGCCCGTAGACGTCTACTGCTGAACATAGGCCTCCCCCAGAGAGCGACACTTTGAGCGGATGCTTGCCTCCTGCATCCATCGGCTCCCCGCGGTTAACACCAGGTCGTCGGTCCACCTAGTGGGAGGCCTACGTTGCGTCTTCCAGTTCGTGGTCGCCACTCGAGAACCTTTCTTCCCCATCGGTTGTCAGTTCTACGAGCGATGTGGCCTGCCCATTGCCATTTCAACTTGCTAATTTTAAGGGCTATATCGGTCACTTTAGTCCCTCTGCGGATTTCCTCGAATATAAAAATAAATCAGTCAATGATTTACACCTTTTAATGTGGTCAGGATGCGCCACGCTCGCACTTGGAACGAGCTGGTGGAAAAGGCATCATTCCCTCGCTGGATGAAGAAAGGTGACGCCATTATTGAAGATGTGGAGACCAAGGATTGGATATTTAGGGAGGCTGTACGTATATTATTCCTAACTAGCTATATAACCGTCCCATTCATTCATCCTTTAATAGATATAGGATGTACAAGATTGACTATGACAGTTTGAAAATGGGACAATAAATGTAAGAAATTGTGTGTGTGAAAAACTGCATTAAGAGGCATTCTCAATCTCCAAAATAAACAAGTTTTAGAGCCAGATACTTACCACACCAAAATCAATACAATATGACTAGTAATGAAAAAATTGTGATAATTAGCTGTATTTGTTTGAATTAGTATGGTATGTAACAGCACTTTCACTCACATAATAGATAGATAGATAGATAGAAAATGCTTTATTGCACAAGAGTAAATCAAGTACATAGGCGAACTTAAATAAGATGTAAAAGCTGCAAAAATAGTATTTTGCACTTTGACAACGGGATTATGGTACATGAGCACAATGTGCTCTGCGTCGTGAAACAGATTGTGGTGATATGTGGTGGTATTTGGCTAATACAAGGACAATCCGCCATTATCACTTTTCCTCTCGGGCAGTGTATACTTTGTCCTTCTCACTCTCATGCTTCGTGAGTCTTGAGCGTAACGTAAAAAATCTAGTTGTGTGTTTTGCCTAGATTTTCTCTCTCTCGTCGCCCTTCGTTTGATGATGACGAATCTTTAGGAGATCGATGAGCTCCAAGACATCCGGTTGGAACTGCTCCATCGGATCCAGAGCCAGCAGCGTCAGCAGCAGAACTCTCGATCCTGCCGGAAACTGGCCAAGTTATGGGATAATAAGAAGCAGGAGATGGAACGGAAGGTGGAACATATCAGGCATACCAGAGACAGAGGTGATAAAATTTTTTTAAAACTGAATAGGCCCGGATTTGACCGGAATCTCACCTGGGCCATTATTCCGTATCGATTCCTTACTTCGAAACTACGCGAATTCCTTGTCTTACATAAGAAATCAGCAAAACTGTATTCTCTATGAAACGAAAACAAAACCGCGCGAAATGAGTTTGGAATTGGCGCGATTTGAACTGTCAAAAATCGTATGTTTTACCGAGACGCGTTCCAAAACATCAACACATCAAAAGATATGACCACTTATGTCAATATATTTTATTCAAAACAAAGATAACTTTAATGTAAAGTGAAGGTATTTCTAACGCTGTGACACGATTTGAACAAGACACGATAACGACGTGTTTTCATATCGTTTGGAATCTGTGTTTCCATAGAGAATAACCGCCCTGATGGACGATGCGGTCAACTATAGTACAGGCTTGCCTAACCTATTACTAGAATACAATGTAGAATTATTTAAACTAATGACAGATTCCACACGATACGAAACCACGTCGTTATCTTGTCTTGTTCAAATCGTGTCACAGCGTTAGAAATACCTTCACTTTACATTAATGTTATCTTTGTTTTGAATAAAATATATTGACATAAGTGGTCATATCTTTTGATGTGTTGATGTTTTGGAACGCGTCTCGGTAAAACATACGATTTTTAACAGTTCAAATCGCGCCAATTCCAAACTCATTTCGCGCGGTTTTGTTTTCGTTTCATAGAGAATAGACTTTTGCAGATTTCTTATACTTGCACAATTCTAATAGGTACACTTTGACATTTTGAGGGATACCAAGCTAGAGATTTTCTCCCTAAATTTTGAGGTAAAAGGGGAATGGGGGTTCTTAGGGGATTAATATTTTTGAGGGTGTTTTAGGTGGTGAAGTCAGGATGAATTTTAATACTAAAAAAGAATCATACTATCACACTAATATTATAAAAGCGAAGGTTGTGTGTGCTTGTTTGTGCCCTATTCACGCTACGAATTTGGATGTTTGAAATAGAGATATCTTGTACACTGGACTAACACAGAATACTTTTGAACCAAGGGAGACACCGGGTGGCACAGCAAGTAAATGCATATATTTCGGTATTTATAATGGTGGCAGCATAAAAAAGTGTCTGTTGACAACCTACATTTGCGTCTTAGATGTAGTTAAAAAAATAAGAAAAATATCAACTGTTCCATATATTTCATCAAGATAAATGGTAATTTTTCTATAAAACAACTGATCATTTTTGCCAAGATTGCGTAACGTTCTATGCCGCAGAACAAAAACCTTTTTAACCTAAGTGATGTAAACCTAATCAAAGTATGCTAGAAATACAAATAAGCTTAGGGGTTTTTAGGCGGTTCTAGGGGTTTTAAGTTATCTAGGGAGAACATTTTTTAGGAGCTGGCAGCACTTTTTCTTCGAAATTAGTGTTGCGACTATTACACATCCGATTAATCGGTGAAATTGTAGAATAAGGTAATTAATCGAATCAAATCTTTGGCGCGAATAATTCAGTGAGATAATCTTGTGCAGTTCACGAATGATCTACTTCGAAAGTGTGATTATAATATTAATAATGATATTCTTGACTTTTTTTGTAGAAATATCGGTACAAACAAATTTTCCTCGCCAAAGCAATTCGCTGATATTTCTTTCTTTGGCGGCTACTGCAATTTAGTTTTAAACACTGATATTATAAATACATAATCACTATTTTTTTAAACACCATGATTTACAATGATTATTATTGTGCAACTTAAACTTCTTTTTAATATATGGCTCCTGCGGGGCCACAACTTCGTCAATTTCGCGTGGATAGAGTAGAATATATTAAATATCTTATAATCAGTATTACATAAACTTTTATATTTACATGATATCTCATATTTTATTTATTTATTCTTTATACCATTGTCTAAAATAATCTTGTGTCTTTAAGGCTACGCAGCACTTCACAATACTAAGCCACCCTTTACAATAAAGAGAATGGAAACTTTGCTGAAGTAAGCTTGTTCGTACATTACAAATTAAGATGACTGATCTGGTAATGCATGATTTTGACAGAGATGTGCATTTCGGCAGTTTTATAGACAATCGAATAATTATTAATGTTTGCGACGATGATGATGATGATTTTTCAAGTAATATAAATAGTAGTGAATCTGATTAAATGACTATTCTCGAACCCAGTATATTATTTATTTAAAATATATATACATATATGCATTCAGAGGTCTATATACCTAACACTTAAACTTAAGTCGAATGTACCCAATATGGTATTTAGTTAATACCTAACCTTTCGATGCATACATTTCATGCTGATATCATTCATTATAAGTATTACAATCATTCGTTCTCTTACTGAGGTCATATAAAAAACGAAACGATTACTAAATAAATATGTAGAATCAGTATCGATTTCTCATTAAAATCGTTTTTATCCGATAGCGATTATTTCGTTCACATCCCTAGACCAGTTAATCTAACAGTGTCAATCACTAATCATGTCAACTTCATACTGCACTTCTTATTTTTGTTAAAGTGTATGTAAGACAAGGAATTCGCGTGGTTTCGAAGTAAGGTATCGATACGGAATAAGTGCCCTGCTGGAAAATGACGATGCGGTCTACAATGCATGCTTCCCTAGAAGATATCTATTCGCTCGCGACTTCATAAATATTTAAGAGACTCCCATACAACAAACGTGATTTTTTGCTCGTTTTTATAGATAATGGAACCCTATGTACGCGTGTCCGACTCACACTTGGCCGGTTATTAATTAACAATTTCTTTTCTAATTTGCTTCATCATTATATGGTAGAGATTCCTATAATACGTGTACAAATACAAAGCGTTTTGATTCTTCGTTTATAATTCGGACAATTAACGAACGGAACACCTTACTAAGCGTCATTGTTCCCTGACAAATATAATCTGGGAGTTTAAGGCTAGAGTGAACCGGTATCTTCTAGTTAAGCATGCTTCATCGTCGACCGCGTCGTCACTTACCATCAGGTGAGACCGTGGTCAATTATTAGCCTATCATTGATAAAAAACAGTCGTCCAGAGTAAAATCTGCCTATACAAGGTGACCTTGAATTGGTATGTTATCCCGAAATAGGGGGACTGGGACCATAATACCCTACTAGTTGTGATAGTCTTACTTGAAACTGGGTGTTTCCAAACTTCCATGGTAAAACTAAATCCACTCGCAAAATTGCACGTGCGATTGCTACGAGAGTTAACAAGATACTATAAATTCATTATTCAAGTTCAAGTTCAACCAGCCAGCCGCGCTAAGGCTATTTTCGAACGTAAACTTTGCATGTCATTTGTTCAGTGAAAAACTATAATTTAATAAAGTTGTAGAAACATTGTCTACCTTGGGGTGTAGATTTACCCCCTTTCGGGATAACATACTAATTCAAGGTCACCTTGTATTAACAAGACCAATATCTGCAGAGCTCCGTAAACTAGCGGCGCTCCACAGCGGCGGCGGTCGAGCGGGGCTGGTCGACCGGATGCGGGCCGCGCGCGGTCACGGGTCAATGACCCACGCGGCCAATGACCCCACCTCGGATTTGTACGCGCCGATGGCAAGACACGGGTATCAAGCGAGGAGGAGGCATGCGGAGATATGCTATGATCCTTCTTTGTTGTGTGAGATTTCTTATGTTCATCATCATAACCATCATCATCACCACCATCGTCATAATCATCATCCATCAACCTTTTATGACCGAGCGAGCATTGTTTGTGTGAGGTTTCTTGTAATATTCATCATCTTCATTATATCTATCATCCATCAAACATTTATGACCAAGCTAGTGTTATGTGGTGTGAGATTTCTAATCATCATCATAATCATCATCCATCAACCTTTTATGACTGAGTTAGCGTCGTTGTGTGATATTTCATGTTAGATTCATCATCAGTCATCATCCGTCAACTTTATTGATCGAACGAACATCGTTTGTGTGAGATTTCTTGTAATATTCATCATCATCATTATCACCATCATTTTTGTTTGAGCCAGCGCGTTGATCAAATAAGATAATGCCCCGCTTGCTTGAGCAACGATTCCCCTGTAACCGCCAATGCAAGAAGTATCATGTATTGTAGCGTTAGAAGACCACAGGAAATGCGCTCAGCCGCCAGCGTGGCTTGATAGCTGCGGTCAGAACCTCCGCCGGACGTGTTCCGGTCACCACCTCCCGCGTGACGTCACCACATTGTGTGAAAGAGAGACCAAGTGGAGCGAGGAGTTCTTGGAGCAGCTGCATAATAATTTGAAGAGTAAGTTAATTTACAGAAGGCGGGGTAGAGTCCGCGGCAAAACGAATGGCGGCTGTGAAGTAGGCGCGAAATGCTGCGCAGTAGACAAAATGAGATGTGCGCGGGAAGAGGTCGGTGTGCCTAGTGTGCGGGGTGCTTGCAGCGCACTTCACAGCCGCCATTGAGTTTGCCACAGACTATTGGGGATTTTTTTATATGAACAAATGACGTGACGAGCTAGTCGTTCACCTGATGGTAAGCGTCACAGATGCTGTATCACTAGTATAGTAGATTGCAGTATCACTTGGAACTCAAAAGAAGTTGTTAAGAACTTCTCAAGTTGTAGAACTTTTTTAAATTATGGCTGTTGTGAGGATAAATAAAGATGCAATAGAAGCCAGTCATAATAAAGATGGATGGAAAGTCGTAAACCCGAGTCAAAAGCCTTTGGGTGACCTAAAAATTCTAACGCCATGGCTGACTACATATGCCTACACAAGCAGACTGTTTTCTGAATAAAATTATCTTATTTTTTTCTACACAAAGAGGCACGCCTCGGTGCCGCGTCCTCAACGGTCCTCTCCGAGTCCTCAAGCCTAGCAAGGTTTTTTTATGTTGTAGAAACGTAATTTTATGGAGTGTCTTCAATATTTGCATCCTATCTAATCGCAAAGAACCGAAGGGTTCCTCGATAAGAGTGTCTAAAATGGATCATTAATTAGGCGCGCTTAATAACAGTGACAGAACCTTTCTCATAGAGGATCCCCTCAATATGGTACCAAAATTATTTAACCTCAAGCGGCATACTTTGGATCCCTCACTACGCTTACCCCCGTATTCTAAAACATTTCACCAAAAATCCTTCACTTAACTTTCACTTAACTTTGAGGGAAACTCAAGGTACATCGCGACGTACCTTGAGTTGACAGTTGCTTCGCTTCCCTCGTTTGAGAAAAATTTACGCAGAAATGTCAAGTTGATTATTATTATCATTTAAAAATACCAAAACACAAAAATGAGGTTAATGCGAGGTTGTGTCGAGTGGAGTAATCTCGTGGTAACGACTTAGAATATGGGGGTTAGAATCCTTCGCTTGGCTCTGGATTCAAACAATCGCTCTCGCCCTGAATTTATGTCCTTTATGACACAATCTACCATTTCATTCTATCTTTCTACATAGAAGCACGCCTCGGCGCCGTGTCCTCGACAACCGCGGGTCCTCTCAGAGTCCTCAAGCCTCGCAAGGTATACGTCCCGGAGAGGCCTGCCACTCCCGAGGTAGAGTCAGTACAAGACGCCGACGAGGGTAACCACCAGGCGGCGCTGCTGTTACAGCGTGTGCTTAGAGGACGGGCTGTGCAGAACTTGGTGAGAAATACAGTTTTGTTAGCTCTAAATTCGTTGTTTACTTGATATTTCGTTTACCATTAGCATCTTTAGAAGAGATAATTGATACGTGATACAAACGAAAGCTGACTTGCAGCACTACTAGCTAAATTGTTCTTCATTGCGTTAACCAGTTGTGCAGTGGGTCCTCTCCTAGTCTTCAGGCAAGGGGTACATTTCAGAAAGGCGTTGTGAGCTTGTAAACTATATGCGTGTTTCTTTTTACCATCAGGGCGGTTATTCTCTATGAAAACACAGATTCCACACGATACGAAACCACGTCGTTATCGTGTCTTGTTCAAATCGTGTCACAGCGTCAGATATACCTTCACTTTACATTAAAGTTATCTTTATTTTGAATAAAAGATATTGACATAAGTGGCCATATCTTTTGATGTGTTGATGTTTCGGAACGCGTCTCGGTAAAACATATGATTTTTGACAGTTCAAATCGCGCCAATTCCAAATTCATTTCGCGCAGTTTTGTTTTCGTTTCATAGAGAATACAGTTTCGCAGATTTCTTATGTAAGACAAGGAATTCGCGTGGTTTCGAAGTAAGGAATCGATACGGAATAATGACCCAGTAGCGTAACGTAATGCATCAAAACATACGGTGCGAGCTAAACTGCACTTTAATGTGTCGAAGTAAGAGTTACTAGTTATGTAGTGGGTCCTCCTCGAGCCCTCAAGCCCTGACCTACCTGATGAGAATCGCAAATTATTTAACTTTAACATTTTTTTGTTGATAGGTAATTATTGCTTTAACGCTGGCGTCGTCAGAAGAGATAGTAATACACCATAGAAGGAAAGTCAACTTGCAGTGCTGTGCGAGCTAAATTGCGTTTTATAGTGTCGTGTTTAGAATTGCTAGTTTTGTAATTAGTCCTCTCCTAGTCCTCAACAAGGCATGCGTTGCGTAACTGCTTAATTTTTATGACACAAAAAAGCTTTGGACTTGGCTTAACGACGGTTGTCTTACAACAACATCTGTAACCAACCCCCTACCTGGTTTCTGCAACTGTTTTTAGTAACTTAATAGGCCCGCTTTTGACCGCAATCTCACCTGATGGAACGTGATGATGCGGTCTACGATGGTACATGCTTGCCTAGAAGATTTTAGATTAACCACACATCTCTTGTCCATAGATGTACGAAGGTTTAACCAGGGCAGCAGAGCTGACTGAAGAGTTGAAGACCACGCATGGTCTCCAGAAGGAAGACAGGATTAGGATCGCGAGGGAGGAGGCCAAGTCGCGGGAATATACTTCTATACGCACAGAAGCTGAGCAGAAAGTGAGCATAAACCCTATAGTTTGATATTCCAATGATAAAAGACAAAAGTTGAAGTAACTAATCGAAATCTACTACGCGTTTATTATTAAAGTGGTAAGGGATTTATTATTCTTCTTCTAGTGTAGGCAGTGGTTAGCCCTGGAATTTTTAGGCTGCCTGTAGGCTTCTGAGTTGGCTTAACGACTGTTGTCTTACAACAGTTGGGATCGACGGCCTCTGAAGCACGGTAGCACTCAGTTGTAAATACCAACTTTTTGGCGTAGCGGTCACCCATCATAGTAGTGACCGCAGCGTACGTTGCTTAACTTTAACGGTCGGTTAGGAACACAGAGCAAAAAAAAAAAAACGCTTCCCTCTACATAGAGGCGCCTTTTCGACACTTCTCATACAATTCAAGCGTGTCAAGTATTACAATGAAACCTCTATGGTTTACCTGCGCAGATGACATATATAGCAATTGTCTTGTCATTAGTGCCACTGCTGTCAGCAAAACGTGCTGTGGGTTGAGTCGATATATTTTTATCGATAGTTTGATATGAGTTAAGTACGCGGTAAGGTACCTCTTACCTGATTGTATCATTAGGTACACTTTAGTACCTACCTATATCTTTTGTGCCTTTTGTGCGTATTTCTATGTGTAATAGTGTTATTTTATTCTATTATACTCCATTCTGGGTCGACAATGGCCAGTCGATAAACATACCGGTATAAATCTAAAATAAATAAAATTGAATGTATTGGTATTGGTAGGTACGTCATGTTCGCGTCACGGATATACAGTCCACCTCACCTATTTTATGGCTATGTAATGTGTGTAAGTATAGAGGTAGTTTATCGTCAGTTTATGGTTATAAAGATTAAGTTTATAAGCAAATCCGATAGGCGTACAAAGTGAGGTTTTATGGGGGAGGCAGTGTTTAGCAGTAGACGTCTGCCGGCTGATGATGTGTGATAATATTATTATATCTATAAACTAAAGTTTGAAATAGAAGAAACATAACAAGTTATAAAACGAAAAAATATATATAAACTCCAAATACATAGGTAACACGTTTTGCTGATGATTCATCAGTATTGTTGCGTCATGTTTCTTTTTGATAGAATTCATCTGAAAATACAATTTTCAGATGAATTTTTAGGAAAAATAATAATAATATTGAGTATCATTGAGGTGTTGTAGGTAAACACTTATTTAATAGAAGGAGGTCCTTAGTTTGGCAGTAAATAAAGGTAATTTTTCAGCTCACCATGCGATGTATATTTTAATTTACAGCTGTTTACCAAATAAAAAGCAAGTGAATTTATTCATTCAATATCGACTAAGACGTAGATTCTTACGTAGAATCAACGAGATCAGTTGTCTTTAGCAACCAAGAGCAATGGTTTTCTATGAGGCTACCATGGATGAAATAAAAAAAAGAAGGATTGAGTTTTGATTGACATCGAACTGAAGCCCAAAATGGCGGACATATTACATATGTGTGTCAGCTGAAAGTAGGGCGACCGGCTTCCTAAGGGAGCTTCAGTTTCGGATCAGACGGGATTCCCTCCTTCTTTTTTTAATAGCTCCATGGAGGCTACATGAAAACTCTTTCATGGGCGAGCACGCCACATCACTATAATGTCCTCATCAAATAATAAATGCGGATAAGAGAAATTATAGTCATCATCATCAGCCCGTAGATGTCCACAGCTGAACATAAGCCTCCCCCAGAAAGCGCCACTTTGAACGGCTGCTCGCCTCCTACATCCATCGGCTCCCCGCGGTTTTCCCAGGTCATCGGTCCACCTAGTGGGGAGAAATTAGAATACCTCGTTAAAAATAGGATAGAGTTTCAATGTGGGAATAGCGTCAAAATATAAACGTATATGGTTAGACATTTTCATAAAACATTCAGCTTCAAAATGCTGAGAGCAAACCGTATCATGTTTTTGAGGAAACCAATTGCACTGTCCAGTTGCGAATATCTATTTATCTTTTATATTAGGATCTGTAGGAAACCTAATAAACATAAAAGATATTAAAAGTTTAATTAGTAGAAGTCAATCTAACCACAAAATAAATTGAAAACATTTAAAACTTATTGTAACAAATTTCCGGATGGCATAGTAGAAACTATCGATGTGTCGATAATTATAAGGTTAACCAACGCATTACATCACTATCGGTACTTCTGCCATAGGATAAGTTCGCCGGTTTTGCGACCACTTCCTATATCCGACCGTTTAATGTACATTTGATGAAAAAATACATAAAATAAAAAGCTTGCGGTGAACACATCTTATGTCCAAATAGGTTCAGTTTTGTAACAAATATTATACGAGAAATCCCCAATTCTATTTTAAAGCTTTGAAACTTAAAAGCACATTCATTTTAACTGCCAGTTTTCGACCACGTTTATCCACCATCTGGTATAAAAACTACAGATACCCAAAATCGCTCGTGGTCGAAAACTATTCCAGCTGCAGAAAAATGCTATTCGACCGCAAAAGCAAACTATATCAAAAACATTATAAATACGTATTTATTTACATATAAAAGTACATAAATAGTCGATTACTTTGTAAGTTTAACTAATTAGACCAGACACGATTTAAAAAAAACGATTAATGCTGGTGGTCGCAAAATAGGCGTGACCAACTGATCGAACCATCATTGAATATTTCTCGCCCAGGGTCTAATGTGGGCTGGCTTTATTACAAAAAAAGTAGCGTATTTAGTTTGTAAACATAACTATGTTTATAAACTACGTTAGCCAATTTTTTTTTTGTTATAGCTGATATTTTAGCCATATCCTTAAATAATTTTTGGCGGTCTCAGTAAGAAAAAAGATCATGCTTTTTTATATGAGTAAGTGCCTCAAAGCTGGAGAAATCATGAAAATAGAAGACAGAGGATCTAAAGAAGCCTTTCTGATCATTGTTTCTATCATTTATTTACCACAGGCACCTACGTCTTTCAATTTATAGTGGTAGGAAACTAGCGAAAAAGTGGTCGTAAACATAATTTAGTGATCGAAAACTAGCAAAATAGTTACTATTAGCCTTTGGTTTAGATATTTATAAAAGGGTCGGTTATTATAAAAGATGATTGATAATCTGATAAAATTATAGAGTATAATATTTGAAACGTAGCATTTTATTATGCAACCTAAACTTGACAACTCCACTAAGTGGTCGGAAACTAGCGAAATTACCCTATAATATCAAACTGACACAGAGGAGTACCCCGTACCGAAGTGGCAGCAATAATATGATTAATTTCGTCTCTATCTATAGGCGAAGCGTCATTTGTTTCATAGCTCTGTGGTTAGGAACTAGTAGTCGTGCTTCGCTATGAGCGCTATTTATTGTTGTTCTACAGGAAGACGCAATCTCCGCTTTAGTAGACGAGTTGTGTGGAGGCGCGGTGTCTGCAGCTCTCGACTTCCTCGAGAAAGAACTCAGGCGGCTCAAGGAAGAGAGGCGGCAGCACGCTTTCATACTCATCGCTTGTATGTACTTTAACTGTCTTTAGATGTGCTATGACCCCCTTATTTATATTTTAATCGCCCATAACAGTTGCAGTGTCACTCAGAGCGCTAAAATATAAAGTTTCGCGTGACACTGCACTGCGCACGACACACAGACATCACACATTCTAGTATTCAGATTTCTGACTGTGAGGTCAGGTCATAAAGTCTCATTTGCCCAGTAATTTCACGGGCTACAATTCCCTTCAAACCGGAACACAGTAGTGCTTGCTACTGCTTGGCGGCAGAATAAGGGGCAAAGGTGTGGTGACGAACTTTGCAGAAAAGTCCTACCACCTATGGCTTTCATGGTAAGAGCCTGTATCTTTGGACTCTGGTGGTGTTGTTCTTACTTATGAGTTGTAGTGAAACAGATAGAAGACCAAATAGAGTACTTGAGTTTTTTTTTGTGCATTCGAATTTCATATTTGCTCCATTAAAGTGGTGGCAACTTTACTAGAAGCTCCTATGGAATTTTGGAAGCAACACGAAAACTCACGTTTCACCACATTATATCACTTGCCCACACTCATGCTCGCAATTCAGCACATAATGCGTAAAACGCCAGCAGTTTTAAACATTAATACTGGAAAAAGCACAAGTTTTGAGATATAATACAATGCAACGACGTGAACATTTCCGCGTTCCCGCCAAAAAAAAACAAATTGTTTTGATATGACATAACTGTACAAATGTATTTTTTTTAAGTTTGACTCATCGACTAAACGCTACTTAGCCACTAGGTATCAAGTTAGGTACTTACATAATCTAACCTGAATTCAACACCAACTTATTCTTACCTAACAACTGAATATTTTCGGGAACCTTGATTAAAATTGACACTCTTTGATGATACAAAACAAAATGGCCGCCATGCAAAATTAAAAGGCGCACACTATCGGAAGTAATAGAGGCAAGCATAGCGTGTTTGGACTCATGTTAAAGATAACAACGGAGGCTTTCATACAGTCTTAAAATAATTCAAAGATGGCGGATTCAAAATGGCGCCCGATTTTATAGTAACTCGGATTTGGCTGATATTTTATATTTGAGGGTTTTAAAGGATGCTGATTTCAAATTTTGACCTTTTACTTGACTGACAGCATTTTTCAAGATGGCCGCCATGCAAAGTCAAGCGCATTACCATTTACTATGAAAAATACCCCTGTTTTGTACTAATTCTTGCAAAATTACAAGTTTAAACACAAGTATAGCGTTTTGAAATAATGATACGCCACGAAAAAACACCCACCCGCGAACAGAGCACCCTAGTGTTACAAATAAAGATAAAGATAGTCTAGTTTTATTTATTTTATTTTTATTTAATAGTTTTGCACAAAAAGGTGTACATGGATAAACTTAATGCTAAATAGCATTATCTACCAGTCCTCCAGGTCGTGTAAGATAAATGTGGGACATGATTACATATAATTTAGGATATCTAAATTATAACTAATAACGTAATACAAATATATAAAACAGTAAATAAACTACTTAATACATACAAAATACAATACACAAATAAAATAATTATGTAACCTATTTAAACAGTTTAGTTTTGCCGACATTCTGTACATAATCAGATAGATGAATAAAGTTGTTTGATTGCAGTGCGTGAGAAAACGATGCGCGAAGCGGCGGAAGCGGGCAGGCGGCAGAAAGAAATCCATAGACTTAGGGAACACGATGAGATGTTTAAACAGGTACCTACCTTTTTACGTCTTTGAATATGGCAATTCGAAATTGAATAAGTATGGCTGAATTTAAATCTATTTCTGTTTTTTTTTATGAAACTGAATTACCTACGTGACGAGCTAGTTTTTCACCTGATGTTAAGCGACACGGCCGTCCATAACAGTTGCAGTGTCACTCGGAACTTTAAAATAATTAAGTTTCGCGTGACACTGCACTGCGCACGTCATCCTAAGACATCACACAGTCTAGTAATCAGATCACTACACTGTGTAATCAGGTCATAAAGTCTCATTTGCCCAGTAATTTAACACTAAAGAAAAAATAATAAAGATTTATATATTACAGTTCCGACTGTTATGGGTGTCGCTTAACATCAGGTCAACGACTAGTTCGTCACGTCTTTACTATTGGTTTACAGTTTACGCAAAAAGAATAAAGTTACCTACATTAGCAAAAAAATATTATAGAGAACGTGAGATGGAATCGACGATGTTTTGGCTGGCCTGATAAGTCAGTTGGTAGTGGCCCTGCCTCGAACCTATAACCTACAGGGCCATTATTCCGTATCGATTCCTTACTTCGAAACCACGCGAATTCCCTGTCTTACATAAGAAATCTGCAAAACTGTTTAGCTCGTATTTGGTGGCGAGCGTGGTGAGGATTCTGGGTGTAGTCCGTCGGTAGTAAAACTGCAGTTGTTGAGTTCACGAACAGTCTTGTATTTGCTGTTATATACACGAGTTATTGCGACTACACAAAAGGGCCTCCACGGGCCACGCGAACTATTTTACAATTTAATTATGAATTATTCGCGGAACGACATGCGCGCTCGCGACGATGAGGAACCAGAAGAGAGGTTATTCTCTGTGGCGCCAGAGGGCGCTGCCGAACTATGGAATCCGTTCCATAGTTCGTTCTTAATATTACGCTTAAGCTACATACACATTTACACATGGAAACAGAGAATATAAATCAATGCAATATAGTGGCGCGTACACACGCCACATCACCCCCCTACGGAGAAAAATACAGCCGGAGTAAAAAAAAAATATAACAAGTGTAAAATTATATACATTTAACATTATAGATCCAGGATGTCACGGAACCTGACTCTGCGACCGGTGCGGGTGACGACTGCGGGAGTAGGGGAGGGGACGGGTTGTGGGTGGGCGGAGGGTGCGGGGGACGGAGGCTGTGGAGCAGGAGGCGGCGTGCTGACCGGCGCGGGTGCGGAAGGAGCTGCGCTAGACGCTCGTGCGTCTTGCTCGACTTCCAGGTGCGCCGGTTTGACGCGGTCGACGCTGACCTCGTGTCTCTTGCCTGCAACATCCAGTGTGACGGTCTTGGGACTTCTGGCCAAGATCTTGTAAGGACCGGTGTATGGTGGTTGGAGCGGTCTCCTTACAGTATCGTCGCGCAGGAAAGCGTGCGTAGCAGACGGCAGGTCTTTGAAGACGAATGTCGACTGCTGTGAGTGCCGCGATGCAGGAATGGCGCGAAGACTGACCATCTTGGAGCGAAGCCGGGCCACGAAGTCCTCCGTGCTGGTGTCGCTGTGGTCTGCCGATGCCGGTACGACGAGCTCTCCGGGTAACCGCAGAGGTTCTCCGTACACGATCTCGGCAGAGGAACACTGAAGGTCTTCCTTCAATGCTGTGCGGATGCCAAGCAGGACGAGTGGTAGGGCTTTGCTCCAAGTTTCAGCGTGGCACATCAAGGCTGCCTTAAGTTGCCGATGGAGGCGCTCTACCATGCCGTTCGCTTGCGGGTGGTAGCTCGTTGTGCGGATGCGCTTAGTGGCACACACTTGCAACAAGCGGCTGAACAAGGCAGATTCGAACTGCCTGCCCTGGTCGGTCGTAACGACAAGTGGAACCCCAAAGCGGGAGATCCATCCGTTAACGAAGGTGTCGGCTACTTGTTCAGCAGTGATGCACGTCATTGGCCATACCTCCGGCCAACGCGAAAATCTGTCGACGGCTGTCAGACAGTATGAGTAGCCGTCGGAGGAAGGAAGCGGGCCAATGATGTCCAGGTGGACGTGCTGGAAGCGTCCAGAGGTACTTGTAAAATTACCCAGAGGTGCGGTAATATGCCGGGTAACCTTGCTGCGTTGGCACGCGACGCAGGCGCGCGCCCAGGAGCTGCAGTCCTTGCGGATGTGAGGCCACACGTAGCGGTCAGCCGCCAGGCGGGCGCTGGCGCGCGCGCTGGGGTGGCTGAGGTTGTGGAGCCTCTGAAATGCAGCACGACGGAAGGAAGCCGGAAGGTAAGGTCGCGGCTTTCCCGTTGAGGTGTCGCACATGATGGTGGTGTCGGTGCCTGGAATATGAGTAGGCACTAGTATGAGGGATGAGTCGGTCTGCAACTTAACAAGTTCGTCGTCGACAGCTTGAGCTTGTTCGAGAGCGGCGTAGTCGTCGGTGAGAGAGACGGCTTCAATGCGGGACATCGCATCTGCTACTACGTTGTCCTCGCCTTTGATGTGCACAATGTCAGTGCTGAACTGACTTATAAAGCTAAGCTGGTTTAGCTGTGCGGGCGGAAGCTTTTCTCGCCGTTGCTGAAAAGCGTACATAAGTGGCTTGTGGTCGGTGTAGATGGTCACGTGTTGGACCTCTAACAAGTGCCTGAAGTGCTGTACGCTATCATAAACGGCGAGGAGCTCTCGGTAGTAAGTAGGCCACTCAGACTGTTTAGTCGTCAGCTTACGACTAAAATAAGCCAGAGGTTGCCAGGGCGCCGTGTTGTCGCGGCGTTGTTGTAAGCATGAACCAACGTGCGTACCTGAGGCGTCCGTGAACAGGGCAAGTTGTGCACTACTGTCCGGGTGTGCCAGCATAGTAGCAGATGCGAGGCTCGTCCTGCATGCGTCGAAGCTCGCTTCAAGCTCAGGTGTCCACGGAAACGGTTTAGGTCCCTTGCTGTGCGTGGCGGCTACGGCGTCGATCAGCGGTGCCTGAAACTTAGCAGCGTTGGGTAGGTATCTACGGTAGAAGTTAATCATTCCTAGAAACCTACGCATGCCTTGCACGGTTTTAGGAGGGGGAAAATCACGCAGTGCTTGGATGCGGTCTTCGGGTGGGTGGGTGCCTTGAGCGTTAATGCGGTAGCCCAAGAACGACACTTCCGCTGCCCCAAAAACACATTTAGCTGGGTTGACCATCACCCCGTACTGGTGCAGGCGGTCGAAAAGCAGCCTGAGGTGCTGGATATGCTGGGTACTGTCCACTGAGTGTACCAGGATATCATCCACATAGGCATAACAGAAGTCCAGGCCGCGCACCACCTCGTCGATGAACCTTTGAAAGGTTTGACCGGCGTTCCGCAATCCGAAGGTCATATAGGGAAATTCGTAAAGGCCAAAAGGTGTGATGATGGCGGTTTTACAAATATCTGCACTACTTACGGGAATTTGTTGGTACGCTTTGACTAAATCGATTGTTGAGTAGATGGAGGAGCCAGCCAGATTTTGAGAAAAATCCCCTATATGACGCACCGGATATCGGTCCGGAATGGTGCGGGCGTTGAGCGTTCTGTAATCGCCGCACGGGCGCCATGTCGCATCCTTCTTGGGCGCGAGGTGTAGGGGGGACGACCACGAGCTGCTCGAGGGTCTGGCAGTACCGGCGCGGACCATCGCATCAAACTCCTGCTGCGCGATGCGTAGTTTGTCTGGTGCTAGGCGGCGGGGACGGCAGGTGACCGGTGGACCATCAGTAGTGTTGATGTGGTGGACAGTGGAATGCTTGATCACTCTGTCGATGCCCGGGGGGCGCGTGACGTCAGGGTACTCAGCGAGCAGTCGCTCGAAGGGTGAGTTCCCGCCTGTCACGGCTTTGATGCTGTCCTGGGCGGTCTGTGCTGCGGCAGCTGGTATCCACAGTTTGGTGGTGCCATCGATCACCCGTTCATGCCTGCAATCAGGCAAGAGATTGTAAAAACTCAGGAAGTCTGATCCGATAATAGGGGTACTAACATCAGCTATTACGAAGTTCCACACAAAGTCACGGCGTAGCCCTATGTTTAAATTTAGGGAAATACTGCCATAAGTTTTTATGGATGTGCCGTTTGCAGCGCTGAGGTCATAACCACTGCTAGTAAGGCGGCCTCTAGCTAGTCTTCGGGGAAAGCAACAGATGTCTGAACCGGTGTCTACCAAAAATTTTTGGTTCGTACCCCGGTCCTGAACAAAGAGGCGACGACTTGCGTGTGGGCGGTCGGTACTCGCCACTACCGACCGCTCGTCATGTTTCCCGAACTATTGTTCCAGGTACATGGCTGAGTACATTTTTGTGTTCGAGCCCCAAAACAGTCATGGTACCAGCATAGGTCAGGGTTACGCGGACGTGAGCGACTACGGCTGCGCGAACGGTTCGCGCTGCGGCCATGTGACCTGTTGGTAGATGGCCCTCCAGTGGCTGAGAGGGCAGCAACAACACGTGTCAATTCTGCTACTTGATTTTGTAGCGCAAGTATGGTGTTCTGTTCCGGCAGTGGGGGGGTATGTAATGCAGTTGTAGTACATACCTCTGGTGGCTGGGACTGAATGTCCATGAGCGTATCTGCTAGCTCGGCTAGCTCACCAAGTTGATCTAGGCGTTGTGCGGCCAGAACTATTTGCAGCTGTCGGGGAAGTCGGCTGGACCAGATGGACTTCAGTAACCTGTCCGGAAATGCAGGTCCTGCAAGTGACCGGAGGTGACGGAGGAATGATGACGGCCTCCTGTCGCCCATCTGTTCGTTGTCTAGGAGTCGCCTGGTCTTCTCCTCATACGACTGCGAAAACCTAGAAATTATTGTTGATTTAAGTGCCGTATATGGATCAGTCTGCGGGGGAGAAATGATCAAATTCTCAACCTCAACGGCGCAGTTGGTATCCAGCATTGATACTGCGTAGCTAAATTTAGTTGCTTCCCTGGTTATTTGGTTGATAGCAAACTGTGCCTCTAAGCTGGCAAACCAGAGTGCGGGTCTGTCTTTACAGAAGGGAGGGGTGCGGATTGATATGCGGTGCACTTCTTGCGGCGGGTCTTGCATGCTGTTACAGCTAGCACTGTCAAGTGACCCCTTGTTATCACTTTCAGCCATTTTAAAGTGCAAAAGTTAGTGATAGGCGATAACAAACACAAAAAACGCAAAGAAAACGCTTAATTTTTCTCCGTATGAGGGTTAGAATAGCTACCACACACACCCTTAAAACTAATGCAAAAACGCACTTAAAACTAGGCAACACAAAACAAAAGTAAATATGCGCGACTTCCGGTTTGGCGGGAACTGGAGACGCGCGTTTTTCGAAACAATAAAACAAATTTTATTTTATTTTTAAGATTTCTACAAGTTTTAGCGGCAGGATGGAGTCGGAAAGTGATGGAGATGACTCTGGATTCACTACTATTGCCAAAAAAGTGGTCAAAAAGAGGAAAATCCACAGTGAGAGCGGGGGCAAGAGCGACGCGTCGGTCTCTGCTGGTAGCGGTGGCGGTGATTCTGAAAGTTCAGCTAAGTTTAAGCCATTTATCAAGCCAAACTACAAAAGACTATACCCTGATAAATCTAACCACTCTGAATTTTCAGTGTTCCTTGAGAGCACCTCTGATGATAAACTAGGAAACAAAGACCCAATGTCTATACAAAAAATATTAGGACACTATATAAAAGGACAGTACGAAATGAGCCGTGTCAACGCTCAAAAACTTAAAGTAACATTTAAGCAATCCACAGATGCGAATGACTTTCTATGCAATGAACCCTCCCTAAGCCGACACAATATAAGAGTATACATACCATCATCTTTTGTGGAAAAAATAGGCGTGATACAACATGTATCGACTGAACTAAGTAATGAAGATCTATTCCGAAAACTCTCAGGCGAATTTGAAATTGTAGCTGTGCGTAGATTTAGCAAGAAAGTTGACGATAAGATGGAACCACTAAAGACTGTTTCAGTGACGTTTGTCACTGGGGTTCTACCCCAACATGTGTATATGGATCACTGGAGAATGCCAGTGAATCCATATATACCTCCTGTCATGCAATGTTATAAGTGTATGAAATTTAACCACTCTGCAAAAGTGTGTAAGAACTCTCAGGTATGCTCAGTGTGCGCGGGTGAGCACTCCTACAAGGACTGCAACAAAAATACAACAGAGGATATTAAATGCAGTAATTGTGGGGGTGCGCATCTAGCCATTTCTAGAACATGCCCGGTAAAAATGGAAAGATTAAACAAACAAAAACAAACAATTACATATGCAAATGTAGCAAAAAATGACTACGCAAAGAGTTTCCCAGAATTACAAAAACCCTATCAAAAGCAGCCTGGGGCTGTAAGCCCAAGAACAAACCAGTTGCCCCAAACCTCCGCCCAAGTTTTAAAAAATAAGAAACAACCTCAACAACAGACTAACAGTAACATAGTTATTGACGACAATATAATTAACGCAATTGTAAAAACGTTAGTTGTTTTGGGAAACATGACGGAAGATGTTCCCAAAAACACAGCAACAATAAAAGAAATTCTGCTAAAAAACTTAACAGTCTCAACATAGAACAACATTTTATCAGAATAGTTCAGCATAATATTCAAAGCCTAAATAATAAAAAACCCTTGTTGAATTTATTTTTGTTAGAGAAAAATATAGATATCTACCTCATTAACGAAACTTGGCTAAAATCATCTAGTAATCCAATAAAATTTCAAGGATATAATTTTATAAATAAAAATGCAAAAAATGAACATGGCGGTGTAGGTATTTTAATAAAAAATAAATATAAGTATAAGATTCTTGACTGTTCATTCTATGAAAACATACAAGTGCTTGCAGTGTCTGTTGAAACTACAGCTGGCCCTCTTTCAGTAGCTTGTGTTTATTGTCCACCTAAAAGCAGTAGAATACGTCTTAGCAAATTAAAAAATATTTTAAATAATTTACCTAAACCATGTCTGGTTTCCGGTGATTTTAATGCACACCATATAGCTTTTGGTTGTGATACAACCAAATCAAGGGGTAATGAGCTATATGACATTTTTGATGAGTTAGAATTATGTATATTGAATACAGGAAGTCCTACTACAATACAAAATCCAAATAGGTCTGCATCAGCCATAGATATATCATGTGCCAGTCCAACTATAGCCCCATTGTGTGAGTGGTATGTTGGTGAGGACTCATTAGGTAGTGACCACTACCCTACCTTCATTGATATAAGTGTTTCGCCATTAATGTATCATTGTAACAATAATATAAAAAAATATTTATATAAAAAAGCAGATTGGTCTAAATATTATTTAAAATCTAAAGAACTTTTTGAAACATTTGTAACTAAATCAAATCCGTTAGAGTCATATGATACCTTTTGTGAAATTTTATATAACTTAAAATCTGAATGTATTCCACTCTTCACAGGAAATAGTAGTAGTCACCTGATCAGGCCACCAGCTCTTTGGTGGAATGATGAATGTGTAGAGGCTGTAAAAAGGGCAAAAGAAGCTCTTGTAAAATATAGAATAGAATATACAATAGAATCTTATGTAGAATACAAAAAATTAAATGCTGCCAAAAAACTTTGTTTAAAAATTACAAGGAAAAGTAGTTGGGAAACTCTTTGTGAATCATTCAATAGGTATACCCCTATTTCAAAAATTTGGAATTATATAAGGAAGTTTAAACGTATACCCATTAAACCACCTGTCATGAATGATGAATTTATTCCTGGGTTTTTAAAAAAATTATCACAGTCATCTATGTCACAAAATATAGACATGGAGTATATTTTTGAATTAAATAATAATACTGAAGTCGCTACCTTTATATTGAAACCATTTGCATGGAATGAGATGAACTATTCACTTGATTCAAGAAAAGACACTACTCCAGGATTAGATGATTTTCCATATATTATTTTAAAGAAATTACATCAATCAGCAAAAAAGATACTGTTACTAATCCTTAATGAGCTATGGTCAAAACAACTTATACCAGAGTCATGGAAAACTCAATGTGTAATTCCAATTTTAAAACCTGATAAACCAACAGATAATTTTAACTCGTACAGACCAATTTCGTTAACCTCATGCATTGGAAAATTATTAGAACAGATGATAAAGGTCAGATTAGATTATTACATTGAACAGAAATGTATCTTACCTCATTTTCAATTTGGTTTCCGTAAAGGTAGAAGTGCTGCAGAAAGTTTTGTGTCACTCATATCTGATTTAAAAAAATGTCAGTTGTCCCGAAGTTCTACAGCATGTGTCTTCCTTGATGTTCAAGGAGCATATGACAATGTTGATCTCCAGCAACTTGCTCTTATTCTGTCCGAGTTGGAATTACCTGGAAAATTGATAAAATGGATATTTTACTTTCTTTATGAACGTAAATTATTTGTTAGATATAATAACATACTACATGGACCAGAAATGGTTAGTAAAGGCTTGATGCAGGGTTCATCTCTCTCACCAATCCTGTACAATTTATATACCTCACAAATATTAAAGTATGTAAATTCAGATGTAAAAATATTACAATTTGCTGATGATACTTTACTGTACTATAATAACAGAAATGTTAATATGATAAATCAAAAGTTGAATGATGCTCTTGAACAAATGTATAATTATTATGTTAATGTCCTAAAGCTAAATATTAATAGTGAAAAGAGTTCTTGCATGTTAATTGGTACTGGTGAATCAGAGATTCAAGTATCATACAATAATGAAAACATACCAAATGTAAAACAGAAAAAATTTTTAGGAGTAGTACTGGATGATAAATTAAAGTTCAATAGTCACATTAATTACATTAGTAAAAATGCTTTAAAAGGTTTAAATATTTTGAGATCTATAACAGGTACTTTTTGGGGATCAGATCCGAAAATATTAAGTTTACTATACAAAAGTATTGTCAGGAGTCATTTTGACTACAGCTGTTTGGCATATATTAATACAAATCCAAACACTCTTAAGAAATTAGATGGAATTCAAAATAGGGCTTTGCGAATAATATCTGGAGCAATGTGTACCACCCCAATCAATTCAATGGAAGTGGAAACATGTACAGAACCATTAGTAATAAGAAGGTTAGGGACAGCTATTAAACATTGTATTAAAGCTTTAACTATAGATAATTCAATTGTGTCTAATAGTCTAAGCTTGCCAATTGAATTAGGCAATGCTTTATCCAATTTTGAAATTACTCCATCAGATGTTTCTTCAAGAAGACTGCCTGAAATGTGTACTATTATGGCTCAAACTAAAATTATATGTAAAAATATGTACCATAGTGAAAACTGGCCAGTGTATATGTATCCATTTGATGCACTCTTATTGAATAATATTCAATTAGATACTAGAAAAATAGAAACTATTTATGATTTTCGGGAACATATGGCTAATATTCAAGCATACAGGATATATACTGATGGATCTAAATCTATCAATGGGGTTCATGCAGCTATGCATGATCCACAAAAGAGCATTTCAAGGTGTTTCAAAGTACATGATTCATGCAGCATCTTTACCGCTGAAACATACGCTATCTATTTATCCCTCATCTATATTCAAAATGTAT
Organism: Ennomos erosarius; assembly: GCA_963580505.1. NCBI lineage: Eukaryota > Metazoa > Arthropoda > Insecta > Lepidoptera > Geometridae > Ennomos > Ennomos erosarius. The sequence goes on along the minus strand of OY757005.1, from coordinate 5,757,373 downwards.
TAAATTATAATCAATTTATTATTATATCAGATTCTTTAAGTGCTCTGACTGCTCTACAAAATACAAACTTGTCATACAGCCAAAATTATTTAGTACAGAAAACAAAAGATTTGTTGAATAGGCTTAAGAAATGTAATGTAAATGTACAATTTAAATGGGTTCCATCGCATCAAGGCATTACTGGGAATGAAAAAGCTGATCAAGCAGCATGTGGGAAATGGGACGAAGATCACTCGGACTCCATGCAAATACCTTTCACAGACGTTTTCAATATTATAACAGATATTAAAAGAGAAACTTGGAAGAAATATTGGTTACACATAAACCAAACAAAGGGCAATTGGTATGCCAATATCCAAAAAGACTTAAAAGCCACACCATGGTACAATAGTCCAATACATCAGGATGATTATGGGAGGAGGTTCACATCTGTAATAAACAGAATGAGGTTTGGCCATTGTTTAACACCAGCACACTTACATAAATTTAGAATCACAAACAGTATGTCCTGCTCTCACTGTAATGAAGAAAACGCCAATCTGGAACACATTATCCAGGCATGTCCTGCATTCAATATTCAGAGATTGATTATGATTTCGGATATACTGGAAGTTGAGAAAGAAGTGCCCCGCCGGCTTCAAGATCTATTGGCAAATCCCAAACTATTTAGTGCGATCTATAAATATGTAGTGAATACCGTAGAAAAGTTATAAGTTGTGTTGTGATTTGTGAATTGGATTGAAAAATGACTGTTGTATGAAACAAAGATAATATAATCACCACATAATCACTTACGTGATATATGAAATGAAAACAAGATAATGGCTACACAAACTAACTAAGTAGAGGATTAATATGGCAATGACCAGAGAAAAATAATATGCAATGACATTAGCATAAAACAGACATGGCCAAAAGGACTTGAATCCAGGCCAGAAAAAAAAAAAAAAAAAAAAAAAAAAAAGTAAATATGCGCAAAAATAAACAAAAGTGTATAAGTACCCAAGCAGTCGTAAAAACCACGTGCAATCACACAAAAAATGCAATTGGGTTAATGAACGCAATTTTCTTATAACTAAACACAATATTGCAGCAATAAACTGTCCAAAAACACAATAAAACAAATGAAAACAAACAAAGAATTTACAATTACGAATAATAAAAACACAGAGTAAATAACAAGTCACAGCTGATTATGACAGTTCGGAGACTTGACGTGAGTGATTCTGACAGTTCGTTGACGTTGACACTCACGGTTCGTGTCGTGCAGACGAATGAACGTTCAACTGAACTGCACGACTGCACGAAACACACCACACAAATTCAAATGTTAGTGCACCAAAGCGTCCGATATGTTTGGTGGCGCCACTATCAACGCGATTTGCGCACGAGTTTATGACTCGGTGTAAGCAAAGAATGGCGGAATTATGTACAAAAAGATGAATGAAAATATAAAAGGCTGCACAAACTGATCTGGTGCGTATGCGGGAAAGGTGCCTCCGCATACGACACGATGCTGCAGGCTCCTTGGCGGTCCTCAGGGACACTTTTAGCTCCGTCGCGGCGCATGCGTGGTAGAGCTTCGCCCCGTCGAGTTTGCTGCGAGGCTGGTCGGAGAGCGTGCGGGCATGGGCCTCCACACGCGTAGCTTCCGATGGCAGCTCTGATCGAAGCTGCGCGTTGCTCAGCGTCGGTGGTCACCAATTTAGCTCGTATTTGGTGGCGAGCGTGGTGAGGATTCTGGGTGTAGTCCGTCGGTAGTAAAACTGCAGTTGTTGAGTTCACGAACAGTCTTGTATTTGCTGTTATATACACGAGTTATTGCGACTACACAAAAGGGCCTCCACGGGCCACGCGAACTATTTTACAATTTAATTATGAATTATTCGCGGAACGACATGCGCGCTCGCGACGATGAGGAACCAGAAGAGAGGTTATTCTCTGTGGCGCCAGAGGGCGCTGCCGAACTATGGAATCCGTTCCATAGTTCGTTCTTAATATTACGCTTAAGCTACATACACATTTACACATGGAAACAGAGAATATAAATCAATGCAATATAGTGGCGCGTACACACGCCACATCGGCGCGTACACACGCCACAACTGTATTCTCTATGAAACGAAAACAAAAACCGCGCGAAATGAATTTGAAATTGGCGCGATTTGAGCTGTCAAAAATCGTATGATTTACCGAGACGCGTTCCGAAACATCAACACATCAAAAGATATGACCAATTATATCAATATATTTTATTCAAAATAATGATAACTTTAATGTAAAGTGAAGGTATATCTGACGCTGTGACACGATTTGAACAAGACACGATAACGACGTGGTTTCGTATCGTGTGGAATCTGTGTTTCCATAGAGAATAACCACCCAGTTCAGAAGCAGGTTGTAGGTTCGATTCTCATCCGGGACAAACATGTGTGTGATGAACATCGATGTCTGTGTGTTATATTGTATTCTATGTATGTAATTACAAATTTTACAAAAAAAATATTATTTACGTACCTATTAGGCCTAATTTTGATGGATTTAGTTTTTTTTATATTTTGGCTCCACACATAGTGTATTTAGCCAGTGTCAGTGTATTATAGTTTCATAGTGTTATAAAATATTTCACGCAAAGTCATGTCCTAGTCATAGCCATAGTCCAGTCTAAGTCAAGTAGTCATATTCCAGTCTAAGTCATGCTCCAGTAAAGTGGTGGCAACTTTACTAGAAGCTTCTATGGAGTTTTGGAAGCAACACGGAAAATCACGTTTCACCACATTATACCACTTGCCTTCACTCATGCTCGTAATTCAGCCCTTAATGCGTAAAACGCCACCAATTTTAAACACTGGAAAAAGCAAAAGTTTTGGAAAATAATACAATGCAACGACGTGAACTTTTCCGCGTTCCCGCCAAAACTCCTGGCTTTAGTTAAGTCTTTAAAATACTAAAAATATATCCGTCTCTTACATTCCCGTCTATTTGACAAGGACAGCAACTGTTTTAGAAGTTTAAGATCTGTCAACTAAAGCCTTTAAAATTGGCCTTATTATATCAGTTATCTGGTTCCCATAGTACAAGCTATGCTTAGTTTGGGGCTAGATGGCGCTGTGTGAAATGTCCACACATATACAGGGTGTCCCAAAACTCAACGATAACCTGGTACCGGGCGAGAGGCCAAGGTACACCAGTTATGAAAAAAATAAGAAAAAAAATCTATGTCACTTGTCAAGCGATGATAGACATTTTTCAAAAATGTTAAAAATTTGACACCCTTTGTCGCATTTTTAGGTACTGTCATCGCAATTTTCACAATTTTAAAGAGATTTTTTTAATAATGTTATCTCAAATAACAGTGCTATTAATGGTAACCACAAATGAAAGTAATAATCATTGTTAACTAAGTAAAATAAATTAAAATTTGACGAGTTATGGTTTATAAAATTTATGTCAGTCAACTTTGACACTCTACGTTGGAAAAAAAATGTACTACACTACCTATGGCAAGTTTTTTTAAAAGATGGCCCATTTAGTCTCGGTTTCAAAATAGTACAACACTTGCCACTTTTCTTGCCAATAAAACTGCCAATAAATCATTTTCAAGAGTGTCAAATTTTTAACTTTTCCGAAAAATGTCTATCAACGCTTGACTAAGTGACATAGATTTTTTTTCTTATTTTTTTCATAACTGGTATACCTTGGCCTCTCGCCCGGTACCAGGTTATCGTTGAGTTTTGGGACAGCCTGTATATTTTCATTTTATTTGTCTCCAGATACTGGGAGTAACGCAAGAGACAGTAGACGTGTACTTGCGCGAGATAGTGCAGGAGGGAGTCGATCTAGCAGCTGAAGAGGACGCCATGAAACTCCAGAAGTCGCAGGCTAACAAAATCGATGAGGCTTACAACGAAGGCGTTTTGTATGTCTGACAATCCATTATTAAGGCCTTACAATGAATTCGTTTTGTATCTCTGACAATCCATTATTAAGGCCTTACAATGAATTCATTTTGTATGTCTGACAATCCATTATTAAGCCCTTACAATGAACTCATTTTGTATGTATGACAATCCATTATTAAGGCCTTACAATGAATTCATTTTGTATGTCTGACAAGCCATTATTAAGGCTTTACAATGAATTCATTTTGTGTGTCTGACAATCCATTATTTAGGCCTTACAATGAATTCGTTTTGTATGTCTGACAATCCATTATTAAGGCCTTACAATGAATTCATTTTGTATGTCTGACAATCCATTATTCAACGAAGGCGTTTTGTAAGTTGTACTTAAGTTTGATATATCATTGTAAGAGGCTTACAACGAACACGTTTTGTAATTCTGACTTTATCTGAAGGCATTGTAAGCCGTTTTGTAAGTTTGACATACCATTTTTGAGGCTTAAAACAAAGGCGTTTTGTAAGACTGACATACCATTACTGCTAGACTAATAATAATGCGATCCTTATCATTTCCACCAATACGAGAAACACAGCAACATTTTTAGACCTGTCATATTAGTTTTAGCACAGTGATAGATACAGTGATCGTTCTATTTCCGCTGAGAACAGTTGTGTGTGACTCGCGACCGCGCGCACCAACAGTGCAAAGTGCTTACGTATCACAACAAAGCCGTCTCGTCGGCTGCACCGCGATGACCCAGTTTATTGCGCAAGGCTGATGACTGACGGCAAATTATAATTTATTGTTAAGGCGAAGATTCACGTTCGCCGCAATGGATTCTCAAAAGAAAACCGATACCATCCGGTTAACAACAGAGACTGAACATCTATTATACAAACGTTTCTGCAAAGAACAGGTAGCTCGCCAAAAGTTAGAAAGCCTGGTAAATGACCTAAAAAGTCAAATTGAAATCTTGAAACAACAGTTAAAATGTTTGTCTGAGACGAACGTAGAGAAACCAGCAACGCCAGCTATGGAGACTTCTTCTCGTGCTCAATACAGCACAGACGAAGAAGACCTAGCTAGAGAAACTGAGTGGATCCGGACAAAAACAAGAAAAAAAAGGAAACTGAACACCTCACCCACTCAAGATGAAACTGTCAATGAAGACAAAGCTAGCAAAGAAAAGCACAGAAGAGTCTATTTACCACCACCAATTATTGTTGATGGTATAAAAGACTACCAAAACTTTTTTGATTTTTTGGAACAGTGCAATCTGCCCGCTGAAACATTCAGCATTAAAATGATGAATGGAGATACTGTAAAAGTGAACGCTACGAATGAGGAAACATACAGGGAAATAACGAAAGCCCTGACCACTAACACCTGCACCTGGCACTCCTATGAAAACAAACAAGAGAGGCCAGTAAGAGTAGTAGCCAAAAAATTGCATTTCACATGCAAATCAGAAAGAATTGTGGAAGATTTGAAAAATAAAGGGTATAAAATCCTGGAAGCTGTCAACAAGCTGAGTTGGAAATCGAAAGAACCACTCAATATGTTCATGTTGACGTTTGCAAATGACGAGGAAGTTAGTAAAATATTCAGCATAAAAACCATACTGGGATACCAAGTAGAAATACAGTCGCTGAAAACCACCAAGCTGGTCCCTCAGTGCAAGAGATGCCAGGCGTATGGGCATACGCAAAAGTATTGCTCCAAAGAACCTAGGTGTGTTAAATGCACGGGTAAACACTTAACAAGGGATTGTAAAAAGTCTCCGGAGGAAAAGCCAAAATGTGTTCACTGTGGTGCTCCACATCCCGCTAACTACAGAGGTTGCACCATAGCAAAAGAAATTCAGTTAATACGCAACAAGAAATCGAAAAAAATTACGGTAGCACCGCACCACAGTGCAGCTACACAGAAACAAGTTGGCTCTATGTTCAAGCCAAACGCTAAAACACCAACACACGTTACTAAGAGCATCTCCTACGCTCAAGCTGCTGCTAGAGATACAGAAAAAGCGCATCCGGTTCCTCGCGCCTCAACCAGTGACGAAAAGTTAGATGACATTCTAAAGTTTATGTCATCTTTCGAAGAACGCCTAAGAAAGATCGAAAATAGCGCTAAAACAGCTGTATTTAAGACACAAAAATGATTAGTAAACTAAAAATTATGGCTTGGAATGCAAATGGACTCCAAAAACACCATAACGAGTTGCAAGCTGTCCTTAATATAGAAAAAGTGGACGTGTGTTTAGTTTCAGAAACGCACTTCACCAATCAATGCCATATTAAATTTAAGGGGTATAAAGTATACCATGCCTTACACCCGGACAACACTGCAAGGGGTGGTAGTGCAGTCATTGTAAAAGAAAACTTGCAGCATCATGAAGAATTCAGACATGAACATAAAGAAATTCAAGCTGTGGCAATATGTTTAAAAACTAAAACGTATCCCATAATAGTATCAGCCATCTACAGCCCACCGCGGCATATGATAAAAAAGGAGCAATACATAAGCTTCCTAAAGCTCCTCGGTAGTAGATTTGTCTTGGGGGGAGACTTCAATGCCAAAAATACCTTTTGGGGCTCCAGACTTTCCACTACCAAAGGAAAAGAACTGCTTCGTGCCGTAAAAGAGATGAAATGTGAAGTTACATCCACAGGAATGCCAACATACTGGCCAACGGACCCTCTTAAAATACCTGACTTGATCGACTTTTTCATATATAAGAATTTATCATCTAGTTACTTAACAACAGAGCAAAGTTATGATTTAAACTCGGATCATTCTCCAATATATTTAATAATAAACGAGAATGTACTGGAACCAGAAAAACCCATAGCGCTGATTAATAAGCATACAGACTGGGATAGTTTTAAGATAGACTTAGAATGTAGCATAGATCTCAAAGTGCCACTGAAGACATCAGAACACTTAGATACTGAATTGGAAAAGTTTATACGACATATCCAACAAGCAGCTTGGAATAATACGCCAGAAGTCAACAACAAAACCAAAGGTCATATATACCCACAGAAAATTAAACAGCTTATTTATGAAAAAAGAAGGCAACGGAATATATGGCACCATTCACGGGACCCTGATGATAAAAGAAAACTTAATAATTTGACAAAAAAGCTTAACAGGCAAATTCAACTTTACAATGATGATACAATGAACAGGTATCTTTTGAAGCTAACTAGTGACCGCAGTACAGACTATTCATTGTGGAAGGCTACAAAGAACCTTAAAAGACCAATCACTCAAATTCCACCAATAAGAGATGAAAACGGAAAATGGGCGGTAAACAATGATCAAAAAGCTAAAAGATTTGCGGATCATTTAGCAAATATATTTCAGCCTAATGAGAGTCACGTCAATGAACCTTTTATCATGGATAATGACCACACGCTGTTACGTGAAAGTGATACTATAAAACTGGTCACGCCAAGAGAAGTTATACAAGAAATCAAACGAAATATAAATCCTCGAAAATCTCCCGGGTATGACCTAATACCAGGAGAAATACTACATAATCTCCCGAAAAAAGCACTTGTTAAACTAACAACCCTTATCAACGCCTCACTAAGGTTGAAATATATACCAGATCTTTGGAAAGTTGCTGAGGTCATAATGATAGCAAAACCAGGGAAACCGCCTCATGAAGCATCATCATACAGGCCGATCTCCTTGCTCCCCATTATGTCAAAGTTGTTGGAAAAACTTTTACTCAAAAGACTGAAACCAGTAATTGATGAACTCAACCTAATACCAGAACATCAGTTTGGCTTTAGAAAAAGCCACTCAACCATTGATCAAGTGCACAGAATCACAAACATCATCGAAAAATCTCTTGAAGATAAGAAAGTGTGCTCTACTGTATTCCTAGATGTAGCGCAAGCGTTCGATAAAGTTTGGCATGAAGGCCTTATACACAAACTAAGAACAATGATACCAAAACAGTTTGCTGACATCTTGGAATCATATATATCGAATAGAGTATTTAGGATAAGGCAAGAGAATACATACTCGGATATAAAAGAAATAAAAGCTGGTGTACCACAAGGTAGTGTTTTAGGTCCGGTCCTGTACCTGATATACACCTGTGATATACCTGAATTCGATAATAACACCATCGCGACCTTTGCTGATGATACTGCAATAATGGGGGTGGGAAATACCCATAAAGAAGCAACAGCAAAAGTGCAAATGGCTGTAAATAAAATCCATGACTGGACTTTAAAATGGAGGATCAAACTCAATGAATCAAAATCGACCCATATTGACTTTAGTAACAAACAACATCAGTATTTTCCGATTTATATAAACAATCGCCAAATCCCATATGAGAATACAGCTAAATATTTAGGTATGACTCTTGATGCAAAGCTTCGCTGGAAAGCACACGTCAAGAAGAAAAAAGAAGATCTTGACATACGATTTAAAAAAATGTACTGGCTGCTTGGAAGACACTCCACTCTGTCAGTACACAACAAAATATTGTTATATAAACAAGTCCTGATGCCAGTATGGACTTATGGTATACAGCTGTGGGGTTGTACCAAACAGAGTAATATCCTCATGATCCAACGCTTTCAGAACAAGGTACTAAGGGAAATTGTAAATGCACCCTGGTACATACGAAATGACGACCTACATCGGGACCTTAAAGTAGAGGTTGTCGTCAAAATTATTAAGAAGTACGCAGAAAGTCACCATTACAGACTTCATCATCATGTGAATGTCGAAGCAATCCAGCTGCTCGACCACACGGATATAGTTAGGAGATTAAAAAGAACAAAACCATTTGAGTTAGTGTAGTGACATAGTGTATAAAATGTTAGTATAGTGTGGTGCAGTGCAAACAAGTGCTACCTAAAAAGAACACAAGAACCATGTGTCTTCGCCTTAATAGAGACAATAAGAAACGTGTTATTGGACACATTCTTAGAATATTTTAAATGTAGAAGTTTAGGTTAAATTAGAATTACTCATTAGTCAAGTAGATGACTAGATTGTAATATAAATAGAATGTCTTTTTAAATAGGCATTCTAGAAACAGCAAAAAAAAAAAAAAAAAAAATATTAGTTTTAGCGTAGAACATACCACAACAATACTTCTGAACACCCCTATGGCACGAAATGGTTACTTACTTCATGATCATCGACTATAGATTTAGTTGACCAATGATACAACTTCCTATCAGACGAAAAGTATTTCAACCGCTAATCCTATGAGAGGAAACGGGACACCCAATGAATGTGTCTTTTGTGCCATCCTGCTCTGTTCTTTGTAATTTCGTATGAGTTTGTCTCGTTTTGTTACTTCGCCCCCTGCCCGCGCATGTGAGTTGTGTTTGTAGGAGAACTTACGTTCACGGGCTATCGACTGGCTTTATAATCTTTATTCATGATGCAGGTCGACAGCAGAACAACATGAAACGGTGGCGGAGTTGGTGCAGCAGTTCTTATTGCCGGAAGCTCATAAGCAGGCTTCCAGGAAACGTGTGGCGGCTATGCAGGTTATACTATACTTAGTGATTGTCATCGTTATTGATTGTTATTTATACTGTCATTGTAATTCTTATTGATAATTCCATTGAAACTGTTATTAATGTCGGTATTGGTACTATCGTTAATACCGTTATTGGTTATTAATATTTGTCAGCGATATTCTCAATTATTCTACCAATTGAAAACGATACTGTAATTGATATTGTCATTGATACTAAATGAATTTAAATGATTTATTTCATATTAGGTAAGTACATAGTTTTGCTTAATTCAGTACATAATACTACTATTTAAAATACATAGGAAAAATAAACTGCTGCTAACTAAATAATGCCAACTGAAAGCGATACTGTAATTGATATTGTCGTTGATACTGCCAACTGAAAGTGTTACTATAATTGATATTGTCATTGATACTGCCAACTGAAACCGATACTGTAATTTATATTTTCATTGATACTGCCAACTGAAAAACCGATACTGTAATTTATATTGTCATTGATACTGCCAACTGAAAGCGATACTGACATGAATATTGGTAATTTTTATCATCTTTGGGTTTGTCATTGATACTGTAATTGATATTTTGAATTATTGATATTGTTGTTGATACTGTCATTGTATTGTATATCTGGTGGCGTATGTAATGGTGTTGCTAGTTTGTTGGTTAACATTACAGGACGCGCGTGTGAATGCTGCTCGAGACGCCATCTTTAAGGTTGTCGACGAATCTGAAAATATTGATAATTCCAGTAAGTGTGTTCTTTTTTTGGTAAATTAATTAACTGAAAAATCGTGAAAATTTCTGTGATAGTGATAATAGAAGTGAAGCGAACTGAAGAGTGTGTGAGAGGGGGGGGGGTGTATGTGTGAGTGTGTGTCCTTTCAAATTAAACAAATCCAAATTAGTTGGCAACTCGACTTAGAAGTCGGGGAACAAAAGCTTGAATATCGGCAACTCGAAACAAAATTACATGGTAAATATCCCGTTAATAAAAAATAAGTGAGTAAAAGCTTGATTTTTAGGGTTACGTTGCCAAAAGACAATGTTTTTATGGGCGGATGTTTTTATTTATATTTTCTGGGAGCTATGAAGCCGCAGATAGATATACACGTTTTTTTTGGCTCCACACACAGTGTATTTAGCCAGTGTCAAGTATTGTATATTTTCATCGAGTTTTAGAATATTTTATGTAGTCAAGTCTTAGTCATAGTCATAGTCCAGTTTAAGTCAAGTCACAGTCCAGGCTAAGTCATGCTCCAGTAAAGTGGTGACAACTTTACTAGAAACTCCTATGGAATTTTGGAAGCAACACGAAAAACCACGTTACACCACATTATAATCACATGCCCACACTCATGTTCGTAATTTTAAACATTAACTCTGGAAAAAGCACAAGTTTTGAGAAATAATACAATGCAACGACGTGAACTTTTCCGCGTTCCCGCCAAAAACTCGATACACACGTTACATTTATTTACAAGTTAGCACAGATTAAATCGGGCATCGGGGGTTTAAAACTAATTTAAGATGTTTTTTTTTTACAGAATACTGCATCCGTTGCGGCTGTCCGCTTGGCGCGCTTTGTCGTTGCCTCATGTGCCCCGTCATACAAGAAGTCACGGAAACCACTTCCAACGTCGACCCACGATGGAAACATACTAGAGGTATATGTTTTTTTTTTTTTATGTTTTGGCTCCACACATAGTGTATTTAGCCAGTGTCAAGTATTATATTTTCATCGTGTTATAAAATATTTCACGTAAAGTCATGTCCTAGTCATAGTCATAGTCCAGTCTAAGTCAGGTAGTCATAGTCAAGTCTAAGTCATGCTCCGGCAAAGTGGTGGCAACTTTACTATAAGCTTCTATGGAGTTTTGGAAGCAACACGAAAAGTCACGTTCCACCACATTATATCACTTGCCCTCACTCCTGCTCGTAATTCAGCACTTAATGCGTAAAACGCCACCAATTTTAAACATTAACACTGGAAAAAGCAAGTTTTGAAAAATAATACAATGCAACGACGTGAACTCTTCCGCGTTCCCGCCAAAACTCAAATAATATGTTTTTGTATCCTAAGTATGTATTTACAAACAAGAAGTATTTGACGGGCCCTATAGCTCAGTTGGTAGTATCCCTGCCTTCTGAACTGAGGGCCGTGGGTTCGATTCCCACCCGGGACAAACATTTGTGTGATGAACATAGATGTTTGTTCTGCGTCTGGGTGTTATATTGTATTCTATGTATGTATTTACAAACAAAAAAGTATTTATATTTATGATTTTATAGCAGTATCGCCTAGTGATGGATTAATTAGCATTCGCATTCATTTTTAGCCTGTGAAAACTCAATTAGCATTTCGCAAATAAAATGTAGTTGCGAAATTCTGTGAAATATGAACTTTCATTTCAATTAATTTAGTTCATTTTGAATTTAATTTTTAATATAAAGTTTCATTTCATGTTTCATTTCATTTTTCATTTCATTTTTCATATAGTTTTTCATTTCAATTTTCATTTCAATTTTCATTTCATTTTTCATTTCCATTTTATTTCATTTCAGCAAATAGCATAGCAATAGCAATTAGCATGCTAAGACTCGTGAATTAGCATATTTATGAAATTAACGCAAAATCGTATTAATTGCCATCGCTAGTATTGCCTGCTCAGCGTAAGAATCACTCAATAGATGGCGCTACCAACCCCGTAAGTTGGTTGTAAAGGTGAAGGAAAAATTCGGCCATGAGACCACTTGTCACGGTAGCTTTAGTAAAGCATATCCCGGCTTGAGGGATGGATGGATGCGGGTTGGAGTCCCTCTCGGGATTCAAATTTCTTTTACAAATTATTATTAATCTGTAGATTACGCTGAGCAGGCGATACTGCTATATAAATCATATATCTTTCTGCCACAGTGCGCCCGGGCCCGCCAGAGAAGACCCCCAGCGAAAGGTTCCCACCTTACCATGAGTTCCGATGCTTGCTGAACTCGATTATTGACGAGGGTATGTAAACCTTATCTTTTAATATAAGCCCTGCCGATTTTCCTGTGGAAATTCTAATTAATATGTATGTAGTCATAGTTTTAAAACATAATTCATTCATTTTCAAATCTTGGTAGATGCCTGCAGTCTTTTTATAAGATTATAAAGCCCGTTGATAGCTCTTGAACATAATTTCTCCTACAAACACGATTTACTCGCGCGGGCAGGGGGCGGAGTAACAAAACGAGACAAAGTCATATGAAATTACAAAGGACTGAGCAGGATGGAACAAAAGACACATTGGGTGTCCCGTTTCCTCTCACAGGATTAGCGGTTGAAATACACCACTAGTTTTCGTATGAGGGGAAGTTGTATCATTGGTCAACTTGATTTATAGTCATCAGTGCCTGCTGTTATGTTAAATAGATAAAAATATAAAAATTATAATATATTTAATTGATATTTTTGTATTGATTTAAGTTTTAGTTTAAAGTTTAATTGATATTAACCTGAAACTTAGTGTAACCATGGGGTCCCATCAGGTACAAACGAAAAATAGCCCGAACTTGAAAAAAAGTAGTAATCGTGTCTAGAGAGTTACTAGTTAGTGTCCAGTGTATTCATTTGGCCCAATACTTCGCCAACACGCAATAAATGTCGCTCGATAATCTTGCGTTATGCAGAAATAAAATATTTCGTAAAATAGCCCGCGTTATTCCGTTGTATGGGATGAGGCATCTGTACTGTAGGTATTATATTATCTGGGGTGTAACCAATTTTTTTTTCAGTCGCGTTGTTGTCCAAGAAACAGCGCATCGCTCGTCGTGAAGTGTGGAACGAGTGCCATCAGAATCTGAGGGAAAGCATCGAATCTGCTATCGATGCTAAGGAAATCGCAGATTCTTGTAAGTTGGTCATTACATTTCCTATAGCCATAGCTATAGCTAGACTGATAGCTCAGTTGGTAGTAGCTCTGATTTCTGAACTGTAGGCTGTGGGTTCGATTCCCATGGGACAAACATTTATGTGATAAACATACGTGTTTGTTCTGTGTCTGGATGTTATATTGTATTCTATGTATGTATTTACTAAAAAAAAAAGTATAAAATCAGTTAATTACTGTTATCTGGTTCCCATAGTACAAGCTATGCTTAGTTTGGGGCTAGATGGCGCTGTGTGAAATGTCCACATATATTTATTTATTATATTTTATTACATCATATTATCTGGTATTAGTTTCCTACAAGTGTGGTGTGTTATTGGACGTTCGGTATCATGCCGAGAGTGGAATGATCAATTCACGAGCGTTTTTCATCACACTTGCGAAGGAAAACACGTGTATTTTTATGATTTGTGGAATATGGCGTGCAGGTTTCTAATTCACGTGCCGTAGAGTGCGATCTAAACTAAATGGTGGCTGTGGACGCTGCGCAGTAGCAAAAATTAGATATGCGCGGGAAGAGGTAAACGGATTGCATACCTTGCAGCGCACTTTACAGCTGCCATTAAGTTTGACTCGCACTCTACCTAGTGCAGTGATGCAGGACGCAAACCATAGATTAAAAAAAACCATTCAAACCTAGTAAAAGTTTTAACAATTTATCATTAAACTTCAAATCAGTGGTAAACCGCGCGATGGGAGTAGACATCGAACCTGCGACCCGTCCGGCGCAAGCCCGCCACTACAGCCGCCGTGTCATAGGAGACGCACTAGCGAGAACCGAACCTGCTAGGAAGAGTATCTGTAAGTATTGTTATAAAATGATCCCTTTTTATCTAAGTATCTAAGTGTATCAGTTATCTAGTTCCCATAGTACAAGCTATGCTTAGTTTGGGGGTAGATGGCGCTATGTGTGTGAAATGTCTCCATACATTTATTTCTTTAGCTGTAAGTCTCGCTACGGATAAGTATTTCCTGTCTATCGAATTTTAGGGTTAATTATTTTTTGTTTGTCTGGTTGTGAGTCTGAAGGTAAAATATTTCTGGTTTGTCTTGCTACGAATCAAACGCTAATTTATTTCTGGTCTGCTTTGAATCTGTGTGTGTGTGTGTGTGTGTACATATTACATTATTTGATTACAATTCTTGGGCTAAAATATTTCGGGTTTACACCATTACGAACAGGCTTAAATATATGTTTATTCATATTTGTATTTCCCATAATCTTACGCTAAATATTCGTTAAGCGTTTAAGCATCTTAGGCTAAACATTTCTTGTCTGCTAAAAAAACATAGCCTAAAATATTTCCTCTTTGTTTTGTTAAGAATTCCATAAATATTCTCTATATCGTTAAGAATCTTAGGCTAAATATTTCCTGTTTCATTAGGAATCTTAGGCGAAACATGTCTCATAAAAATCTTAGGCTAATATACTTCCTATCATTTTCGTTAAGAATCTTAAGCTTTAATATACATATTCTCTATCCGTTTCGTTAAGAATCTTAAGCTAAATATTTTCTGTAAATATCAATATTAAGGCAAATTTTTTTTGTCTATCTCAATGTTAAGCTAAATATTTTCTGTCTATCTCAATCTCACGCTAAATATTTTCTGTCTATCTCAATCTTACGCTAAATATTTTCTGCATATCTCAATGTTAAACTAAATATTTTCTGTCTATTTCAATGTTAAACTAAATATTTTCTGTCTATCTCAATGTTAAACTAAATATTTTCTGTCTATCTCAATCGTAAGTTAAATATTTTCCTGTCTATCTCAATGTTAAACTAAATATTTTCTGTCTATCTCAGTCTTACGCTAAATATTTTCTTAGTCATTTTCGATATCTGAATCTGAATCTAATATTTTCTCTAGGTCCGGACGAACTGCCGTCCGTGTGCCGACGTCGCGCTGAAGAAGCGAGAGTCCTCGCAGACACTTCATGTCGGTGCGACCTGGAGGAACCTTCACCGACTGATACTACCACTCTGGAATCACCTAGAAGCACAGGGATTTCTAGACCGGGTGAGTAGAAGACAATCATCATCATCAACAGGCCCGATAGATCAGTTGGTAGTATCCCTGCCTTCTGAACTGAGGGCTGTGGGTTCGATTCCTACCCAGGACAAACATTTGTGTGATGAACATTGATGTTTGTTCTGTGTCTGGGAGTTATATTGTATTCTATGTATGTATTTACAAATAAAAATTATCTAAGTATTGTATCAGTTATCTGGTTCCCATAGTACAAGCTATGCTTAGTTTGGGGCTAGATGGCGCTGTGTGAAATGTCCACACATATTTATTATTATTATTTAGCATCATCATCAAGAACTAGAAGACGTCCACTGCTGAGCATAGTCCTCTCCCACAGTGCGCCACTTTGATTGGCTGCTCGCCTTCTGCATCCATCGGCTACCCGTGGCTTTTACCAGAGGCCGTACTGTTAGCTCTTTAGCGCGATTCAAAATAGAACGTATATTGGATCGCTTTGTTTCTTTTTCTATGAAGATTTTGACAAGCGATCCAATACAGGCTCTGCTTTGAATAGGCATAATGACTAGTATTTAAAATGAACAAGTAAATATTTCTTTCATAAAGAAGATTAAAAATGAATGCAATGATTAAAAAAATAAGCAAAATCGGTAAATAAATCACGGAGTAATAAGCTTTTAAAGTTTCTGTAGGGGGCATCTCCTGTCCCTTTCTCGCGAAACAGAGCGTCCCCGCAGTTACTATGAAAAATCCACTCGTGACGTCACATGCCAAAGAGATTGTATGTAAAGCTCCACTAAAAGAAATAGAAGAAGAGAAAAAATTTACCGTAGCCCTAAAAAATGTACTACTGACTAAAAGTTACTATACGCTAGACGAATTCCTTTCGGACAAATTAACTATTTAATTATAGACTAGATCGATTCGCTCCTACACATATAACATACTTAAATATGCTATTATTAACACCTGCATGTAACCAATAATGTTTGCAATAAATGATTGAGTAATGAGGTACTATAACGCCCTTCCTCTGACGTCACTGGCCGTTTGAGCTATCTCTTTCTATTCCGGTTTTTAAAATGCTTGTAACTTTATAATTTTTTGAGATATTTTATTTTCGTTTTCACAAATGTTCATCTTTTGAGGAATATTATTGATTTATGCAAAAAAAATATTTTAGTCATCATGCCTATTGTGCTAAGAGCTCACAGTGCGTACGGCCCCAGATCGTTGGTTTCATAGTTTAAGAGCTCTTATTTCGTTTGCAGATACAGTGGTGTCGGAAGAGAAGAGTATGCTTCTACCTTCACAACTGCGAGTATTGGAGGAACTGCGTCGATGCAAGTGCGATACGGATGCCACGCGCAGTTCGGTTGTAGGTACGGATTTTGTTTTTGCTTCTTGTGGATAGCGTATTTTGACAGTGTCGTTTTTTTATAAGAATGAATGACGTAACGTAACAGAGTTTTGGCGGGAACGCGGAAAAGTTCACGTCGTTGCATTGTATCATTTCTCAAAACTTGTGCTTTTTCGGGTTGTTCCTGTTTGTCCCCTCGTGCTGTCCCCGAGAGGGGACAGACAGGAATACGAATGAAAAAGAATTCCTGTTTGTCCCCGAATTCAAATTCGGGGACAAACAAGAAAAAATAATTCTTGTCTGTCCCCGATTTTAAATTCGATGACGATGCGGGGACAGGCAGGAATTATTTTTTCTTGTTTGTCCCCGAATTTAAATTAGGCGACGAGTAAACCGATATCGAAATTAGAAAATAAGTTATATTTCCTTTTATCGCCTCTATGTCAGTAGTACTAATTTACTAGTTTTCATAGTATAAGTGAAAACTCTGTTCTAGTTATCCCGACTGTAGGATAGGCTATGTTTAAACTTATCAAAATGTGACTACTTTATATCATAAGTACCAAGAAGTAAGATATTACTCGTAATTGTAACTGTTAGTAACAGAACTTGCAACCGACCTAACGAAAAAGTATTGCATTTTGACAGCTCTCATTTCCACAGTATTTATAATACTTGATACATGCCTTATTTTGATGATCTAATCACCGAATAATGAACTAA
The DNA here is from genome assembly GCA_963580505.1 of Ennomos erosarius. NCBI lineage: Eukaryota > Metazoa > Arthropoda > Insecta > Lepidoptera > Geometridae > Ennomos > Ennomos erosarius. The sequence continues at coordinate 5,739,942 of OY757005.1, read as the reverse complement.
AATTGTTATACTGCCTGTAAGTCAGTAAATACCATTGATGTTAACTAGCGATGTAATAATATTCACGATGTTACCACTGATCACGTACCTAAATTAAATCGCTTATTGACTTTATTCACTGGAAACATCTTAGTCACAAATTTCTGAATTAGATTTCTCTAGAGCTTAGGTAAATCTAAACTTCTAGGTTTAGATTTACACTAAATTCTGCCGTGACTTAGCACAAATTGATGATAACTATATAACCAGTGGCGTCATAGTGGTGTGAAAAAAACCCCCATACAGCCGACATTAAAAAATCTAGTAATAATTGTAGGAGAATTTTGCGTGGGCCCGGGAAGAAAAATACTGATTTCGTGGCAAAACTTGGATTTATTTAATTAAATCGATAAAACAAAACTTTACACGTCCTAACGTCATTCAATCGTCTTCCATTCTCCCTTTCAGCTATCTCTTTCCTTAAGCATCCATTCATCCTTCTAGTCACCCGTCCTTTTTCTTCACACTTACGTTCCTAAACACACAGAAAATCCTACATAATTATAATAAATAATAAAGCAATCAAATATTTTTTGTATTTATATCATACCTAAACTATTATGAATATTTAATAAATTAAACTATAACAGACTCGATCGGGTTTTCATTACAAAACACGTCGAAAATATCTTGGGTTATGACCCTAAAAGCGGTAAGATAAAAGCCACTTTACGAGCAACTGTGATGAAAAATAAGTTTTCTGATTCTTGTATTTATTCTTACAACAAACAATCAATTCAATGTCAACTAGGGTATTTGGATAGCAACTGTGGGAACTTATTTTTCATCACAGTTGCTCGTCGATTGGCTCTTATCATACCGCTTTTAGAATAATAATCCAAGAAATTTCCAACGTGTGATTTTACTTTACATTACACCACTAGTGGTTTATGATGATAACACGATTCAGTTAAGTTTGTTTCTCGCTTCAAGTAATACCTATACAAAAGAAGAATTTTTAATATACCCGGCTTATACAGATTCAGTATTACTCACAGGCACAGATTAGAGAGAAAAAAATACCCCTAGATCTGCCCCCCTATTACGAACGAGCTAGCAGCGTTGCTGACGAGTGTCTGCCGCTCAACTGCTGTCAATTTTCATACAATTTTGACAGCAGTTGAGCGGCAGACGCGCGTCAGCAGCGCTGCTAACTCCTTCGTAATAGGGGGGCAGCACCCCTTTTCTAAATCCATTGAAAACGTTTTGATTCAAAACTTACGCTATCCGTCTCTTTCATCTACATTTAGAATGAAAGAGGTGGAGAGTGTAGATTTCGTTTCATTTTGATGCGTTCAGAATAGGGGTGTTAGAATATTTTCGTAACTGGTATTACCACAGATTAGAGAAAAACAAAAATCTGACAGGTACCTCGTTAGTAAAAATTTAATTTTATGAATTATTCACAGTAAGTTATGTTTTTAATACATTGTTATTCGCTTTATTATATTTCTTCTACATATTTCTTAATTTATTATGGCTGCATCGATATTGTTCGCATCACTAAAACAAATCTTTTTTTTCTAATCGGTGATTGGCTCACCACTTATAACCTTTAGTTACTACTAGGTATTATATAATACCCTTTGGTTACTACTATGTTTACTAGGTAATTACGGCGCGTGAGAATAAGAAACTACACGTTTTTAGCAATAAAATGCACGCCCCCTTGCTTACCTTTCTAACCAGCCGCCATCTTGTTTTTTTTACTTGCACGGCCACCTTTCAAACCTATGCTAATGTGTAGAGGACATTCATGCAATTAGTACCACAGTATTTGTATAGTACTTCTTTTCTAATTTTGATATACGTCTATTAATCGCCTTATTTAATTTCGGGGACAAACAAACGGGGAAAAAATAATTCTTCTCTGTCCCCGTAATTAAATTCGGGGACAGACAGGAATTATTATTTCTTGTTTGTCCCCGAATTTGCATTCGGTGACAATTCGGGGACAAACAGGAATTATTTCTCATTCGTATTCTTGTCTGTCCCCTCTCGGGGACAAAACGAGGGGACAAACAGGAACAACCCGCTTTTTCCAGTGTTAATGTTTAAAATTGGTGGCGTTTTACGCATTAAGTGCTGAATTATGAGCATGAGTGTGGGCAAGTGATATAATGTGGTGAAACGTGGTTTTTCGTGTTGCTTCCAAAATTCCATTGAAGACTCAGACTGGACTATGCCCTGACTTAAACTGGACTATGACTATGACTAAGGCCGACTTGCGCGTTCACTCTAACCTCGTGTTACCTGAATAAATGCCTAACTCGGATTATTTCTGTATTTTATCTTGCACGTTAGAAAATTGACCACTTATCCCGTTATATATTTAACCCGGGGGTAATTTGACATGTTGATCCTTAAGCGGCTTTCACATACTTGGCAAACAGCGAACATCAAATAGCAAACACGAACTTGAGGATGGGTGTGTGTATTTTTATTTTGGTGTTTGCCTGTTTGCAAACACACATGTATCACTGGCAAACACCATTGATCGGTATCAGTGTCGGTATTGTGCATAGTTCTAAGGATTTGACAAATACGTTTATCGAACGACAAAGCTGTTTGTGATATATTCAAACGTTTGACAGTAGTACGCGCGTAGGGTTGCTAACCATACATTAATATATAGAACTGCACTATATTTCAAGGCTGTGTGCTAGACGCTGTGCGCAACTAGTAGGTTCTATATATCTCTTCGAATACTGCCCGCGAATAATTGAGATTATTTGCTGCGGCTTAAATAAAAGAGGTAATCAGTATCCTATGTGTTCCAGTATCCAGCATAAAATATAAGCTATAGCTAGCATGCTACTCCTTCGATCGCATCGTCACTTTCAAGTTGCCTGTTGCCAAGTTTCAACATGCGGTCAGTAGCTATGCCAATATAACCTTCTTCATTTAGGGCCTCACTTATAAACGCCGCTTAAAGTTAGCCATTGCTTAAAACCTTCTGTCAACTTTTGACTGATTTGAAATGTCACGCGGGAAAACACTAACTTTAAGCGGCATTTATAAGTAAGGTACCCTTAAAGTAATGTCGTTCCTGCTTTCTATTCCCGCCATATTCACACGAAGGAAATTCCGATATGAATTTAAAATCGCGGAGAACAAAGAAACAGATAGAAATAAAAATCCCTTTTGATTTTACTTAATGCATATTTTATGATACTTTTAATTTAAAAAAAGACATTAGATAGTGTTTATAAAAATGAATATTTGATAAATAATATATTTGTTTATCTTTTGTTTTTTATTATATTAAAAAGATGCTATATATTTCTCCGAAAAAAAATGTTGGCAGCCCAGCCCTAACACGCTCGTCGCCTGCCATTTTTGCCCATCCATACCTAGCACTTTTGACTATCCTGTGGATGCAGTGTATGTGTTGAGTAATTTGTGGTCGGTGTTTGGGGTACTAGGTGTTTGTGGCAAACATCAAGCATGTAGAGGCGGCTTTAGGTATGTACGTTTTATAAGTTTTAAATTGACACTGGCTAAAATGTTCTATTGATACCTCTCCAAGAAGTTCTATAATAGTACTTATATTCCATACTAACTGGAACAAGCACTTCGAACAGAAACGATAAGTTTTTCGAGAAGTTTTTTTTTGTGTCTCGAGTTGTGAATGAGTTTAAAATAAAGTAGTAGGCCCGCAGTTTCATCTCTTCAATCACATAAGAACCGTGTGTAGCATAGGATGCTTAAACAGCATGTGCTATGAATACAAACAACAAAGGTACATTACATACATAGACTGCTAAAGGCATGCCTAGCTCTTCCTCCGGTAGGTGGTATATTCCCAGTTGCCCCCACATGGATCGCCCCCAGTTTAGTACATGCATGCTACAGCTTCTAATTTTACTAAATCTGATAAAATTTAGTTGATTAATTTACGAAGTAACGGTATTATGCTATCCCATAGAAAGTATGATTTCTGTGCGATTGACTACTGTATTGTTTTTTAGTACAGTTTTAGTAAAAGTAAGTAGTTAAGTCAATTTTACCTAATTTCATTATTTTACATTCATCGAGAATTTACGAAGTTGAGTTTATTATGCATTGTTTAGTTGAGTTTATCTGGTTGGTGCTCGTGAAAATGAAACGATGGGGGGCTTGAGGCAGCAAAGTCTTCTATATTTTCCGACAAAACTATTTTTAATTATTAACACCGCAGAAAAAAACTCTCACGTCTTCCATTCACATCTTGCAGGTCTCTCTTTCTTCCTTCGTTCATAAACTCTCACACCTTTTTTACATTTAGATTGTCCGTTCATAAACTTTATCAGATTTTTTATCCTACATGTATTCCCATGAAAACAGGTTAACTACCTCCGATAATAAGGCATAAGAAAAAGACAGACTACTCCATGGGTACACAACGTACTATCTTCCTCAGACCACGTTTCTCTCCAAACACGATAGTCTAATGTAAATTTTACGGCATTAAAATTAAAGTTTAGTTTTGTATAATTTACGATTATTATAGCTTATTCCAGTTAGTATAGAATATGTATACCTTGTACCTTTCAACTTCAAATACATAAGTCAGGTGTAATTTGGTTTTACTCTGTGCATTGAGCCGGAGGTTTACCAACTTAAAGCCCGTCACACACGTAGCTATAATATATATTAATATATTTATAGCTAGACATATTACCTTATGTTTTCTATACAAATTCTCGAGGGACCGCACACGCAGCTATAATATATATTTCTGTGACCAACCTATACCGTAATATATATTATGGTATATTTTTATATTATTGTATCATCATCATCATCATTAACAGCCTGAAGACGTCCACTGCTGAACATAGGCCTCCCCCAGGGAGCGCCACTTAGAGCGGCTGCTCGCCTCCTGCATCCATCGGCTCCCCGCGGCTTTCACCAGGTCGTCGGTCCACCTAGTGGGGGGCCGGCCTACGCTGCGTCTTCCAGTTCGTGGTCGCCACTCGAGAACCTTTCTTCCCCATCGGTTGTCAGTTCTACGAGCGATGTGGCCTGCCCATTGCCATTTCAACTTGCCAATCCTAAGAGCTACATCGGTCACTTTAGTTCTCCTGCGGATCTCCTCATTTCGGATCCTATCTCGCAGGGAAACACCGAGCATTGCTCTCTCCATAGCTCGTTGCGCGACTTTGAGCTTAGTAATGAGGCCAACAGTTAGAGACCACGTCTCAGTTCCATAAGTCATCACTGGCAACACACATTGATTGAAAACTTTTGTTTTCAGGCTTTGTGGTATTTTGGACGAAAAGATAGGTCGAAGCTTCCCGAACGCTGCCCAGCCGAGTTGGATTCTTCGGGCGACCTCTTTGTCGAAGTTGGACCTACCCAATTGGACAGTCTGCCCTAGATAGACGTATTTGTCGACAACTTCGAGAGTATCGTTCCCAACAATTACCGGTATAGGTGGAACATGGGCATTTGATATGATTTTCGTCTTGTCCATGTTCATCTTAAGACCAACCTGTCGGGAGACTCTACTGAGGTCGTTGAGCATGGTGCTGAGATCATCGAGCGACTCCGCCATTATGACTATATCATCGGCAAAACGAAGGTTAGTGATATACTCGCCATTTATGTTGATGCCACATCTTTTCCACTCCAAGAGCTTGAAAACATCCTCCAATGCGTTTGTGAACAGTTTCGGAGAAATAACGTCTCCCTGTCTCACGCCTCTCTGCAATGGGATCTGTTATTAATGGGTATTATTGTATATTAATATATATTATGGTATAGCGAGACATATTTTGAATGTACAGCATGTTTCAACAAATCCGACGCGCTCTTCGGACGCTTCTCCCCTTACCATTCCTGCCGCTTTGTCTGGGGGTCTAGCAAAGATCCCAAATGCTAACGCTATCTCCAAAAATGTATTGAAATGACATTAATCGCTTACTTTTCCACAAAAGTAAGCGATTTCCGAAATATCATTCCAGTACATTTTGGGGTTAGCCCGAAGCTTTTGGGATCCCGAACGATCCCAAAAGCAAAATTTGGCGATAGCGTTAGCGTTTGGAATCTTAGCTAGGCCCCCTGGGCCGCCTCCGCCTGACCAGTGTGGTCAATTTAGGCGATATATCGCCATTTAGTCTACCCGGGACTAGGCATCGGCGATGTAAAAATCTGATTGGCGACTGGTCACTTTTTATACTACCTCAGGTACAAGTCATTTAAATTAGCCAAATTATAAATAAACTACTTTTCATAAAAACTATATCCACCTTATTAGGAGTGTGTGATATTAATCGGAATGGTCGTCTGAAGAACTATCAAGTAAATCCAATAACAATGCACTTCTTGTTGAATTCATAATTACCTACTGTGTTTTGAAATCAACCTTTATTACAAAACACGTGTAAACGCTAGGCCGACCATCAATGAAATGAAGGAAAATATATATATTATAGCATCGTCTCCGTGTGTGGTAGCTTGCTATAATATATTTTATAGTACGGTATATTAATATATATTATTGCTACGTGTGTGACGGGCTTAACCCCTGTCAATATTCCGAACGTGCAAGAGAAAATGTCTGGATATTTCTGTTTACCAACTTAACTCGAATTACTAGCTCTGGGTTAGGTATTCAGTTATAATTTTAAACCGAGAACGTGCAAGAGGGCCTAAGACTTGACTACGTAAAATATTCAAAAACTCGATGAAAATACACAATACTTGACACTGGCTAAATACAATATGTGTGGAGCCAAAATATAAGAAAAAAAAAATGACGTGACGAACTACGTTCACCTGCGAGATGGCCACCCATAACAGTTAGGTACAGTGTCATTCGCACTTTAAAATAATAAGTTTCGCTTGACACTGCACTGCACGTCATCCTTGCCTCTGCCCAAATCTCATTTGTCCAGTAATGTCACTTAGCTAAAAGTAGTCAAAGGAGTCTCGAGTCCAATCTTGATGAAAACTAAAACTGCTTCATTGGATCAAGCAGCGATGGGTAGAGTGCGAACAAACTCAATGGCGGCTGTACGAAGTACAATACTTTGTGCAATTGACCATGCGTCGGCGCTTTGCTTTATCCAACAGTGCGCTTTTACACGCCGCGACAGATACACGCGCGAGTGGGAGAATCGGCTAACATAAAGCTGTGTTCTTTGTATCTAAATAAACTAACTACTAAAACTTTTAACTTAACTTTTACTGAAAGTGTTGTGATCTCGACTAGGACGCAACAGCGGCTGTGATTTGCGCTACAAGCAGTGTTACCAACCCTAACGGCCAAAAAAACAGTACGACAGCCTAATAAAAACAGTAAAAAACAGTAAACATGTTCATTCAAGGCAATAAATCTACTGTTTGACTAAAACACGTCTAAATTCATAGAAACGGTGTTTAATGTACAATCTACATACATTATTTTCATACCAAAGAAAATTTAAAAAGTGCTCAAAGAAATTAATTACATTTTTAATCTTCTTTCGAAAGTAAGCAGTGATAGGTATTCAAAGATACATTATGCTCAGCCATAAAGCAAGCCATTTTGCCTTCAATTTCTTTTGCTATTTGTTTTGGATTTTATGATTTTTGGACTTTAGTTCGTATTTAATCCTTTTATTTCTGTTTAGGGGGAATTGATCACAAGATAAATCACTTTTCATTATTTTAAAATGGTTCCACTTTTGTAAATACGTAATAAACATAATAATTGTACTTGCTTCAACTTGCCGAAAACAGAGATATGAAAATAATGATTTACAAAATAATAATGATCTTGCTGTATAATAATGTAGAGTAAGTTATTATGAAGCAGCAACTTTTCTATGCGCTATGTTGTATGTTTATTGGAATTTGTATCAGATGGCCCTAAAATTATAGAAAAACAGTAGAATATGTACCTAAAACAGAAAACAGGGTTGCTAATCTAAAAACAGCAAAATCTACTGTTAAAACAGTAGGGTTGGCAACACTGGCTACAAGCCTCCCTCTGCGCGCATCTCTTCACATCTAATTTTTGCTACTGCGCAGCGTTCACAGCCGCCATTAAGTTTGAATCGCACTCTACCTAATAGTGTCGCACCGGTGGGACCGAGCTTTAGGGACGGATGAATGCGGTTTTATTTCAAAATTCAAATATTTCTGTTCGAGCGCGGCTCAAAATGTCCAACAAGCCAAAAACTTCCGAGAAATGTAATCTAGGCGTGAGGCGTATTTATCGTCACAGGTAAAAGTCACTGATAAAAGAAAGTCACAGTCAGTCACAGCGACAAAATACCTCCGGGAGCAGCGACACTGTGACTTGTGCGCGAGTCTATGAGAGCGTGCTAAAGTAATAGGTGCATCCTTTTCTCACGAAGGCGTCTGTAGCGTGCCAGAGAGGGACAAACCTAGTATTTTTTCAAAGGAGCTGTTACAGCGACATGTATTGCCAGCCGTCAATTCAAAAGTAATAGGTGCATCCTTTTTCCACATAGGCGTCAGAGAAAGACACACCTATTATATATCTACATCCTGTAACCGTGACTTGTGCCGCAAGTAAAAAATACTCGCTAGTATTTATTCACAGGTATTTGTCACAGGTATGGCTGAGTCACAGTCACAGAGTCACCTAGTATCTCGATTTACCTAGTACGACCCACCTCTAATGTAATCCTTATTTCGAGCTACCATTATAAGGATTCTTTACTACAAGAAAACTTAAATAAAACATGTATTTAACAAAATGTACTTAATTGCTACGAACAAAGCACCACCGCGAGCTAATCTTTCCACTAGCGACATCTAGTTTTAATATGCTTAACTAAATACATGAACACACGTGAAGACACGTGTCTTACTATATGGACTCAACAATTTCCTTTAAATTACAAATTAATCTTTTCCAAGTTTTGGAGAAAACAAAATTGTGTTGTAAATGCCACTTTTATTCATTTTCAGATGATGACGTCACCACAGAGTTTACAGAGACAACGGTAGGCGAAGCGGAAGACATGCAGCCATACGAACAGACAGCGTTCGAAGATCCGCCTGAACCTTCCACTAATGTTTAGACTCGACGTAGCTTTATAATGGATTCATATTGGTCTCTACTCTACCTTTAGCATACCAGCGAGAACCTCTACGAATTTAGATTAATTTTTCAAATCACATCTTTGTAAAATACCCGTAATGTGGAAATTCGCTTTAATAAAATTCAATAATAAACATTATCTTTAAAATTTAGAGTATAGTGCAATTCACGCTCAATGGCGGCTGTGAAGGTGAGCGCAGCGTGCGGTGGGTTTGCAGCACACTTCACAGCTGCCATTGAGTTTAAACTACCAGCTACTTACCTACGTATAAAAAAAATCGTAATTTTTTCACAATCGAACATAATAATAGTATCGTACCTACTTTTGGCGTTTGAGTTTTATGTTTCGTTTACTTGCCTAAATTTAATTAGGTTCTGTGGTGTAGTAATTGAGCAGTACCCCTAGTACGAGTGTTCCAATACGTGAATACGCGCGCTAAAACGTTTACATTTTCTCCCTTTTGAATCCAGGACCCTTATTCCGTATGACCATTCAGGCACGTAACGCGACGCGTTACGATATCTTCGTGGAATGGTTTTGGGTTTAAAATGCTATTCTGTGTGCCGTTGTAAAATTTGACAAACACGACAACACACGTTACACGCACGTCAAAAAACAGAATACACTGGGCACAAACAACCTAACGCGTGGCATACAGAATACAATTTTTTGATTCCATGTTAATTCCATGTCGTGGCGCGTTAAAGCCCGCGTTTACGTTTGGAGCATGTTACACGTCACGCGTTATTGGCAAGGAATCTCATGTGTCATAGCGAATAACCCCCCTGGGCCTTTATTCCGTATGACCATTCAGGCACGTAACGCGACGCGTTACGATATCTTCGTGGAATGGTTTTGGGTTTAAAATGCTATTCTGTGTGCCGTTGTCAAATTTGACAAACACGACAACACACGTTACACGCACGTCAAAAAACAGAAAACACTGGGCACAAACAATCTAACGCGTGGCATACAGAATACAATTTTTTGATTCCATGTTAATTCCATGTCGTGGCGTGTTAAAGCCCGCGTTTACGTTTGGAGCATGTTACACGCGTTATTGGCAAGGAATCATGTGTCATAGCGAATAACCCCCAAGTTTTAGTACACTATCGAAACTCGTACTATGGGCACAGATCGTCGGCTCACAACCTGAAATCTACGGGTTTGATTCCCATGACAAGATAAATACCTAACCTACCTGCAAAGAAGAAAGCGGGAAGCACCTACTAGTTGTGGGTCTATTGTTTTCGTAGTTCCTGGAACCCTAGATACAGGGGAGAGGGGATCCTATGTAGGGTCCAAAATTTATAGTGCACGATTATCTTTGGGTGTTATTTATTTATTTTACAACCCATCAACAACCGAAAGGCGTCCACTGCTGAACATAGATCTCCCCCATAAACCACACCTTAGACTCTTACAATATGGGGGTTTGCTATAATCACCGTGCTTACAGGCTACTGGTCCTAGACCACATGAACTTGTTATTTATTTTCATGTAAATTATGTTGTGTTATGTGATTATGCATCAAAAAATAGTGTTTAATTATTTTTATCAACAGTTCGTATTACTTAACTATTGTATTTAAATAAATAATTGAAAATTATTTGGTGGTATTATTTTACTAGTGAGTCTAAAATACTAGAAATAGGCAAGGTTTTTTAAACTAAAATAAAACGAATAATTAGTTTATTTTATTTATTAAATTACATGCTGTTTATTTACAAATGATAACATCGATTTTGTGCTTACAAAATTGACAATAATTATTAATACATTTATAAAAACTACAAGCGTGTATAATGTATATTTATATTGTAGTAGTAGACTAGAAAATAAATCACAGCCAAGCGGAAATAAAGTTAGTTAGAAATAGTATTAATTGCTTATAAGTAAGTAGGAATGAGCAAAAAAGTAGACGTTTATTAAAAATAAATTACAAATACGAACCGTACAGTGTGATTCAAACTTAATGGCGGCTATGAAGTAGGTACTAGCGATGGCAATTAATGCGATTTTGCGTAAACATCATAAATGCTAATTAATGAGACTTAGCATGCTAATTGCTATTGCTATGCTATTTGCTAAAATGAAATGAAATGGAAAGAAAAATGAAATGTAAAATGAATTGCAAATTTATATGAAAAATGAAATGAAACATGAATTAAAAATGAAATGAAAGTTTATATTAAAATAATAAATTCAAAATCAACCTAATAAATTGATATGAAATTTCATATTTCACAGAATTTCGCAACTACATTTCATTTGCGATATGCTAATTGAATTCTCGCATGCTAATTAATGCGAATGCTAATTAATCCATCACTAGTACTAGTAGGTACGCCGCGCTCACCGCGCTTACCTCTGCCGCGCACTTTTAATCCCAAAAGTGAAAATGGCAGTGTAGGATACCAGGCTACATCAAATTCCGAAGCGTTAAAAATATCTCGACACGACTAACAATGAATAGACGTGAGTAACAAGTCACGATTAGTTTAAAATCAGTAATAAAACTTAATATTAACGAAATTATTGTCCAGTGACAAAAGATATGCATATTTTATTAGTTGAAACATCTTACAAAAATAGGTAAAAAGATTACACAGTTATTGCATAGCAAATTAAGTATTGTAAATTCTATAAAACATACTTATTAGGGCCTAATAATTAGGCGCATTAAAGCAGTCAGAAATATAGGTAGTATCGCCATACTCAATGGCGACTGTGAAGTGCGTTGCAAGCCCCGTACGTGCGCTGCGGACCATCGCTTACCTCTTCCCGCGCACATCTAAATTTTTGGTACTGCGCAGCATTTCGCGCCGACTTCACAGCCGCCATTAAGTTTCAGGCAGACGATTGGTACCATAACTGTAATAATTATGTTTTAGAATATAGACGACAGTAAACCTATAATATTTAATACTGCAAATATAATAAGAAATTGCGTGAACGTTAATAAAACCGTATTACAAAAAGATGCATAATAATGTCACCGTCTGTTACCGTTATAACCACCGTTATAAAAAACGCGGTTATTTATAAACCGTTGATTTATTGTAAACTGACAATTTGTTTTGCAATAAAACGGATGATGTTCGATTATTTATAAATAGTCGGTGCCAGCGGTGAGTTTATAAACAAACGGTTTTTAGTTTACAAATAACCAAGTATTTTTTATAAAAAAACGGTTCTGTCGTGAATTTTATAATTTATTCTCACTTTTTAATATTAAGAGGTTGGTAGACTGTTTAAAAATACCATTTTGGTTGGCCACACTGGCGGAAGAAGCGTCCGCTGAACCATCAGCCAATTACGATGGCTGACTTGGTAGTTCCGGTAAAATAATATTGAGGTTTAGGAGGGAAGTTTTGGGAGGGACGACAAGGTCCAAAAGGCAGTCAATTCTGGTTAAGCAGCCGAAGCGTCAAGACGTATTATTGCTCCTGTTCGTTTATTGTGTACTGAGTGTGTACTGAATATTTATAGAAGAAGGAATATACAAGAATTGAATTGAAAGGGTTCTCTGTGTTTTACTTCAGTTCTCACCACAGATTAGAGAAAAAAAATCTACTATGTTACTCTGTGGTTCTTACTAAAAGACGGTGACACATACATAACATAGCATACAAAATAGTTATTCTACAAAGAGTTTTCGTCTGTTCTCAATAGTTTCATTTCTACGTAGTAAATTACATACTCTTTGGTTTCATTTAATTCCATTGACTTTAATACATCAGGGGGTCTAGCAAAGATACCAACCACTAACGGTAACGCTTCACGCTAACTCCAAAAATGTATTGAAATGACATTCACTGCGGAAAAGTTAGCGATTTCCGAAATGTCATCCTAGTACATTTTGGAGTTAGCGTGAGGCGTTAGCGTTAGTGGTTGGTATCTCTGCTAGACCCCCTGGGCGGTTATTCTCTATGGAAACACAGATTCCACACGATACGAAACCACGTCGTTATCGTGTCTTGTTCAAATCGTGTCACAGGGTTAGATATACCTTCAATTTACATTAAAGGTATCTCTATTTTGAATAAAATATATTGACATAAGTGGTCATATCTTTTGATGTGTTGATGTTTCGGAACGCGTCTCGGTAAAACATATAATTTTTGACAGTTCAAATAGCGCCAATTCCAAATTCATTTCGCGCGGTTTTGTTTTCGTTTCACAGAGAATAGACTTTTGCAGATTTCTTATGTAAGACAAGGAATTCGCGTGGTTTCGAAGTAAGGAATCGATAGAGAATAAAGACACAGGGCCATTATTCCGTATCGATTCCTTACTTCGAAACCACGCGAGTTCATTGTCTTACATAAGAAATCTGCGAAACTGTATTCTCTGTGAAACGAAAACAAAACCGCGCGAAATGAATTTGGAATGGGCGCGATTTGAACTGTCAAAAATCGTATGTTTTACCGAATCGCGTTTCGAAACATAAACAAATCAAAAGATTTGACGACTTATGTCAATATATTTTATTCAAAATAAAGATAACTTTAATGTAAAGTGAAGGTATATCTGCGGGGTGACACGATTTGAACAAGACACGATAACGACGTGGTTTCGTATCGTGTGGAATCTGTGTTTCCATAGAGAATAACCACCCTGCAAAGAAAGACTTACAATCTTAATAATACATAACCCGCAGCTTCAAAAATAAGGGATCCAACCAAACGCCGCTGTTTTTGCTATCTGCTGACGGTAAGAAGGTAATACAAGATGAGGAAAGGTATTAGGATCTGTGAGTTTGTCTGTTTGTGTGCAGAGTTGCAAGCATCCGCGTCGTTACAACTTTGGAGGCAGCCGTGGACGTATCTGGAAAGAGTTTTTTTATAGGTAACTGTGAAAAAAATGAAATGTTATTTCCATGGAGCTATTAAAAAAAAGGAGGGAATCCCGTCTGATCCAAAACTGAAGCACCCTTAGGAAGCCGGAACGCTTCGTACGTACGAGCGGGCACGCACACACTCACACCATATGCAGCCGGTCGCCATACTTTCATCTGACACACATATGTAATATGTCCGCCATTTTGGGCTTCAGTTCGATGTCAATCAAAACTCAATCCTTTTTTTATTTCATCCATGGTTATTTCCAGATCAACGTCCAAAATGGCGATCTATGGAGAGGAGAGATGTACGTAGGTATACCTGTCATTGTAGTAGAATCGTCCACAATGTGACATCCTGATTATCTCCGTGTCAGTGGTGGCGGTACCAGAATCGAGGCCGCAGCCGCGAACTGTTATTTTTTCGCCAGTGTCATCTGCAATAACCATAAGTCAATGGCAATAACCATTGGGTTTATTAAAATATGTTGGACCCCTGGGCCCTTATTCCGTATGACCATTCAGGCACGTAACCCGGCGCTTTACGATATCTTCGTGGAATGGTTTTGGGTTTAAAATGCTATTCTGTGTGCCGTTGTCAAATTTGACAAACACGACAACACACGTTACACGCACGTCAATAAACAGAAAACACTGGACACAAACAATCTAACGCGTGGCATACAGAATACAATTTTTTGATTCCATGTTAATTCCATGTCGTGGCGTGTTAAAGCCCGCGTTTACGTTTGGAGCATGTTTCACGTCACGCGTTATTGGCAAGGAATCTCATGTGTCATAGCGAATAACCCGCTTGATAAAATAGTACCTACAGGTTGGACTAAAGTCCCTAGTTTCTTTTTTTATAAAGTGTGTGTGTTTTTTAATGTAAACGAATGGAACGTGCTAGTGTTTCGTCTGGTGTCCATACGAATTTGAAATCTGGGACCATAATTAATAATCTCGGGTAAAAAAAATCAACAAACTTCGAACTCGTAGAACTGACAACCGATGGCGAAGAAAGGTTCTCGAGTGGCGACCACGAATCGGAAGTAGCGGAGCCACACTTACTAGGTGGACCGACGATCTGATAAAAACCGCGGGGAGCCGATGGATGAAGGAGGCGGGAGGTTCAGCAGTGGACGTCTTCAGGCTGTTGGTGATGATGATGACTTTAATATTAAAATTCACATGAGTGTGTTTCATTTTGTATATTATACCGATTACCATTTAAACTAATATTTAAGATGACTTTAATGTTTGAATGAGTGGCAGGAAAATTGAGCGATAGAGCATAAAATATTCGGTAATACAAACTATGTCCTACTGCTCAACTACTCAACTAGTGGGGAAGTAGCGAATTGAAATCTTCCTCACCGAAAACTCCAGCGATCTTGATACAAGAAGTGGCAGGGAAGAGTCCATCCCGT
Organism: Ennomos erosarius; assembly: GCA_963580505.1. Classification (NCBI taxonomy): domain Eukaryota; kingdom Metazoa; phylum Arthropoda; class Insecta; order Lepidoptera; family Geometridae; genus Ennomos; species Ennomos erosarius. The sequence continues at coordinate 5,724,588 of OY757005.1, read as the reverse complement.
CCCTTCCTGCCTCCCATGCAGGGCGTCTCCAACATCTGTAGTGAATGGTTGTTGTGGAACGGATCGTCGCACGCCGGGAATTTGCCGTTCATCGACACGCATTTGAAGCAGTCGATGCCTTCACCTGAAACATAAATCCAGGTGACCAATGATACCACTTCCCTTCGTACTTAAATTAGTGGTGTATTTCAACCGCTAATCCTATGAGGAAACGGGACACGCAATGTATCTTTTGTCCCATCCTGTGTTGTTCTTTGTAATTTAGTATGACGTCTCGTTTTGTTACTTCACCCCCTGCCCGCGTTGAGTCGTATTTGTAAGATAAATTATGTTCACGAGCTATCAACGGGCTTTAATCTTTACCTGAAATGTATATACTTTCAATAAAGCGAACGTTCGTTGGAGTTTGGTATAGTGCGATTTAACTCAATGGCGGTTGTGAAGTCGGTGCGAACCCAGGAACTACGAGGACCATGGTCCCATAACACACAGGCACGGAACATAGTATTTGCGCTTTTTTTTCCTACGAAATAATATCTGAAATAAAATGAATTGGCGCTTTTTGGAATATTTTTCCCGTGTTTGGGACCCCACTTAGATCGACGACGTTACTAATCACAGATATAAGAAAAAACATTGTCCTATCCCTATGTCTATTGTAAAAGCGGGTTGAATAAAAATAGATGTAGGTAGGTAGTAGTGTGCCTAGACTGCTTATATTAAAAAAAAAACAAAATAGAAGCTCACCCATTGTAATCCATGATATGAAAATGAAGGTAGTTATGATGGCTGTCGGAGTTCTCTTCAGTGGTTCACTCTGCATTATAAGCTGCTCAACGCCTACCTAAAATAAAACAAGGATATATTAAATTACTTAGCTATGGACATGGATTACTGAAGAATCAATATGTTAATTCGTACCTAGGGGTGGGGTGATTTGATCCATAGTGAATAGTCCTGTGTCGGTCGTTAATTTTCGGAGATCTCGGTCGTTCGTGATTGACTAACCAAGTGACCGAGTCAAAAGATTCGATCAAAACGCCGGTCATCGGTCTCGAGAACCAATGCAGTGCGGAAAAGTACTTTATATGTAAGCAATTAAGGTTGATTTCAGAATAATTGGTATTTAACCGAGTCAAAAGATTCAATCACGTCGATCGGTCATCGGTCTCGAAAACCAATGTAGTGCGAAATGGTACTTTATTTACCAGCCCTTAAGGTTGATTATACAATAAGTGTTATTCAACTTACGTCGTTTAATTTTAAAGTGATACCGTGGCGCTGCTGTGCCGGTCGTTCGGTCGGTCACGGATTGGTCTCCGCGCAGTCAGTCTCACTCAGTCAGTCGGTCCCAAGGACCCGGGTCTTTAACGATTGAACGACTCGGTTGGTCACGAGAGGGCATGATTCGATCATTTTGATTCGTTCAATCACGATCGACACAGGGCTAATAGTGAAGGGTTAAAATTCTAACAAATTTTGACCATTGGATAACTTATAACTACTGATGAAAAACCCCCAAACCCCCCCTAGTAATCAGATTAGGTACTAGACTGTGAGATCCAGGGTCATAAAGTTTCACTAGACGGTGCCCTTCAAACCGGAGCACAGTGGTGCTTGCACACTACTTTGCTTAGGGGCAGAATAACTACTGGTAAAGGGATGATGGTACCTACCTAGACGAACTTTGGACAAAAGTCTTCCTAATCATCATCATCATTATCAGCCTGAAGACGTCCACTGCTGAACATCGGCCTCCCCCAAAGAACGCCACTTTGAGCGGCTGCTTGCCTCTTCCATCCATCGGCTCCCCGTGGTTCTCGGCCTGCCTAATACCACCTAGTTAAACTAAAGACTTTTTACATAATTTCCTGAAAATTTGTAGGAGTACGAGTATGTTTGCATTAGTTTTATAAAACAAAGCTTTCAACGCAGACATATTAAATGTATCAAGTCTTTGATTTACGTTTTGTGAACACAAACAAAACGGTCTTCGTAAACTTTGATCTACATTTTGGAGAGAGAGTAGGTAGTGGTAGCATTGTTTGAGATTATTTTAACTACATAATTCAGAACTTTACCTATATGTATAATTGAGTTGTTACTTTTTAGCATAACGTAAACACATTATAAGTATAGTCCACGACAAATGTTTAGGCGGCTATGAAGTGCGCTGCAAAGAGAATATAATATATGGTGCGCTGCGCATAAAGTAAAACACAGGGGATCCATAATTGAGTTTTTTCTTTTGAACGGGCTAATGCTATAGGTCTCTGCTTAAGTGCTTACCTTTACAGCGTCACCGGGCGGGAGAGCAGGCGCTTAAGGCACCCAGCCGACAAAAATGGTGGGCAACTAGCTCAAGGGCACCCCTGGGGTGCGAGCCTCGGCTTGGGCTGTTGCCGGGATAAGAGGATCGAGAAGGCTACGTCCGCTGGAGGAGTGGACCCTATGGAAAGTCGCGACCATTCTCGGGGGATACGTCGACCTCGCCGGTGGGGTCGGTGTCTGATTGTGTTACGCTGGTATCCTATACCGGTGCCGAAATCGGTACCTGAGCCAGAAGGGCTACACTGGTCCGGAGATCCTAGCGCAGCCGAAACAACGGCTGCTATAGGATCTTCCGGATCGCTCAAGACGTGTCTTGGGCGGCGACGACGGGGTGGTTGGCGACGACGGGGTGGGGGATGATTGAGTACGTGCGCTTTATATATGTGGCACCGTCAGGATAAAAGTGTTCTGTGCCAGCGACAGACTGGCTAAAGTACGAGAGGCATGTAACATGATACCTCGGTAGGTAGATTAGGTATACTATGATGTAGGCTAGCCCTACAACCCCTTCCCGCGCACATCTAACTTTTCTATGCGCAAGTGCTCAGCGTTTTGCGCCGACTTCACAGCCGCAATTGAGTTCAGCGCAGACTTCTACTAAACAAACCTGAAGAATTTTGATATATTTGTTTGACAAATGATTAATGTGTGTTATATCGATGAAAGGCCACATTTTACATGTGCAATTATTAATTATAAAAACTTAATAACATAAACAAATGAAGTTTACCGCGTTTATGTAAACATTCCTTTGGTTCATGAGTCATAGAATATTTATTTAGATGTCTTTCGTGTGCTGATTTAAATTGCTTCCTGAAAATCAACATAGGTTAAATGATCACATAGGTAAGTATTAATTAGGGATGCGCAGAACATGGATTTTTGAACCGAACCGAATAACGAACATTATTCGGTCCAGAGCTTACCGAACCGAATATTCGGCCGAACTATTCGGTTCACTTTACACGAATTTTCCCGTACATTCAGTCGCTAAAAAACTTCAACAAAAGTTCCACTGCAGTGGAACCAATTTTTATTCTACTATTTTTTGTGAAAAACTCTATTTCTATGAATATTTCCTATGAAATGAATTAAAGTGTATGTGAATAATTGATTTTAATTAAAAACGAACAAACTATAAACACATAAATAACAATATTCTTAGAAACAAGCGAAACGTTGTATTTAGCGCATTTTTATATTATAAATGCAATTACTTACCTGCCATGCATCTACATCAAAGAAATTTGTATTTTCGTTAAAGCTAATTCACTTTTTTCTATAAACGCAGTGAAATTATTAAACGACAGAAAAGAGCCAAATTTGTTAACCTACTGCATCAACCTCCTTGTCGTAAAGATATATATATATATATATATATATATATATATATATATATATATATATATATATATATATATATATACCAACTTGGGCACAAAGTTGATCCAGCCCGACTGCCGTGCATTGCTGACTCCACCTTTTTCGCCTCACTACTCGACTCCGGTTGCATATATCTTATGCGGAGTGGCAACGTCGCAAAGTTGAAGGCGACGTTGCCAAACATATTCATTGAGAAAGTGATATACTCGCATTTATTTTCATTTTAATTTTGAACTTTAGCGACTCCTTAACGGCCAAAATTCTGAAATGCTTAAACACTTATTGGCTCCAGTTTGTATACCAAATGCAAAGTCGTATGTTGATCCATGTCGAGATACAGCGTCTATGTGGCTCCATTTATATTATAAATATTAGAGCTTAATTTGATCCGACAAAACGAAACTATTTTAAGTAACGTAGGTATATTTTTTAATGTGCTTTAGTATTTGTTGGCTCCGAACCGAATATACAGGATGTTGGCTCGTAGATCTACCGTGGGCTATCTTTTAAGTTAGTATTGCAAATTTTATTTTATTTTTGTGTTAAGTATTCAATATTACGTGGAAATTGAGAAAATTCTCCGTCTTCGACCTAATAGTCATAAAATGATTTTCATGTATCAATTGACTTCTAATTGGCACACGGAGTCTACCGCACGAAATTGGGCAAAATGCCGGGTAAAATAACATTTGATGGTGTTGTTGATTAGAACAAAAATATAATATTTGCCTGGTGTTTGTATTAATTAGCTGTAATATTATTCTTAAATCCAGTAAATTTTTAAGGTTCCATGCTTGAGTTTTAGTCAAAAGTATCTTCCTACGTTTTGCGATTTGGGAATTTTTATCATTTTACCGTATGATTTGGGGCACCAGCAAAAAACCCATATTAAAATGAAGTAAATTACGAATAGCCATTATTTATTATAAACGAAAATAATTATTCAAAAAAATCGCAATAGTAACTAAAATAAATAAAAAATAATGACCCTTGAAAAAAAACTACATAGTGGAATGCAAATAAACAATTGAAATTGAAATTTAAAGCTGGTCCTACTTCAATATTATTTAAATACTCTTTGTACTTAATAACTATTGAATTTTTCATGTTGTGTTACTTAAGTCTTTTACTATTTTGCTGAAAAAACGTCATTTTTGGTTACTATTATTAGGTCATCATCATCACCATTGTCAACAGCCTGAAGACGTCCACTGCTGAACATAGGCCTCCCAACAAAGCGCCACCTTGAGCGCCACCTGCTTAACGCGGTTTCCAGATCATCAGTCCACCTATTGGGGGGCCAGCCTACGCTGCGTCTTCCGATTCGTAGTCGCCACTCGAGAACCTGACTTTCCCATCGGTTGTCAGTTCTACGAGCGATTTGGCCTGCACATCGCCATTTCAACTTGATAATTCTAAGAGCTATATCGTTCACTTTAATTCTCCTCCAGATCTCCACATTGCAGATCTTATTTCGCAGGGAAACACCGTAGCGCGTAGCACGATTTTGTGCTTACAAATGAGGCCATCACTAAGAGATCATATTTCAGTTCCCATCACTGGTAACACACACTGATCGAAAACTTTTGTTTTCCGGCTCTGCGGTACTTTAGACGAAAAGATGGGTCGACGCTTCTCGAACGCTGCCCAGCCAAGTTGGATTCTTCGTACGACCTCTTTGTCGAAGTTGGACAGTCTGTCCTAGGCTCCTAGGTAGACATTTTTGTCGACAACTTCGAGAGTATCGTTCCCAACAATTACCGGTACAGGTGGAACATGGGCATTAGACATTATTTTCGTCTTGTTGTTCATCTTAAAACCAACCTGTTGTCAGGAGACTTCTAAGGTCGTTGAGCATGGTGCTGACTTGTGGTCTTTAAGTGACCCCACCATTACAATATCATCGGCAAAACGAAGGTTAGTGATGTGTTCGCCATTTATGTCGATGCCAGATCTTTTCACTCCAGTGCTTGAAAACGTCTTCCAACGTGTTTGTGTACAGTTTCGCAAAAATAACGTCTTGTATCACGCCTCTTTGCAATGGGATTTTCTCCGCACTCTGGGGGTCTAGCAAAGATCCCAAATCCTAACGCTAACACCAAACTAACTACAAAAATGTATTAAAATGACATCAGCTGCGGAGAAGTAAGCGATTTCATTTTGGAGCTAGCGTTTGGCGATAGCGTTAGCATTTGGGATCTTTGCTAAACCCCCAGGTCCTGCAGGTGGACTGACATTATGGCCTTGCTGTAGAAAATACTTCAACACTTCGATATACCGATAGTCAATTTGGTATCGCTGTAAGGAATGCAGCACCCTCCAAGTCTCGATTGATTAGATCTTCTCATAGTCCACAAACGCTAGGCATAACGGCCGATTATATTCTTCGGTCTTCTGTATAAAATGCTGAGTTTGGGGCCGATTTGTTACAATGGTTTTTATCTTTGATTACAGTTGTAGGTAGTATACCTGCCAATATGTATGCTTACTGTGTGCCTAATTGTTGTTGTTGCAAATAAACTAATTTCATTTAATTTTATAAATTTTGGCGTAACGTATGGATGTGGTCTATGGTGATAAAGCGTTTACCGTACCACCGCGAGTAGAGAGTACAACCACGCTTTAGTGCCACGCCTCTGGCGTTGTACCTTCAAGGACGAAAGAATTAAATAACTTCTGTACGACTATAAGCCCTGGTCTACCACCCGCTCTCAGAAGTTGGTCGTAATTCCATCCTCACCTGGCGCCATGTGGTTTTTAAGCTGCTTGAGAGCCATTTTAATCTTGTACAGCCTGAAGTCGGGGATATCTTCGGTATAGTGTCGAACTAACTTGGCTCTGGTGTCCTGAGCTGTCTTAGTAGTGGGCTTACATGTCCAGGTTTATAACTGTCCATAGAAGTTCTCGATCTCTCGCAGAACCTCAGGCTTGAATGAAATGACACCACTCTCATCCTCAGTTTTGTCTCTAGTTTTTGTGAACTCCACTCCAGATTTGTTTATTGAGTTTACCGTAGGCTGACATATCAACTGAAGACTGCAGCTTCATCGCTTTGGTTTGCCATTAATTCAGGAGTTTTTCTGAGAGCTTCTGAGTTTTCACTCGGTATTGATTCTTGAAGAATTTCTACTACTGCTTACTATTAGGTAATAATGTTAATAACAAAGTCTTAGATAATATTATTTTAGTTAACAATAATATTACAGCCATTTAGAATTATTATACAAGAAAATAGGTAAATATTATCTTTTGTTGTCATCAACACTATCAAGTTTCGTGTTATTTATGCGGCAATTTCGGGAACAACGTTAACCGAAGAAGAAACTAATTGCGAAAGTTTGTGTGAGTGTATGTTTGTTACCTCTTCACGCCGAAACGGCTGAACGGATTTGGATAAACGTCCACTGCTGAACATTGGCCTCCCCCAGAGAGTGCCACTTTGAGCGGCAGCTCGCCTCCTGCATCCATCGGCTCCCCGCGGTTTTCACCAGATCATCGGTCCACCTAGTAGGGAGCCCGTCTAAGCTAAGTCTTCCGGTTCGTGGTAGCCACTCGAGCACCTATCCGAGAGGTTTATAGAATGCGGAAATGAAACCTCTACTTAAATTGTTTCAAACGTTTTGAAACGAGTGAATTATTTGTGGGGTACTAAATATTACACGATGGAAAAAAAAGGTTCTCGAGTGGCGACCACGAACTGGAAGACGCAGCGTAGGCCAGTCCCTACTAGGTGGCCCGACGACCTAGTCAGAGCCGTGGGGAGCCGATGGATGCAATAGGCAAGCAGCCGCTGAGTTCAGCAGTGGACGTCTTCAAGCTAATGATGAAGTACTATTATAGGGAAATTTAATAACAAAATAAATAATTTATTTATTTTATTTCTTATTATTTTTAACGCTAGAAACAAATCTGCTGGGAATGTATTATTATAAAAATCAGCAAAGAAATAAAATAGAAAAAATAAATATAAATGTTTGGTGTAGCACCTTTATGAATTTTAGCAGATTGTATGCAAATTGAAGAAGAGTTATTATTCGAACCTATTATTGATGGTAAAAATATCAAAATACTTACACTTACCGTTACTAGCTTACCGTTACCTACTCTGATAATAATCATAGCATATAATAGGTACTGGTAAAAATTGGCACATAATTTTTCACTGACCGCAGAAACAATGTAGAGTTTAGCTCCGTCTTTAAACCTCATGTACAAACTATACTTGAATAAGATAATACCTGTCAAGGGCGCCAGCAACCAATTGCGGAGCTCGTGACAATTTGTGGGCTCTGATTGGCTCATTTGAATCGGATCAACTAGTGCTCAAACGCAAAAAAGGTGGATTTGTATAAAAAACACGTAATTATTATTATTACTCTTGGTTGCACTTGTGGCTCCAATCGGAGCCACGTACTGACGGTGATGCGGTATTGGATCAACAAATACCACCCGGATCAACAAGTGAAATCGGATCAACAAATTACTACCTATATGGCACGTCTGATCAACTAAGTGCCCATGGGGGAATCTATATATATATATATATATATATATATATATATATATATATATATAAATACCAACTTGGGCACAAAGTTGATCCAGCCCGACTGCCGTGCATTGCTGACTCCACCTTTTTCGTCTCACTACTCGACTCCGGTTGCATATATTGCATGCGGAGTGGCAACGTCGCAAAGTTGAAGGCGACGTTGCCACACATATTCATTGAGAAAGTGATATACGCGCATTTTTTTTCATTGAAATTTTGAACTTTATCGACTCCTTAACGGCCAAAATTCTGAAATGCTGTAACACTTATTGGCTCCAGTTTGTATACCAAATGCAAAGTCGTATGTTGATCCATGTCGGGATACAGCGTCTATGTGGCTCCATTTATATTATCAAAATTACAGCTTTATTTGATCCGACAAAACGAAACTATTTTAAGTAACGTAGGTATATTTTTTAATGTGCTTTAGTATTTGTTGGCTCCGAACCGAATATACAGGATGATTGGCTCGTAGATCTACCGTGGGCTATCTTTTATCATTTAGTATTGCAAATTTTATTTTATTTTTGAGTTAAGTATTCAATATTTCGTGGAAATTGAGAAAATTCTCCGTCTTCGACCTAATAGTTATAAAATGATTTTCATGTATCAATTGACTTCTAATTGGCATACAGAGTCTACCGCACGAAATTGGACTAAATGTCAGATAAAATAACATTTGATGGTGTTGTTGATTAGAACAAAAATATAATATTTGCCTGGCGTTTGTATTAAGTAGCTGTAATATTATTCTTAAATGCAGTAAATTTTTAAGGTTCCATGCTTGAGTTTTAGTCTAAAGTACCTTCCTACGTTTTGCGGTTTTGGGAGTTTTTTTCATTTTACCGTATGATTTGGGGCACCAGCAAAAAACCCATATTAAAATGAAGTAAATTACAATTAGCCGTTATTTATTATAAACAAGTATAATGTTTCAAAAAAATCACAATTGTAACTAAAATAAATAAAAAAATAATGCCCTTGAAAAAAAAACTACATAGTGGAATGCAAATAAACAATTGAAATTGTAATTTAAAGCTGGTCCTACCTCAATATTATTTACAGAAATACTCTTTGTACTTAATAACTATTGAATTTTTCATGTTGTTTTACTTAAGTCTTTTACTATTTTGCTGAAAAAACGTTATTTTTGGTTAATATTATTAGGTCATCATCATCACCATTGTCAACAGCCTGAAGACGTCCACTGCTGAACAAAGGCCTCCCAACAAAGCGCCACCTTGAGCGGCTTCTCGCCACCTACTCCCCGCGGTTTCCAGATCATCAGTCACCTAGTGGGGGGCCAGCCTACGCTGCATCTTTCAATTCGTAGTCGCCACTCCTCCTTTCGTTCCCATCGGTTGTCAGTTCTACGAGCGATTTGGCCTGCCCATCGCCATTTCAACTTGATAATTCTAAGAGCTATATCGGTCACTTTAGTTCTCCTCCAGATCTCCTCATTGCGGATCTTATTTCGCAGGAAAATACCGTAGCTCGTAGCACGATTTTGTGCTTACAAATGAGGCCATCACTAAGAGATCATATCTCAGTTCCCATCACTGATCGAAAACTTTTGTTTTCAGGCTTTGCGGTATTTTAGACGAAAAGATGGGTCGAAGCTTCTCGAACGCTGCCCAGCCAAGTTGGATTCTTCGCGCGACCTCTTTGTTGAAGTTGGACAGTCTGTCCTAAGTAGACATATTTGTCGACAACTTCGAGAGTATCAAAGATCCCAAACGCTAACGCTAACTGAAATTCATCAAACCTGCGTAAGAGTCGATTGATTCGTAATGACTCGAAAACAGCTTATACACGTGAAGCAAGATGGGTCTAGTTCTTCAATAAAGTGTTGTCACCTTTTTTGAAGAAGAGTACCACCACGCTCTAGTGCCACGCTTCTGGCGTTGTACCTTCAAGGACGACAGAATTAAATAACTTCTGTATAAAGGACTATAAGTACCGCTCTCAGAAGTTCGGTCGTAATTCCATCCTCACCTGGCGCCGTGTGGTTTTTAAGCTGCTTGAGACCCATTCTAATCTTGTACAGCCTGATATCCGGGATATCTTTGGTATAGTGTCGGACTAACTTGGCTCTGGTGTCCTGAGCTGTGTTAGTAGTGGGCTTACATGTCGAGGTGTATAACTGTCCATAGAAGTTCTCGATCTCTTTCAGAATCTCAGGCTTGGATGAAATAACACCACTCTCGTCTTCGATTTTGTCTCCAGTTTTTGAGAACTCCACTCCAGATTTCTTTATTGAGTTCACCGTACGCTGACATATCAACTGAAGACTGCAGTTTCATAGCTCCGATCTGCCATTAATTCACGAGTTTTTCTGAGAGCTTCCGAGTCTTCATTCGGCATTGATTCTTGAAGAATTTCTACTACTACTACTGCTTACTATTAGATAATAATGATAATAACCACTTCTTAGATAACATTTTAGTTTAGAGTTTTACTTTGCGCCAAATCTTAGAGTAAGATGCACAAATCCTATGAATATTATAAAAACTCCCGAAACCTTGAAACATGTAGGTACTTTTGACTAAAATTCGTACCTTAAAAATACGTATAAAAATCAATAATTTACTGAATTTAAGAATAATATTACAGCCATTTATAGAATTATTAAACAAGAAAATTTTATCTTTGGTTGTCATCAACACTATCAAGTTAAGGTTATTTATTTCAAGTTTAGTATAATTTTGGGAACAACGTTTACCGAAAGAAACTAATTGCGAAAGCTTGTGTGAGGGTATGTTTGTTACCTCTTCACGCCGAAATGGCTGAACGAATTTGGATAAACGTCCACTGCTGAACATAGGCTTCCCCCAAAGAGCGCCACTTTAAGCGGCAACTCGCCTCCTGCATCCATCGGCTCCCCACGGTTTTCACCAGATCATCGATCCACCTAGTAGGGAGCCGATCTAAGCTAAGTCTTCTGGTTCGTGGTAGCCACTCGAAAACCTTTCCGAGAGGTTTATAGAATGCAGAACTGAAACCTCTACTTAAATTGATTCAAACGTTTTAAAACTTACTGAACTTACTTTGATTTAATATAACCAATTAACAAGTAAATAGGACTAGGGTTTATTCACATTTAAAATATTCATCATCATAGGGAATTAACATCACAAAATCAACATAATCATCATTCAATGGTGTCAATAAGCACAAACATCGTAGCAGTCATCATCAGCTGTGTAATGTTCATAAAAAACAAAATTACACCAAAAATACTTAGTATGTATTATCCTATCATCATGTAACAAATATTATACTTTTCCGTCAGTTTGAATGACTATAAAAGATGGATGGAGAGGCATATTGGGTTTCGTTCTTTTGTTCCAGATGATACAGGTATTTCGTTTTATGAAATGGGTTCCTTTCCAAGGCCGTTTAAAAGATGTTATAGATTTGCGATAGTCTTCTTTATTTAGATATTATATCGAAATAAAGGAACATTTTTATATCTATAGGTTTTTTAGTTTGATACTTGTTTATGGTGGGGTTCCATAAATAAAAAAATGTGTTTGCCACAGTATGTTGATACGGTGCTGTACCTGCTGCAACAAAACAAAAAGTAACTTAAAACAAAACAAAAGTTGTCAGTAAATTTTTGTATAACCTCAATCTCCCCACAAATTCTACATTCATAGAATCTGTGTACTATCTAAATATTACAATTTTTTTTAAATCAGAGCGTTGGATCTGCGTTCATGTAGTTCTGCTGGAAATGTATCAAACAAACCTACCAACGCTAGAATCAAATCTGCTAGAAATGTATTATTATAAAAATCAGTAAAGAAGCAAAATGGATGTTGTTGGTGGTAAAAATATCAAAATAATTACACTAACCGTTACTAGCTTACCGTTACCTACGCTGATAATAATCATAGGTACTGGTAAAAATCGGCACACAATTTTTCACTGACCGCATAAACAATGCAGAGTTTAGCTCCGTCTTTAAGCCTCATGTAGAAATTGTGCTTGAATAAGATAATACCTGCCAAGGGCGCCAGCAACCAATTGCTGAGCTCGTGACAATTTGTGGGCTCTGATTGGCTCATTTGAATCGGATCAACTAGTGCTCAAACGCAAAAAAGGTGGATTTGTATAAAAAACACGTAATTATTATTATTACTGTCGATGGCATTTGTGGCTCCAATCGGAGCCACGTACTGACGGTGATGCGGTATTGGATCAACAAATACCACCCGGATCAACAAGTGAAATCGGATCAACAAATTACTACCTATATGGCACGTCTGATCAACTAAGTGCCCATGGGGGAATCTACAATATGTGCATATCAATATATAACTGTATACCTAATGATTTAAAAATGTTAACAGGCAATTTATTCAAGAAATCTTTGTACCTATGACTGGTTATTACAACACGCATTTTATATCTCATGAACCGTGTTATGTATTTTCACATAATTATTATGATGTAGGTATTTCTGTTGCCGCTATAACAAAAAATACTAAAAAACAGAATAAAATAAATATTTATGGGGGCTAACATACAACAAACGTCATTATTTTCTCGTTTTTGTAAATAATCGTACGGAACCCTTCGTGCGCAAGTCTGACTCGCACTTGGCCGGTTATTTTAGCTTGTATGTACCTATTAATTAAAAATCAAAAACAGTACAATTATTTTAACTTAGCTTTACACGAATAGCAGTTAATTATCCCATTTTTGGAGTATAATTATATAGTTATATTTTTTTTATCTATACCAAATCAATGCGTTAGATTTCATCAATGTTGGTCCACACGTGGCCGGTGTCAGGAGTAGGTAACTAGCATTGATCTCGTTCTAGGGTATACCTACACGTCCGTGGTAACTACATAGTTACAAAGAATGCTAATGAATTAAATTACACCCAGTGTCGGTGTCGGTACCTATATATTTGTAACTATAAAAATAGCCGCATCATTTTATGGTTACTCAGAGAACCGATTCCGTCTTCAAGGTTCATATCATTTTATTACTTACTTTCGTAGAAAACCCATCGCATTTTCGCGGTCACCGTGTATTAATAAAAGTCCAAAGCAAAGAGATTAACTCAAACCGAGTTTATCGTTATTCTGGAAAATTCTTCGAAAATCGAAATTCAAATTCAAAGTCAAGTGGACAGATAAAAAAAAATGTAAAAAAAATCTTATGGTTCTGTGTTGATGACTTCTTATTTGTTTCGTTTTTGTTTTCTTTATTATTATTTTTACTATGCATCTTTGTGTCTTATGAATAAATGATTATTTAATTTATTTTATCAAAAATGACGTGTAGGTATCATATAGGTGGTTTTTAATGTAATGCAAATAAATGTTTCAAATTATATTTTTTGTTCGTACTACAGATTTAGCCCAGTTAGTTTTATTATAGGTATATTTTGTAGGCACCCACAGAGCAAGAAAAATCGTAGGCAGGTACAGGTGCGAAGCGTACGTATTTTATTGCGCACCTTGCTCTGTGTAGGCACCTAATAAATTTAACTACCTATTATTATAGATTTTAGGTACCTGTACCTACCTAGATTAGAAATTGGGCATAAATCCAACACTACTTTCTTGACTTGAATAGGGCGAATTCTGTGTTGACATTATTGTTATCTATCCACGAAAACAGTCGATAACTAATTTTAGCATATTATGAGTAGGAGCTTAAATAGTGCAGGTAAGTGTAAGTACTTACCAAAAATCACGTAACGTGCAAAACGGCACTTAATTACTAAGAAAAATATAGTTATTACGCAACTCACCGTTTAGTTTAGCCTGTAATATCGCGTATTCGTGTTATCACAGCTCTATCTCAATCGATACAGTGTATCGCTCACATAATAGGCCAAACACATTGAAACTTACAAAATCAATACGCTTTCGGGGTCAGCTTTCAATGAAAACTTTTTGGTTATTTTAGTTCATTATGTAGATTCGATTATATTAATATAGGCCGTAAAAATTTAAAGAGGTGTAATTGTTTACTCCACAGGAGATTCCACGCGCGTGCTTCGCGGTTTTCGTGGATATATCGACTGAACTGAAAATGAAACCTGAGGAATCAAGCGAGCTTCTGAAGGAACGGTGTTGCCATTTAATGAGAGCTTTTCTCTCCCGTATTTTGGGCATTTTGGTTTTGTATTTCGGGTGTTCTATTATACTTTTTTTATAACACTCGTATATTTCTCTCTTTTGCCATTACTTCCCAACTGTTACTAAAATGTAATCTTCATAAGCGACTATGAGATCTCGACTATTGCATAGTCAATGGTAGGAAAGGACATTATTCAGCTTTGAAAAAAAAAATGTAAATAAATACCAATTTTACTGCTTATGCTTATAGGTAAAAACACCTACCTACCTTATACTTAAGTGTTTACCTAACCTAGTACTATCTAATCTACCTACTCTTTTTCAGTAACTCACACTGAATATTTATTAGCTCCTGCCTATTAACACTAATTAAATATTTTATTAGGCTTATTATTTTATTGGTGCTTAAGCTTCTTGAAGCTGATTAAAAATTTTCCTTACACTAGAAATATTATTATATTCTATTTAATAGTCTTTAATACTCATCTATAGGTAAGGTACTTATAATATTAACTTTTGAGATTGCTTAAACCCTGAACAGTGTAAAGCAACTGGCCAATAAGTAATAAATGAGATAAAGCAGTAAAATTATTAGTTTTATTAGTGTTAACAAATTGAAATCGCAGAGATGATATAACAGCCTCCAAAATCTATAAAACCAATGATTATTAAAGATAAAACATCATTAATGAACTATTAAAGTGAATATTTGAACTAGTAATAACAATTCGTATAACATTGGCAGTACTGATTAAAATGATAGATTTTTGGTACAATTACTTTAAGAAATGGCAACACTTTGATCAGCATTTATAAAGAACTACATTCAAACTTGGTAACATTAACTATTAACTTACCATTAATGAACTATTAAAGTGAATATTTGAACTAGTAATAACAATTTGTATAACATTGGCAGTACTGATTAAAATGATAGATTTTTGGTACAATTACTTTAAGAAATGGCAACACTTTGATCAGCATTTATAAAGAACTACATTCAAACTTGGTAACATTAACTATTAACTTACAACTACTATTGCAAGGAATGACCTTGTAAGGCTCGTACAGCTTAAAAATTGCACCATTTACAATACTATCTTTAACATAGCAACAATTAATTAAGATTAAAAACTTCTCTTCGTTACCATCAACAGCTTCTAGCAAGTGGCAGCCATAGTTGATACAAACTTTTTTAATTCGGAAAACAGTGAACTCTCCTTTCGGAATGACGAAATTCGAATTTGCCGCCAAAAACCTCTCGTGTTGCCAGAGTGACAAACTTGCATTTTGTTTTTTTAGGAGATTATTTAGCCGGAATGAAAGTCCATCTTTTTTGTATCGGATCTTTTTAGAATTTTTGTTGAAGTTGTAAAATGAGCTTTCTGTACTGCTCGTAGAATGTTGTCTCGGCTGTATGCTGTTGTTGTTTGATGCCAATTGAGTTTTACATGTTAATATTTCTATTTCATCACTGGTTTTGGTACTATTTTCAGGTGTGAGGATATCACTTATTGAGTTTTGGCTAGCAAGAGTTGTGTTTTCAGAGCTGAAGTGACTGTCAAAGAATGTTTGGACTTTCTTTGCTAAATCCAACTTAGCTCTTGTCATACTTCCATGATTAGAATAACACTCTTCAGTTTCGCTAGAATTCAATCTATCGCATTTGGAAGTATCTCTTTCTACAGCACCTTCAACTTCTTTTCTGTAACTTGTAACATTTTCATCTAAGTGCGATTGACGATTTTCGCTATTGAATGTATTTACATCTATATTGAACAATTTTTTTCGAACTTTAACAGCAGTTTTTGTGTAAACAGTTTTCGGAGCAAGTATAGGACTTTTTAGATGAGCTGTTTTAGATGTTAATATTGGTGACGAAACGGCGATGTGAACTGGAAACGATTGTGAAGGCTTCAAAATGGGAGATAACTGCGAGGTTGATTCATGACTGCTACTGCTAAATATAGGTGACTTTTCTTCACGAATTACCTTGCCTCTATCTATAGATGTGTCTAATATCCTTATACTTAAGTTAGAGATGTTTTTACGCACTTTCGTCTTGCGTTTTCTCTTCATATTACGCGTTTTGTTGACATTATAACAGGATTTGTCATTTATCGAATATTCTTCACTGGAACAGCTCGATGACCAATTGATATCTTCGGTATAATCTTGTGAATTCAATAAGCGAAATTTGTGTACAAACAGGTTTTCTTTTTGATTTTCCATAGTCCAGGCTTTACAATCACAACATTGAGTTTTTTTTTTGTTTTTCTTTTTATGGTTTCTATTTCTAATTTACTTTTAGTTTAGTACTTTTCTATAAAATAAATTCCCAAAAAGTCGATGTTTTTGTTGCAATTTATTTTTTATTTGAATATGGTTTGTCAATATTGACAATCATGACATGACAGTAGGGATGTAAAAAATAATATATCATTAAAATATCGTTTATTTTTTAAAATAATCGATTTTATTTATGGATTATTATTTATCAAAAAATCGATTATTTAGCCAGCTTTACCGGCAGTGTGTCCGACTTTTCGGGCTACGGGGCGAATACAACGCGCGAATGCTTCGAGGATAGTCAACAGCGAAGCTTCGCCGTTCTCTTTTAAGTCTAACCGCGGCATCACAATGATCGCTTAAGCTTTTATTGTTAGTAGAATGACTTTTGTGATCGAATATAACGAAAACAACGCTAATTCAGTCCAAGTGGAACCCACTATACATATAAACTTGTTTTTCTTTTAACTTGTGGAAATGCCTAAGTTGGTTTGGTAATGTTGGTAAAAATGACTGACTCGGTGACAACACGACATGATAGTTGCCACTTTATAAGGTTTCCCGATTTTTCGGTTTATCATTTTTCAATCATTAGCAGCCATGATTATAGGCTGACATTCAGAGACAATGCATCGATTTTACTCCGATCGAACTCACGTGAGTTCAAACTCCGGACTCGGCGAATATACTCCGCGTTGTTAAATTCACAGTCGAGTTCCAACGTAAATTCCGGCCATAGACAAGTGTAGTTTGACATTAGTGACTTACACGTTGCCTTTTTTATTTGGCCGTATTATGCTAAAAAGGGAGAAAACATAGCAAATATTGTATGAATAACTGAAACAGGAGATCAAACTTACTGGTGATCACAGATTAGAGAAAAAACTGGTGATAATTATATACTCTTTGAAGGAGACTTTAAAAAGCGCGCCATTTCTCTTTATTTGTTTTTTCAATTATTATGATTATTAAGAATGTTGTTATTTACCTAAATAATAAAAAAACGAGTGAAATTAAAACTTACAATGGAAATGGAAATAGCAATGGAAAATAAATCGTCTCTATAGTGTTCACAGTATTTGTTCACAAAATCTGAGGGGGCTAATAGCTCCATACATACAAATTCTAGAAACTAAATAAAAATAAATTCTTCATTTTAATAATAGAAAAGAACGGAGCCAAATTGCAAAGCATTGATGATTTCTTCATATTATGTGCATGGTAATTCCTAAAAGGTACCATACGAATTGATTTTTATTTAATAAACCTAGACCTACCATTAATTTTAGATTAATTCTATATTATAAGTTAGGTACCTCAAACAACTTAAAAAAGCATGAATAATGTGAATGTGAAGACACAAGCCGGGGAAGCAAAATCTATAATACAACAAAGAAAAGAAAACACACAGGAGCTGCCAGTAAATTACTACTAGATTTTTTTTAATTGTCATTTTCATTATAAATTATTCTATGAAGTACCTAATTATATTTCGTAATTTATTCATTTTATTCAATACTAAATACATTCCTTCACAAAAATCACATTAAAAATTGATTTTAAGCAGCATTGTTTTAAAAACATGCGTGATAATAAAGATGGTGGTGTCTGAGTACGGCTCGAGTCACCGATTTCGTGACTCAGCCCGTCTCATTCTCAGATGAGCATATACTCGTACTCCATTATGCTAAACTCGACTTTGAATACCAATTCGACCGAAGTTTGAGTCTAGACTCCAATTTTGACATAACGGAGTTTGAGTTCGAACTCGAACTCGTCTGTGAATGTCAGCCATAAACCTAGGATGTACAAGACCAACAATGACAGTTTAATGGCGGGCCCAAAAATTCCAAGAAGGTTGTGTGAAAAACTTTACTGTTGTTATGAGATCTTCAACATTTCTCACAAGTGTACATAAAGGGTATTTGGTAGAGGGTTAGCTAATTGTGGTGAGCGTGAAAGTGGATCTACCTACTTGCAAAATACAAATTCGTGTAAAAGCCGCTAGGTGTTTAGAATTTTTTTAAAGTGAGTAATTATTTAAAATTTTCGGATATTATGACGTTTTAAGTACACGGTTTTTGTCATGATTCTGGTCTCTTTTGAATATTATTTATAATCCCAAATGTATGTTTGATCCCTACAATACCAAAATAATAAGCTCTAAGCTCTTAATGTTAGAAAGATGAAAACTGAAGATCTTGTACAAAACCTCAAATAAGAAAACAATACTGTACCAGATGTACATCAACTATTGCTGGGGTTGGAGGGGCAGGAGCTCTTGAAGCAGGAAGAAAATACTGTTGCTGGTGTACTGGTAACTTTTTATTCTTGGAGCTGTTTACTATTTGGAGGCTGGAACGATACATGCCAGTAGCTTTTTCTTTTTTTTTTTTTTTGAACAGGCTAATGCTGTTGGTCTCTAACGACCTTTACAGCGTCACCGGGCGGGAGGGCAGGCGCTTAAGGCACCCAGCCGACAAAAGTGGGAGGCAACTAGCTCAAGGGCACCCCTGGGGTGCGAGCCTCGGCTTGGGCTGTTGCCGGGATAAGAGGATCGAGAAGGCTACGTCCGCTGGAGGAGTGGACCCTATGGAAAGTCGCGACCGTTCTAACTAACATACGGGGGGTACGTCGACCTCGCCGGCGGGGTCGGTGTCTGATTGTGTTACGCTGGTATCCTATACCGGTGCCGAAATCGGTACCTGAACCAGAAGGGCTAGACTGGTCCGGTGATCCTAGCGCAGCCGAAACAACGGCTGCTATAGGATCTTCCGGGTCGCTCAAGACGTGTCTTGGGCGTCGACGACGGGGTGACATGCCAGTAGCGTTTTTTTTTTTTTTTTTTTTTTTTTTTTTGAACGGGCTAATGCTGTTGGTCTCTAACGACCTTTACAGCGTCACCGGGCGGGAGGGCAGGCGCTTAAGGCACCCAGCCGACAAAAGTGGGGGGCAACTAGCTCAAGGGCACCCCTGGGGTGCGAGCCTCGGCTTGGGCTGTTGCCGGGATAAGAGGATCGAGAAGGCTACGTCCGCTGGAGGAGTGGACCCTATGGAAAGTCGCGACCGTTCTAACTAACCTACGGGGGGTACGTCGACCTCGCCGGCGGGGTCGGTGTCTGATTGTGTTACGCTGGTATCCTATACCGGTGCCGAAATCGGTACCTGAGCCAGAAGGGCTAGACTGGTCCGGTGATCCTAGCGCAGCCGAAACAACGGCTGCTATAGGATCTTCCGGGTCGCTCAAGACGTGTCTTGGGCGTCGACGACGGGGTGGAACGGCTACGCGCTCTATATTTATACAATATTTTCTTAACGAAAAGCTGCGTTCTTATTCGCTAGCCAATTACAGACGTTCTCTTTAAACCAATTCGGAGACTTTGTGGAATTTTCCATTACATTTTCTGTCCCCGTCTTTCTTTTTATGGAAATTTCCGTATGCAATGACCAATCAGAGCTCGCTACATTTTTCTATACAAATTTACTATTTAACCTCGTTTCCTTACCTTTTAGAGAGCACTCTACTATTCTAACATGGATCTTTACTTAAAAGAGAACACTATTCTAACATTCTCGAGACTTAATCTATTTTACATAGGTAGCTTATGTATTACAGTATAACATAATTATTCATTAAATAGATGTTTCGACGACGTTGTCCTGCACAGATACCCTCAATTAAAAAAATATTAAAAACAACCGTAGATAAAAAAATCTTCCAAAAACCTTATGTATTTCTTAATACAATGGTATACTACAAGTATTACAAAAGCTTATAAACTTGGCACAAATTAGGGTATAATGGGGAAACGCATTCCGTTTCCAATGCAAAATGCGATATTGCTAAAATAAATGCAAAGTTGGGTTTAAATACGCTTAAGTAGTATTAATTATCTTCATTAATCTATTATTTTTACATTTGATAGAGCCCCTGCGGTGCTACCAGTTCGTGGTCGCTACTCGAGAATCTTTCTTCCCCAAGAAGAAAGTAGGGTTGAAACAGTTATTATTAATGCAAATTAAGCAGTCCTGAAAGGGGGTGAAACAACTATCTCCATTACCGAAATAATAAATGATCCGATGCTTTTGTGTTTTTCTGATGCGGTATAAGTGACTCATTAGATCTTAGCAATGGGCAGACCCGGTAAAACTGTTTCGCCTGTATGGTTTTTTATTCTTTTTCTCTTTAAAGATTAAAAAAATCATATTGCGTCGTGCAGTGGAGAATGTTATTTTTTAGGGTTCCGTACCCAAAGAGTAAAGCGAACCCTACTTCTAAGGCTCTGCTGTTCGTCTGTCCATCTGTCAACAGGCTGTATCTCATGTAAACTTAATACACATTTACAGCACCATTAATAAGCAACGACTGTAAAGAGCTTCACAAGACTTCTGAGGACTGTGGTATCCAACTTCGAGCTGTTTACCAATGGCTCAAATAATCTTAGGAAGATATCATCTATCATTCGAGTGCAAACCGGATTTCATTCACCATCAGCGTGGAAAGTCTTGTTCTTTCATGTCAGCTTGCGCTGGTAGCTGCGTAGTTCTTATCAGTGCATTAGCGACTGCGGCACTGCATGTTTGCATGGCCACGGGCAACCGCCCATCGCTCGTACGACGCTTATCCACGGGTAACCGCCCATCGCTCATACGACTCTGATCACGGGAAACCGCCCTTCGCTCGTACGACCATCATCACGGGAAACCGCCCACCGCTCGTATGACTCGTGTGGAATCCACTGCTCGACCACTCGTACGACGCTCATAGCTGCTCCGCCACTCGTGTAAAACCATCACTCGTACGATGCTCATAACTGCTCCGCCACTCGTATGAAGCCACCGCTCGTACGATGCCCAAAACTGCTCCGCCACTCGTATGAAGCCACCGCTCGTACGATGCCCAAAACTGCTCCGCCACTCGTATGAAGCCACCGCTCGTACGATGCCCAAAACTGCTCCACCACTCGTATGAAGCCACCGCTCGTACGATGCCCAAAACTGCTCTGCCACTCGTGCGGAACCACACCACCACTCGTGTGGAGCCACCACTCGTGCGGAACCACCACTCGTGCGGAACCACCACTCGTGCGGAACCACCACTCGTTCGGAACCACCACTCGTGCGGAACCATAACTCGTGCGACGCTACCGCACGCTCGTACAACACTCACTGCTCGTAAGACACTCGCCTGGCGTTCTCAGCTGTTCTCGCCACCCGCTCAACACCCTCCGTCAGGTATCAAGATCGAGCGTCAGTCAGCACTCGTCACTCTGAAACTGGCGCTCGATCAGCGCTCCCACTCATTCGGTGTTCGCCCTTCTTTTGGCGCAATTTCATGGCACCCAAGTCAATCTCTGAAATAAGGTACAGCCGAACAAATAAAAAGCTTGCCAGCTTACGAGTTAAGTGAAATAAAAACATTTTAAAATTACCCGCAATTTGCGCGGTAAAAATTGACCAAAAGATAAATAAAAACATCTTTACTTACGTGAGTTATCCCACTTCTGATATGTAAACTTCCACTACTGTAAAGAGCTTCACATGACTTCTGAGGACTGTGGTATCCAACTTCGAGCTGTTTACCAATGGCTCATGGCTCAGTCATAATAAGACTGTGGTGGAGGTATGGTGGTGTTCTCCACTCCACTGCTCGATCAAAAGTGAAGTTTTAGTTTTTTTTTTGAACGGGCTAATGCTGTTGGTCTCTAACGACCTTTACAGCGTCACCGGGCGGACGAGTGTCACCGGGCGGTGAAGTTTTAGTCCAGCCTCTGCCGTTTTTAAAGGCCCCAGTACAATGACAACCCAAAGGGTATATAATTTACCAGAGTATCATTGTCAACAATAGCACCACCAAGTGACGATTCCACAGACGAACCTCCACAACAGTCCAAAGAGTATATAAGTCAATTACACTTCTATTTAGTTTAATATTTGTTTTGATAAAATCATTCTATATCGTTTACACTCATGAACCGCAATTAGACAGTTGACATTTTCACAAATTATGTACTTTTGTAGCCGCTATACCAACATAATTATTACACTAAAAACCAGAATAAAATAAATGTTTAAAGAGGCTCCCATACAAAAAAACGTAACTTTTTTGTCGATTTTAGGGTTACCTACCCAAAGAGTAAACCGAACCCTATTACTAAGACTCCGCTGCCTGTCAGCCTGTCTGGTCGTCTGTCATCAGGTTGTATCTCTTTAACCGTGATAAATAGACAGTTGAAATTTTCAAAGATCATGTATTTCTGTTGCCACTATGACATCAGTAATACTAAAAAACAAAATAAAATAAATATAATAATTATGTAAGGAGGCTCCGATACAACAAACGTGATTTTTGGTTTTTCTTATAGTAAAGTTTAAAATTACGCACGCCCCGATCCGGCGGAGATCAAAAATCTAACGTGAATAATCCTTTACACGTCAACAGACGGACTGTCAGGCCGCGGCAGCAGGTCGCGGCCGTGGCGCGCCCCCCCCGCACACTGAATCCCATTCCTGACGTCCCAAGCCTTCTTCATCAAAACAAAGCGGAGCGAACAACCACCCGCCTCGGACAGAATGTTTTGCATTGTAACGTCACAATCACTCAGGGAATAAGATATAAAGCTGCAAAAATATTATTTTGCACTTAGAATAGAACAGAATAGCGTTTATTTAACTTCATAATGCTAAATTACATGCTAAGTTACACAATACACAATACAAAAAGCAAAAATACACACCAGGATCTTAATTAAGTTTTACATTATACTGTGCATATAATTACTAAAAAAGAATTTTCGTGTTGACGCTGAAAGGGCGTTCAGCTCAGCATAAATGTCAAGTGCCTACCGGTACCAGACGCTGATTTTCAGCTGAAACCCCGCGGGTGGTTAATTTTTTTCAGACAAAATATTACTAAATTTTACTAAAAATATTACTTGGATAATGGTATGAAGCATTATCACAAAATGCTTCGCAGTGAATTAAATGGCGGTGATAGTATCACCACCCTTTAATTAGCATATAATATTATGTAGTCTTGTGTGGTAAAATGGTAATGAACATAGGGTAAAATTCATGTAAAATTTAACAAGCATTGGTAAAATGAAAACCTAGGTTGGCAGCACTGCCGTCCGCCATGTTATTAAGCTAACTTCAAGTCAGTGCGGTGTGCTCCAAAACAAATACGTGCGTCCGCAATATTTTGTTGTTTATCGCTATCATAAAAACCCAAAATAACATCCCCAATTCCATTCTGAGCTCGGATTGTTGCTGTACATTATTAAATAACTAATATTAACCCGATTTCGAGTTCCGTTTGGTCAACCGGTCGATTCGTCGCCACTCGCCACCTGCCACAATGGAAGTTGAGCGCATTGCTTCCGACTCGGAAAACGTGGCGGTGGAGGGCGAAAAGCCGACGGTGGACGTAGGCGCCGGTGATGCCGCGACATCCCATTCGGAACGTTTGCGTCGCAAGAACAAAAAATACGCGCGTACTAACAGCAAGGAAAAAGATGGCGTTGCCGCGGTCACGCCGTTGCCGAAGTACCGTAGCTGGAAGAACAGCCGCAGGCCTCGCAACGGCCACGGCAGGGGTCTACCTAAGAAAGGTAAATATTATCTTCAACTAGCCGGCATGCCGGAGAAATTTCTAGAAGCCATGCAACGTGAACAGAGCTGCGTTTACGTAACATTGTTTACTACGCAGTAAAAATAAAAATGCGTTTTACTACATAATATTATGCATGTACGCGGTTCGATGCTTCGGTAGACCCAGCCATGATGTCTGTCTCAGCGCATTGCGCAGTTTCGTTCTGATTCTAATTAAAAATAGACGACTATGGTTACCTACATGTGCCGCGTCGCTTTTAGGTCAATGTAGTATATTGACTTGTTATGCAATCAATGCTTGTAAACAACTTTCATCATCCAAGGCTATACTAGACTTAATTCCCGGAGACGCGCCGCAGCTGTCGGCTGTGTAAATTAAAAATAAAATTATGTGAACAAGCATACAATAAATAGGAATAGGAATACAAATGAATAATGAATGTGAATAGGATACAGGAACGAGTTTTTGTTGTTTCTGCCTCTAGCTGCCTTGTTTTGCGCTGTATTTAGTGGGTCAAGGTCGATTTTGTTTTTGGTTTGCCAATTTAGCAGAGGCTTGGGATTTTACATGGGACATAAGAAATAAGATTCTATTCTCTTCTCAATGTTTTCATAACATAAGTGAGTACTTATATAGAAAAGAAGTTTAAATGTAGTATGAGAAGGCGCCGCGGACCTTTATCCTTGAACTTGAATTGATTTTTAGTATTAGTAAAATACTGCTGCATATTTAAATGTGTGTTGGAAATTTTGTCTCAATTGGTGCACTTGTTAATATCATGATTCATCTCCTTTTCAAACTATTCTCATGCCAAATACATCAGTATTTGCTTAGCCAATTACTCATGAAAAAGTAACAAACAGAATAAGATACTTTCGAATTTATTATGTTAATATGGATATTAAAACTATTATGACATTTAAATCAATTCTTATTTTACACTAGCTGCACGCTGTACTCACAGGTATAAAGTATCCACCCAATTTCGAGTATATGTATAAGCTATCTCTATTCTAAATTTTATCCAATCCATCCAGCCATTGCGGTGTTTACAGGAAACGAACATTCACACACACAAACTTTTGCATGTACAATTAGTAATGGGAGTAGGATGGGGGTGATGTCCTGTACTGATGTCCTGCTTGGGATGTATTAGGCATTTTTGTCTGCTATTATCTACCCAATCCACCCTAGCTCCTTAAAGTAACAGAAAGGCTCTAGCCAGCTGGCACAGCTGGGAATCTAGCAAAGATCTCTTTCCATTAGCGTTAACGCCAAACGCTAGCTCCAAACTATTGGAATGGCATTACCTGCAGAAAAGTGAGCAATTTCTGAAATCTAATTTCCATACATTTTGTTTTCGTTTGGTGTTAAAACTAATGGAAAAGGATGTTTGCTAGACCCCGCCCCTGCTCCTGTGTATTAGTAATTTCTTAGCACTAAAAATTCATACAAAAATGCTATTGTTTTTAAATATGTACAAAATATTTTTATCATAATATCAACAGAGCATATCTAGCATTATGTAGATAACCTTGAATGGGGTATATACTTTTGTGTAATCTGTTGTTATTTCATGATATGAATCACATTTGTTTGTTATGTTCTTGATATGGAATCTTATGTGAAGTTAATATGAATGCTACATCTTGTAAGTAGGTATTATGAGACCTCTCTTAAAATATTGACATAAATAAATAATTATGTGTGAACATTTCACACAGCACCATCTAGCCACTAAGCAGAGCTTGTACTATGTTTTTTTTTATTCTTTATAGGCAAAGCATCTGCAATGCGATGGTGCATGTAAGCATCAAGAATGAACATGCAAGAATGAACAAGCCTAGAAAATACCTGTTCATTCTAGACTTGAAGGCACCCAAATCATAGTTAGCAGGTCATTCAAACAGATAATATTATCATTATTTGATAATAGACGAGCAGCATTCCTGCTGATATGTCTATATCCACAGTGTTGGAAGATCATAATGGTAATTTCGGTAGTAATTGTGAAATTTGATTAGTTTGTAGCCAGTTGTCAAGTTTATTTTTGAAGGCATTCACAGAGGTTGCGGCTATGACATCTTGCGTAGAATTATTTCAAAAACTTAAATAACATGGTATATAAATACACTAAACTAAACAACTTAAATAACACTGTTTTAAAATTTCACGGTTGTTTACTATGTTTTTAATAGTACTTACGGAATATTTACCGTGATTAGAATCATTTTTGAGTTCCCTATATTTCTGCACAGTTACATGCACCATTTTTACGGGTAGAATGAATATGCGGGTGGATGATAAAAAGTTCGAAATGTTAGGAGCAGACATAACGGTCTACCCTCTTTCTTACTCTTTCACTGCAGGTACCATTTGCATTCGTACTGGATCGTAACTCGCAACAATACACACTCACTGTATCACTGCATATGATCTTATCACATTTTGAACGCGTATTATTTTTAATGCAACCTAATACTGGACTCCACGCACTAGCCAGTTGGAAACCATCACCTCGATTGAAGTTTTTATATTTCAAGTTCTCAATGGCTTCCTTTACCAGCCTAGGTATATAGTGATGCTCGGTAGATTAAATTTGTTTCTTGTCCAGTTCAATCCAGTGATTAGGCCCTGAGTCCAGCAGATGTTCCGTTATGGCAGATTTGTGTCTTTCATTATTTTTCACTGCTTTTATGTGTTCCTTAATGCGGCATGTGTCAGTTCGCTTAGTCTGACCTATATACGAAATTCCGCAACAACAATTCAATTCAATTAATTTATTGATAAGATATTTTCTTACATGTCAAAAACTGCAGCTGATTTTATAACTCTGAACTCTAAAATTATTCTTATCACAGTAAATATCCCGTAAGTACTATTAAAAACTAACTTAAATAACTAAAACTAACTTAATAATAAATATATACACCTAATTAAAAACGAAAACGATTGATGGAAACTATAACTGTACGCGCCGCTTATTTAGTTATATTTTTTATCTATATTTTAAAACTACCCTCATACACTCACTCGTTTACACGCATTTCCTTGTCTATCCTACCCTACCCTAAGTTTGCATTCACCTGTGGTCGTCGCAAGACGCATAAAACGCATCGCATAAGTTTTTGATACCAAGAAATCAAAAACTCTTTGAAATATCCGCGGCCGCGAGTGATTGGACTTCTAACGCTGAAACTATTGTTAGAGATTGTGATATGTGCAACAAACCAGTGCCGATCTGAATGGATTACTCTACATCGAAGGACTAATATTCTAAAACCACCAGTTACCCATTCTGCACCTCCTAATCTATATCACATCTCTTTCAATAACTAAAACTATTATCTATTCTGTACTATAACTACATTTGTTTCTGCGATATAGGATTTTCCATCCATCATAGTAAATAAATAAATATGTGTGAAAATTTCACACAGCACCATCTAGCTCCAAACTAAGCAAAGCTTGTACTATGGGAACCAGATAACTAATACAATACTTAGATACTTTATGTTTGTAAATACATACATAGAATACCACATAACACCCAGACACAGAACAAACATCTATGTTCATCACACAAATGTTTGTCCTGCGTGGGAATTGAACCCACAGCCTACAGTTCAGGAGGCAGAGCTACTACTAACTGAGCTATCAGTCTAGTCAATCAATCAACAGTAATTTATATTAAAATTTTACAAAGTAAATGCTTAGAGTTAGCAATTTATCATATTGGACATGTCTTATCCAAAGTAGCATGTTGTTTGTGGTCGCACTAGAGCTTATCAGCTGAGTAGGTACCTAATGCTATACCTACCTACTGTCATTAGCGAGATAATAGGGATATTAATAAATAATTTCCTTATCAACTGTCATTGTTGTGTTTTTTAGTTATTTTTTTTCATGACATATCTTACAACTTTATAAATAAACTTGGAGTTTGGATTAGTTATTTCGACTTGTCTTATTTTGTCATTCAAATATCGAACTTGATAGAAAAAGACAAAAGGTGGTTTAACTAGTCCAAATCTACTCCACGTTTTTTTTTTAATAATAAGGCTGTTAGTGTTTTTGGGTAGAGTTGAGAGAGAGAAACGTTATATGTTACAACAACAATAATAATAATAAAATATGATCACATACATAGACCCTGGGTGGACCCTAACTAGGATTCCCTGTATCTAGGGACCCAGGAACTACGAGGACCATCCCACAACACCCAGACACAGAACAAGTATTTCATCTTTTTTTCTGAGACCTATCATCTAGTTTGTAGTAGAAAGTTTTCTAATTCTGGAAAAAACATCAATATTTCAATGTTCAATCTATTTTTCTACGGTATTTTTGTACTAAACGAATTCTGTCAGCCTGTGAGCTAGTACGAATAAAATTAATAATTAAGCAACATTGAATAAAGCCATGTATTCTGCCTCAGGCGGCGCGGGAGGCAAGGGAGTATGGGGCCTGCCCGGCTCGGAACTCCTCGAAGAGTATGTTGAGGACATGAACGACCCCAACTACGATTCTGAGGCTGTCACCAATGGAGACGTGGAGTTCAAGCAGGTTATCGTGGAAGCTGAGCCGCAGGAGATTGTGGTGAGTGCTGATTTTGAGGTTATGGGCCCAGCTGATGTTTTAAATATTTGTAGGTTATGGGTCCACGTGTGGTCATTAGTATCGAAATAAATATATTAATAAAGGAAAAGAACTTAATCATGAATGAAATTTGACTCAGCATCCATCCACTCTTGTATTTTAGAGTGTGTTTAGCCAGCGTCAAGTAGTTATCTTTAATGTTTTATCATTATGGATTATTTCACGTAGACTCAATTCATACCCAAGTAAGTGGAGGCAACTTTACTAGAAGCTTCTATGGAGTTTTGGAAGCAACACGAAGAACCACGTTTCACCACATTATATCACTTCCCCACACTCATGCTCGTTATTCAACACTTAAACGTAAAACGCCACCAATTTTAAACATTAACACACTGGCTGGTATAATAAAAGCACGTGTTTTGAAAATTAATGCTTTCCAACGACGTGAACTTTTCCGGTTTCCCGCCAAAAATCATCCATATTATTCGCTAACGAAGTTTCTCCTTACACAGACTTTTTCTGAAAAACCAAGTATTTATTTTTAGGCACTTCCCTCCATTTTGATATAGTAACCTTATCGTAGTTGCCCCCCATTCGTTGCAAACTTCACGCATATTGATCTCACAGGTTTGACCTTGAATAGCTTTTGTTATTACGACATGTCTATACTATTATATATTGAGTATTCTGCGGTCAATATTTACCAGATACGGCGCGTTAAACATTGTATGAATTACTTTAATGGTTATATTATGTTCTGAATATTATACGCAGCTAAGTTATTCACGACTTTAAGCAGACTTTAGATTTGATTTGTATTGTTTTAAGTTTCATTTTAGCTTGTCCTTGGCATGTGAGATTAGTTTTGTCTATTGAAAATAATGGTATTATAGTTTATTTAACACGATTTTTTTACTCGCATTAACAGCCGGTAGATGTCTACTGCTGAACACAGGCCTCTCCAATGAAACGCCATTTTGGGCGATTGTCATGGGGGATTACCACCATAGTGACCACGTTTCGCAGGCGGCTTGGTGATCGTTGTTTTGCATTTGTGATGATGTTTAGACAAACATACGTATTTATAAAAAAAAACTGCTCTAAATAAATAAATAAATAACGCCCAACGACCACATACATAGATCCTGGCCCCTAACTAGGATCCCCTGTATCTAGGGACCCGGGAACTACGAGGACCATGGCCCTACAACACCCAGACACAGAACGAGTATTTGTATTGTTCTTACTTGTCTTGTCGCGGGAATCGAACCTGCTGCC
This sequence comes from Ennomos erosarius, assembly GCA_963580505.1. Lineage (NCBI taxonomy): Eukaryota > Metazoa > Arthropoda > Insecta > Lepidoptera > Geometridae > Ennomos > Ennomos erosarius. The sequence continues at coordinate 5,694,440 of OY757005.1, read as the reverse complement.
TCCGGGTTATGAGCCGAATACGCATGATGACTTAATTTTTTTTGGATAAATTATTTATTACAAAAGATAAGCATTTGTGAAAACAAAAATTAAATATCTCAAAAATGAGCAAGTTACAAGCATTTCGAAAACCGGAATAGAAAGAGATAGCTCAAACGGCCAGTGACGTCAGAGAAAGGTCGTTATAGAACCTCATTACTAAGCTGTGGTAGCTTTTCATACAATCTCTTTGGCATGTGACGTCACTAGTAGATTTTTCATAGTAACCGTGGGGGCGCTCTGTTTCGCGAGAAAGGGACAGGAGATGCCTCCTGTAGAAACTTTAAAAGCTTATTACTCCGTGATTTATTTACCGATTTTGCTTATTTTTCAATTATTGCATTCATTTTTAATAGTAGTCATCATACCTATTGTTAACTACCACGTCACAGAGGCTGGTACATTATAAATATTTATTTTATATAGTAAGTTAGGTATGGAAGACGGGGGCGACCGCGCCTCTAACTAGATTTGGTCGTTGCGTCATTCGGCCGCGTGCTTCATAAATAATTAAATAGTAGGTGAATTGTAAATACAGTTAAATATACAACTGCGTTGATAGGTATTTGCTGTCTATTCGGTGTTTACCGAGTTGAGAAGAAGCAGGAGTTTTTCAACTCGGTTTCTAGGGTTCCGTACCCAAAGGGTGAAACGGGCCCTATTACTAAGGCTCCCCTGTCTGTCTGTCTGTCTGTCTGTACAAATACTGAATAAAAAGCAGGTTTTATGTTTTAGTAAGTCTTTTATTTTTGCAAATCACAACAGTCACATCTATGCACTCGCCATTTTTCCCACAGACTACAATAATATATAGACAGGGATGCCAGCTTAAATATTACATTGTGTACTCATAACACTGTCACCAGGCTATCCCCCATGAACCGTGATAGTATAACGCCTGTCATTAAAGAAACGAATCTGACGCAAACGAGAAACTTTTATTTTCCCTCCTCTACTATTGCGTTTAAGTGCAGAGGGAGCGAGACAGCAATAGAAATGTTTGCTCTTTTCAGTTCTTCTCTTTATTGAATCGCGTTGTAAGTAAGACACTTGAAATTTTCACAGATGATGTATTTCTCACACACAGAACAAGTATTTATTGTTTCCTTTGCGCAAATATCCCTGGAACCCGCAACTCTTGGTTTAAACTCCCAGCTAAACCACCACGGAACAGAGGCTGTCAAAAACAAAAATTACTGAACAAGTCGAGCTCGGAAGGGTTTCGTACCATTGTCTATAAAAACGAGCAAAAAATCACGTTTGTTGTATTTTTTTTTATTCTGTTTCTTAATATTTGTTGTTATAGCGGCAGCAGAAATACATCATCTGTGAAAATTTCAATGGTCTAACTATCATGGTTCATGAGATACAGCCTGGTGACAGACGGACAGAGAGACATACAGATTGCTAGCGTACAGCAGAGCTTCAGTAATAGGGTTCGCTTTACCCTTTGGGTACGGAACCCTAAGACCAAACAGTCCACATCAGAGTCCGAACTCCGTGGACATTGGAGCCCAGCCAACAAACAAAATTATCATCGTAAACATGACCTATGTTTACATGTAGTAATATACCTCTGTCGCGTCATGACTAAACCACGTATTTGATGAGAGCCGATGGGTGCACGAGGCGAGCAGCCGCTCAAAGTGGCACTCTGTGGGGGAGGCCTATGTTCAGCAGTTGATGTCTTCAGGCTGTTGCTTGCCACTTTGAGCGGCTCTCCGCGGTTATCACCATGTTTTTAATCATGTTCTATTAGCTTTTAAGCTTGTTTTAGTAAACAATGTAAAAATAAATTTTTAAAATCGCAGTGTACCTCTAGTGAACAATAAACCGAATTCTGCGCAGGTCACGTGGGGCCGACTAGTCTCAAGTTCTTTGCCCCTGCTGTAATGTATGTGAATTATTTATTTTTTACATATTATACATACAAATCAAAACGGGCCCGATTTGGCACAGTCTTGCCTGAAATGCATAATATACCGAGTTCGCTGACACATACGCACCAGGGTATATCGAGTCAAGATGTGGAGTGGAACTTACTGTAACCTCTACTAGTGGAAACATTACACTATGCTGCTATCATAAATGCTACTTTTAGGGCTCCGTACCCAAAGGTTAAAATGGACCTTATTATTATTACTAAGGCTTCGCTGTCCGTCTGTCCAGTTGAAATTTTCACATATGGTGTGTTTCTGTTGCAGCTATAACAAAAAATACACAGAATAAAATAAATATTGAAGGGGGCTCCCATACAACAAACGTGATTCATTTATTTTTATACATAATGGTACGGAACGGAACCCTTCGCGCGCGAGTCTGACTCGCACTTGGCCGGTTTTATTTAAATTATTCCATACAGTTCTAGGCATGTAAATCTTGATTCTCATATTACATTCACTACCCCACATAAAGGGGTGCGTACGTACGAACAAAAAACTGGCGTTTTCCCTCGCTTTATTATTATTATGCATAGGGAGGACACCCCTATGAAGTGCGTGGTTACAGCGCATAGGGGTGGCCTACACAAAAAGTTATCGATTTTAAAATATTGAAGTTCAAGGACATTGTACTTACGGGCAAGTAAGTTAATTTTTTATGCTAGAATAGGTAATAGGTAGGTACCACCGCTTTGCTAGATATTTTGCTGCCAAGTACAAGAGCCTCGTACGTAGTGTGAAAGCATTAGATAGATATACAGAAAATGCTTTATTGCACAAGAGTAAATCAAGTACATAGGCGAACTTAATGCTAAGTAGCATTTTCTTCCAGTTAACTTTTGTGTAGTGCTGGTTGAAAAGGAATAAGAAAAAGAATTACCCAAATAAAATAATCTATAAGAAGTGGCAATGGATAATAATTTGAGTTTAGATAGATAAGATTATAAACAAATAATACATATTAATATCTTACATATTTTATATTAAACCTATTGCATTAGTAAGCACTGTAGCCATACTGAAATTACTGCGCAAATCATTCAATTCAACACATTCAACCACATGTTACATTTGAAATTTGCGGCTGTAAGACAACTGGATAACCTCTGAACGGCAGCTCGAATCTTGCATCCATCGGCTCTCCGCGGCTTTCACCAGATCGTCGGTCCACCTAGTGGGGGGTCTGCCTACGCTATGTCTTCCGGTTCGTGGTTGCCACGCGAGAACTTTCTTCCCCATCGGTTGTTATTTCTACGAGCGATGTGGCCTGCCCATTGCTATTTCGACTTGCTAATTCTAAGACCTACATCGGTCACTTTAGTTCGCTTGCTATCTCTTCATTTTAGATCCTATCTCGCAAGGAAACCACGTGTCTTTGAGCTTCTAATGAGGTTAACAGTAAGAGACCACGTCTCAGTTTCATAAGTCATCACTGGCAACACACACTGGTTGAACATTTCGTTTTCAGGCTCTGCGCTATTTTGGACGAAAAGATAGGTCGAAGCTTTCCGAGCGCTGCCCAGCCGAGTAGCGATTGACCAGTCATACCAATGTCGAATCTAATTTGTCCCATAGTTCAAATAATATCATTTGCGCGATGCATTCCAAGCGTTGTGATTGCCTCCTATCCTTGCCATGCATAATGTATTGTATTTGCATCAAGGCCATATTTAATAATAATATAATAAACTGTTATCCATAATAAAAAAAATTGTTTGCAGCGCAAAGCCGAGCCGGTAGTACTGGAGTACTTTGAACATGGCGACACGAACGCGGCCGCGGAAGATTTCCTTGAGTTCCTCACTCCAAAGCGAAGCCATTTGGTAAGGATTATAACATACCACTTATATTGACTAGCCCGATAGCTCAGTTGGTAGTAGTTCTGCCTTCTGAACTGAGGGCTGTGGGTTCGATTCCTATCCGGGACAAACATTTGTGTGATGAACATAGGCTTGTCCTTTCACGTCATCCTGAGACATCTCACATCACACAGTCTAGTAAAAAGATTACTAGACTGTAAGATCAGGTCATAAAGTCTCATTTGCCCAGTAATTTCATTAGCTAGAATGCCCTTCTAACCAGAAGACAGTGGTGCTTGCACACTACTGCTTGGCGGCAGAATAACTGGCAAAGTGATGGTACCTACCTAGACGAACTTTGCAGAAAGTCTTACCACCTAGTAAATGTAATTTCACGTAATTATTAAATCTAGCTGAACCGCCCCGGCTTCGTACGGGTTAATAAATTTCGCGGTAACCTTGTTACGTACACTTTGGGTTACATTATTGCAGTTTTAGTAAGGATCCCTAATTTCTTGAAAATATAATATAGCCTATGTCATCCGGGGATAGTGAAGCTTCACAACAGTGAAAGAATTTTTCAAATCCTCTCAGTAGTTTCGGAGCCTATTCAATAAAAACAAACAATAAAAAAAAATTAATATGTGTGGACATTTCACACAGCGCCATTTAGCCCCAAACTAAGCATAGCTTGTACTATGGGAACTAGATAACTGATACAATACTTAGATACTTTTAGTTTAGTAAATACATACATAGAATACAATATAACACCCAGACACAGAACAAACATCGACGTTATAGAATGAGAAGCAATTAAACAACTAATGTTTATCATCCTATTAACAAATAGGAGTCGTTTTTCTCCAGATTTGCGAGACCATAGTAGAAATCGCTCTCGACCATAAGCCGTCCCACTGCGAAATGGCTTCGGTGCTCGTCTCGGATCTGTACGGGCGTCTCTTCTCTGCCAAGGATATCGGATTTGGTAAGTTTTTTTTTATTTCCTGACGAAATGGGAGGTCGTATTTGGTAAACTTGTTTTTTGTATATTTTGGCTCCACACATAGGTTATTTAGCCAGTGTCAAGTATTATATTTTCATCGTGTTATAAAATATTTCATGCAAAGTCATGTCCTAGTCATAGTCATAGTCCAGTCTAAGTCATGCTCCAGCAAAGTGGTGGCAACTTTACTAGAAGCTTCTATGGAGTTTTGGAAGCAACATGAAAAATCCCGTTTCACCACATTATATCACTTGCCCTCACTCATGCTCGTAATTCAGCACTTAATGCGTAAAACGCCACCAATTTTAAACATTAACACTGGAAAAAACAAAAGTTTTGAAAAACAATACAATGCAACGACGTGAACTTTTCCGCGTTCCCGCCATAACTCTTTGGTAAACTTATTTGAGTTAGAATCTTTTTTGAAATTCTCTGTAACGGACGACGAGCACCTCTGTACAATCGTTAATGTATAAGTTCGTTATAGGTCAATTAATTAGAATTGTAAAAATATCCCGTAGAGAGAACGAGAAAGATCTCGAAACAAGGACACAAGATTGGTGTGTGAGAGAGAGGTCGAGAAAGAGATAGCAATAGGTATTCTCGATGTTAGACAAGGACGGCAACAACTAAGCCCTGATTGGTCGAGAGGGGTTAGCCTACTGATGGCTATACCGGCTAGTTGCGCAACACCAATCGGGGCATAAATTAGGAAGAGGTTGACCGCATTAGTGGGTCGTACTAGGTAAATCGAGATACTAGGTGACTCTGTGACTGTGACTCAGCCATATCTGTGACAAATACCTGTGAATAAATACTAGTATTTATTACTCGCGGCACAAGTCACGTTTACAGGACGTAGATATATAATAGGTGTGTCTTTCTCTGACGCCTATGTGGGAAAAGGATGCACCTATTACTTTTGAATTGACGGCTGGCAAAACATGTCGCTGTCACAGCTCCTGTGAAAAAAATACTAGGTTTGTCCCTCTCTGGCACGCTACAGACGCCTTCGTGAGAAAAGGATGCACCTATTACTTTAGCACGCTCTCATAGACTCGCGCACAAGTCACAGTGTCGCTGCCCCCGGAGGTATTTTGTCACTGTGACTGACTGTGACTTTCTTTTATCAGTGACTTTTACCTGCGACGATAAATACGCCTCACGCCTAGACCGCATGCATGCAGTTTACTCAAGTTAATTCTAACTAAGAAACAGTGAAATAAAGTGAAAATAACAGTGAAACATCGACCTTATGGTGAAGAATTAACGGATTGAGTTTGTAAAGCGCCTATTATTCGCAGCAACCTACAGTCCTTCAGTACAGGTTCCATACCCAAACTAGGGTAAAGCGAACCCTATTACCAAGGCTCCGCTGTCCGTCCGTCTTGTCTGTCTGTCTGTCACCAGGCTGTATCTCGTGAACCGTGATAGTTAGACAGTTGAAAAAACATAAGTAATGAAATAAATATTTAAGGGGGCTCCCATACAAAAAACATGTTTTTTTGCTAGTTTTTATAGATAAAGGTAAGGAACCATTCGTGTGCGAGTTCGAACTCGCGCTTGGAGACTTATTTATGCTAATGGATGACGTGACGATCTAGTCATTCGCCTGATGTTAAGCGACACAGGTGCCCATAACAGATTGATCACACGGAACTTTAAAATAATAAAGTTTCGTGGCACTGCACTGCGCACGTCATCCTGAGACAGTAATCAGATTACTACCCTGTGTAATCAGGCCATAAAGTCTCATTTGCCCAGTAATTTCACTAGCTAAAATGCCCTTCAAACCGCAACACAGTAGTGCTTGCACACTACTGCTTGACGGCAAAATAACTGGCAAAGCGGTGGCACCTACCTAGGCCAACTTTGCTGATAAGTCCAGGCAGGTTTGCAGGTAAGTTACTAGGTGGTAGGACTTTTTGCGATAATAATGTGTATTTTTTTATCCTACAGCGTTCGAGAGGTTACTAGAGAAGCTCCCAGACTTGGTATTGGACACTCCGGATGCAGCAGTACTTCTATCAAATTTCATAGCAAGATGCGTCGCCGACGATTGCCTTCCGCCCAAGTTTGTGCAGGCGCAGTCTCAGAGGGACCTCAATGCACCTGCTAGGTAAGGGGCTATAGTAAGGGTTGAATATGTCAGCCCAGATAATATAATACCTACAGTACAGATGCCTCATCCCATACAACGGAATAACGCGGGCTGTTTAACGAATTATTTTATTTCTGCATAACGCAAGATTATCAAGCGACATTTATTGCATGTTGGCGAAGTATTGGGGCAAATGAATACACTGGACACTAACTAGTAACTCTCTAGACACTACATTTATTTCACGTTCGGGCTGTTTTTCGTTTGTACCTGATGAGACCCCGTGTCTTCAGCTTTATGGCGAGGAAATACCGTGTGATCATGTAACTACGGTAGAAAGAAAAGAAAGAAATAAAATACATTCGTTCCAAAACACACACAATATCATAAAACAAAAATAAATTATGTAATTTAAAAATAACCGGCCAAATGCGAGTCGGACTCGCGCACGAAGGGTTCCGTATCTATAAAAACGAGCAAAAGAACCACGTTTGAAACACATATTTATTCATTCATTTATTTCATACCAAGTTTTACCTGGGATTACATACTAGGGCCGGTAAACATCGCAAAGGTTTGTCTTGGCACTAGGGGTCCTCTAAAAGCTAGACAAAAGTAAATACTACATATGACATCAATTACTTACCCTTGCTATTACACACTCACTTGTGCAAGTAAGTGTACAATAACACAGTGGTAAACATAAGCTCTTATAAATATAAATAAAATAAATATGTGTGGACATTTCACACAGCGCCATCTAGCCCCAAACTAAGCATAGCTTGTACTATGGGAACCAGATAACTGATACAATACTTATATACTTTTTTGTTGGTAAATACATACATAGAATACAATATAACACCCAGACGCAGAACAAACATCTATGTTCATCACACAAATGTTTGTCCTGGGTAGGAATCGAACCCACAGCCCTCAGTTCAGAAGGCAGGGATGCTACCAACTGAGCTATCGGGCTCGTCATAAATTTCCCGTTATAAATTTCCCCTTTTTTTGTATGGCCCCTTTAAATATTTATTTGTCAGAATGTATCGCTCCAGACATAGTTCTATGGGCGTGGATATAGCAGGCGAAGAGAATGAGACATCTCACGTACAATGAATCTCTTTACGTAGGTAATTACGAAATTCAATGACTTGGGGACAAGGTGTTCCGCTTAGTAACGAACGCTGCTACTGCCCAACGCTCATTGGTTGCCGATCGACTATTCAAGCAGCGTACGTTACATAGCGTTACACCAGAGATGGCGCCACTTCGCACCTCTTGTCCGCCAAAACTACACTAGATGGCGCTTAACAAAATCTTTAGGTCCATAACATAACTTAAAAGTGCCTACATAATATTTATTCTGGTTTTTAGTATTTGTTGTTATAGCGACATCTGTGAAAATTTCAACTTTCTAGCTATCACGGTTCATGAGATACAGCCTGACAGACAGTCAAACAGATGGACAGTGGAGCCTTAGTATTAGGTTCCGATTTACCGTACTGTACTAGGTGGTAAGACTTTTCTGCAAAGTTCGTCTAGGTAGGTACCACCGCTTTGCCAGTTATTCTGCCGCCAAGCAGTAGTGTGCAAGCACTACTGTGTTCCGGTTTGAAGGGCATTGTAGCTAGTGAAATTACTGGGCAAATGAGACTTCATGACCTGATTACACAGTGTAGTAATCTGATTACTAGACTGTGTGATGTCTCAGGATGACGTGCGCAGTGCAGTGTCACGCGAAACTTTATTATTTTAAAGTTCCGAGTGACACTGCAACTGTTATGGGTGGCCGTATTGCTTAACATCAGGTGAACGACCAGCGCGTCGCGTCATTCATTCTCATAAAAAAAACCCTTTGGGTACAGAACCCTAAAAAAATTGAATTATAGTTCGATGATACATATTTATCTAGGTGTGACATGATAAATAATTTATTTCCTTTTTGGAAGACCAACAGTTGCTATAAAATTATATTATATAAGTTACACAAAAATAAGCCAATTAAAGGTCCTCACGGATAGACGAGCTATGGAGAGAGCTATGCTCGGTGTTTCCCTGCGAGATAAGATCCGTAATGAGGAGATCCGCAGGAGAACTAAAGTGACCGATGTAGCTCTTAGGATTAGCAAGTTGAAATGGCAATGGGCAGGCCACATCGCTCGTAGAACTGACAACCGATGGGGATGAAAGGTTCTCGAGTGGCGACCACGAACTGGAAGACGCAGCGTAGGCCGGCCCCCCACTAGGTGGACCGACGACCTGGTGAAAGCCGCGGGGAGCCGATGGATGCAGGAGGCGAGCAGCCGCTCTGAGTGGCGCTCCCAGGGGGAGGCCTATGTTCAGCAGTGGACGTCTTCAGGCTGTTAATGATGATGATGATGATGACGGATAGACGATACAAAAAAAAACTGTAATGTGTAAAAAATATTTAGGCAGTAAATATAAAAGAAAATAATTACGTTAATACAAAAAAAAAATGGAACATACGAAAGTTATATTATACACTACTATATGATAACCTTTTTCTTTTTGGCTGATGATTGTAATTATTTTGTTACAGACAATCAATCCACCGAGCAGAAACGCTTCTCTCCATGAAACAAGGGCTGGTTCGGCTCGACAACATCTGGGGTGTAGGCGGCGGCATCAGGTAATAAATAACAAAACTTATTTGTAAAGGAAAAATTAGAATCACGAGCGGGACTTTGAACCAGCATCCATCCGTGCCTCAAGCTATATGCTTTACTTAGGCGAAGGGTAGAGCCAGATAAGCAGATCAAAATTCGTTCAAAGAAACATCGACCTTAACGTCATAAACTTAAGTATCAATTCAGTCTGAACTTCCGACAAAGACATCGCATGAAATAACTGGGTTTGGACATTTTAAATTAAAATCTATATTTGTATTGTTTTTTTTATTTTCAAAATTATGAAGTTATTTTTCATATTATGTGAATGCCACGCCAGGAAACGTGCCAAAAAATACCTTGTTTGCCCTACCCTTCGCCTTAACTGTCAATCAAGCATTTGACCACTGCCTTACCTAATGTTAAGTGATGACGCGGCCTACGATGCATGCTTGCAAGAAGATACCTGTTCACTCTTGGCTGGAAGACTCCCAGATTTCCTTTACTATTAAGTAATCTGTGGCATGGGTGAAACCTCCACAGATAATATAATTCCCAAAGCACCTCTTCTAACCCGGTTGATATATTTCAGGCCAGTAAAGTCTCTTATTCGCCAAATCCAACTGCTTCTGAAGGAGTACCTCAATTCAAATGAGCTCGCTGAAGCGATGCGCTGCGTGAGGGAACTGGAAGTGCCTCATTTCCATCACGAACTGGTCTATGAGGTGAGTTCATTCCGGCTAAATCATCCGAGACTTGGAAATAGTCAAGCCCTTGAAAAACAAATTATTTCTATTAGCGATGGCAATTAATGCTAATTTGCTTAATTTCATAAACATGCTAAGTCACGAGTCTTAGCATGCTAATTGCTTTTGCTTTGCTATTTGCTAAAATGAAATGAAAAATGAAATGAGACATGTAAAGAAACTTTATATTCAAAATTAAATTCGAAACGAACTAAATTAATTGAAATGAAATATCATATTTCATAGAATTTCGCAAGTATATTTCATTGGCGAAATACTAATTGAGTTTTCACATGCTAAAAATGAATGTGAACGCTAATTTATCCATCACTAATTTCTACCTAGCTAAATAGTCATAAACCTCCCAAAGTATAAAACGCAAAATAGTCAAGTCTGGCGAAATGTCTTGTTATCAGATTAAACGGTCAAATATCGTGTCGTACTCTCTGCCTAAATAGTTAATTAAGTACTTGGAAAAGTCTCCCATAAATTTCGTACACACAGAAAGTGGCTTATAATCTGGGTTAAACTACCTCTTTTTACTAGGATAATTGACGTGACGAGCTAGTCGTTCACCTGATGTTAAGCGACATGGCCGCCCATGACAGTTGCAGTGTCACTCGGAAATTTCGACATATTATTTGTAAACTGAAAGCCACCGTCCTTGTTGTTGTTCATCGTCTCTATACTTTTGGGTTGTCTGGAAGAGATCGCTTTAAGCGATAAGACCGCCCATTGTGACACTTAGAGAGATTTATCTCTGTATTTTCTGTAAAATGATGTTTTCAATAAAAAGTGTATCTATCTTATCTATCTATTATTATTTTTTTCTGTTTTTTATTCTTTTATTAAAAACATGTTTGATATAATCATTCAGACGGTGGTGTTAGCGCTGGAGACTGTCAACTCCTCAGTGGAGGAGCAGCTCTGCCTGTTCTTGGCTGAACTGCGCAGATGTGTCATCGTCACACCGGACCAGATGGATCGGGTAAGGGTTGATCTATCAATTTATTATCTTAACTAGCTGACTTATTCTTTATAGGACCGAAGACCTGGTCAGAACCGTGGGGAGCCGATGGATGCACGAAGCAAGCAGCCGCTTAAAGTGGCGCTCTTTAGGGGAGGCCTATGTCCAGGCTGATGATGATTATAATGATTTATAGGCATAGGGGTTGACCACTGTCTCACCTGATGGAAAGTGATGGTGCTGTCTACGATGGTGCATGCTTGCCTAGAAGAACCAGGCTTCGCACGGGTTAATTAGTTTTACGCCCTAACCCTGTTTATGGGTAAGAGGGGAAACGAATGGGAAAAAGGACGAATATACAAGGTAACCTTGAATTGGTATGTTATCCCGAAAGGGGGTAAATCTACACCCCAAGGTAGACAATGTTTTTTCTACGACTACTAAATTAATAGTTTTTCATTGAAGATATGCCATGTAAAGTTTACGTTCGAAAATAGCCTTAGCACAGCTAGGTGGTTGAACTTCGTCCTTGACCGAGAGCACATAAATGAGTTTAACGACCTGTTTAGAAATGAATTTATAGTATCTTGTTAACTCTCGTAGCGATCGCACGTCCAATTTTGCGAGTGGATTTATTTTTACCGTGGAGGTTTGGAAACACTCAGTTTCTAGTAAGGCTCTCACAACTTGTAGGGTATCATGGTCCCAGTCCCCCCATTTCGGGATAACATACCAATTCAAGGTCACCTTGTATAGGCCTGTCTCCTTTTTATTGCTATACCATCCATTCATACTTTGCTATATATTTTTCTCTTTTTTTTTTTCTTTCTTTCCTTCGACAGGATGAGTGTGAATAAAAAAATAATATACACACAATAAAGTCTTGCGTAAAAATTAAGGCCTCATTGCTTCGTGCAGCCCGCACTTGACCGTTTTAGATCCAAAAAGTATCCTAAACGTTTTTCTGAACAATTAGTTATAACCATACCAAATATCAGTGAAATCCGTTCAGGGCAGTTATCCTCTATGGAAACACAGATTCCACACGATACGAAACCACGTCGTTATCGTGTCTTGTTCAAATCGTGTCACAGCGTTAGATATCATCATCATCATCATCATTAACAGCCTGAAGACGTCCACTGCTGAACATAGGCCTCCCCCAGGGAGCGCCACTTAGAGCGGCTGCTCGCCTCCTGCATCCATCGGCTCCCCGCGGCTTTCACCAGGTCGTCGGTCCACCTAGTGGGGGGCCGGCCTACGCTGCGTCTTCCAGTTCGTGGTCGCCACTCGAGAACCTTTCTTCCCCATCGGTTGTCAGTTCTACGAGCGATGTGGCCTGCCCATTGCCATTTCAACTTGCCAATCCTAAGAGCTACATCGGTCACTTTAGTTCTCCTGCGGATCTCCTCATTTCGGATCCTATCTCGCAGGGAAACACCGAGCATTGCTCTCTCCATAGCTCGTTGCGCGACTTTGAGCTTAGTAATGAGGCCAACAGTTAGAGACCACGTCTCAGTTCCATAAGTCATCACTGGCAACACACATTGATTGAAAACTTTTGTTTTCAGGCTTTGTGGTATTTTGGACGAAAAGATAGGTCGAAGCTTCCCGAACGCTGCCCAGCCGAGTTGGATTCTTCGGGCGACCTCTTTGTCGAAGTTGGACCTACCCAATTGGACAGTCTGCCCTAGATAGACGTATTTGTCGACAACTTCGAGAGTATCGTTCCCAACAATTACCGGTATAGGTGGAACATGGGCATTTGACATGATTTTCGTCTTGTCCATGTTCATCTTAAGACCAACCTGTCGGGAGACTCTACTGAGGTCGTTGAGCATGGTGCTGAGATCATCGAGCGACTCCGCCATTATGACTATATCATCGGCAAAACGAAGGTTAGTGATATACTCGCCATTTATGTTGATGCCACATCTTTTCCACTCCAAGAGCTTGAAAACATCCTCCAATGCGTTTGTGAACAGTTTCGGAGAAATAACGTCTCCCTGTCTCACGCCTCTCTGCAATGGGATCTGTTCCGTACTCTGGTCTTGTAGTCGGACTGACATAGTGGCCTTACTGTACAAACACTTCAACACTTCGATATACCTATAGTCAATTTGGCATCGCTGTAAGGACTGCAGCACCGCCCAAGTCTCGATTGAATCGAAGGCTTTCTCATAGTCCACAAACGCTAGGCATAGCGGCCGATTATACTCTTCGGTCTTCTGTATAATCTGGCGTAGCGTATGGATGTGGTCTATGGTGCTAAAGCCTTTTCGGAAACCGGCTTGTTCGGGAGGCTGGAATTCATCAAACCTGCGTGCGAGACGATTCGTAATGACCCTCGAAAACAGCTTATACACATGACTCAAGAGCGAGATGGGCCTATAGTTCTTCAATAAGGTGTTATCACCTTTTTTGAAGAAGAGCACCACCACGCTCTTGTGCCATGCCTCCGGCGTTGTACCTTCAAGGATGACAGAATTGAATAACTTCTGGAGGACTATAAGTAGCGGTCTACCACCCGCTCTCAGAAGTTCGGTCGTAATTCCATCCTCACCTGGCGCCTTGTTGTTTTTAAGCTGTTTGAGGGCCATTCTAATCTCGTACAGGCTGACGTCCGGGATATCTTCGGTATAGTGTCGGACTAACTTGGCTCTGGTGTCCTTAGCTGTGTTAGTAGCGGGCTCACGTGTCGAGGTGTATAACTGTCCATAGAAGTTCTCAATCTCTCTCAGGATCTCAGGCTTGGATGAAATGACACTACCATTCTCGGTCTTCAGTTTTGTCATTTGGCTTTGCCCAATAGACGAATCTTTTGCGAACACCTTAGAGCCTTGGTTCCGCTCAATTGCGGCCTCAATACGTGAAGTACTAAAAGCACGCAAGTCGTGTCGTATGGAACTCCAGATACGTCTATTGAGTTCACCGTAGGCTGACATATCAACTGAAGACTGTAGTTTCATTTCGCTCCGGTCTGCCATTAATTTAAGAGTGTTTCCTGAGAGTTTCTGAGTCCTCTTTCGGCGTTGGGTCTTGAAGAACTCAGCTCCAACAGCTTGGACAGTTTCCACCAACCCGTTGTTCAACTCGTCCACTGTGTTGCAATCGGCAAGGCACTGGAAGCGATTTTGGAGTTCCAGCTGAAAGCCTTCGGGGTTTTGGATTTGGACAGGGTTTGGACGGAGCGTAGACCTCACCAGACGCGACCTTTCAAGCTTGACATTGATATTCAATGTGCCTCTTACAATACGGTGATCGCTACCGGTTTTCACCTTGCTGATCACAGAGACATCATCGAATATTCGCTTCTTGGTCGTCATCATGAAGTCTATCTCATTTTTCGTGGAACCGTCGGGGCTTATCCACGTCCACTTCCTGGATGGCCGCTTCTTGTAGAAGGAGTTCATCATAAAGAGGCCCTCCTTCTCCATGAAGTCAGCCAGCCTTTGTCCCCGAGGGTTCCGCTGCCCGTATCCAAATGGCCCCACTCTCAGCTCATCGCCATTCCTTGTGCCCAACTTCGCATTAAAGTCTCCCATCACAACGGTGAAGTATGTTTCGGAAGTATGCATGGCTTCGGATATATCCTCATACATAGCTTCTACTTCATCGTCGGAGTGTGCCGAGGTCGGTGCGTATACCTGGATGACCTTCAACGAATACCGTTTGGTTATTCTGAGTATCAGGTACGCTACCCTGGTCGACACGCTGTCGACTTTGATCACGTTGTTGACGAGAGACTTGCGGACGAGGAACCCGACACCACCTTGGGAAAGTTGGTCTCCCTCCCGGTAGAAGAATAAGTTACCGGAATTTAGGATTATCGTGTCCTGTCCCTGTCTTCGGACTTCTGACAATCCCATTACATCCCAGCGTAACTTACTCATCTCCTCCTCCAATTCGACCATCCTTTCGTCAGCCCTCAACGTGCGCACGTTATAAGTTGCCAGGGCCAGGGGTCGTGTTTGGTGGGGTTGGTAGCCGGGCGTCTTCCGGTGATTCTTCGCACCCCCTGCCCTGCCGTTACCATGGCCGCTACCGGAGCCACGGGATAGTAGAGCCGCCGGGGACTGGGGGCCGTTATTGTTTGTGCTTGTCATTAGGGGGGGGGGGGGGGGGTTTGCCATAATCACCACGCTTGGCAGGCGGCTTGGTGATCGCAGTAGATTATGATGGTGGAGACCAAGGAGAATGCTGCAGCCCATTCCCTGGGCGTTAGATATACCTTCACTTTACATTAAAGTTATCTTTATTTTGAATAAAATATATTGACATAAGTGGTCATATCTTTTGATGTGTTGATGTTTCGGAACGCGTCTCGGTATAACATATAATTTTTGATAGTTCAAATCGCGCCAATTGTAAATTCATTTCGCACGGTTTTATTTTCGTTTCATAGAGTCTTTATAAGATTTCTAATGTAAGACAAGGAATTCGCGTGGATGCGAAGTAAGGAATCGATACGGAATAAAGGCCCAGTAGTTCCAGCGCGATGCGTGTTCTAAGGGGCAAGACAAAAAAAGTGTTTCAATTTTTATATCGATTAAAAAGGGTAAAGTAATCAAAACTTTTCAAAAAATATTCATTGTACAGATTTAGCTCAGTTACACATTTACTATATCTATTGATAATGACAACGTTACAATCATTTTAAAAACAGGAACAGCTCAAACTCGCAATGACATCAGTACCCCGAGCATGAATGTTTACTCGAAAGTAAGTGTAACGTTTGCGTACGTCCGTTGTATGGCTTTTGATCAGCGCCCCTACCGGGCGTAAATGGAAACAAATTCGGCAGCAGGAATCCTATCGTATCGCCGCGTTAAGTAAATGTAAGAAATTTTGTATGAAAACGGCGTAAATCGCGAGCACGAATATGGCGTTAACGTAAACTCGAAGGCTGGCTAGCGTAGTGTCATCGTCTACGTACGAAGGTTTGTACACTTGGAATTTGATAGTGAGAAGTATAACGTAAGCTATTAAAATGATTAATTTTTGCTTATTCTTATTGTTTTAAGAGTTTTATTACTTATATTAACTACTACTAATGTTGTGTGTACCTATTTGTGAAATGTTGGGTAATGAAATTAGTCATTTTGTTGTAATTTATTTATTTGAATGGATAAAAAATTAATATCCTTTTAAAGATTCTATACTGTTTGGAATATCCTCCAAAAAGACATTGAACATCTGTTTTACTGCAGGAAACACTTTCATTCGTTGAATGTACAAATTGTAAGAATAACAGTATATTATGATATGAAAAATTTATTCATTAAGTAGACTACCTACCTATCTAGATCTACTTATACTTAGGTACTACTACCAAATGTACCTACTTACCTATTTATTTTCAGATTTATGACAGCAACTACTTAGCAACTGCAAAATATTACATACTTACATGTTAATGCATTGATTGACGGAGCCACTCATGATGCCTTCATTTGGGAGTAAGTAGGTATACTGTGAGTGTGAAGCAAATGCAATTCATACCCATAGTGGGGGATAGCATCACAGGAGTAATGAATAATTCTGGTTGTTAGGTTGCTAATCACTTACATCAATTATGTACCTTATAATATTAAGAAATTCTCCTTTAGCTCATTGATAATTGATAGTGGAATCAACAGGAACTATGAATAATGCATTTCCATACAGAATGATGTGGTGGGATGAATGGGAGTGTAGGTACCTTTTTAATAACGCTTAGGTATCATGTTATTAATATTGTAGGTGATTCCAGTTATCCTCAGCGGCTCTGACTGATGACACCCATAACCAATGCTGCGGAGGTGAGCCCAGAAGCCAAATATACACTAGTACCTATGGAGGTGTTTATGCGAAGACTGTATACTGCATCATACATCAGAGAAATGCGCAACAATTGTAATGGCTCACTCAGTCTTGCACAACATTGCCATAGATTTTGGCCAACCCAAACCGGAAGAAATCACAAAAGAACCATGATTCTGTTTTCTACCAGTTCATGGTACTAGTTACCTAGTGATTTTGTATATAAAACAAGGAGTAATCATTCAGGATTGAAGTATCCACAGACTTGCTTATTCCCAGTTATGAGGTGTGTAGGTAGCACTACCTACTAGGTACGCACCTTTAAAACATGTTTAAAAACTAGGCCTATTCATGTTAATTTGTAAAATAAACTATGTAAATAAACAAAAACACTTGTGTAAATTTCAAAAAGTTTATTAAATATAGAATAACCTTATTATCTCAACAAGGATACAAGTAGGTATATTTTTTTAAAGGTTAAACCAACTACATTACCTTATTTTGCTATGACAAATACTTGGATGGTAATATCATCTATACTCATATCATATAAACATGAAACTACTGAACCAATATTGATAAAAGACCTATGGGACTATCTAGGAACTAGGAAGTATACACAAAAGAAATTTATTTCTTGAGCCGTTCCAGGTGTGTTTGAGTGATCGGAGGACATACATAAAAAATACTTACAATAATTATATTATAATTACACTGGCACTATTAAATATCACTTTCTTTTTTGCCTTTCCTAAAATCTGCTGCTCACAATTGCAATTTTATTGTTCTTCAAGAATAACAGTCACTCCCTTTCTAAATCTGCATTTGCCCTGTCTCGCAGTCCTGAGACTCTTCATTTTTCTTCTTTGGTTGAGGATTTCATTGGTTGTTCATGCGATGAGGCGGTGGTTGGTGGTTTGGCCCAGCCATAGGTTAGCTTCGATCTGCAAAATTAAAATTACTTAATATACATACAATATACAAAATTCCATATTACTACATTAAATCGAACACAAATTCTCTCAGTGGCTGGACTTTATATTCAAGTGTGATGTGTGATGGATTATGTGCTACACTTTCTCCCTGAGAGAGTAGGCCTGTGTCGCTGTAGTAGGAACGTATTAGGTTGAAGATTTGACATGGGTTATTAGTTTTCATTGTGTGTGGTGGGATTGTAAAGCATGAGTAAACAAGTCAAATTTTAGTAGAAAAAAGATGCAGTGCAATGAAACCCATGTAAATTAATACCCAACAAAAGGGTATCTACTTAATAAATACCCAACCTAACACAAGTGTGGTGTTTACTTATGCAGTAATACATCGATTATTTACCTCCATGTTTTGCGCCATTTTTGCTACGGCCGGGCAAGAGTCCAAGGTGCCGTCACTGCTTAGAATTACATTATTTCCCGCGTAAAGTGTAAACGAAGAAATTCAATATAGAAATTGATAAAATCATTTATAATTTTGTAAAGAAAAACCAGTGTTGCCAACTCGATTTTTCAAAAGATAGCCAGATCAGCCATTAAAGCTAAAAAAAATAAATTAGAGTTGGGAACAAAAGAATTTGATGCTTTTTAGAGTTCCGTACCCAAAGGGTAAATCGGACCCTGTTGCTAAGCCTCCACTGTCCGTCCGTCTGTCTGTCTGTCCGTCCGTCTGTCATCAGGCTGTATCTCATGAACCGTCATAGTTAGACAGTTGGAATTTCCACAGATGATGTATTTCTGTTGCCGCTATAACAACAAATACTAAAAAATAGAATTAAATAAATATTTAAGGGGCATACAATAATCAACAAATAAAATGAATGTGGTTTTTTTTTGGCTGTTTTATCGATAACGGTACGAAACCCTTCGTACGCGAGTGCGATTGGCACTTGGACGATTATTTAATTAGTAAAAAATTAAAAAACCAAAAAAAAATAATAATAATATTTGTAGGCTACTAGTAGGTACTAGTAGCCTAGTACTCGCAATCCATTCCACTATTTCGTTTAATCCAAGGAGCATCGAAAATTTGGTATGGAGTCTGACCTGCCTACACTCCTCCATTTAAAAAAAAAAACATAATTTCATGACAGCTAATTAAATTAGTGTCAATCGATAAGAAAAATTTTAGGAAACAAAAGTATTCCATACTAAAATCACCTAAGTGTACTTTCTGAGGATATGAGAAATTAAAAAAAAAACAAAATTTCCGTGTCTTATCTTGAAGAGAACTCCCGTTCCAAGCATAGCTCTCTCTCTCTATGGCACACTGCGCGACATTGAGTTTAAATGCCATATAACTCATCACTGGCAACAACATACTGGTTGAAAACCTATGTTTTCAGGCTCTGTGGTATTTTGGACGAAAATAGTCGATACGTCCGGATGCTGCCCAGCCAAGTTGCATACTTCGTGCGACTTCTTTATCGAAGTTGGGCCTACCTAATTTGGCAGTCTGTTCTAGGTAGACATATATTTTTGTCGATGACTCCCCGTCGAGAGTACCATTCCCAACAACAATTGGTAAAGGTGAAGCATGGATGGGCATTATACATGATTTCCGTCTTGTCCATTTTCATTTAACTTGTTGGGAAACTATACTGTGGTTGTTGGCCATGGTGCTAAGATGGTGCCTCTAGCGACTATCATCGACAAAGCGGAAAAGATTATTTACGAGCGTTCATCGCAGCAATAATGATAAAGGCTGATGGTGCCGTGAGGGTATGATGGGCTATGGACAGTTATGTAGGCCAAAAAGGTCTCTTTAAGCTCTTTAACCAGCTGTTAATCATGTTCATTTGTCGTCTAAGGCATGGTTGTAGCTTTTTTAATACTAATTATACGTTTCTGGCCCGTTACCATAAAAAGCTAAACATTTTAGATCAAAATAGATAGATCAATTTTTTTGTAGCTGATGAAGTTGATTTTTAGCTAAATTTATCCATAGAATCTGACTTGGCAACACTGTAGACAAATAAATACCATTAAACGCCACAGATGTCATTGTCAAATGTCATCCGTCAAATAAAAACCCACAGACAAAGTGAAATATTCGTACTATGTTCATTCAATTTGATCAGTTTTATGTCAGTTTTCTATCAAGCCTACCCATGCCTATTTACGCAGGATGACGTCACTGTCGAGGACTCGATAGTGGTAAAATATGATTCGTGCTGCCGTCTGCGTAAGTGTACGGTAAACTCGACACGCTTACTACACGATAGACCGAAAAATTCGTGCTTGGGCCTCTGAACTTGTCGTTCATAGTACCTCATTACTAAACTGTGGTAGCTTTACATACAACCCTTTGGCATGTGACGTCACTGCATTGTTATTCTGGAGATGCTCTGTTTAACGAGAAAGGGACAGGCGATGCCCCCTACAGAAACTTTAAAAGCTTATTACTCCGTGATTTATTTACGGATTTTACTTATTTTTTCAATAGTTTTGATACAAATAATCATGGAGCTAATAAAAAAAGGAGGGAATCCCGTCTGATCCGAAACTGAAGCACCCTTAGGAAGCCGGAACGCTTCGTACGTACGAGCGGGGCACGCACACACTCACATCATGTGCAGCCGGTCGCCATACTTTCATCTGACACATATGTAATATGTCCGCCATTTTGGGCTTCAGTTCCATGTCAATCAAAACTCAATCCTTCTGTTATTTATTTCATCCATGCAAATAATATTAAGGTACGTCACACTCAGCGCGCCAAATTCAAATTTTCTTGCTTGTTTTGCTAATTAGAGCTTAATTACTCAACGCAATTGGCAATAGACTGAAAAGCCGAGACAAAATTAGTTTTTTGCCAATTGTTGCTAAACCAATGATATTCAGGTGATATTTTTAATCATAATTAGTTGATACATTCTAATTATTTGCGGCAAACTAGTTTTCATGTAATTGCGTTGAGTAATTAAGCTGTAATTAGCAAAACAAGCAAAAAAAATTTGAATTTGTCGCGCTGAGTGTGACGTGTGTAGCCGACCTACATTATCATATATTTATTTAATATATCACACCACACATAAATACGTAACATATATTTATTATTACTATTTAAGTATATTATATAACATGCTAACACACATAACACTCATACTTCAGACATTCATCACACTAAACATTAATTAATATTAAATCGGCGAGCATAGTCGGGCGATACCCGTAGTATGCGCTGGGCTATACCTACGTATAACTATACGCAGCGCCCGCGCACGGCTCGCGGCCGATCGCCGCGCCGCAGAACCACGCCCGCCAGTCGAGACCATCATTTGCTGCGAAGCGCACGCCTCTCGACGCTCCGCCATTTACTCGCGATCATTTGCCGTATTGTTATTTGTTTTATGTTAAGTGTTTTCACCAAACTTCCTTTTTCTATTCTGTGCCTAACTTGTGCTTGTGACTTTTCTCTCCTTCTTATCCTTCCAACTTAAATTGTGTGGGTGTAATAAACTATTTGTGCTATTGTGGAATTGGATTTGTTCTTGTACTACCAACCGTAAGTAGGTATATACCTACGGCACCACGCCGGCACCAACAACACCCCCAAACTGGTGACCGCCGTTCTTACGAGCACACGAAGAAGTGAGAGTCATGTCTAAGGCAAGTGGAAGTGACTCGAGTAGCACAGCTGAATCACAGCCGGCGCACGTAACTATGCGGCGGCGCAAGCCCTCCAAAATGGCCGCACGCGCTGTGGATAGCGAAATCCCGCCATCACCGCCCAATCCGCCCATGACCATGCGGATTCCACCGTTTTGGCCGGAAAAACCGGCAATTTGGTTCGCGCAAGTGGAAGGCCAGTTCGCTATAATGAGAGTCACTGACGGCGCGACCAAATTTTACCACATTACGGCCACACTGGACAGGCAGTCTGCAGCAGAAGTTGAGGACATCCTCATCGGGCCACCTGACTACGACCGATTGAAGACGGAGCTGATAAAGCGATTATCGGTGTCGCGGGAGAATAAAGTGAAGCAGCTACTGATGCACGAGCAGCTCGGCGATCGCAAGCCTTCACAATTCCTGCGCCATCTGCAACACCTCGCTGGACCTGAGATCCCTCAGGATTTTTTAAAGACGATCTGGACGAGCCGCCTGCCTGCAGGGATGCAGCCTATCGTCGCGTCACAGCCGACGCTATCACTGGACGCCCTAGCAGAACTCGCCGACCGGATCCACGACATCGCGACACCAGCACAGCACGTTGCAGCTACCTCGTCATCATCACCGATCGACGAGCTGACGCGTCAGGTAGCGGAGTTGACCCGGCAAGTGAGCGCTCTCACAGCGCAAGTCAACCGCCCACGCACCAGAGAACGCGAACGTGACCGAGGACGAGGACAGCGTAGCCGGTCATCATCGACCCGGTCGCAGTCTAATTACCGGAGGTACCCCATCTGCTGGTACCACAGCCGGCACGGGACGAAGGCGAACAAGTGCGTCAAGCCGTGCGACTTTAAGGCGGAAAACTACCCAGGCAGTCAGTGATGGCGACGAACGACTGCCACAACACAACGGGTCGCCTATTCATCACGGACCGTGCAACGAAAACGGAATTTTTAATTGATACCGGAAGCGATATTTGTGTGTACCCCGTTTCCGCTCTCCGTGAGCGCCGTTGTAAAACTACCTATCAATTGTGTGCTGCCAATGGTACGGCTATCGACACATACGGCTACCTAGAATTAAACCTAAATCTAGGGTTACGCCGAAATTTCCCATGGCGTTTTGTTGTTGCTGACGTCACGAAAGCTATCATCGGTGTAGATTTTCTTTCATTTTATCGCCTCATCGTTGACGTTAGCAAACAACAATTAGTCGATAGCTTAACCAATGTTAGCACAATAACATCTATATGTAAAAAAGATTGTCTTGTCTCGAGTGTAAAAATTTCGACTGGTGGTAGTGGTAGGTACCATGATATTTTGTCCGAATATCCGGAAATAACACGCCCAGCTGGTACTCCGGGTATCGTCAAACACAACACCACTCACCACATTCGCACGACACCAGGTCCACCTGTCTCTTGCTCACCGCGACGGCTGGCTCCCGACAAACTCAAGATTGCCAAACAAGAGTTTGATGCTATGTTAGCAAATGGGACAGCCCGTCCGTCTGACAGTCAGTGGGCCTCACCCCTCCACCTCGCTTCGAAGAAGGACAACGGCTGGCGACCGTGTGGTGACTATAGGCAACTTAACGCGAGAACTATTCCAGACATGTATCCGATTCGTCACATACATGATTTTTCGCACTGTCTTTCTGGCTGTAAATTCTTCTCAGTAATAGATCTGGTTAAAGCCTATAATCAATTGCCTGTTTCTGAGGAGGATATACCCAAGACAGCCATCACGACACCATTCGGATTATATGAATTTCCTTTTATGACGTTTGGTCTACGTAACGCAGGTCAAACTTTTCAGAGATTTGTTGACGAAATGACGCGCGGCCTCGAATTCTGTTACCCTTATTTGGACGATTTCCTGGTAAGCAGTAAGACCGCTGAGGAGCACGAAGACCACTTGCGCCAACTTTTCACCCGTATGAGAAACTACGGCGTTCTCATCAACACCGCAAAATGTGTCTTCGGCGCTTCTGAGGTAACATTTCTCGGCTATAAAATCTCTGAAAAGGGCACTAAACCACTGGACAGCAAGGTAGAAGCAATCACGAAGTTTGCTTTGCCGAAAACGGTAAGGGAGCTTAGGCGATTTTTGGGCATGGTAAATTTTTATAGGCGATTTCTGCCCAACGCTGCCCAAATTCAAGCTCCACTTAACGCCTTGCTGACCGGATCGGTTAAAGCGAGCCACCCTGTCGACATAAAAGGAAATTCGTTGAAGGCGTTCGAAGATTGCAAACAGAGCCTTTGCAATGCGGCTCTATTGGCTCATCCCGACACGCAAGCTAAGCTAGGACTGGTCACTGACGCCTCCGATACGGCGATAGGTGGGGTCCTACAGCAGCGTAAGGATGGAGCTTGGCAGCCTCTAGCATTCTTCTCTCGCAAGTTGAGCCCATCGCAAGCGAAATATTCGCCATACGATCGCGAGCTCCTTGCGATCTACGAGAGCATTCGCTACTTCCGTCATATGCTAGAGGCCACTCACTTCACAGTCTATACTGACCACAAGCCAATATGTTACGCTTTCCACGAACGGAAAAGTAACTGTTCGCCGCGTCAGTATAGACACCTCGACTTCATATCTCAGTTCACCACGGATATCCAGCACATCGCTGGAAAGGACAACACTGTCGCAGATGCGCTATCGCGCAGCGTGGATGAACTGCAGATGCCAGTCGACCTAGAAGTGATGGCCAAACTCCAAGCCACAGACCCAGAGCTCGCTGAACACCTTCAAGGCGAAACTTCACTGCGCCTTACCAAAATGGACGTACCTGGTAGTCGTACCGAGATGTACTGCGACGTCAGTACGCCGACTCCCAGGCCATTCGTCCCTAAAGAGTTGCGTCAGCTGGTTTTCAACAGCCTCCACTCACTCAGCCACCCTGGTGCTAACGCCACAGCCCTACTCGTTGCACAACGCTTCGTTTGGCCACTGATGCGCAAAAACTGCCGTGAATGGTCTAAGGCATGTTTGACCTGCCAGCGCACGAAGGTAAACCGACACGTCGCGTCACCATTAGGTACGCATGATTTACCTTCAGCGCGATTCAAACATGTCCATATAGACCTGATCGGCCCATTGCCCCCTGCTGGTGAATATCGGTATTGCCTTACAGCCGTCGATCGCTTCACGCGATGGCCTGAAGTTGTACCGATCACCGATATCACCGCAGAAACAGTGGCCAAAGCGTTCATATCCTGCTGGGTATCACGCTACGGTTGCCCTGCTGAGATCGTAACCGACCGCGGAGGACAATTTCAGTCAGCGCTGTTTCAGCAGCTGTCCAAGTCCATCGGTTTCGACCATCGCAGGACAACCGCATACCACCCACAGTGCAACGGTTTGGTTGAGCGCTTTCACCGGCAGCTGAAAGCAGCCATAACCTGCCATGCTGACGCCAACTGGATTGAGTCGTTACCACTCGTTCTTCTCGGCATAAGGAGTGCCTTCAAAGAAGACCTCCAAACTTCATCGGCTGAGCTGGTGTACGGTGAGCCGCTTCGCCTCCCTGGCGAATTTTTCGGCCACAATGTTGCGACCTACACCACCGATATCACCGATTTCTCAGCCCGTATGAAGTCCTTTGCCGAGAACATACGACCAGTCCCACCTCAGCACCACTCCAAACACAGAGTCTTCGTGTTCAAAGATCTCGCCACAAGCAGCCACGTATTCCTTAGGGAAGACGCGTTGCGTGGCTCACTTCAGCCTGCTTACACGGGACCACACGAAGTACTCAAGAGAGGTGCTAAGTACTTTAAAATTCGCGTCAAAGGTAAGGCCGTGACAGTTAGCATAGACCGCCTTAAGCCAGCCTACTTACTGTCCGAAGATGCCACACCACCACGACGCAACCGGGAACAACCTGATCCTCCCGATCCTCACCCACCACCACCACACACCCCTCCAGCGACACGTACCACACGTTCGGGGAGGAAAGTCCGCTTTCCAGACTACTATCGCCCGTAGACACGGTCTCTGGAAGGGAGTGATGTAGCCGACCTACATTATCATATATTTATTTAATATATCACACCACACATAAATACGTAACATATATTTATTATTACTATTTAAGTATATTATATAACATGCTAACACACATAACACTCATACTTCAGACATTCATCACACTAAACATTAATTAATATTAAATCGGCGAGCATAGTCGGGCGATACCCGTAGTATGCGCTGGGCTATACCTACGTATAACTATACGCAGCGCCCGCGCACGGCTCGCGGCCGATCGCCGCGCCGCAGAACCACGCCCGCCAGTCGAGACCATCATTTGCTGCGAAGCGCACGCCTCTCGACGCTCCGCCATTTACTCGCGATCATTTGCCGTATTGTTATTTGTTTTATGTTAAGTGTTTTCACCAAACTTCCTTTTTCTATTCTGTGCCTAACTTGTGCTTGTGACTTTTCTCTCCTTCTTATCCTTCCAACTTAAATTGTGTGGGTGTAATAAACTATTTGTGCTATTGTGGAATTGGATTTGTTCTTGTACTACCAACCGTAAGTAGGTATATACCTACGGCACCACGCCGGCACCAACAACACCCCCAAAACGTGCCACCTTAACTTGTTAATTTTGTTCGCAGGGCTTCCTCCGAGTGTTGGAAGACATGAATGACATAGTACTGGATGTGCCTCTCGCTTACATTATGTTAGATCGGTTCATGGAACGCTGCCAGCAGAAGTTCAGGCTTGGGGATTGCGTGCTTAAACGCATGCCGACCAGGTAAGTCACAGATAATATATTGAAATGATTGAAAAAAACCGGCCAAGTGCGAGTCGGATTCGCGCATTGAATGTTCCTTAACATATTTTGTTATAGAAAACAAAACATGTTTCTCGAATTTCCTATTTTTTAGGGTTCCGCACCCAAAGGGTAAAGTGAACCTTATTACGAAGGCTCCGCTGTCTGTCTGTCTGTCACCAGGATGTATCTCATGAACCGTGATAATTAGACAGTTGACGTTTTCACAGATAATGTATTTCTGTTGCCGCTATAACATCAAATACTAAAAACAGAATAATTTTTTATTTTCTTATGAGATTGAATGACGTGTCGAGCTAGTCGTTCACCTGATGTTAAGCGACACGGCCGCCCATAACAGTTGCAGTGTCACTCGGAACTTTAAAATAATAAAGTTTTGTGTGACACTGCACTGCGCACGTCATCCAGAGACAGTAATCAGATTACTACACTGTGTAAACAGGTCATAAAGTCTCATTTGCCCAGTAATTTCACTAGCTAAAATGCCCTTCAAACCGCAACACAGTAGTGCTTGCACATTACTAGACTGTAAGATCAGGTCGTAAAGTCTCATTTGCCCAGTAATTTCATTAGCTAGAATGCCCTTCTAACCGGAAGACAGTGATGCTTGCACACTACTGCTTGGCGGTAGAATAACTGGCAAAGCAGTGGGACCTACCTAGACGAACTTTGCATAAAAGTCCTACCACCTAGTAACTATTTATCACCTAGTAAGTAAATATTTTAAAGGCTCCCACGAACGCGATGTTTTTGCTCGCTTTTGTAGATAATTGTACGGAACCCGTGCACGAGTCCAACTCGCACTTGGTTATCTTTTTGGTGTGAGTTATTCCGCAGGATAACAAAAGTGACCGATGTAGCTCTTAGAATTAGCAAGTTGTTCAGGCAATGGGCAGGCCACATCGCTCGTAGAACTGACAACCGATGTTCCCCATCGAAAGGTTCGCGAGTGGCGACCACGAACTGGAAGACGCGTAGGCCCCCCACTAGGTGGACCGACGACCTGGTGAAAACTGCGTAAAGTCGATGGATGCAAGAGGCGAGCAGCCGCTCAAAGCGGTGATGATGAATCATTAAAATAACTATGTTTTTTTCTCACCACAGAGGCCGTAAAAGGTTCGTGTCGGAAGGCGACGGTGGCGCCATAAAGGATCACGCGCTCAAACTGCGCGAGTAAATTGAAACCATCGCGTCCTACACACCACAGACAAAACAGCGAGCACCACAGACAAACTAGGGAGCCATGGATAAACAAGAATCACTGACAGCCAGCCACAGACAAAAAATGCAAATGAGACGAGACGAAAAGGATAAAACAGTGTCAGTTAACAGATTTCCATAGAGAGAAGATCGCCATAGACAAACATGGAGCCGCCATAGACAAACTGAAGAGACATAGAGCAGTAAGGCAACCATAGACAATGTATAAAAAGGTAAGAATAATAATAAATCAGAGCCAAAATCGATAATTTTGACGCTCTTTTGCTTATATTGTTATCATAATATGGTGAAATGCTACCCTGCGCGATAAATAAATAAAACATCTTTAATTAGGTTGTCTTTTGGTACATTATTCCCAACTGCGCTAAATTTTGACTAGGACGTACCTACAGTGACCTATTTGGGTATGTCCTAGAGAGATAAATACGAACTTAACAGCTGTCAATCTTTAAGGCAGACGGGCGTTAGACATGTAAGAAAAACAGAAATATTTTGTTATAATTAAATTGTAATAGAGATATTTATAAAATAAATATGTGAAGTGAAACCATAAGCAATAATATTGTTCCATTGTCATTATTATAGTACATACAGTTATAATATACAGTGTCCCAAAATGTATGGATTGAAACTTATACAAGGTGACCTTGAATTGGTATGTTATCCCGAAAGGGGGTAAATCTACACCCCAAGCTAGACAATGTTTCTTCTACGACTTTACTAAATGAATAGTTTTTCATTGAAGAAATGCCATGTAAAGTTTACGTTCGAATATAGCCTTAGTGCAACTGGGTGGTTGAACTTCGTCCTTGACCGAGTGCACATAAATGAGTAACGACCTGTGTTTAGAAATGAATTCATAGTATCTTGTTAACTCTCGTAGCGATCGCACGTGCAATTTTGCGAGTGGATTTATTTTTTACCGTGGAGGTTTGGAAACACGCAGTTTCAAGTAAGGCTCTCACAACTTGTAGGGTATCATGGTCCCAGTCCCCCCATTTCGGGATAACATACCAATTCAAGGTCACCTTGTATACAGATAGTCCAAGAGCTATCTGAAACACCCCTGTGATACTACCATAGTTTATAGTTTAAGAGCTACAGGCTTTTTTAGTAGCTTTTGGTAAAATTCCCGATTTCGCCCTAAACTTAATTCCTGTGCCCAAACTCTTGTTATTTAGTATATTATTAGCTGATGTGTTTTTCATATCAGTGTATTTATGACTTAAATATATATCAAGTCTGTCTAATAAAATTATTACCGTCTTACCACAAAAATAACTTTAAACATCGCTTAGATACATGTTTAGTTAGACAGCGTCTAAAAGTTAAATGCTCCTTAAACGGATGTTTTATTTTTGTCACTACAAAACCATGTTTATACCGTGTTTACTTAAACACTGTCTAACTCGATCCACATTTTTTAAATAAGGTGACATTATACGAATCGTTTCATTCCGCGCAGAACTCATTTTGTAAATCCAATACATGTTAGCGTCATAGCTGTGACCATAGAAAAAACGGAACGTTATTAGCGTGAAGTTTGACTGTGTGTGTTATGGTGACAGCGACAGTTAAACACCTCTTAAACTAAGGGTTGAGTATGTTTAAATTTCAGCACGTGTTTAACGCCCGTCTATCTTAAACGAGTGTTAGGCGCGGATTTGTGGTATGGAATTCATGAAACAACTGTTCAACAAGTGTTTAAGGCGCGTCTAAATCTTTTGTGGTAACACGGTTATAGTTTAAGAGCTGCAACCGTTTTTACGGCTATAACTTTACAAACAAATCCATACATCTTAGGACACACTGTATAATCATATTATATTTTATCTACGTACTAATAAGTAATAGTTATTGGAAAAATGTTAGTTGAAAGCGTTTAAGACCAGTATCTCCGTGCATCCTCTATCTCGCTCGCTCATTGCGATACGTTTGAAGTTATTAAGGTGGCACGTCACACTCAGCGCGCCAAATTCAAATTTTCTCGCTTGTTTTGCTAATTACAGCTTAATTACTCAACGCAATTACATGAAAACTAGTTTAACGCAAATAAATAGAGTGTATCAACTAATTATGATGCAAAAAACTATTTTTGTCTTGGCTTTTCAGTCTATTGCCAATTGTTGCTAAACCAATGATATTTAGGTGATATTTATAATCCTAATTTGTTGATACATTCTATTTATTTGCGGAAAACTAGTTTTCATGTAATTGCGTTGAGTAATTAAGCTGTAATTAGCAAAAAATGCAAGAAAATTTGAATTTAGTGCGCTGAGTGTGACATACCACCTTAAATGGTGGAACTTAGAAAATTCCAACCGTTGGAAAACCTGCTAAATAACGTCGAAAATGTTCAACAAAATAATCACAATCCAAACAAGTTTTCATTTTAAATGTTGAACCTTTTTAAAACCACATCCGGTATACTGGTCTACTAAAACAGACTAGCTTAAAATAATGTTTAAATATACCCTCATATGAAATGACAGCCTTTAAAATAATCGAATCTACAAAAGCCTTGAAAGTATGTAGTGTGTAAAATATATTCTTTAAAATATTTTGTATACTTTTAATGTTTTACCACTTGGTCGTGATGGTAGGTTCGCAACAAATTTGGTTTTCTTGTCATCATCATCAGCAACAGCCCGTACACGTCCACAGCTGAACATAGGCCTCCCCCAGATAGTGCCACTTTGATCCTTGCATGGGAAATTAAATCAGGTTTAGTACTAATTAGTAGCTGGGCATATACTGTGATGTCTCAGGACGACGTGCGCAGTGCAGTGTCGCGCGAAACTATTATTTTAAAGTTCCGATTGACACTGCAACTGTTATGGGCGGCCGTGTCGCTTAACATCAGGTGAACGACCAGCTCGTCATGTCATTCATTTACATTTTGATTATAGTAACAGTCATGGTACTACTCAAAATTATTTATGTGGATTTATCAGTAGGACCGGGTGGTATGCAATTGGCAGAATATCCATAGCTTCTAGTCTTGTTAAGAAATTATAAAAAGTGGTGTTAGGACGCGCTTAAAGTCTTGATTTTAGGCTTTACTGGATCTATTACCTCAGAAAATTATATTTCTAAAAAACCGTACTTGATAAGGGGCAAACACCAAACTGTAAACACACCCCAGATAATATAATACCTACAGTACAGGTGCCTCATCCCATACAACGGAATAACGCGGGCTATTTTACGAATTATTTTATTTCTACATAACGCATGATTATCAAGCGACATTTATTGCGTGTTGGCGAAGTATTGGGCCAAATGAATACACTGGACACTAAAACACACACACATTGAACATTGACTATAACTCCCGTTGACTAATGATACAGCTTCCTCTCATACGAAAATTAATGGTGTATTTCAACCGCTAATCCTATGAGAGGAAACGGGACACGCAATGTGTCTTGTTCCATCCTGCTCTGTTCTTTGTAATTTCGTATGAGTTTGTCTCGTTTTGTTACTTCGCCCCCTGCCCGCGTTGAGTCGTGTTCGTACGAGAAGTTATGGTCACGAGATATCAAAATCTTTGACATTGAAGACGCAGTTATTGTAGATTGTTTCAAACTTAGATATTGGTTTTCTATTGGTGACGTAACAAGGGCGTCGATTACGAAAAATAGTGTGAACTACCTGAGACTGCATTTGAACTGCACTTCAGGTGTAAAGTTGCAGTTCGTATGCAGGTTTTGTGCCATTGACATACCTGCATTGAAACTGTCAACCGACTGCGCAGTTTGCTAGCACTCGGCGTATGGTGTGAAAATGCGAACTAGCCGCGACTGCATTTGAACTGAACTCCAGCTGTAAAGTTGCAGTTTGGATGCTGTTTTCTCTTGACATAGCTGCATTGAAACTGTCAACCGACTGCGCAGTTTGCTAGCACTCGGCGTATGGTGTGAAAATGCGAACTAGCCGCGACTGCATTTGAACTGAACTCCAGCTATAAAGTTGCAGTTTGGATGCTGTTTTCTCTTGACATAGCTGCATTGAAACTGTCAACCGACTGCGCAGTTTGCTAGCACTCGGCGTATGGTGTGAAAATGCGAACTAGCCGCGACTGCATTTGAACTGAACTCCAGCTATAAAGTTGCAGTTTGGATGCTGTTTTCTCTTGACATAGCTGCATTGAAACTGTCAACCGACTGCGCAGTTTGCTAGCACTCGGCGTATGGTGTGAAAATGCGAACTAGCCGCGACTGCATTTGAACTGAACTCCAGCTGTAAAGTTGCAGTTTGGATGCTGTTTTCTCTTAACATAGCTGCATTGAAACTGTCAACCGACTGCGCAGTTTGCTAGCACTCGGCGTATGGTGTGAAAATGCGAACTAGCCGCGACTGCATTTGAACTGAACTCCAGCTGTAAAGTTGCAGTTTGGATGCTGTTTTCTCTTAACATAGCTGCATTGAAACTGTCAACCGACTGCGCAGTTCGCTAGCTGTCAGCATATGGTGTGAAAATGTGTCCGAGATTGCATTTTAGCTGCACGGCAGCTGTAAAGTTGCAATTTGGATGCAGTTTTCTCTTGACATAGTTGTCAACCTAGCAGTTCGCTAGCAGTCGGCGTGCAGTTCTAACGATCGCGTAGTATTGTCCTCTCACTTCAACGACTGTCTGAAGTGTAGTATGAGTGAGACAGCAACAGATAACCGCTCACTTGTCGATTATCAAATAGTTTTACTAATGTAAAACAAAATTCCTAAATAGATTAAGTACAATTTTTTTTTACTTCTCTGAGGTAATGGTTTCCAATTGAGTTTCATTGAAAATACAAATTCTACATAAAATATAATATTAATTAAAAAAAAATCTTATGTAACGTTGAAGCAGTTCTATAGAGCGTTATATTTTTTAATAATTCGTCTAGTGACGTCATAGTATAGGTTTTTTTTTTATATAATAATTATGTAGTACCCTAGTGAGTGGAGAATGTTGCTGCTTTAGACGGCAAAGTGCATTTTTTTTTAAATTAAGCGAGAAATAATTATTGAAATAAATTGAGTATCGGTTTCTCCCCGTTTCTTCATACAATATTTAGCTAACGCCTATTTCGAAGCTAAATTTTCAAAAAGGTAAAAAATTAATAAATGTCGCCGCGACTGCTAAATTGATACAAAATGTAGTTTTAAAGATTTTCCCAGGTCACCATGCGACCATAGCTCAGTTAGAATAGTGTCTATTTCAGGGAATTTGAAGGTGCAGGTTCAAATCTCGCTAGTAGATAAAACTAAGTATAAAATTTTGACATTGTTTATGAGTGGGAAATGATTAGTTTAAACTGGCAACATTGTTCACGTCATGATTCAGAATGCGAGAAAGGGAAGGCCATATGTTTTTTATTTCATTTCAAATACGGGATTTTATATGTTCCATTTGTAAGTACAGTCAGCAACAGTCACTGTCCTATTTTGAAATAACGGTCGATTTATCGCTTTCTCTCACACTAAGCTAAAGTATAGCGGAACTCTTCTGATGAAGGGAAAATGAAAACGACGGAAGATATTTTAGTTTCGTTTAGCTTTACATAATATAATATGTTAATGAAGCTCGACTGTACTTATTTGTTTCAACAATGACAACAATGTGAAAAATTGTAAACCGCGATCTTTAAATCAAAATATTTTTCAGTATGCGTTTTTTTTTTAATAGTAGTCTTATACACGATGTGAAAGTACTGAATACTTGCAAATTTTTTTTATTAAATAATAATTTTCTAAGACTGCATTGGTTTGGCTGATTTTTTTATGTTTTGAAGGCTTCACTTTTAAACAGTATATAAATTTAATCATTTCTTAAAATTTCCCGCCTTTTCGCTGACGTAAAATGACACGAGAAAAGAGATGGCATTTATTTAAGCGTTGATTAAATTTAAGTAACGTTTATAAGTTAGGCTGATTTATTATTGGTGATTATCAACTGGATGAAATGGGGAACAATACTCATGATGACAGATTTAGTATTAGTATATACTGCAGCTGTGCCGCTTAACATCAGGTGAACGACTAGCTCGTCACTCCATTCTCTAACATAAAAAGATTCCTCTAGCTTCCCAGTTGCCACCGGGTGGCGGCATTTAATTCCCGATTGCAATCATGTGAGGGCAACTGGGAATATACCTTTGATGCAATCTACTATTGCTATTTCACTCACTCGACCTTCTCTTTCCCTAAACAATTTCTTATTTGTCAATACTGTAAATCACGTGGGAAAGAGAAGAGATTAGAACGAGAAAAGAGAAAAGTAAAATATGTAGTGAAATAGCGATGTCAGGGTTACCTAATATCGGTTCATTCCCAGTAGATTCATGGATCTACTGGGAATGAAGGTAGGTGAGAATGGTCTCGGAGTTTTGGCACGAACCCGTATTTATATTATAGTAACTATGTAACTGATTCCACAAAAAACAATATATTTCAAGGAAAAACCTACAAAATAATATAGGAAAATTTAGTTCTTGAAACCTCTGAGATTTCTGTAACTAGGGATGTATCGGCGCTAGACATCTCCATACAGAAAATGTAATTTAACGAATACGAATATTCGTACTAAAGGTTTGAAATATTTTTTCGTGTCCAGTTGATATATTATTTGTAAAAAAAATTATAAGTACTAAAGTTGTGTTAACAAGTAATAAATAATAATATAATACTTGATTTGTATAAAAAGTAAATTATTTGTTAGACACGACTTTGGCAGGTATCTGTCGAAATATGACAAATATTTGTTCAAGCATGGCCCAGGGTTCACCATTGTTTGATGATAATATGATAGCTCAGTTGGTAGTGATGTCGGCTTGCAATGTCGCGGGTTTAAATCCTGCAATGGACTAGAGCTTTCGGTGAAGTAAAACATCGTAATGAAAGGATAGCTTGATTTTGGCATTTCGTGTTCACCACACACACGAGTGTTCTTACAGCCTGACTTGACAGTTGCCAATACAGGCGGGCTTATTCCCAGTCGTCCACTAGCTCCATTCTCAATAGTGACAAGTGGGAAAAATCCCATGTTACTAGTGGTGAATACGAAAAGTTCCCAGTATATCACTGGCGTTGAATGGGAATAAAAAAGTGAAAATGTGTCAAATAAAAGTAACTTATCATCAAGCTATTGACCTGAATTTGTTAGTCTCTTGTTCTTAACCAATGGTGTATGCTGCCCCATGTTCTAGCAATAGAAATACTATGTGCATTTTAAGTTTTTTTTTATTAGAATAAGGTGTATTTTTATTTGCGTAGATTAGTGTGCGGCCGTTGAGAGGATTGTAAATAAAGAAATTATGTTAAAATACAACATGTTTCAATTTATTTTGTTGTTTTATTTCTGGTCTGAAACATTATCCCATGCTTTGTTCACCATCTTAGCCTAAAAATAACTAAAAGCTTATAAAGATTTCGCTTTATTTTGGAATATTCCCAGTAGTAACCAGTAGGACTACTGGGAAATAAATCGCAAGTCCTAAAATCCCAGTAGCTAAGGCATTGACTATGAATCCAGTTGAATAATCTTATGAGGTAACTACACCCAATGTGTCTCGTTTTGTTACTTCACTCCCTGCCCCCGTAAGTGTGTCGTGTGAGAAATTAAATTCACGGGCTATCAACAGGCTTTATAATAATCTTTGAGCTAGGGGAACAGAGGTATCAAATAAAAGTGTTTGGTAAATTATTAACAAAAGTATAATTCCTAAGTATGCACCTATTTTCTAAAAAGATAATACATGTTAATAATATCATTGGTAATGGTCACCTAATCATAAAGCTTACAAATGTTACAAAACAAAAAATTATATCAAAGAAAAGGCACCTTAATTAAGTTAAAAATACCTTGTAAAAGTTATTGCTATAAGTAATTACTTGGTTAAAAATTCCTATAAATTCTCCAAGTACACAGCACAGCACAGCGTAATTAGTTGAAGAGTGAAAATATTCAGACATAAAATTCGAGTTACAAAAAAAATTAGAAAACCAAGGTGTCTAGCAATGATCCCAATCGCTAACGAATGAAATGACATTCGCTACGGAAAAGTTAGCGATTTTCGAAATCTCATTTCAGTACATTTTGGAGTTAGCGTTAGTGCTTGGTATCTTTGCTAGACCCCCTGGGCTAGTGTGGAATGGGACTCCAAACGCTAGCCTACGTATTCCTACCTAATCTGTGGAGACTAGCTCCACATGCGTGGCCCTAGTGACCACACTTTTAAATAAATTAGGTTAAATATTTAAGGCATATTTTGCTATTACTGTTTTTTTTAATATGTTCACTGTCCAACCAATCACCTATTCATATACATACATATAGATAGGTACTTGCATTAAATCATTCTTGTTTTAAATGATACCATGGGGTCCCAACAGGTACAAACGAAAAATAGCCCGAACTTGAAAAAAATTTAGTAATCGTGTCTAGAGAGTTACTAGTTAGTGTCCAGTGTATACATTTGGCCCAATACTTCGCCAACACGCAATAAACTCGCTTGATAATCTTGCGTTATGCAGAAATAAAATAATTCTTAAAATAGCCCGCGTTATTCCGTTGTATGGGATGAGGCATCTGTACTGTAGGTAATACTAATATATTATCTGGGATGATACTACTAGTATTAATAAACGGCATGTTGCGATGTATGTATATTGGTAGTACCCAATAGTAGGTACTAGGTATAGGTAACTAGTTATTGTGTTAGTGATACTGGGCTTTTTGCTACAACTAGAATGAGTGCATTAACATTACAGCCTTTGTGGTGTGGTGGTTGAGCAGGTCGGCTCGTAACCCGGAGTCGGTGGGTTCGATTCCCGCGACAGGACAAGTATTTGTGCACAGAAAAATAAGCGCAAATACTTGTTCTGTGTGTGGGTGTTGTGAGATCATGGTCCTCGTAGTTCCCGGGTCCCTAGATACAGGGAATCCTAATTAGAGTCCAGGATCTATGTATGTGATCGTTGGGCGTTATTATTATTATTATTATTACTTTTATTAGCACTTGTAGCACTCTTTCTAGTTATTTACCACCTTACCATCTAATTCGACATGCAAAATTTACTATCATTGGAGACCAGCAGATTTTTAGGGTTCTCGCTACGATGTACATAGGCTAGCCTACCTGCAGATATTATTTTTGAAAGGGGTAGGTACATAGACCGCAATTATTATTTTGAGAAAGGTGAAAATTATTCACTTTGCTTTCAGTTTTTTCACATTACCTGCCACAAACCTGTGGACTCACTATTAAATAAATTATAATATAAATTCTTTCAGGAATAAATAGAACCAAATAGTGTTTAAAAAGGTAACAATATACCTACATAATATACATAATATAACGAAATTGTAAAAAAGAAATATTTATATTATGATTTTTTTTAAATACTAGTTTCCATAATACTAAAAAAATTCTAGATAGGTCTGCACTCAATTCTCTTTTCCAAGAGAAAAGGAGTCCATTTTAAGTAAAATTATTATCCAAACCATATTTTTAAAACCAAAATCACAGATCATTCAGTATTTCTCGCAAGAAGTACTTTGTCCATTTCAATAAAATATATTGTACAAAGCTACCAAAATTTTCAATATTATAATAACATGTTCTGCCCGCATGATAGTTCTACCAAACATTTGCCTACACCCTGCTTACACCAATTCAATGGAATGCAATGAGTGGGAACAAATGCGGGCCTATCCAGTTATAAAAAAAAAAAAACTCCCCATTCATCGCCACTGAGAACAACCGGGAACTTTTATGTCCCACTGGAAACATATGGGAATCTTTCCCATTAGTTACCAGTGGAAACAAAGTTAGAAAATAAATAAATAACTAGTAATTCTAATTGTGAATAAGCCAATCAAAAACACTATTTCATTATTAAAGTGAGTACATTACACCTAAAAACTACTATGTGTTATTCTATGTCTTGCCTTTAATAAAGAAATACTATATTCATGTACCTAATTTAACGCAACACCTAAGACTGTCACTATATTATGCTAAGCTATATTAGCTTGGGCCTTATATACAACAGATTAGGTAATACCATCCTCAATCATCCCTATTCCTTCTCTGGCCATGAGCATTGTAAGCAGGTGGCACATGTCGGTACTGCCACCACTCAACTGCAACTGTCACCGCAGCCACAGCCACTGCCACCCCGATCAACAGGCTCTTCACTAGCACCTCCATTACCTGAAAGTATACAACTTATTTATATTTAAAACTGTGCAGATGGTTTCACATGAGTGGGTTACAGTTATAGAGATAAAACTATTCTATGTTAGTTCTCAGGGTTCAAACTATTTAGATACAGCTACTTGGACTTTTGACAAATATTCCAAATACGTAATTTGAATTGACACACGTTTAGATGAATGTTTATTTATTTCACAGACCTGCCTGTGGAACAATTTCCAATTTTATTGCTCATTTAGTATATGTGAGTGTGCCTGGTGCCACCATGGTGACGAAATCAATGCAACCAAAACAATAGTAAAAGCAAAACAGAATTCGCAATTCATACTTATAAACAGCAAGAATTCCAGTTAGTTCTAAATAGATTGGACAATATAGACAGGATCACAGAATTCCCCCTATTACATAGGTCATAAAAAGTCTTTGGACAGGATGAACTCGTGTTATCATAATCATAAGTACTTACCAAATAGCCGTAGATTGCGCCCAAAACGAAGTGATTATAAATTTATAATCCTCTGTGATTAAAGTACTTTGTGGAGTTTGTGGTGCCAGTGTAGTTAGCTGCACAAAGTAGAACTTTCGCTGCCTGCCCAGTGTCCCGCAACTCAGAGTACACAAAAAAATGTATGGGGACGCAGAAAAATATCTACCAACATTGAAAAATTACCGGATCTTGGTCTGTGGTTAGTATACACTTAACGTAGTTAGCCGGTGTCATTAGGAGTGAACTAAACAAAATGTCGGACATGTCACATCTCATTTATATTTGCATTTTCTCCTGAATAATACGGTGCTGTTTTCAAGATATTTGTGCAAATAATGGTAACTGTGATCTTGACACCTAATATAAGTATTCATCGGCAACTGCCAAACCCTTGAGTTGAGCATAAACTGTTCCTCGGTTTTGGCATCGACGTATTGATGAACTTAGCAATTGGTTTGCGTTTCAAATTATTTTGGAGTGTTTAGTGAGCCAGAGACTGCATATGGGAAATAATAGAACGTGTGTGATTTTTTACGCAAGAGAAACAGCGTAGTGGGTTCTTCACTAGGTTTCCTCTGGATATTGACGGGTAAGTATTATAACCTATAAGTACTCCATTGTCTCCAGCCCAATTCGTTCCCACTGCAGGGACACGAGCCTTCTTTCCTCACAGGGAGATTGTAGCCCATAATCTACCACGCTTGTTACACAACCACATACGCAAGGAATCGCCGATGCAGCAGCCACCTAGTTACAACATGCAGGGTACATCGGTCATCGTATCTTGCATATTCAGCGCAACGTGACTGCAGTGGGGCAATGCATCGAACACGAGGCGCCTACACAGCGCTTTCCACCGGACACCGGACGAAGCACCGTGGGACCGCGTCACTCTTTGTTCTAGCATCGGACAATTGTCACGTTTTAACTTGTAATTTTTAATGAAATAAATTTAAGTTTTTGAAATAGTTTTGTATTTTTTTGGATTCTCCGGCTGTGGCCTTCGTAATTGGCGCAGACGGTAGGATGTCAAATTAGAGTCAGTGAATCGATCAACGACTTTGGCATCCGAATCTACAAGAGTTGCGGCCGGGAGAAGTATCCAGACATTGACACGACCAGAGAAATACAAATGTATTGGTAAGTACCTAGATCTTACTAGAGTTGCTTTCCTTGTGTCCTTTTATGTGTCCTTTTGTGTGTCCTTTTTATGTGTCCTTTTTTTTTTCGTGTTTCTTATGTGTGCCTATTTTTACCGTGTCTCTTTTAAAGTGTTTATTTTAACGTGTCTATTATAAGTGTCCAAGATTTTTCATCCAAGAAATTCGCGGTCTCCTAGGTTAGATAATGTTCGTAGAGCATTGCAATTAGATGCTAGTAGAGATTTAGAAATAATTTTAGAAGATACAGAAGACATAGATTTGACCAATTCAGATTTAGATACCTCACTGGCGTCAGAATCTGTTAAAATGAGTGAGATACTTGTAGATCAGATATATAAAGCCTTGAGGCTGCTTCCCGAGTTCGATGGGAACCCGAACGTTCTCACTCGTTTTATTAATTTGTGTGACCAATTAGTAGCGCAGTATATGCAAACAGATGCCATTTTTGCACTGAGTAACTTGGCCCTGTTAAACGGGATCCTTAATAAAGTGACAGGGCCCGCCGCCCGAACCATCAATTCAAATGGTATCCCAGAGAACTGGCTCGGGATACGTAGCGCTCTCATTAACAATTTCGCAGACCAACGCGATGAGACCTCTCTATATAATGACTTGTCGCTCTTAAACCAGGGTTCCGCAACCCCGCAGGAATTTTACGAAAAATGCCAAAATCTTTTTAGCATAATTATGACCTATATCAGCTTGCATGAAAGTATACCGAGCACCATTGAAGCAAAACGAGAACTTTATAAAAAGTTAACCCTTCAGTCATACCTGCGCGGTCTACGCGACCCACTAGGTTCTCGTATACGTTGCATGCGACCTGATACAATAGAAAAGGCCTTAGAGTTCGTTCATGAGGAAATGAACACGCTATATTTGCAGCAGCGTAATGATCACCTGCCTGAGAGAAAGATGCAGTCTACGTCTTCGTTTAATATGCATAAACCTTCTTTCAGCTTTCAACCACCAGTTGCATTACCACCCCCGCGCGCATTTACGTTTCCACCTGCGATTAATATGCCAGGCCCCTCTAAGCCTATAAACTATCAGCCACCGAGGCCAATGCCAATTTGGAGACCCCAAATGCCTCTGAACCGTGGCCCCACGCGAACTCAACAGATGTTTAGCGCACCTCCACCAAACTATAGACCCCAAAGTAACGTCTTTAGAATGCCTCAACAACGGCCAGGTTTTCAACCCGCACATAACACAGGCCCGCAGCCCATAAGCGGCGTAAGCCATTACGTAGCGAAACCCTTTCCATCAAGACCATTGACAGGACATGACTGGACTAAGCATGGCAACCCGCCTCCGTCTAACTATTTCAAGTCGCGAGAGATGAATTTTAACGAGTTTTATGACCAACAATACGACTATTACGATCCCTACGGTGACTATTACAATGACTATTACTACGTTGACTACGGCGAGCAGTCATACCCTGACCAGACTTACACGGGACAGACATACGACCCGACATACGAGCAACAGACTAACAATCCCGAGTACGTACCCGCGTACGTCGAAGAGACCCGCGACGAAGCCCCCACTGAAAATCAGGATTTTCAGGCGGCCCCGAAATCCGAAAGACGAAAATAGAAATTAACCTACAGACACAACGGCAACTACCTTTCATACAAATAGCAGATCCGCCACTAAAATTATTAATTGACACCGGCGCTAGTCAGTCGTTCATTAGCCCCGAATCAGTAGATAAATTCTTTGCCCACATACCTTGTAATTACGACCCCTTTGAGGTAACGAACATTCACGCTACGACTCGGAACGACTACTCTATCACCTTACCGTGTTTTAAAGAATTTAATGAAGACAGCGAGATAACTCTCTTCATATATAAATTCCACGACTACTTTGACGGTTTGATTGGTTATGATCTGTTAGAAAAGTTAGAGTCAAGTATCGATCTGAAAAGTAAAGTATTAGTCACGCGGCAATCCACCAATCCCCTGCGTATGTACGACTCGCGGAATTGCAATCTATATGAAGAGATAATACCGGCTAATACATCTCAAATGATTCGAGTCCCGATTAATTTTCATGACGGCGACGCATTAGTGACAGAACAGACTATATCCAACTGCACTATACGTGATTGCGTCACCACAGTAAAGAATAGTCGCGGTATCGTCGAGGTCATTAACCCTACTAGACATGACATAGTGTTCTCTATGGACCGACCGATTAGCGCGGAGCTTTTTAACATAAATTGCACGCGCGCGGATCAACCAGTGGATCGCGCGGCCGAAGTACTTTCGCGTTTACGAACTGACCATCTGAATCCTGAAGAACGAGCCAATTTAGAATCTCTTTGCGCTCAATACGCTGATGTCTTTTATATCGAAGGTGAACCCCTAACATTCACCAATAAAGTTAAACATAGCATTCGTACCACTGATGAAGTACCTGTCTATACTAAAAGCTATAGGTACCCTTTCATTCACAGACAGGAGGTTCAGGAACAAATCTCAAAAATGATAGATCAGGGAATTATTCGACCTTCCCAATCAGCATGGAGCTCACCCATCTGGGTAGTTCCCAAGAAGGGTGATGCCTCGGGAAAAGCCAAGTGGCGTATAGTCGTCGACTTTAGGAAAGTAAACGAAAAAACAGTAGATGACAAATACCCCATCCCTAACATCAGCGACGTACTAGACAAACTAGGTAACTGTCACTACTTTACAACGCTAGATCTTGCCAGCGGATTCCACCAAGTGGAGATGAATCCAGAGGACATCCACAAAACCGCTTTTACCATCGAGCATGGTCACTTTGAATTCTTAAGAATGCCGATGGGACTTAAGAATTCTCCGTCAACTTTCCAACGGGTTATGGACAACCTCCTTAGAGACCTTCAAAACGTGGTATGTCTAGTCTATCTCGATGACATCATCGTATTCAGCGTCTCATTACAAGAACATATGGTAAATTTAGAGAAAGTCTTTAAAAGATTGAGGGAATCAAACTTCAAGATTCAGATGAATAAGTCGGAGTTTCTTAAGTTAGAGACCGCCTATCTAGGTCACATCATTAGTAAAGACGGTATCAAACCAAACCCCGACAAAATAGCTGCCATTCAAAAATTCCCGCTGCCGAAAACCGCCACCGAGATAAAACGTTTTCTCGGCTTGTTAGGT
Source organism: Ennomos erosarius (assembly GCA_963580505.1). Taxonomy (NCBI): domain Eukaryota; kingdom Metazoa; phylum Arthropoda; class Insecta; order Lepidoptera; family Geometridae; genus Ennomos; species Ennomos erosarius. The sequence continues at coordinate 5,651,766 of OY757005.1, read as the reverse complement.
TATTATAGGAAATTTATCCCGGACTTTGCTCGTATAACAAAACCAATGACGCAATGCTTGAAGAAAGGCTCCAAAATTACGTACGACGACACTAACTACATTAACTGCTTTGAAAAGTGTAAAGTACTATTGACAAACGACCCAATACTGCAGTACCCTGACTTTACGAAGGACTTTATACTGACGACCGACGCATCCAACTTTGCCATAGGCGCCGTTCTATCACAAGGCACTATAGGTAGTGACAAACCAATCGCTTACGCGTCTAGGACTTTGAACTCGAGTGAGATAAATTACAGTACAATAGAAAAGGAACTTTTAGCTATCGTCTGGGCTACCAAATATTTCCGACCTTACTTATTTGGTAGAAAGTTTAAAATTGTCACGGACCATAAACCACTCCAGTGGGTTATGAACCTAAAAGAGCCAGGCTCTAGACTTACGCGTTGGAGGCTTAAATTGAGCGAATATAACTTCACCACAGTTTATAAGCAGGGTAAAAACAACACCAACGCTGATGCCTTGTCCCGCATCGAAATTAATAATGAGGACATAAGCTCTATCGTTGTTAATCCATCTGAACGACCTCCTTCAGAGGCAGGTTCTACAACTGTAACTGCTCATACGAATGTCGAGAACCCCGAGTCAGGTTCCTCTACTGCTACCGCCCATACTAGTGCTGAAAATCCAATTCTGGAAGTGCCCATCTCAGACGACCCCCTCAATAGGTTCAGTAGACAGATTTGCTTTGTACTCGTAGGTGACATTAAAAAACGACCGACTGTGACAAAGCCCTTCGAAACTCACACGAGAACGACTATCCAACTTACTGAATCAAACTTGACTAATGACGTCATCAACGCTATAAAAGAATTCGTGAATCCCAAAGTTAAAACCGGTATAATCATTCATCCACCTTTGGCCATGTATAAAATCATTCCGATTATTCAAGATAATTTCAAGAGCTCTTCTATGAACCTCACTTTAACTAAAGTCGAACTAGAAAATGTGAAAGAATACCTGCGTCAACAAGAAATTATACAAAAATACCACGAGGGCAAAACAAATCACCGTGGTATAACTGAATGCTACTTAGCTTTATCTTCCAAGTACTATTGGCCTAAAATGAAAGAATGTATTACAAAGTACATAAATGAATGTAATATATGCGGCCAGGCTAAATACGATCGTAGCCCTATCAAACAAAGATTCTCAGTTGTTCCACCGCCATCGAAACCATTCGAGATAGTGCATCTTGACCTTTTCACAGCCCAGAACGAAAAATACCTTACAATAGTAGACGCATTCTCTAAGTACGCCCAAGCATATCACCTCAGAGACGGCACCGCTCTCAGTGTCGTTCAAGCTCTTTTAATATTCTGTACTCATCACGGCGTCCCAATCACCATAGTAACTGACCAAGGCCCCGAATTCACCAATCAAATATTCTCCGAATTTACTAGACTTCACAAAGTTCAACATCATAAGATTCTCGCTCACTCTCCCAACGACAACGGCATAGTAGAGAGATTTCACTCTACAATCCTCGAGCACCTAAGAATATTAAAACTCGAGAAACGTAATGAGCCCGTAGTTAACTTAATGCCTTACGCGGTATTAGCGTACAATAGTTCCATTCATACTTTTACCAAATGCCGACCTTTAGACTTAATAACCGGACACTTTGACCCACGTGACCCACTAGACATCGACTTATCTGAACACTTACTACAACAGTACCTACAAGACCATAGACAACGAATGAATCAAGTATACGACCTAATTAACGAGACATCTTTACACGACAGAACCCAACTGACCGAAAACCGAAATAAAGACAGAGAACCCGAAAAAGACTATGTCCCTGACCAACAAGTATTTGTACGGAACCCTATGGCGGCACGACAAAAGTTAGCCCCGCGTTACACACAAGACACCGTACTAGCCGATCTCCCAATCCACATTTATACTAAAAAGAAACGCGGCCCAGTCGCTAAGTCACGCCTTAAGCGAAGTCCTAAGAATCCCACATTGTTACAGGACACTATTGTTGGCGTTTCTACTGCAACCGACCCGCGGACAAGATGTAACGATTGACTCCCTCGACAATGGACCCGGACTACTACCCTTTAAACTAGGGGCGACGAAAATAATCACTCATTACCATTCCTTCCTGAACTACGTAGATTTAGACAGCATCCACTCGCAGATAGAATCTGTGGAATCTCAGATAAGTGACCTGCGGCCTCAATTGAACAATAAGACCTTGTTTCTTTTCGATCCTCATATCGAACATCTAAGTAATAAACTCGCGAAAATCTCAAGTCAAATAGAGACTTTCAAATCAAGTCGTAATAAGAGAGGACTCATTGACGGCCTCGGATCGGTAATCAAAAGCATATCCGGTAACTTAGATTACACCGACGCGATCAAATATGAAAACGCGATTAAAATATTGCAAAATAACGAACAAAAGATAGAGACAGAATTTAATAATCATGTCAGTTTAAATAAAGATTGGATTACGCATAGCTCCAAATTGATTGATAGTATAGTATCGAACCAAGATAAGATAGGTAAAGCATTAAATTTAATTATGAAAAGCGATGCCGCTAGGGAAACCGATTTAATTAAATATGCTCATTTAGCACAGCATTTCCTCATTTTAGGAGATAATATAGAAGATTTATCTGAGGAATTAAATAACTTAGAAAATACGTTATCGTTTATTCGTGCATCGAGCACCCCATACTCGATAGTTAGTTTAGAAGAAATTAAGAATATAATAGGTAAACTGAATACGCTATATTCTAAGGAAGAAATCCTTGATATAGAATTCAGAAACTTTTACGAAATAATTAAGCTAGGTTATTTTTATTTAGATAAGCAGATAGTAATAGTTATAAAGGTCCCAATTATCAGCCCCGTAATCTACGAACTGTACAGACTAGCAATCGTTCCTAATAAGAAACACGAAGTCCTCATCCCTTCCTCACCTTTCGTAGCAATCTCTGGGACAGATTCTAGGTACATGGAGGCAGAATGCCCGAAGGTAAATTCATGGTTTCTCTGTGAGTCGAAGCCCAACTACAAGACGCAAGACAAGCCTGATTGCGTCCAGCATCTGATAGCCCAGCAAGAACTCCAACCACTCTGCAAACTGACTCAAGTGATCCTGACGAATGAAGCCCTGGAAGTACTGGACGAAAAACATTACACGCTTAACTTCCCTACTCCGACCAAAATTAGCACCTCCTGCGGACAAGAACAGTACCAGACGCTTCAGGGAAGCTACCTAATAATCATCCCACTTAACTGCAACCTGAAGACACCCAGATTCACCATATCCAACACAAACGACCGGATCAAAGGACGTGTACTAAGGATCATGGAAATGCCTCAGTATGACGAGTCGAGGCCCACAGAATATCCACCCACCGTCCTCAACGCACCAAACTTAGAAAATCTTCATTCACTAAATACAAGAATAACACTCGAGACTCCGGCTCACCTCCAGAAAATCACCGACCCAGCTATATACCACACCACTATTCCAGTTTACCTAATGATAGCAGGTGCAAGTGCCCTCGGTACTGTACTGGCGTACCGCCGACTACGAGCGAGATTCGCAAAGAAAAAGAGCCAAACTGCAGAAGTCGACAACGACGTGCCTGAAATACTGTATGCGACCCCATCGCCGAGACGTATCAACCCTAATCAAATAAGGGTTGACCACAAGAACATTTCAGCAACCCTCTCGAATAAGATTCTCGATTAGTCGCTGATCTACGGGGGGAGATGTTACACAACCACATACGCAAGGAATCGCCGATGCAGCAGCCACCTAGTTACAACATGCAGGGTACATCGGTCATCGTATCTTGCATATTCAGCGCAACGTGACTGCAGTGGGGCAATGCATCGAACACGAGGCGCCTACACAGCGCTTTCCACCGGACACCGGACGAAGCACCGTGGGACCGCGTCACTCTTTGTTCTAGCATCGGACAATTGTCACGTTTTAACTTGTAATTTTTAATGAAATAAATTTAAGTTTTTGAAATAGTTTTTGTATTTTTTTGGATTCTCCGGCTGTGGCCTTCGTAATTCGCTACTAGTGCCCTAACAATAAATATTTTTGGTTGTTAAACTCAAGGTAAGGTTGTATTCTACTTGCTTTGGTCTGCATTTACAAAATTTCCCTGAACAAAAGTATCAAGTCTTGCATTTAAAATATCTTGTTATTATTCTAGTTTATCAATGCACAATAGAATTTTGTTGATGACTCAACATTGCAAGTGCAAATGGAAAATCTTCCGGTACCCGGTACTTAAATTTGGGGCTGGAAGAGGATGGACCTCTACCGACCTCCTAATTTAAGAAATGTAAAGTTTTGAAGGAGGCTTTTCTTACTCTTTCCACCTCCTCCCTTCCCTCCCTACCCCATTTCAGGTACCAGGTCTATATCCAACCCATGCCAATGCTTGCCAAATAAAATTGCATTGAAAATTATCAATGCAATTCATAGGAATGATTTTTTAAGGTGTGAACCTCAATGAAGGTAAATGTATCTATAAAGATATTATAGTCCTTAAAATTTTAGCAACCAGCGGGATTTGAATCCGCACCCCCCAACTCACCGGGTTGAATGCTCTACTAATTTAGCTATGGTAATGCAATTCAGTAGCAAGGTTATGTTCACAAAAATAATAATATAGATAAGATGGCTATGGATTAATAATATCACTTTTTCATTTTAGCTGCAGAATATGGATAAAAGTGATTGGTAATGAAGATTTGGCATATTTGCCAATTGATAAACTACATTATTTACGTTATGTAGTGGAGACCATATTGAAAGGAATGATTTTAATGAAAAATGAAATCTTAACGAAAAGAGCCATCCTAAAACTAAAACTGTTATCAACACCACTCACTGATGAACAGTTGAAGGAATTTCCACTCCGTGTTGCGAGCAAAACGGGTGAGTGATTTCAAAAGAACTTTTAGCTTAATTCTAACCCACTTCACCGAATCTAAAATTCTGCAGTTTGCTAATAAAGTCATATTATAGACTTTAGACTAAACCTTTATATGATGAACATGTTCTGTGTTTATACTATGTTAGGCTGGTGTGATATTGTATTTTGTGTATCTATTCACAAACAAAAAGTATACTATGTATTCATCAGTTACCTGTCTGTGTGTGTAATATTCTGTCTGTGCTTAGTTTGGGGCTAGATGGTGCAGTGACAATTCCCATGATGTGTTTTTTGTATAGTTGTTAAACAGAGAAGTGATAAAATGTATCCTTAATGGACACCAGACTCAGTTTTGAAATTACTCGAAGGAACATCGTCCACACTACTGCTACTTCAGTTGTCTGTTGATATACCATAATAAAAACACTTACAAAATTATTTTGTGATGTATGTCTCAATAACTTGTTGAGATAAGGGAAGAACACTGGTAAATACTTTGTAATCCCAGCTGGAATGGTTAGTACTAAGCATGCTTTTGACAAGTTCTTTTTTAAATTTCTAGATCCAATTTCTGCAACAACCAAGGAGCTAACATCAGCAGTTCAAGTGGATGCGTCACATGATGTTTAATTTTCATTACCATACCACAAAGAAAACAAGGCGCCTGCCTGCATACAACTTTATGAAATTTAAAGTGCAATTACGACCTAGATAATTTAAGTTAATGTACATTAAGACAACTTGAACAAATTAAGTATGATATGAAAACGTGAAATGAAAAAGTTGGATCGTATGAGAAAATATTAGATTTTTTCAATTGTACCATTTACACCAGCTCAAAAATACTAACCTAACGGTGTAATTTAGAAATTTCCAGCCTCGTTGATTGTTTTTGATTGATTGTCTCATCATCATCATCATTAACAGCCTGAAGACGTCCACTGCTGAACATAGACCTCCCCCAGGGAGCGCCATTTAGAGCGGCTGCTCGCCTCCTGCATCCATCGGCTCCCCGCGGCTTTCACCAGGTCGTCGGTCCACCTAGTGGGGGGCCGGCCTACGCTGCGTCTTCCAGTTCGTGGTCGCCACTTGAGAACCTTTCTTCCCCATCGGTTATCAGTTCTACGAGCGATGGATTGTCTAACTAGTTTTATTTTTACATAAACGTTTAACGTTTTCCTGAAATATAATCGTGTGAAAAACAAATAAACGTATATTTTGCTAACAAATACAGGTTTATTATTTTGTTTAGAAGGATATTAAAAATATTTAGAGTCAATTTCTTTCTACCCATATTTATTAGATCTATTTATATCGATGCAATACCGCAGAACCCTACAGAAGTATCTCGAGCTCTAGTATCGAACCAGGCAAGCACTAGCTTTGACAGTTGACACATTAAGCGATTCGTTCATTCATTCCGCGTTTGCATGTTGGCCATATGTATTTAGGTTTGCATGATTGGTAGCTAAAAGTCTCTGAGCCTGAAAAAAAGTTTGTTCGAAGACCCAACTCTCAAAACGAAGTGATTAATATCCTCTTTGAATTGGCACACTGGGGAACGAACAGATCTTTGCAGTCTGTGGAAAATTTTGACAGGATCTGCGTGAAAAGAAAATACGGCTTGCCAAAATAATCTACTGCGTTTGTGAACTTTGTGATATTTATATTGAAAATATAAATATTTTGAAAAAATGAGCGTGCGGGAAGAAGACAGGCAAAGGAACTGCTCAAGCCGCGGGCTCGGCATTGCCGCAGCTGCTATAGGCGTCGGTGTTGGGGCTGCTTTGTACTACTTCTTCAACAAACGTTCCGAAAACCCTGATGGCGAAGGATCTACTAGTGACTGGTCGTGCGAGCAACCTCATGCCTTGTGAGTACGGATTAAGAGTCAAATTACAAAGTTTTGCTTACTACTGTCATTATAAACTTCCTCAGTAGCCTTCATAGTTTTATTCATAACATTTTGCGCTTGCCATTCAAGCAAATTACTCAAGCTTTTGCCTAGCACTAAAAATCGCGTCAGTACGTAAAATTACTACTATTTTGCCATTTCTAAAGACCTTCAACTGTAATCACCATACCTGTTGCTATTTTTAATTAACTTCAATCATAGAATCACAGGTCCTATCTCTGCATACTGCATAGAGTATAAAAATATTAGGTACAAAATTAGGGAGGGGCAGGAATTTGTGTGAATGAAATGAACATTACCACCAACTTGGACAAATTAATTTTTCAAATTACCCTACCAAATTATTTTACTAAATATGAAAATTAAAAATCTTTATTCATAATCTAGGTAGTTTTTTATGTAGTTCGGAAATCATAGTGTTGTGAATAATTGGTACTTTATTTACCTCAGGTATTGGGGCCAATTTTAAAGGCTTTAGTTGACAGATCTAAAGCTCCTAAAACTGTTGCTGTCCTTGTCAAATAGACGGCAATGTAAAAGACGGATATATTTTTAGCATTTTTAAAACTGTCAACTAAAGCCTTCAAAATTAGGCCTATTGTATTGATTAACCCAATTTTATATGTTGGTATAATTAGTGTACCCATACCTATTCTTAACAATATTAAAATTCATGTTTCATATCTATTTCATGGCAGCCATTTTTAATTTTGGAAGTATTTTGATGGTTTACTTTGACTTCAACTGCCTATTTGATTTTTTTTATTTGTAATTTTATTTAAAAATTGATGCATGTGGAATGTGTCACTCTTTGCTTAGTTCAATTTTTTAATATCAGTTATACTTCTCTTATATTATGAACTAAAGTTACTTTAAATGAAAATATTAATTCGTATTTATCAGTTACTAATACTTTGGCATTGAAATTAAAGTATTAAGTGATAATGTAAGTGAAACACTTAAAATCCTTACAATTTTGAATTGACCATAATTTTTTGATATTTGTTTGTGTAGCTCCAGTGAGATGGATTATGGATTTCATCCCCCATTGTAAGTTGTTTTCTCTTTAAAAAACTGTTGAAGATCCTCAATATTTTAAAATAAAAGAAGTAAAGTAAAGGATATACATAAATACATGGAGCTAATAAAAAAAGAAGGAGGGAATCCCGTCTGATCCGAAACTGAAGCACCCTTAGGAAGCTGGAATGCTTCGTATGTACGAGCGGGGCACGCACATCATAGGCAACCGATCACCCTATTTTCATCTGACACATATATGTAATATGTCCGCCATTTTGGGCTTCAGTTCGATGTCAATCAAAACTCAATCCTTCTGTTTTTTAATTCATCCATGCATAAATAGTTAAGTACTATTAATAGAACTGATGTATATGTACTGTTGCAGGAGGCAAACAGCTGCTCAAAGTGGCACTCTTTGGAGGAGGCCTATGTTCAGCAGTGGACATCTGGACATTGATGATGTTGATGATGATGATACTGTTTGTTTTTTTTTTCTTTACTACCCCACTTTTTTTAAAGATTAAAATACTTCATTTCTATCCTATAATCATCCCTAATGGTCTAATCTTGCTCCAGACACATAGTATATGCAGAAGGAAATGAGGGAGACCTTTGCTCAGCAGTGAGACACAAATGTTTTAAAAAATATTGTCATTCCAATCCCTACTAATCTTCTATACATATAATAACAGGTCCAATTCTGTACATTAAAGATTTTGGAAGTCACCTTCTAATCTGAAGTCAAAAAGATTTTTTTGGTACCTGCCTCCATTCACTGATTCATATATTCATCCTTTTCCCTTATTTTTCCCCTCTCCCTTCGCTCTTCCTTCAGAATGTGATTAGGTGTAATACGAAGCCAGGGTGGGACAGCTAGTTAATCATAAAATTAAACATCTTTCACTGTTTTAAACTTTCACTGTTGTTTACTATGTTTTCTATTAAAAAGGTGTTTAAACATCTTTGGCTTTTACACTAAAACTTCTAAGCCAATTTCTATTGTTTTTATGCAAGATTAAGTACAACCAGTCTGCCTAGTACGGGCGGTGGAGATAATAGGCATGACTAAAATTTTCAATTATTGCATTCATTTTTAATGTTCTTTATGAAAGTAATATAATACTTGTTCATTTTGAATGGTAGTCATCATGCCTATTGTCTTTCCCCAGTTTATGTCACTTCCGTTGTTCGCTTAATTGCCAAGTGGAGTAACACAGGAAAAGACAAATTTGTCTACCGTCCGTGCTGGGACAGCGAATCAACATGTGAAATTTTGTTAGAAAGATATAAATATCTGCAAGATCAGTAAACTGCTTTAGCTTTATAGCAGATGTTTTTGTTCGCTTTGTACATGTCACAATGCTTATCATCCCATTTTCACCCCACACCAGGTGCTTAAGCGAAGAGGAGGATTCATACACCACCATATCAGAAAATAGCACATCCGACACAAGCATGCATGACACTTCGCATGAATCAAACGACGATATGTCATTTAGTGAAACGGGCTCTACTAGATCAGATTCGGATATGAGCACATTGAATAGCTCTGCCAATGATTCAGATTCACCGGACTCTGAAATGTCAGTTGAATCCAATTCCAGTCCGCCCAGGCTGGTAGCAGAGGAAAGGAATACTTTGCGTCGGGATTTGTCTCTGATCTTTTCGGATGAGGATTGGGATGTCACAACCTCATCGGTAGATCTCCCTAGCCATGATAGATGGCCATCTGTGATCAGAGCAAGATATAATCGGTTGATAGCGCTTCGTGATGCATATGTTAATCGTCCCAAGTAAGTTAGGACTTTTATTTTGTTACCTTTTTCAGATGAACGGCTTAAAGACTACAGTCAGCAAAATCTTAGGTTAGGTTTGAGACAGTTTGGGTTAGGTTTTACCGTGATTCCGGTTAAAGTTACATGTTATTATCAAAATTAACCAGAATGTTAATCGTGGAGTTTAACCAACATTTTATATCATCATCTTGTTTTTATGTGACAGTTAACCCTTAATCAAATATTTACTGAGAAATTATTGACCACATAGCCTAAATAAAAAAATAACTAAATAACTACTTTCAAAGTAACAAAAAAAATATTGATGAAACCATGGTTAAGTGTCCATGATACCTACGCTCTCTCGCTTGCGCTTTTCTACATTTAGAAGATCTTGTTTCTTCCTTTTTGTTTGTGACCTCAGAACTCCCGTCATTTATAAACCTATGTTAAAAAATATTTTTGTTTGACACGATATTATGTACTTTCAGTTTTGTCCCGTAGAAACATCAAATTCGGTTCAGTACTTTAAAAAATTTTAAATCTTAATTTTTTTATTTCAAACTAGCTGTGGCTCGCGGCTTCGCCCGCGTGAAAACTGATTTGTTGCATATGGAGAACAATATCAGGGTATCAAAGATTGCGATTTAGATGTTTTTGCCTGAAAAAACCGCCAACTACAACCACCAAAAAAAAAAAGAAAAAAAAAGAAAAAAAAAAGAAAAAAAAAGAAGAAAAAAACACACTCACACAAAAGTCTCAAAGTCACTCTCGCGGGATCGGTTTATTAGTTACAGAGATAAGCAGCGTAATAAAATACTTTTCCATACTAACTTTAGAACTCCATTTAATACCCACCTGGGGTTTGTTTTGAGAAAAAAACACTAGTTTCATTATTTATTTTTATGTTTATTCGTATCAAACCAAACAATAATGAAGTTATGAAGTTAAGTTTATTGTATTTTCGTTTATTGTTTCACGGGAAAGCGTTGATTTTCGTGGATAAAAAGTATCCTAAATGTTAATTCAATTTATGAGCTATCTACATTCCAAGGAGGACTAACCTTTTTAGACTGTCCAACTGTCAGCCATTTTGAAAAAATTACGATTTCATAGCCAATGATGAAACTGGTGTCAATCGATAGGAAAAAGTATAGCCTATAAAAAATATTCCATAAAAAAATTGCCGAATAGAATAGAATAATTTTTATTGTTAAACTGTGTACAATCATGATCTTAGGGTGGTATTCATTATGTTCCAACAGTTTTGTCCATTTCGAACGTACAATATTAAAATGTACAAAATAAATCTAGTGACAATAAAATTAAATATACCTACACCAACAGTAGGTACGTATCGACACAAAAAAAAATACAATATTATACACAATTTGAAATAGAGAACACGAAATGTCTACATCGGAAAACCTATTGAATAGGGTTGAATAAATATTTAATTTAAGTTCCACGATAAAGATAACATATCATAATGGGTACGTAAGTAATGCTAATGACTTAATTATTGAAGTACTCATTTAGATTATAATAAGCGTTAACAACTAGCCATTCCTTTAGACTGCGTTTAAATGCATTTTCAGTTAATTGTTTAAGATAAGAGTGGGTAAGTGGTTATACAGGTGTAATTTAATTCATTAGCATAAATTGAACCCATGATAGTACATCATTTATAGATGATTACTAAAGAGTAAAGAGTGTAAATGAAATCATTTTTATTGAAAATTATGAAGATTGCCGCCGCGCCTAACGCAGTTGGCACGGATGATTTTGACACATTTAAACGTTTTTTGACCTTGTATGTACTAATTAAAAACAGTAATTCATTATTTTAATTAAATTTTGCTAAAGCTTTTCATTAAGTTTTATTAAGTAAGTTATTCCATTATTTGGAGTTATTATTATTACCAAACCAATGTGTTAGAAAACAAAAATTTTGGTCCACACGTGACCGGTATCAGGAGTAGGTATCTAGTTTCAAAGGATGCTAATGAATTCAATTACACCCAGTAGATTTTAATAGCATTTATAAAATAACTCTTATGATACATTGTATTATTAACCTGCGGGATACACATATTGTACCTGTATTTACTGCGAGTTAAAATAAGTATCTTCATTGTTTTTGGCAAAAATACACAGTTCTAATATATATAGAGATAAGTGAGCGTTAGGAACTGGTTTGTCTTGGAAATATCACGGACTGATTCAGAATCCTTCATGTTAAAGATACTGCGCAAGCATCGTTTTTGTAGTAAGAATGTTGATTGTATATGTGATAGTGGTATACTTTCTGAGATATTTGTGTTGGAATGTTTTTCTTCATACTTAACTATAATATACTTGTAGTGCAACTGTAGAGTAATGAAGCTTAAAATGTAGTCTTCATCATCAGCCTAAAGAGGTCCACTGCTAAACATTTCCCCGATAGAATGTTACTTTGAGGGGCTGCTTACCTACTGCATCCATCAGCTGCCCGCTGTTTTGACCATGTCTCCGGTCCACCTAGTGGGTGACCTACGGTGCGTCTTCCGCTTCGTGGTATTAAAAGTAGTAGTGTGCGGCATTAACTGCGCAAGCATCCCAAACATCGACATTAATGTCCTTACACAATCGGTAAAACCAGATATCGTACGGTATCTGGTATTGTACCATTAAAGGCCCTGACAGGAGCCAATGCAAGCACGTTTATTACAGCTAACAAACTTGAAACTTATTGTGTAGTGTGGGTCGCTTTATGCATAACAAAAATATGGCGATTACGTTCCGTTGCACTTCGACTTTTCCATTTATCGGTACAAATAATTAGTTATAAAAGAAATGCTTATTGTTATAAAAACAATAAGCTTATAGACGGATGCATTGAAACATAGCTTATCACTATGATTTATTTCAATGGGGTGTCTTATTATAATATAACATTTTAAGACGTTTGAATGATTTTTTAGAGGTCACTTCACAATTTTTTTCTATCGAGATAACTTTTCGTAAACGTGTTTCGGTTTCGGCAGATGGAAAGAAGATATGACCAGTATTAACGTGCATTTTTTTCAATCCTGTAAATGGTATACGTTTTGAGATAATCACGTTCTAAATAGTCGATTTGGGAGCATTCAGCGCCTTAACTTTTATCATAACCTAACGGCTCCATCACCTTACGGTTCTTCAAATACTAATGCTGCGATTAACAATAAGTAGTTCATCAATAGCTCAATTACCTATAGCGATTATGTTAGGAAATGAGCAGCCATAGCGTCAGAATTTTTAGGCGGCTCAAAGGATCTTTACATAGCTTAATGATTTTTGTTTTACAACAACCGGAATCGAGGGCTTATTGTGCCCTCCGAAGCACGGTAGCGTTCAGTTGTAAATACCACTTTTTTATCGGTCACCCATCAAAATAGCGACAGCAGCAAACGTTTTTTAATACCGATCGGTTAGGAATGGCTAGTAGTCCTTCAATATTCGCACTGAAATTATAAGTAAAGTTTGGTGTAAAAAGTAATAATTTCATTCCCACAGTCATATCTCAGAAGGTATATCACTGAGGTGATTTTTCACAAACACATTTTTTGATCCTTATAATGTTTTCTATATCGATTGACAATAATTTTATCACTGGCCAATAAATTGTGATTTTTCAAATGGCGGATCTCGACAGGCCAAACTCCATACAAAAATGTTTGATGCTCCTTCATCTGAATTGGTTAACTAGTTACAGCGATATGAGGTAACAAACATTCACACACACACCAACTTTCGCATATATAATAATATGATTATACAGGATGTAATTTAATTCATTAGCATAAATTGAGCCCATAATACTATATCATTTATAGATGATTATTAAAGCGTAAAAGTGTGTAAATGAAAATATTTTTATTGAAAATTATGAAGATTGCCGCGGCGCCTAACGCAGTTGGCACGGATGATTTTGATACATTTAAATGTTTTTATACCTTGTATGTACTTACTAATTAAAAACAGTCCTACATTATTTTAATTAAATTTTGTATTGTACCATTTGATTAAGTAAGTTATTCCATTTTTTGGAGTTATTATTATTACTAAACCAATGTGTTAGAATTCAAAAATGTTGGTCCAGATGTAACCGATATCAGGAGTAGGTACTTAGTTTCAAAGGATGCTAATGAATTCAATTACACCCAGTATAATATAATATTAGTAGGGTTAACTAGAAAATAATGATAATTTATCAGCCAAGTATTGAACGGAGAATTGTAGAATGAAATTAAAGCGAATAATGTGCGTTTACCCCTTTTTAAAATGATATTTAATAAAACAAAGAATATTTTTTTAAGTCACTGACTTATAGTATCCATTTTCAGAGCCGCAGCAACTCAAGAAGCCATCTTGAGAGAGCAAGCGTTGTAAGCAATTTAATTCACACATTACTTAATGTAATTAGTGATCTAACATACTAAAAAAAAACTAACTATCATCAAACGAAGGAACCTATGTTTGTCTCTGTCTGGCCTGTTTGAAAGGGGCTAAGATAAAAAAGGAGAAAACATTGAATAGCTATTTTATTGTGCCGTGTTTGAACTTTGATAGTCCGTAGTAATAGTGATTTGGGATTGTGTGGTTTGATATAGCATGAAAATTAACTCCTAATTATATAAAAAGTATAGAATATCCATTCCTTACAACAAATGTGACAAACAAGTATTTCAGACGAGCAAATCAAAAACTATTGTGAACTACTGTGTTCCGGTTTGAAGGGCATTGTAGCTAGTGAAATTATTGGGAAAATGAGACTTTATGACCTGATCTCACCATAGTAATCTGATTACTAGACTGATGTCTCAGGATGACGTGCGCAGTGCAGGGTCACGCGAAACTTTATTATCTTAAGGTACCGCTGCAACTGTTATGGGCGGCCGTGTCGTTTAACATCAGGTGAACGACCAGCTCGTGACGTCATTTACTCTCATAATTTTTTTTATTTTGTTGATATAAGGTTGTGTCCGTGATGTCTATGTTCGGAAATAAAATTGATGCTAAAGATTTTATGCATGCGAGATCTACAGTTCACAAAGCTACAAATCTACTAAGTACTACTACGTACTACTTCCAGAGTTTAATGAATTTATATAGCCTAGATCACTGGTATTGGTCGATTATTGTAGCGGTAAAAGTAGTTTGCATGTAGTATATATATGTTTGTACTCGTCATGTGGCACGAATTATGCTTATTTATTGTCAAAAAATCATTTTTTTCTCTCTCTTACTTATAAGCTAGCGATAATGAATAACTGTGCTGACTTCATCATCAGCCGTAAGACGTCTACTGCTATAGTCCCCCCCCCCCCAGAGAACGCCACTTTGAGCGGCTGCTCGCCTCCGGCATCCATCAACTCCCCGTGGTTTTCACCAGATCGTCGGTCCACCTAGTGAGAGGCCTACGCTGCTTCCGGTTCGTGGTCGCCATTCGAGAACCTTTCTTCCCCATCGGTTGTTAGTTCTACGAGCGATGTGGCCTGCCCATTACCATTTCAACTAGCTAATTCGAAGAGCTAGTATATCGGCATCATCAAAATAATACCCAATCGGGTATTATTTCGATAATACAGTTATTTATTTTTAGGGTTCCGTACCCAAAGGGTAAAGCGAACCCTATTACTAAGGCTTCGCTGTCCGTCTGTGTGTCTGTCTGTCTGTTCGTTTGTCTGTCACCAGGCTGTATCTCATGAACCGTGATAGTTAGACAGTTGAAATGATCACAGATGATGTATTTCTGTTGCCGCTGTAACAACAAATATTAAAAAGCAGAATAAAATAAATATTTAAGGGTTAAGGGGGCTCCTGTACAACAAACGCGATTTTTTTGCTTTTATAGATAATTGTCTAACTCATCATGCGTTAGTCCGACTCGCATTTGGCCGGTTATTCGTTTTATATCTTGCATAAGGACCTGAACCTTCCTTCGTTCTACATAGGTAATTTATTTACAAAAATGCCTTGTAATTTCCAAGTCGCGAACGCACCTGGACCGTGGAAGAATGCTCCATCTGCTTCGACGCGATGCTGCAGAACCAGGAGGTGATGTCTCTGCCTTGCACCCACCGCTTCCACCAGCCTTGCATCCTACCCTGGCTTCAGGAGAAGCAAACCTGTCCCAACTGCCGGAAAGTTGCCTAGTGTAAGTAAATATCACGAATATAATACCTACAATCTGCCTACACGTCGTTCTTATTTCCAGCTAACTATATTTATCATCACCATCACCATCAGCCTGAAGGCGTTCGCTGCCGAACATAGGCCTCCCCAAAAGAGCGCTTTGAGCGGCTGCTTGCCTCTTGCATCCATCGGCTTCCCGCGGTTCTGACAACTATATTATTTACTATAACCTGGGGGTCTTCAAGTCGAGAGTGAACAGGTATCTTCTTGGCAAGCATGCATCATCGTAGGCCGCGTCATCTGATGGTATCAGGTGAGACAGTGGTCTAAATGCTATTCTATGGCAGAAATACAAAAAAAAATATGAATTTGAAATACCATAATCATAGAGTGAAATTCATCAGCCCTTTTTAGGGTTCCCAAAGGGTAAAACGGGCCCTATTACTAAGGCTCCGCTGTCTGTCTGTCTGTCCGTCTGTCGCCAGGCTGTATCTCATAAACCGTGATAGACAGGTGAAATTTTTACAGGTAATGTATTTCTGTTGCCGCTATTACAACAACTAAAAAACAGAAATATAATAAATATTTAAGGGGGCTCCCATACACCAAACGCGATTTTTTGCTCGTTTGTATAGAATATAGATAAATGGTACGGAACCCTTCGTGCGCGAGTCCGACTAGCACTTGGCCGGTTATTTTGAAGCGATATTGTCTTTTTCAGCATTTCTCGGAACGCTCAATGATCGAGAGGCGAAGTGACATCGCTGCGACATTTGACCGGTTCGAATGTTGGCGGCGACTCGGTAACCTCTTAATTACGAGGTTGGCTAATTTCTGAAAATATTAGGTTTTTTTTTTATTTGGAGTTTACTTACGTTAGCGTGACTACTGACACAACATTTGGGTTCGGTTTCGTATTTCAATGATAATTATTTTTGCGTATTACTTTCTTTTTAATATAAATCTGTGATTAATAATGACTGTTTATTAATAATAAAATTAGAATTGCATAGGTTTTTTTTAGTATTTATTTTTCTCATAATTCTTTATTTTATTTCTAAAGTTAAAAATGTTGTAAGTCATCACAGAATGGAACGATTATAGTTGGCGCCACGGCTGCTTTACAAAAATATACCGGGTGTAATTGAATTCATTAGCATCCTTTGAGACTAGATACCTACTCCTGATACCGGTCACGTGTCGACCAAAATTTTTGAATTCTAACACATTGGTTTGGTAATAATAATAACTCCAGAAAATGGAATAACTTACTTTATCAAATGTTACAATACAAAATTTAATTAAAATAGTGAATTACTGTTTTTAATAAGTACATACAAGGTATAAAAACGTTTAAATGTATCAAAATCATCCGTGCCGACCACGTTAGGCGCCGCTGCAATCTTCATAATTTTCAATAAAAATTATTTCATTTACACTCTTTACTCTTTAATAATCATCTATAAATGATGTACTATTATGGGCTCAATTTATGCTAATGAAATTACATCCTGTAGTTCTAAAAAAATTCGCAGCGATTTGGGCATGTGATCATAGCTCAGTTGGGAAAGCGTTGAATCCGGTGATTTGGAAGGTAAAGGTTCAAATCCCGCTGGTTACTAAAATTTTTGTATCATGTGACAGTTTTTTTTTCTATCACGCCTAAATTCCTATTAAGTATTTTTAGAGATTTGCCAACAGTTTTCTAACTGATACTATTGCTAGATAAAATTATGAACTATGTAAGTAAGTATATATTGTTATAAAAATAAAAAAATATCAGACAAAAAGCTATGTAAAATTGTTAGTGTTAAGTATATTTAGTTAAATAATGATAATTATGTCTGCACTAAAGCTTAACAGCTGTTAAGTGCGACTTGCCTTTCTAGGTACCTAAATAATGTAGGTGCGACACGGGGATAAGTGTGAACTTAGCTGTCAACCTTTGGTGCACACGGGCGTTAGCGCCGATGTTTCTCTTATTCGTAAAAGATAAAATAATTTGTTGGTGTTCCTTCCTAGTAGCTTAAAATTTATAATTTTGTGACAGTTTTTGAAATAAAAAAATGATCCATAGAACATGAAAGTAAGCTCTCACGTGCGAGTTTCTTTCCAGTGTATCAAATTTTGTATTAGACCTTAGTTTCATTGAAATAAGAACTACTTTCGGGGATTTTTTTATGTTTTCCTACATCATAAAAACAGTCGTTAAAATTTTTGGTAACAGGGCCATTATTCCGTAACGATTCCTTACTTCGAAACCACGCGAATTCCTTGTCTTACATAAGAAATCTGCGAAACTGTATTCTCTATGAAACGAAAAGTTTCGGTCTAATTTGCTCTTTGTTCTGATTTTTTGGCGCTAACCAGCAGCGCAAACCCTAACTCCAAAATGTATTGAAATGACATTCACTGCGGAAAAATTAGCGAATTCTGAAATGTCATTTCAGTACATTTTGGAGTTAGCGTGAGGCGATAGCGTTAGCGTGAGGGATCTTTGCTAGACCCCCTGGACCTAGAATCTAAACCGCAATAGTGTAGCAAATAGCAATAATCTGTTTAAAAATGTTGTGTTCAAAGTTATTTGTAAATCACCAAAATAAAACCTTTTGGGTTCTAACTGGTATCACTGTTTTACCATTATAAACTTTTGTTTTACCCTTAAGCAACTTTTGCCTTTCCTTCCACTTTAAATAACATTATTGGTTCCTTTTTTTCAACCGGCTTTAAAAGGGGGTTTTACTATTCAATTGTATTTTTTTTGTTTTGGTAAGCTGTTTACAAATGTAATTTTTTTCATTTGAATGGATTACAGACATACTTTCTGGTTGGACTCATAGAAATTTCATCAAAATGAGTTCTACCAATCTAGGTTTTTAATTAATTAAAGTTAATTTAAATTAATAATTAGTTTAAAAAATTATACTAGCTTGGTTTAGAGTGAATTACATATAACTTTGTTTTTAATAGTATCTAGTATGTAATTGTTAGTATAGTTGGAAAATTGGAGCCTATACCCTGTTCATAAGTCTTAGATATTTTATGTAAACAAAGGGGATAACAGTGCACAAATATCTTTTATATTGGTATATTGTTTTCGTCTAATATAGCAAACTGATCAGTTATAAAATAAACTTTATTTTGTACAAAACATTTTGACGAATTATCTGTTCTATAAAATTTCATGTTAATTTCAACAAGTTTTGGTAGAAAATATTTTATTATACTGGAAAACTGTAGAGGTTCTAAACATTTTCATGAGGACATAGTCTGCTGCCATCATTTCCCGTTTTTTCGTTTTTGATCTCTCGAATGCAAATGTTCTTATTCCTGCGTTTGTGCTATTTTATTGTGAATTTTTTGGGTTGGCTTTTGGTAAGTTTGATAAATTTGGTCTGGAAATTCGTTCGCAAAATAGATCCTTAGCTGGGTCTGTCGATCTCAAGGACCTTATCAAGAACAGAAAATCTTGCGCCAGTCAAAAACCGGCCCCGGAAAATCTTTGAATGTCACGGAAAACTTGTGGTGATGAATACGTACAGAGACAAACAAGAAGTAGCCTGCGAGCGAATGTTGATCACTAACAAACTATACAAACAAAACAGCTGTATTGTTAAGAATCAAAATAAATTTATATATAAAAAATATTTTTCTTCTTCTTTGATAAGTGGCTTTTAAACGCTATTGACGTTTATCTGCCAGTGTCGGAGTGAGGCCAGTGTACGGTATAATACAGCAAAACCCCGGTATAAAATAACGTTATTTAAATAAAAAATTTGGATTAGGTATCGATTTTATATATGTAGGAGACTTTAAATTACTTACAGACGAATATTATTGGCTTTAATAAATTTAGATAAAACGTAAACAAAAGGAGTATTTTTCTTAAGGGAAAAATGTTTTGTGCAACTGGCATGTCACTTTGATAGTGACTTTGTGACATTACTTTGTTTACATAAAATATCTAAGATTTATGAACAAGGTATAGTTATAAATTTGTGATATTAATTGATTGGATTTTGTGATTAATAAATGATTTTCGAATATATTTTGGTTTTATTCATATTTTTTTACCTACCTATGTTACACTTTTTTAGATGTAGTTTACTATCCTCTATTTTTTTTTAGAAGTACGGTTCTAGAAACTCGTCCACCTATTACGCCGGTCTGTTGTCCCGTTGACTAATGATACAAATTCCCCTCATACGAAAATTGGTGGTTTCCACCGCCATCCCTATGAGAGGAAACGGGACATCAATGTGTCTTGTTCCATCCTGCTCTGAGAAAACAGCGCTCCTTTGTAATTCCGTACGAGTTTGTCTCGTTTTGTTACTTCGCTCTCTGACCGCGCAACTGAGTCGTGTTTGTAGAAGAAATTAAGCCCCGTATACACTAGGGGACATTTTGTCCCACAACACGACGCGCAACACTAAAGCCCCGTATACACTAGGGGAAATTTTGTCCCACAACACGACGCGCAACACTAAAGCCCCATATATACTAGGGGAAATTTTGTCCCACAACACGACGCGCAACACTGAATCTACGTGACGCTGCAACGTTGCTTGCGACATTCACGAGACGCGGGACCTGTTGCTTGCTCCCGCCTTCTATAAACACTGACACACTAGTGGGCTGCAAAATGTTTCGCAACATGTACCTCGGGACATAACACGTAGTTGTTGAGCAACATGTTCCGCAACATGTCGTTCCCTTTGTCCCCTAGTGTAATCGAGGCTTTACTATGTACTTGTAAGATATATATTACTCTTTTGTTTCAAATAAATAAAAAACAGTTATTTGTAGAATTTAATTACTTAAATTACTATTTTATTTACATAAAAACATTAAATAAAAAATCAAACACTTCATTTTAACATAAAAATCCATTCGCAGTAGTAAAAAAATAATTAATTATTTAATAAACCGCCATATTGTGATCTACCCTTACGTGATCCGTCCAGGCGTCGAGGTCTTTGAAATTCTGGAATTCAAAAATACATATTAATAATGTGCATAATATCTGTATAATGGCAATGGTCAGGCCACATCGCTCGTAGAACTGACAACCGATGGGGAAGAAAGGTTCTCGAGTGGCGACCACGGACCGGAAGCAGCGTAGGCCCCTCACTCGGTGGACCGAGGTACACCATTATTCAATCGATACTACACGGGCTACCAAATAAGGTGCAACACTATTCTATCAATATCTGTAATACTCACATGGTGATACCACACTAGCTACCACCTCAGGTACAACACTATTCTATCGATATCGATACTTACGTTGAAGACACTACATTTGCTGCTTACTGGGGTATACGAGCCCATTACTATCGATACCCACGTGGTGTCATCACACTAGCAACTTCTTTATTAAGAACAATACTATTTCATCGATATCGATACTCACATTGCCGACACTACATTAGCTGCTTACTGGGCTTTACAAGCCCATTTTACCATCGATACTCACATGGTGATACTTCCCTCTGCCTCCTAAGGTACAACACTATTCCATCGATATCGATACTCACAAGGTGACAGTACTGGCAGGATAGTGCAGCTCTAGCGTGCGCTTCTCTGTGCGCTCGGAACTGCGTCGCGTCTGATAGGACTAGTCCGCATAGATCGCATATAGCTGCCTCCTAAAATACCCGCATCCATTTAAATAAATCCAAAATAATTTATTGTGAGTCGCGTGAGACGAGCTATGAAGAGAGCTATGCTCGGTGTTTCTCTGCGAAATAGGATCCGGAACGAGGAAATCCGCAGAACTAAAGTGGCCGATATAGCTCTTAAAATTAGCAAGTCGAAATGGCAATGGGCAGGCCACATCGCTCGTAGAACTGACAACCGATGGGGAAGGTTCTCGAGTGGCGACCACGAACCGGAAGACGCGTAGGCCTCCCACTAGGTGAACCGACGATCTGGGTAAAACCGTGGGGAGCCGATGGATGCAGGAGGCGAGCAGCCGCTCAAGGTGGCGCTATCTGGGGGAGGCCTATGTTCAGCAGTGGACGCCTACGGTAGGGGCTGTTAATGATGATAAATATTGTGAAAAAGTTTAAATAGGTGGTTGGACATTTCTGCAAAGGTCGTCTAGGTAGGTACTACTGTGTTCCGGTTTGAAGGGAATTGTAGCTAGTGAAATGACTGGGCAAATGAGACCGACATTTCAGTCTAGTATAAAGAATGAATGACGTGACGAGCTAGTCGTTCACCTGATGTTAAGCGACACGGCCGCCCATAACAGTTGCAGTGTCACTCGGAACTTTAAAATAATAAAGTTTCGCGTGACACTGCACTGCACACGTCATCCTGAGACATCACACAGTTTAGTAATCAGAATAGGCGAAGTTCTACCACCTAAACCTAGTACGATAAAAGGGTGTAAAATAGAGCTTTTATTATAAATAACTACACCTATAGGAATGATGACTAAATATTTTTTTTTTTTATAAATTAATTATATTCCTCAAAAGAAACAAAAATTAAATATCTCAAAAAATGACCAAGTTACAAGCATTTTAAAAACCGGAATAGAAAGAGATAGCTCAAACGGCCAGTGACGTCAGAGGAAGGTCGTCATAGTACCTCATTACTAAGCTGTGGTAGCTTTTCATACAATATCTTTGGCATGTGACGTCACGAGTAGATTTTTCATAGTAACTGTGAGGGCGCTCTGTTTCGTGAGAAAGGGACAGGAGATGCCTCCTGTAGAAACTTTAAAAGCTTATTACTCTGTGATTTATTTACCGATTTTGCTTATTTTTTCAATTATTGCATTCATTTTTAATCTTCTTTATGAAAGTATTTTGGTAATTAAAGACTGCACGATACTATATATCACTTATTTATTGTCCAAGAGCTTATGAAATATATCCTTGCCGAACCGAAATTTTCGTCGTGATTGACTATGTCAAAAAGTAAACAATTTTCAATTGTTATTTTTTCTATGTTCTAATTTCGAATGCTCTCGCAGAGAGCACGAAGAAAAGAAATAAAAACTTCTTGCGACGCCACATCACCCCCCCACGGAGAAGGAAAAACTGATTTAGAAAAAAATAAAAATAAACTATAATTACAAGTCAAGCACTTCTCTAAATCTAACCCTCCTACCAGCCCTGGTGGTAACCGGAGCAGGTGTTGAGGCAGGAGCTGCGAGTACAGCTGGAGCTGGCACGGGCGGAGTAGATGATGCACCACTACTTAATGTTAGACCAGGATCCAGATGCGCAGGCTTCACCCGATCTACACTAACGGTAGATTCCTTCCCATTTACAACCAAGGTTAATGTCTTATCCGACCTCTTAAGGATCCGATGCGGTCCGGAATATGGAGGCTGTAATGGGCGGCGAACCGTGTCGTCGCGAAGAAATACGTGCGTCGCTGTAGCTAAATCTTTGTAGATAAAATGCGATGGTTCAGCGTGCCGAGAAGCGGGTATGGGACGTAGAGCTTCCATACCACGTCTTAGATCCGCGATGTCACTAGGACTTGCAGGTACTTCTGGAGGCACTATGAGTTCACCAGGCAAACGGAGTGTCTCCCCATAGACCAGCTCAGCAGAAGATAATTTTAAATCCTCCTTGAGGGCCGTCCTCATGCCGAGGAGAACAAGTGGCAACGCTCTTGTCCATGTGTTAGCATGGCACATTAGCGATGCCTTAAGTTGGCGGTGCATGCGCTCCACCATGCCGTTTGCGCAAGGGTGGTAGCTGGTGGTGCGAACTCGTTTTGTGGCGCATACATTTAGGAGACGTTTAAACAACGCGGACTCAAATTGGCGTCCTCGGTCAGTTGTTATAACGCTGGGTACTCCAAAACGAGATATCCAACCGGATACTAACGTCTCTGCCACTTCCTCTGCAGTTATTGACGTCATAGGCCATACCTCAGGCCACCGTGTGTACCTGTCGATAGCGGTGAGACAATAATTATATCCACCGGAATGCGGTAGCGGTCCTATGATATCAATGTGGATGTGCTTGAATCTGCCAGAAGGTGTACCAAAATGCC
This sequence comes from Ennomos erosarius, assembly GCA_963580505.1. NCBI lineage: Eukaryota > Metazoa > Arthropoda > Insecta > Lepidoptera > Geometridae > Ennomos > Ennomos erosarius. The sequence continues at coordinate 5,627,893 of OY757005.1, read as the reverse complement.
CGAGAGGCGACGTAATGTGTCGGGTAACCTTACTGCGCTGACAGTCAAAACAAGAGCGCGCCCACTTGCTACAGTCCGAGTTAATGTTCAGCCAAACGTAGCGCTCAGTCACCAAGCGAACGGTTGCCCGCACGCCAGGGTGGCTGAGGTTGTGACAGCGGTCAAATGCGACTCGTCGAAAAGGTAACGTCAGATAAGGACGTGGTCGACCAGTGGATGTGTCACATAAAACAGTGACATTAGTGCCTGGAATCACGATAGATTCCAGTTTGAGTGAAGAATTGCCACGCACTTTGGCTAGTTCTTCGTCAGTATCTTGAGATTCAGTGAGTGCAGCGTAATCTTCTTCCAGCGAGATTGACTCGATGCGAGACATGGCATCAGCTACGACATTATCAATGCCTTTGATGTGGACTATGTCCGTGGTGAATTGGCTGATAAATGACAGCTGATTCAGCTGTACGGGTGGCAACTTCTCCCGTCGCTGTACAAAAGCATAAGTAAGCGGCTTGTGGTCTGTGTATATGGTCGCATGCTGGGCTTCTAAAATGTGCCTAAAATGCTGCACGCTCTCATACACAGCCAAGAGTTCGCGGTAGTACGCGGGCCACTGTGCCTGCTTAGCGTTAAGCTTCCTGCTAAAGTAGGCCAGTGGTTGCCAGTCGTTTTTGTCGTCGATGCGTTGCTGAAGGCATGAACCCACATGAGTGCTCGAGGCGTCTGTGAATAGGCCAAGCGAAGCATTGCAGTCCGGATGAGCTAATATAGTAGCGGACATTAAGCTCCTCTTGCAGGCTTCAAAACACTCCTCGAGCACAGGCGTCCATATGAACGGCTTATTGCCTTTGCCTTGTATTGCAGTAACGGCGTCGATTAACGGCGCCTGATACTTGGCTGCATCGGGCAAAAAACGACGATAATAATTCGCCATGCCAATGAACCTGCGCATGCCTTGTACAGTCTTGGGTTGCGGATATTCCACCAGAGCTTGAATTCTGTCCTCTGGTGGACGTGTGCCTGCTGCATTGATGCGATAGCCAAGGAACGAGACTTCTTCTGCTCCAAAAATGCTCTTAGTGACGTTGATGACAACTCCATAGTCGTGCAGCCTCTGGAATAAAATTTCCAGGTGTTCTGCATGCTGTGCTGGACTGCTGGAGTACACTAGGATGTCATCTACGTATGCAAAGCAGAAGTCTAGGCCTCGCACTACTTCATCGATAAATCGCTGAAATGTCTGTCCCGCGTTACGCAATCCAAAGGTCATGTACGGAAATTCGTACAACCCAAACGGTGTAATGATTGCCGTTTTGCAGATGTCACCTGGATGGACTGGGATTTGCTGGTAGGCTTTAACTAGGTCTATTGTGCTAAACACAGTAGAGCCAGCTAAATTGTGCGCAAAATCACCTATATGCCGAACGGGGTAACAATCTGGAATAGTGCGGGCGTTCAACGCACGGTAATCTCCGCAAGGACGCCACGTCGAATCCTTTTTGGGTGCGAGGTGTAATGGAGAGGACCATGAGCTGCTCGAAGGTTGAGCAGTACCAGCGTGAACCATATCCTCGAACTCTTTCTTCGCGATGCGGAGCTTCAAGGGTGCAAGGCGGCGCGGTCGAGCTGTAACGGGGGGACCATCCGTTGTATTAATGTAGTGCACGGTGGTATGTTTAGGTTCCCGTGGTGCTCCAGGTGGTCGCGTGATACTTGGGTACCTAGCCAGAATCGCGGTGTATGGCGAGGCAGGCAAGGATACTACCTTGATGCTTGGTTGGTCTGCTGCACGAAGATCTGCGCAGAAGAAAGTCCAGTCTTGCCATCACGCAGTCTGCCTTGGGTGCAGTCAGGTAGCAAGTGGTAGTGTGACAAAAAATCCGAGCCTATAATGCCGCTTTCTACGTCTGCCACTACGAAACTCTACTTAAACTCGCGCCTAAGCCCTAAACATAGATTTAGCTGCACCAAACCATAAGTGCTAATCTTAGTACCATTTGCAGCAACTAAGTCATATGGCTGTGGTTCGTATGTGCGGTTATTAACATACCGACGCGGTATGCAGCATAAGTCCGAACCAGTATCGACCAAAAATTTTTGGTTTGAATACCGGTCGGTTACGAAAAGACGGCGACTTGATGTAGAGCAATCGGCTGTCGCCTCTACCGACCGCTGCTCTGGTTTCCCTGGATGTTAGGTGAAGCACCGGACCAATTGCACGGCGGTACGCACTTGCGTGCTTTAGCTGCAAATCGATCGTGGTAAAAACACAGTTCCGGGTTGCGTGGACGTGAACGACTACGGCTACGACTACGATTGGAGCTGTTGCTACGCGCACGACCATGGTCACTAGTAGTAGCGAGCGATGCAACAATGCGTGTAAGCTCATCCACTTTTATAACCAGCTGTTGTACTATGCTGTCATTATCCGCTCGCGGTGGTGTTGAGTTCGCATGACTGGAATAAACCTCCAATGTGGGTGGAGCATTAATTTCCATCAAACTGTCAGCTAACTCGCTAAGCTCTCCTAATTCCTCCAACCGCTGGGCTGCCAGAACTGTTTGGAGAAACGTGGTAGCCGGCCCATCCAAATAGTTTTCATAAGCTCATCAGGAAATGTAGGCCCCGCTAAAGATTTAAGGTGCCGCAGGAAAGATGACGGCTTCCTGTCACCAATCTGCTCTTTTTCCAGTACGCGTCTGACCTTTTGTTCGCGAGAGTCGGAAAACCTAGAAATTATCGCGTCTCGTAATTTTGTATATGGCTGTACCTTCGGTGGCTGTATAATGATGTCTTCTACTTCCCTAGTGCAGTTGGTGTCCAGATGCGCAATTGCGAAATTAAATTTTGTCACTTCTTGCGTGATATTATTGATACTAAATTGTGCTTCTAGACTAGCAAACCATAACGCAGGACGGTCCTTACAAAAAGGAGGGGTGCGGATGGATACCCTATTTACGATCATCCTTCCCATGCCGCTCGTGCCAGGTTGGTCGTGATTCGGCGGTAGTGTAGAAGCAGGCCTAAATTCGTCAACCTCACTATCACTCATATTGTACCACCAAAACCGGTAGGAAAATCATACGAGAATGTGCACCGAAAAAAAAAAAAACAAAATCAACCCATAAGAGAGAAAAAAAAAATGAGGGTGTGGTGTGCGTGCAAGGTAACATGCGTATATAAAAAGGCAAGCATAAAACAGTAACTATAAAATAAGGTCAGTATAAAAATTGTATAAAAAATAACATTAATCCGCTCCGCCTTAAATAAACAATGTACCGTCACCTTAAGTAAGCCTTATCAATGTACAAAAAATCATAAATTTTAATACGGCACAAAAAATATTTGGAGAAACACTTTATACCGTGACTGTACTTGTTATCTGTTGTTATCTCAATGTTCGCATGCACGCAAATTATTCCATCATCAACACGAACGAAACAATCTCAATGTTCGGTACCTCTTGACATCCAGAAATATGATCGTCGTAGTCCGCGGGTCACCTGGCTCTAGTTAGCGTTGAGTGCAGCTCCAGTTGCACGACCACGGGCGTTATACTGCTCCCCGAAGAAAGCGCTCGCAAGGGGGCGTCGCACGTCGTCAGCGTTGCACGTCGCGAATTCGCCAGCGCCGTGCAGTGCAGTTGTGCCATGCAGTGCGACGTCACTCGTCAGCCTCGCGCGCTGCTATTATCTCTCAATATGTATAGAGCCTGTGAAATTCCGCAGCGTTTAGGTGCGTTGTACGAAGGAGTCACCGTTTTGGTAACTCAACTTTGGTCACCACTCTGGCCGTGGTAACCACGTTGGTGTGTAAACACGGGCTCCTTCACGTTCCGAGGGTCACCACTTTGGTAATTAAAGACTGCACGATACTATATATCACTTATTTATTGTCCAAGAGCTTACGAAATATATCCTTGCCGAACCGAAATTTTCGTCGTGATTGACTATGTCAAAAAGTAAACAACTTTCATTTGTTATTTTTTCTATGTTCTAATTTCGAATGCTCTCGCAGAGAGCACGAAGAAAAGAAATAAAAACTTCTTGCGACGCCACAGTATTATTTACTTGTTCATTTTTAATAGTAGTCATCGTGCATGCCTAATGTATCTTATTTTTTAGGGTTCCGTACACAAACGGTAAAGCGAACCCTATTACTAAGGCTCAGCTGTCTGTCTGTCACCAGGCTGTATCTCATGAACCGTTATAGGTAGTTAGACAGTTGATATTTTCACTATTTCTGTTACCGCTATAACAACAAATACTAAAAAACCATAAAATAAAAATTTAACAGGGCTTCCACACAACAAATGTGTTTTTTGCGCATTTTTATAGATAATGGTACGGAACCTTTCGTGCGCGAGTCCGGCTCGCACTTGGTCGGTTAGTTTTATTTAATGAATAGTTGAATAAATAAATGAAATTGTAATACACACCACCTCAATGGTTCCCTCCTCGATTTTTGGTTCTAAATCATTCGGCAGAATGTAAGAAGTGGAAGGTTGGTCCACTTTGGGCTTTTTGGGTTCCCGCGGCTCGTAATATGGACAAGCTGAAATTTATAAAAAAAATTAATAAATTACATCGACATTTCACACAGCGCCATCTAGCCCGAAACTAAGCAAAGCTTGTACTAAGTGTTTGACTGGCCTAATAGCTCAGTTGGTAGCTCTGCCTTCTAAACTATAGGTTGTGGGTTCGATTCCCACCCGGGACAAACATTTGTGTGATTAACATAGGTGTTTGTTCTGTGTTTGGGTGTTATATTGTATTCTATGTATGTATTTACAAACAAAAATTATTCAAGTATTAAATCAGGTTCCCATAGTACAAGCTATGCTTAGTTTGGAGCTAGATGGCGCTGTGTGAAATGTCCACACATATTTATTTTTATTTATTTACTATATATACAATTACTATACAGGTTGTAATTTAATTCATTAGCATAAATTGAGCCCATGATAGTACATCATTTATAGATAATTATTAAAGAGTAAAGAGTGTAAATGAAAATATTTTTATTGAAAATTATGAAGATTGCCGCGGCGCCTAACGCAGTTGGCACGGGTGATTTTGATACATTTAAACGTTTTTATACCTTGTATGTACTAATAAAAACAGTGATTCATTATTTTAATTAAATTTTGTATTGTAGCATTTAATTAGGTAAGTTATTCAATTTTCGGAGTTATTATTATTACCAAACCAATGTGTTAGAATTCAAAAATTTTGGTCCTCACGTGACCGGTATCAGGAGTAGGTACCTAGTTTCAAAGGATGCTAATGAATTCAATTACACCCGGTATACATCGCTCCCATACGAAAAATGTGTTTTTTTGCTCGTTCTTATAGAACCCTCCGTGCGCAAGTCCAACTCGCACTTGGCCGGTACTTTATAATATATTAGTAAATAGCTTACGTCCATGTCCCACATGCGTTTTGTAGAAGGTAACTAGTACATTATCCATGGTTTCCGTGACTATCATATGCGCGGGGCAAGCTTTGCCCGTTTTGTAGATTTGACGCTCGGGCGCTGGCCGTTTGCCTTTGCCCTGCATGGAAAAGTTTATTTATAAGACTTAACGAGCTAGTCGTTCGCGTGATGTTAAGCGAAACACACACACACATCATCTGTGAAAGCCAGAAAGTAGTCCTCTGCTGAAAACACACTGAAAAACCAAAACAGTTATTTCAACCTTTTTTCAACCTACATTTTAGGTTAATATAGGACCTACCGAGACGATTTGTTGAATCAACAAAACGAAAATTGTTATTTGAAAAATTTAATTTAACAACTGTCACTTTGGTTGTTCCAAGACATTTTTAAAATGGTATATTCAACTCTGCCTTGTTCCTTCAGTTTCGTTTATTTGACTTAGTTGTGTTGTTGATTAGACTAAGGCAATATGCTGATCTAACTAAATAAGCAGTAAAATTAACCTGGATCTGACCGAACATACAATGTGGTGTTAGACTAAGCCCTTTTTGTGGTTGAAATAACCTATTTCAACATAACATTTTATTTTTTGTTAAATCAATATTCACACCATGTTTATTAGAACATAATTTTATATGAACATTTAGAGAATCAACTATTCGGTTTTTCAGTGCACCTCATAAAACTTCAATAATTGACATTCATTTTTAATTTTATGAAAATATTATTAACTAGTTAATTTTTAATAGCAGGACACAAGCCTATTCTAAATAAAATACGTGCACTGTTGAACATAGCCCTGCCCTATAAGACGCCACTGTGGACGATTATCACGGGGGCGGTTTGCCATAAATTGCTAAAAAATAACTTGACCTGCCAACCGATGTGGTAGAAAGGTTCTCGAGTGGCGACCACGAACCGGAAGCAGCGTAGGCAGACCCCCCACTAGGTGGACCGACGATCTTAAGACAACCGCAGGGACCGATGAATGCAGTAGGCGAGCAGCCGCTCAAACCGGCGCTATATGGGAAGCCTATGTTCAGCAGTGAACGTCGTTAAGAAGTTGATGATGATGATGATGATGTAACAAGATAATTGTTTGATTCAGTCTATTGATGATGATGATGTAACAAGATAACTGTTTGATTCAGTCTGTTGATGATGATGATGTAACAAGATAATTGTTTGATTCAGTCTATTGATGATGATGATGTAACAAGATAATTGTTTGATTCAGTCTGTTGATGATGATGATGATGATGATGTAACAAGATAATTGTTTGATTCAGTCTGTTGTTGATGATGATGATGATGTAACAAGATAATTGTTTGATTCAGTCTGTTGATGATGATGATGATGATGTAAAAAGAATATGGTCTAATTCAGGCTGTCAATTCGCAAATATAATAACCTCGGTAGCGGTTATACAGGGTTACAGGAAAAATCGTGCTAGATCCGTTAAGGGCGTGGAGTACCCATCATTTCTGACTTATTTCACTATGAAACACCCTAGGCTAAACTTAACCCTTTTCGAAATATTCGACTTTTAATTTTTTTTTTTAAATATTTTGTGTGTCTTATTATTATTATTATTGCATTTTTACATGTGTAATAAGATGCTTTGGGACGTCAATCAATAAAATAGTACATAATATAATATTTAATAGACTATAGTAGACAAGTGAAAGTTAAGAAATAAAAAAATATTTGAATCTGTATTTTTTTCTAACGGATATCTAAAAATAATATTATAAGTTTAGGCTAGGGTGTTTCATAGTGAAATAAATTAGAAATGGTGGGAACTCCACGCCCTTAGCGGATCTAGCACAATTTTTCCTGTAACCCTGTATATTTGAGCCGTTTGCCGTTGAGACCCTGGGACCGTGGGGACCGGGAGCTCACCAAGTTTTCCAAAGTCTATCAGAGCGTCTGGTCGATGCGACACGTGACCAAAATGCTGGCACTTATTTGGCTCAACGCATCAGCATTGCGATTCAACTCAGCAATGCTGCCAGCATGTTGGGCACGCTACCTGCCGGCAGTGGGCTGGAGCAATGGACTGTCTATAGGACATCGCGGTCTATTATACAGTCCATATGTTCATTGTAGTAGGTATAGTGTAGCTAGTTAGTGTGTAGTGTATATAGTTCGTTTTAGTTTAGTTTTTATTATTGTAGTAGTTAGCTTGAGTAATAACGGCATATTACCCGTAAAAAAAAATTATGATGATGATGTAAAAAGATAATTGTCTGATCCAGTCTGTTGATGATGATGGTGGTGGATGATGATGATGTAAAAAAAAACCAACCTGATAAACGTAGACTCCTGATTGGCTGCACATGTAGTGCGACCGGACGCCCTCTATGGTCTGTTTGCTCGCGGTCGTTTTTCGAAACCGGTACTTCGTTTCCTCTTGGATAGCGCTCTTGAATAAAAGGAAATCTGAAACAATAGGCAAGTGGACTCATTTTTTTTTTTTTTGGATAAATTAATTATATTCCTCAAAAGATAAATACATTTGTGAAAACAAAAATTATTTTATAATATCTCAAAAAATGACCAAGTTACAAGCGTTCTAAAAACCGAAATAGAAAGAGATAGCTCAAACGGCCAGTGACGTCAGAGCAATGTCGTCATAGTACGTCATTACTAAGCTATGGTAGCTTTTCATACAATATCTTTGGCATGTGACGTCACGAGTAGATTTTTCATAGTAACTGTGGAGACGCTCTGTTTCGCGAGAAAGGGACAGGAGATGCCTCCTGTAGAAACTTTATAAGCTTATTACTCCATGATTTATTTACCGATTTTGCTTATTTTTGCAATTATTGCATTCATTTTTAATCTTCTTTATGAAAGTAATATTTACTTGTTCATTTTTAATAGTAGTCATCATGCCTATTAGAAAAACCCCAGATAATATAATACCTACAGTACAGATGCCTCATCCCATACAACGGAATAACGCGGGCTATTTTACGAATTATTTTATTTCTGCATAACGCAAGATTATCAAGCGACATTTATTGCGTGTTGGCGAAGTATTGGGCCAAATGTATACACTGGACACTAACTAGTAACTTTCTAGACCCGATTACTGCATTTAATTCAAGTTCGGGCTATTTTTCGTTTGTACCTAATGGGACCCCATGGAAAAACGTACCTATATGTAATAATTGACTGAGACCTGGTCTCTAACTGTTATTGGCCTCATTAGTAAGCTCAAAGTCGCGCAACGAGCTATGAAGAGAGCTATGCTCGGTGTTTCCCTGTGATACAAGATCCGAAATGAGGAGATCCGCAGGAGGACTAAAGTCACCGATATAGCTTTCAGAATTAACAGGTTGAAATGGCAATAGGCAGGCCACATTACTCGTAGAACTGACAACCAATGGGGAGGAAAGGTTCTCGAGTGGCGACCACGAACCGGAAGACGCAGGGTAGTCCCCCCACTTTATGGACCGACGACCGGTGAAAGCCGCGGGGAGCCGATGGATGCAGGAGGCGAGCAGCCGCTCTAAGTGGCGCTCCCTGGGGGAGGCCTATGTTCAGTAGTGGACGTCTTCAGGCTGTTAATGATGATGATGATGATGATGATCTGGTCAAAACCGCGGGGAGCCGATGGATGCAAGAGGCAAGTAGCCGCTCAAAGTGGCGCTCTTTGGGGGAGGCAGTTTCAGCAGTGGACGTCTTCAGGCTGAAGATGATGATGATGATAATGTAATATTTATGATTTTTAGGGTTCCGTACCCAAATGGTAAAGAGAACTCTATTACTGAGGCTTCGCTATCCGTCCGCCTGTCTGTCTGTCTGTCTGTCCGTCTGTCACCAGGCTGTAATCTCATGAACCGTGATAGTTACAGTTAAAATTTTCACAATGATGTATTTCTGTTGCCGCTATAACAACAATTACTAAAAAAAAAACAGAATAGTTAGCTATATATTTTAGGTTTGGTGCTATTTTTCTTGTTATGTTGCTATTTTCTCTTGTGAATGTGCTATTTTCTCCTATAAAATGCTATTTTCTCTTGTAAAACTGCTATTTTCTCCTGTTAAGTGCTGTTTTCACTCACCGGCCATGTTAAGGAACTGCAACCATTCGACGTGCCGTTAATCCGATGCGTGTGCAGTAGATGCGCGCTGAAGTTAGCGCCGTAACTAACGCGCGCGAAACTAAGCATGTATTTAGACTTAGTGCTATTTTCTCTTGCAAATGTGCTATTTTCTCCTATTAATTGCTATTTTCTCTCGTAAAAGCGCTATTTTATCCTTTAAAAGTGCTATTTTCTCCTGTAAAGTGCTGTTTTCACTCACCGTCCATGTTAAGGAACTGCAACCGCTCGACGTGCTCATGGATCCGATGCGTGTGCAGTAGATGCGCGCTGAAGTTAGCGCCGTAACTAACGCGCGCTGGGCAAAGCGGGCATGTGAATGCTTTGCGTTTTTCCACCTAATAAGGGAGTAAATAAGGCACAGGGGTTGAAGAAAACAAGAAAAATGTCCCTTACATTCTGGTATTTTGTGACCCGCCCCGGCGTCGCACGGGTAAAGGACAGGACTTTTTTTGGATGGAACTTGGGTGTTTATTCTAATCAGTACACAATTAATGTCAAATGAAATATTAATTATGCAGGATTAATAATATTCTTATAAAAAATCTAAAAGGTCATAGTTATCAAAAAATATTTGATGTACAGATTTTGCCCTGTTACAGTTTTATTATATGTATTGATTGATTGATTGGTGATTAAAGAACGTAGCCCAAACCTCTAATCCATGCGCCTTCCACAAATGCTTGTTCAATATTTGCTTCTGGCTAAAATCCCGGTTGCACATATGACACTTTTTGCGCTCGCGTTGCACACACTTCTGCATTTGCTCCGTGCATAGTTTCACTACACGGAAATAAATCAGAAGTAAGTTTAAGATTTACGACCAAGTTACTAGTAAAGATTATAGTCCTTAAAATTTTAGCAACCAGCGGAGCTGTGAAATATAATAGTAGGTATATCGTAACTATAATTAGGTACCTAATGCCTGTAGCGTTATAATTATACCGGGTGTAATTGAATTCATTAGCATCCTTTGAAACTAGATACCTACTCCTGATACCGGTTACGTGTGGACCAAAATTTCTGAATTCTAACACATTGGTTTGGTAATAATAATAACTCCAAATAATGGAATAACTTACTTAGCCCAATGCTACAATACAAAATTTAATTGGAATAATGAAGTAAGTTTTTTAATTAGTACTGTGGCGTACAAGGAGTTTTCATGCAGCTCATAGAAAAACTTAGCTCTTGGTTGCTAGGGGCAACCGAATCTTGTTGATTCTACACAGATGTCAATCTACGTCTTAGTCGATATCGTAGTGAAACTTTTACATGCTTTTTATATGTAAATACTTGTAAATTCAATTATACATCGCATCGTGAGCCTAAACATCATCTTTATTTACTTCAACCTATGGACCACCTTCTAATAATAATATAGGGAGCTACACCGCACCCATACTGGTGATCCCTTTAGTACATACAAGGTATAAAAACGTTTAAATGTATCAAAACCATCCGTGCCAACCGCGTTAGGCGCCGCGGCAATCTTCATAATTTTCAATAAAAATATTTTCATTTACACTCTTTACTCTTCAATAATCATCTATAAATGATGTACTATCATGGGCTCAATTATGCTAATTAATTAAATTACATCCTGTATTTAGTATAAATTGTAACATCGTATTGGAATTTCAGTAATGGTGCTACAATTTTGTTAATGAATAAATAAAAACAAATAAAAATATAAATTGTTAATTTTATTGACAATTTTATCAAAACTATCTGTAATGTGACTTTAGTATATTTTCACGGGCAAAAAAGTGTTTTTATCGCGATACTTACACCCATGCTTCATCCTGAGATGTGTGAAGCAGGCCTTTTTACTAACATATACGTTATCGCAGAAGTGGCATGGGTACTTCCGACTGTCTGCCTCAGTTTTCGTGTGGCATCTAGGAACGGAGGTTAGGAAATACTATACTCTATCCGCCGAGTCGAGCTGGTACTGCGCTATCGCTATGCATACAAAAGACAAGGACAAAAAAACGAGTATCCCGCCTAGTGGGCGTGACAAACGGTCCAAAATAGTGAGCCGTGTTCACAATAGACAGTAGTGATGGATTAATTAGCATTCGCATTAATTTTTAGCATTCGAAATCTCAATTAGCATTTAGCAAATGAAATGTAGTTGCGAAATTCTGTAAAATATGAAATTTCATTGCAATAAATATGGTTGATTTTGAATTTTTTTTTAATATTAAGGTTTGGTTTCATTTTTAATTGAAGTTTATTTAATTTTTCATTCAATTTTTCATATAAATTTTCATTTCATTTTTCATTTCCATTTCATTTCATTTCAGCAAATAGCATAGCAATAGCAATTAGCATGCTAAGACTCGTGAATTAGCATGTTTATGAAATTTACGCAAAATCGCATTAATTGCCATCGCTAATAGACATAAAGCTGGATACGATTCTAATTAAAATTTCGAACAAACGGATTATTTCTCTCTACAGATTTTCATTACAGATTCCCAATTCAACAGATCCCAAGTTTTTCAGTTTTTCAGTTTTACAGATTCCACTTTCTACATATTCCTAATTTTACAGATCCTTAAGTGAACGGATTCCCAATTTTACAGAAACCCAGTTTTACGGGTATCTATTAGAGTTACTCAACTCAAAAGGCTTACAATTACAACAACTACAATAACAATTTTGACAGATGTCTAATTTTTTAATTAGAAAAATTGACTTCGTTGATTTAAAAATCACTAAACATAAGATTTTGTTAAAACGAAAAATCTGTAGAAATGGGAATCTGTAGACATGGGAATCTGTAGAAATGGGAGTCTGCAGATATGGGAATCCGCAGACATGGGAATCTGTAGAAGTGGGAGTCTGTAAGCATGGTAATCTGTAAACATGGGAATCTGCAAAAACGGGAATCTGTAGAATTAAAAATCTGTAGAATTGGGGATAATCCGAACAAACAATACGCAGTTTTTTACATTTTTGTTTTATTCTTTTTGGTAGGTATAAAATTTTTATTTTTCTGTGCTATGTCCTATTACTCAACTGCTTAACTAATTGAGCAGTGGGTAAAAATTTTAGTTGAGCAGTGGGTATTACCCACAGCTCAACTATGATTGTTGAGCAGTTACCATTTGAGCTGTCGGTATTACCCACTGCTCAACTTGATGCAGTTGAGCAATTTAGTTGAGCAGTGGGGAAGTAGTGGCAAGGAAATCATCTCGGTACTAGCTCGACTCGGCGGAAAGAGTATAGTTAAGGATGGGACTTAGAGCATTTGACCAATGGAGACGTTAACGTTATAATCCGCAAGCACCATTTTCTGACAAATGTCTACGGGGGACGAGGTAAACACACAGTACACGCGCAAACTGCGCGTGTAAACGCACGCCGCACACTTCTTAAAACACGCACACTGTTATATAAACTACCGTAGTTACGCAGTGTCTACACGCACAGTATGATATTGTAGATGACCAAGTATCGCCATATGACCGGCAGAGGGGAACGCCTTGCCTTACCACCTCCATTATAAATGCTCTAAGGGATGGGATGTTAAAAGGCAGGTATACGAGGTGACCTTGAATTGGTATGTTATCCCGAAATGGGGGGACTGGGACCATGATACCATACAAGCTGTGAGAGCCTTACTTGAAACTGGGTGTTTCCAAACATCCGGTGGTAAAAAAATAAATCCACTCGCCAATCCAATAAATTAACTCTAGAATTAACAAGATACTATAAAGAAAAAATATCTACCTTGGGGTGTAGATTTACCCCATTCGGGATAATATATGAATTCAAGGTCACCTTGTATATAGGATATGGAAGGTCATAGAGATAGACAGAGGCATAGAGGAGAGGAGAGGCCACAAAGATATTGTCACACTATTCTATCCTCATAAACAGCCTGAAGACGACCACTGCTGAACGTAGGCCTCCCACAAAGACCCCCACTTTGAGCGGCTACTCGCCTCCTGCGTCCATCGGCTCCTCGCGGCTTTCACCAGATCGTCAGTCCACCTAGCTGCTTTCGGTTCGTGGTCGCCACTCGAGAACCTTTCTTCCCCATCGGTTGCAATTAATACAACTACTACTACTACTTATTATAAGACTTGCCGTTCCAGATGTTGGTCCAAGTGCTCCACAGCGAGGCCGCAAATATGACACTCTTCAAGTTGTGGCGGTTCGTTTTGAGTATCGTCACCATAAGCTGAAATTTTAGTTCAGGAATGCATCAGTTGGTATTTAGAACTGAGCGCTACCGTGCTTCGGAGGGCACGTTAAGCCGTCGGTCCCGGCTGTTGTCGTAGACAATAGTCGTTAAGCCAAGTCAGAAGCCTTCGGGCGGTAAAAATTCTGACACCAGGACTGACCACTCGCCTACACGAGAAGAAGAAGCTGAAATGTTGCATAGGAATAGAATAGAATAGAATGAGAATAGACCGGGAATAGAATAGAATTGGAATAGATTAGAATGTTTTGCTCGTTTTTATAGATAATGTACGGAAGCCTTCGTGCGCGAGTCCGACTCGCTCTTGGCCGGTTATTAAACTAGGTGGTAGAATTATTCTCCAAAGTTCATCTAGCCAGGTACCACCGATTATGCCAATTATTCTGCCGCCAAGCGGTAGTGTGCAAGCACTACTGTGTTCTGGTTTTAGGGCATGATAGCTAGTGAAATTACTGGGCAAATGAGACTTTATGACCTGATTTACTAGACTGTGTGATGTCTCAGGATGACGTGCGCAGTGCAGTGTCACGCGAAACTTTATTATTTTAAATTTCCGAGTGACACTGCAACTGTTATGGGCGGCCGCGTCGCTTAACATCAGGTAAACGACTAGCTCGTCACGTCATGAAAAAAACACGTGACATCCACCAACCCGCACTTGGCCAGCGTGGCGGGTTATGGTCTACACTCTCCTTGTGGGAGGAGGCACGTGTCCCAACCGTGGGAACGTGTTGGATACATTCCCACGGTTGGGACGAAGCCACTATCGTTTCAAACAGCTACTATATTACCTCATCATTAGTATTAACAGCCTGAAGGCGTCCACTGCTGAACATAGGCCTCCCCCAAAGAGTGCCACTTTGAGTGGCTGCTCGCTACCTGCATCCATCTACTATTCATACTATTTACCTACCCTCATTTAATTCATAGTCTTCCGCATCGTAATCCTTCTCCTCTGCCACATCAGGTTCTTCAGTCTTCGGTTCTTCCTGGGCTATAGTCTCTTCTTCTGCCAGAATTGATTCGTCTAAATATTCTTCATCTGTGGACATTTTATAACAGTCTAAATATTCAAAACTACACATGCTAGACGCAGCGTAGGCCAGCCACCCACTAGGTGGGCCCTTATTCCTTAGTATCGATTCCTTACTTCGAAACCACGCGAATTCCTTGTCTTACATAAGAAATCTGCAAAACTCTATTCTCTATGAAACGAAAACAATACCGCGCGAAATGAATTTGGAATTGGCGCGATTTGAACTGTCAAAAATCATATGTTTTACCGAGACGCGTTCCGAAACATCAACACATCAAAAGATATGACCACTTATGTCAATATATTTTATTCAAAATAAAGATAACTTTAATGTAAAGTTAAGGTATATCTAACGCTGTGACACGAATTGAACAAGACACGATAACGATGTGGTTTCGTATCGTGTGGAATCTGTGTTTCCATAGAGAATAACCGCCCTGGTCAGAATTGCTGGGAGCCGATAGATGCAGGAGGCGAGCAGCCGCTCAAAATGGCACTCTATGGAGGAGGCGGCCTATGCTCAGCAGTACCTTCTAGGCAGGCATGCACCATCGTAGACTGCGTCACTACGTCTACGTCTCTGGGCTGATGATGATGATGATGATGATGATGATGATGATGATGATTCCAAACTAGAGAGGCTGGAGTATTGAAGATGTTTGCAGTACTGAAATTAAAATTAAATAAAGGCCCTCCACTAGGTGGAAACTACGAATCTGGTAAAAACTGCAAGGAGCCGATGGATGCAAGAGGCGAGCAGCCCCTCATAGTGAGAGGAGAGGCTGATGTTCAGCAGTAGATGTGACTATGATGATGATAATGATGATGAATACACTATCATAGCACTATATTATCTGTCCTGTGACTATACTAACACATCTTTTTAAAACAGTGAAATATCACACTTCACACTATCACACTCATCACACTAATATTATAAAGGTGTAAGTTTATATGTGTGTATATTTGTTACTCCTTCACGCTCTAACACCTGGACAGATGAATGAAATTTGGAATAGAGATAACTTATTACTGGATTAACACACAGGATACTTTTACTGCGAGTGAAACAGTAAGGTGCAGTCAGTAATACATAATTACATATCTAGATTGCATAAGCAATCGATGCACCTCTGATTCCAGGCGCATCAAGCTCAATACATATCTATACATATAAGTATATATATAATACCACAGAGCTTTGAAACATATGACGGTCGCTTTGGAAACCATTTTTTTTTGTATATCTATACTGTGCTTCTCCTTTTCTTTAAATTTCATACATGACTGTCAAGCTATTTTACCATACAATAAACAAACACTATTATGATATATAAATAGATAAGTATCATTATTGTTATTATATAAGTACTTGTATTTATTTTATACTATTATATTTTCTGCAGCTGATCAAAATTTAAATTTCTACGGTTTAGAATTGTACTGTGTAATCAAGGATATTATGAATACCTCCTTTGTAAAAGATTGTATAAGTGAATCAAATTTCGTAGGTCACCACGACACGGGCCTTGAGCCTAGTGTGGGACCGCTGTATATTTTGGAAAACATCTTTATGTACTTATTGTAATATTGCTTATGTTACGTAACTAATAAACCTTCTATCATAGAATTATGTAAATAGGGTGAATTATGTGATTTCGATGTACTGTTTTTCGTCTAAATGTAATAAACTTATTCTTATTTATTTATTATTTGGAAGACCAACAGCTTTTTCTTACATAATAGAAATTTGAAGTAAGCACTAGGAAGCCACCAACCAATTACAGGAATTATTAGAAATACAAATACCCAGTGACAATGCCTCCTTCAGCATCTCTACGCTTTTAGCCGTTTGCTCCTTGAACGCGGCTGCCTTTTCCAGTTGCTCTGCGCAGTCCGAGCATAGATACTTCACTTTAGTTGGTATCTGGAATCACAGATAAATAATATTACACACCATACTACAGGGCCCCAAGTCTGCTATTTCAATTATCATGATGGTTCATGAATACCATACCATATAATGACAGATTTTGACACTAATGGTAGTCTACTTATGGTTTGTAGACTACATTAGTGTCAAAATCTACCATGACGACAGATTTTGACACTATTGGTAGTCTACTTATGATTTTTAGACTACCATTAGTGTCAAAATCTGTTATTATGGCACAAATCATGGACCATTATGACACAAATGAATTAGCAGACTTCAGGCCCAGGCAATAAAATGATACATTTCAAGCAGATTTTTCAAGTGCAGTTGTTATCCATTCAATTTTAGTTTTGTATTTCTATAAATAATGGCCCACCACTCCAAGTGTCCGGAGAACTATAATTTGAAAATCCATCGCATTGATTGGTTATTTTGAAAGTGTGAATTCTGTGTTTGGTTGGTGGAATTAGTTCCAAAGACTCACAATGTCACTCTTACTCTTAGCAATCAGCGCCAAAATGGCGAAAATCAAACAGCTTCAGTCAAGATTGGTCAATATGTAGTCCAGTGTACTAATATAATGGAGGCCTGTGCCGTCTACACAAAAGTCTATTTAAATACAACCTAGCTAACATTTTGCCCTGGGTTCTTTTATGTTTGTTTGTCAATGTGGCACACCAAATACTGAGCACAATACTATTGATCATTGGACTAATGACAGTACAGTAATTGGTGTGTTGACTTGACATGAGTTTGAAAAATGTATGAGAAGCCAGGGGCTAATGAGATAAGTGTGAACTTAGTAGCCGTCAGAAATTAGTGCAGATGGACAGTAATCCTCTTATATGTAGGTACCAAACTATAACAAAACCTAAATAAGCAATATCAAATGTAAAATCAAAACTTTGTTACTTGGAGTCAAGCGTTATATTTATTTATACTTTCTGCTAGGAATACACTAGTACTACAAGTGTCAGGTTTTGTGAATGATTGGCTGTAAGAAGTAATTAATTAAATAAAAGAGAGCTGTTGGTTAACTCAGACTGTTATAGTCAATTTTGCCTGTTATAGTCAAAAGTTCAATCTGTTCTTCATTATTATAGCAAGTTGGAAAAAGTTATTATATAGTGGGTTGGCTATGAAGAAAAGAGTGTTTTGCGGTGAAGTAAGTACTTTATGCGCAGTATCGTTATAAACTTGCATAAAAATAAAGTAAAACTTTACCTTGATGTCGAAGCAGGTTTGTAACATGTTGGCGTAGGTATCTCCATTTTCTTCATACACAGCAAATAGGTCGTATAAATCGTTAGCGCTCATGCAGCTGATACAACCTAGAAATTCGTCCTCCTCCATAATTTATTATTTACCAAAACAGTCCAATTCCTTTTCAAGATTTTACAAAAGAGGCCATTTTCATTAGAATTTTGTTTTTGAACAAATGAAGGAAACTCGCGCGCTTCCGTTTCCGCCCCCCGCTGCAGGCTTGTATTGCCCGTAGTGTTCCTAATTCCCCGAATGAAACAAAAAATAAATACCAATGAGGCGTTTTATTAAAAAAAAAGCTGTAATTTTATAAAGACCCGATAGATGGCGTTAAAATGGGGGTTTTACATTCTGTCATTTTTAAAATAATTATGTATAGAGTTTAGTATTCTATCCTTATTTTATGGAAGGCATACGCTAATGTTTTCTATCTACAAAATCGACAACGTACTCAACGTATCGTGGTTTAAAACTACGACCATGTTTGAAATAAGTCATTACTACGCCATATAGTAAAAGAAGCGGAACTAGTTTTTTTTAAATAAAACGGCGCATTTTTGCTTATAATTTGACCGCATTTTTGATCAACAATCTATACCAATTCTATAGCTATCACTTTAATAAAACTGTAACAGGTCAATTTACATTGAATTTATTTTGTTTTTTTTTTTTGTATTGTGTGTATAATCGTTGCGGAAGCCAAAACTATAATTTTTTTATTGTTGTCTGTCTGTATCTTGGCTGAGCATCACGCCGAAACTACAGAATGAAACATGGCATGATTTGAGATTATATTATCAAATTGGCTATAGGATACTTTTAATTTTGAAATACAGCACGGGTTCCTCGGAAGAAGGGTTGAAAGTAAAAATATGTAGGTACTTAGTTGTAAATGTTGTAATGCATTAACTTGTAGTCCGATTTCATTCGTTCTTTAATATAGTATTACAACGTTGTCAGTTTTTTGTTCAAAAAATACAGACATCCAACCTCCAGTATTAGATTAATTTGTAAAGGAAAAATTAGAATCACGAACGGGAATCCGTATTAAGTCCAAGCCACTCCTCTCCTGTACTATGGGAAAGAGAAAATGTAGGGGGAAAACGATAAGGGCAATAGATGAATGGATGAAGGTGAAAGAACTGAATAGACGTCGAGACGGGAGGAATGGAAGAAACGACAGGCTGCCTCCATTCGTCGTTTCATCCGTTCAGCCTTTTCCCTCTTCCTTCTCTATTCTTTTAGACTTAGACTGAGTAAAGAGAAAGGAAAGAGGTTTAAAACTAAATATCCCGTGTGAAGCTGGGATGGGCTAGTAGTTATGTGTAATAAGTGATGTGTGACTTGTGTCATATAACGATAAAAAATTCTAGCACTAAAAACGACTTAATAACCTCACCCAACCTAAGTATATAATAAACATGATCCCTAGATCTTGACTTGACTAATAATTCTTGCTCTATAATTCTTGGTTCAAATGGAATATCGATCAACTGATGTTCCAGTCATAATAATTAATACCAAGACAGTAAATCGGGCATCACAACTACAACAAATCTCTCCCTTTTAGAGGAAATGGCTCCTCCGATAATAAATAACTAATGACAAATAACTGATCAAGTGCGAGTCGGACTTGTGCACGAAGGGTTCTGTACCATTATTTTCAAAAACCAGGGAAAAAATCAAGTTTGTTGAGTGGGAGCCCCCTTAAAAAAAAACTTGATTCTGTTCTTTAGTAGGTATTTCTTGTTATAGCACCCAGAAAAACATCATGTGTGAAAATTTCAACTGTCTAACTATCACGGTTCATGAGATACAGCCTGGTGACAGACGGACAGACAGACATTCAGAAGGCTAGCGTACAGCAGAGCTTCAGTAATAGGGTTTGCTTTACCCTTTGGGTACGGAACCCTAAAACCAAACAGTCCACATCAGAATCCGAACTCCGTGGACTTGGAGGCTAGCCAACAAAACAAAATTATCATCGTATATCGGACTGACGGATAGATGGACAGATGGAGAGCAAAGCCTTAATAATAGAATTAATAGGGTTCGCCATACCCTTTGGGTACTATGGGTACGGAATCCTAAAAAAGCTCATTCAAAAGGTTTCACATCCTAATGAACCCTATAGAATATAGATAAATAAATAAATAAGCCGAATTTTTCTAAGATTTATTTTGGCATTCTAAATTTTCTCCCAAAATCTCATAAGGTCACGTTGAGCGTCCTTGGATATAAATTACCATTATCATAAAACCATATTCCGTTTCTGAGATCTCGTACTGATTTAGGTATATAAAAACAAAATAAAACTTAAGCTAATTTAGAAAAAATTCAATAAAGGAGATCTTGTAGAAAAAACTGCCCCCCCAGATTGGGAGGTAGCCTAACACTATTTAAAAACACCAATATTTCAAGATAAATGTCTAACTTGGCAACACTGGTAAATAGTGATGACCTATTTTGTTGTTCCAGTATTAATCGATCGATTTTATCCATGGATTTATGATGCTTAAAAAACCGTTCCTGTTTACGGAAATTTAATGACGTAAAAAAAATCACGTCGTAGCAAAAAAATACCCTTCAAACAGATTAAACTTGTGAATGTCATCATACCCTTATTTTTTTGTCTCATTTCTGTTTACTGGTTATGAGCGAGATAGCTTACAAACAATAATAAACAAATGTCATCTGTAGTAAGACTGACATTTGTTTATTTTCTCCGTGAATTAATTTATTTTCTATAAAATATTAATTGTTTTGGTTGGTTGGTCGTGCTTGGTCGTGCTTGTAATGTGTTCATCGTATATAATATGTAAATAAAAATAAAATTGATAACAAGCGCTGCGTTTGGCGAGACTATTCAGTGCGCCAAGTAAACGCAGGCGACTATCGCCTGGGGGCAATGTACTTTCTACGTTGATACCTTGTTGATACGAATACGGTGTGGCTGTGGCGATTGTGGACATTAATTCGTTAGATAGAAAGTATCGGAAATAAAAATGAAGTTTAAAATAAACAGAGAACTCGTCCCGGTTAAAGCCCATTTTTTCTTCTTCTTCGCTGGTGAGTTTAGCTTTAATAATAATTATTTATAAGTTTTGTACCTCTCACAACACACTTGATAATAAAGACTTGTTAAGATTTTAATTTGATCATAACCCAGTTACATATTTAATTAATTGAAAGTAACATAAACAAGTTATTCAAATCTGTAGCCTCAATCGTGTTATTATTATTATTATGGTAATATAAAAAAAAAAAAATTTACCATGATTGGCCCCATTAATGGAAATAATATTTTAGAAAAATTTTAATATTTGATTGCAATAAAATTTACCAACTCTACCTCAACATAACTTTAGTAATTTCTAACTAACACTGACAGACAAATTTTCTGACTATGTAGTATTTTTAATAATTTAGTATTACCATGGGGTCTCATCAGGTCCAAACTAAAAATAGCCCAAACTTGAAAAAAATGTAGTAATCGTGTCTAGAGAGTTACTAGTTAGTGTCAAGTGTATTCATCTGGCCCAATACTTCGCCAACATGCAATAAATGTCGCTTGATAATCTTGCAATATGCATAAAACAAATAACTACTGCACCA
Organism: Ennomos erosarius; assembly: GCA_963580505.1. Classification (NCBI taxonomy): domain Eukaryota; kingdom Metazoa; phylum Arthropoda; class Insecta; order Lepidoptera; family Geometridae; genus Ennomos; species Ennomos erosarius. The sequence continues at coordinate 5,606,278 of OY757005.1, read as the reverse complement.
ACCTCCTTGTCGTAAAGATATATATAAGAAAAATGTCTACAATATGTGCATATCAATATATAACTGTATACCTAATGATTTAAAAATGTTAACAGGCAATTTATTCAAGAAATCTTTGTATGACTGGTTATTGCAACACGCATTTTATAGTGTTAAGGAATTTCAAATGTACTGTAACAAAAATACTTTTTAATATTTGCACACTTGCATGCAAGTTGAACGCAATATGTCTACATATGTTATTTTAAGACCTTCCTTGTGAATTGTGCTTGTGTTCTCGCAAATAAATGATTGATTGATTGATTGATTGATTAATTAGCCCGCGTTATTCCATTGTATGGGATGAGGCATCTGTACTGTAGGTATTATATTATCTGGGCTAACACTGATGGATGGACTTTCTGACTATGTGGTATTTTTAATAATTTAGTATTACTAACTACAATGGGCCTAACTTTGAAGGCTTTAGTTGACAGTTTTAAAAATGCTAAAAATATATCCGTCTTTTACATTGCCGTCTATTTGACAAGGACAGCAACAGTTTTAGGAGCTTTAGATCTGTCAACTAAAGCCTAAAATTGGCCCCAATAACTGTTTTACCCATAGATAAGTACCTAGAGAATGAAACTAAGGCCAGAGTGAACAGGTATTTTCTAGGCAAGCATGCTCCATCATCAACCGCATCTTCACTTACCATCAGCTAGGCGATTATGTAACTTGATTGCAACCAATAGAAACAAAAATGTATGGATTTGACAGTTTCAATACGCAGTTTATGTGCATAGTTACTATGAAAATTTTCATATTCGGAATGAAATTTCTCCTGTTGCATTGCTGTCAGAGTTACGTAATCACCCCACAGGTAGGACCACGGTCTCTGTGGTCAATAGTTAGCCTATTGTTGATACAAAAAACAAACAAAACTTGGCATTATTTGACTTTAAACTCTAAGATAGGTTCTACAATACTTTCTATCCTATAGCCTCCCTTTCGGGTGGTCAGCTAGTACTAAATAAGTCATAAATAAAATCGCTGAAATAATGTTACACTCTAAAGATAGCTAAGTCCCGCGTTGACACACACTGAAAGGATGTATGGACTATGAACCAAGCACCTTGATTATAATCTATTTCCTTCAGACAGACTTATACATTGTATAAGTATTCTAAAACATTTCTCCAGGCCTGCACTGACGTCCCGCATGGGGTGTATTGTGCATTTCCCCCTACCAGCATTCACCCAAGCCAGCCCAGCTCCTTTATGTATCGGAGCATGGCTCTGGGTCGCTGGCACAACTGTTCCAGTGATGTTACGTTAGATGGTGACTTGGAGACCGATTGCAAACGATCCCGCGGTTGTTATTCTTGTTCGTTCAGTAGAGTTGTCGTTTCTCTTGTCTCTTCTGTGGCTGTGCATAATAGCAGCACATGTTCTAATGTTTCGTTTTCCTGCATACAACCTCGGCACAGAGGACTGTCTGTGGCACCGATTTTGTGCAGGTGATAATTGAAGTTACAGTGACCTGTGATGATACCGACAATAAGGCGGAGGTCTTGCCTCGTTTATTTAATGTAATAAGAAAGCCTTACTTCTAACAAGTAGGTTTAAATTATTAGAATCGCTAAAACTAAAACTGTAGGTACGAGTTTTTATTGAGTAAGCTCACACATAAAACAATAAAGCAATCCCCTATCTTCAAACATTGTAATACGTTATCACACATTATCTCTAGTTGATAACAAGCATCATTAGCATGATTTTACCCATAATATAACATTATACAAGGTGACCTTAAACTATTTTCGAACGTAAAATTCCCATGGCATTTCTTCAATGAAAAACTATTAATCTAGTAAAGTCGTAGGAAAAATTGTCTACCTTGGGGTGTAGATTTACCCCCTTTCGGGATAACATACCAATTCAAGGTCACCTTGTAGTACTAGGTGGTAGGACTTTTCTGCGATGTGTGTCTAGGTAGGTATCACTACTTTGCCAGTTATTCTGCTGCCAAGCAGTAGTCTGCAGGCCCTACTGTGTTTCAGTTCGGAGAGCATTGTAGTTAGCCAGTGAAATGACTGATCAAATGAGACTATGACCTGATTACGTAGTCTAGTAATCTGATTACTAGACGTCTAGCTAGACTGTGTGATGTCTTAGTTAGAATGACATGCGCAGTGCAGTGTCACGCGAACCTTATTTTAAAGTTTCGAGTGACACTGCAACTTTTATAGGCGGCCGTGTCGCTTGCCACGTTATCCATTCTCATAAAAAAACAAGATGCTCATTATTGCACAATGAGAGGTTCATACATCAGAAATAAAAAATGTTACTAATAGATGACAATAAACAATATTATCAGCAAAAAAAAATACGATAAGTAAACTATAATAGTTAATTTTGTGCTGCTGCTGCTCGCAACTTAGTAAGCGTTAGCGATGGCAATTAATGCGATTTTCCGCAAATTTCATAAACATGCTAATTTACGAGTCTTAGCATACTAATTGCTATTGCTATGCTATTAGCTAAAATGAAATGAAATGTAAATGAAAAATGAAATGAAAATTGAAATGAAAAATGAAATGAAAAATGGTATGAAAAATGAAACGAAACATGAAATGAAACTTTACATTAAAAATTAAATTCAAAATGAACTTAATTAATTGAAATTAAATTTCATATTTCACAGAATTTCACAACTACATTTAATTTGCGTAATGCTAATTGAGTTTTAACATGCTAAAAATGAATGCGAATGCTAATTAATCCATCACTGGTAAGCGTGGACTTTATTGCGATAAAAATAGCCGGTATTGATTGATCGTGCTGCGCGGCGAGGCAACCGCCCGAGGCAACCTCGCTCTATAGATTTTCGCACGAGGCTGGCAAGGCCGGGCCACGGTGACGCTGACACCCAAGACTCGGCTAAAAGGACTCTGAATCCACGCCGGTTAAACCAAAAAAAAAAGTGACGCTGACAGCATACATCGCTCAGTTATCCATTGTTCTTGAACGAGACGCAAAACAACCGTCCTTAGTAACCGCGGCAAAATTATGTGAGGCGCCTTTGAAACTCCACAAAACCAACAATGCTTGGCTCAGGCTGCGGCTGAATGGGCGAGGCGCGCACTGACCGACCGAGCATTTGCCTCATGAGTATGAGGCTACCTCGCGAGGCTACTCGGTCAGTCTTAACTCTCTCGGTAAATGTGGTTGCACCATTGGCACCCATTTGCCAAACATGCTCTAATCTAGACCGCATCATCACTGTAGATGTTGTCAAACGTAAGCGTTGAGCCACATGATGCGTTGTGGCGCCGCATCGCAATGATTTTCGATGATTTTGCATGGATGGATTTGTATGTAGAAAGCCGGCTACGCATAAAGCTTTTTAATCAATCAATCAATCAATCATTTATTTGCGAGAACACAAGCACAATTCACAAGGAAGGTCTTAAAATAACATATGTAGACATATTGCGTTCAACTTGCATGCAAGTGTTAAGCAAATATTAAAAAGTATTTTTGTTACAGTACATTTGAAATTCCTTAACACTATAAAATGCGTGTTGTAACAACCAGTCATACAAAGATTTCTTGAATAAATTGCCTGTTAACATTTTTAAATCATTAGGTATACAGTTATATATTGATATGCACATATTGTAGACATTTTTCTTATATATATCTTTACGACAAGGAGGTTGATGCAGTAGGTTAACAAATTTGGCTCTTTTCTGTCGTTTAATAATTTCACTGCGTTTATGGAAAAAAAGTGAATTAACCTTAACGAAAATACAAATTTCTTTGATAAAATAAATAAAAATAAGTTATTATCAAAAAATTCTACTATCTAGCCAACTTTGATAAGCAGCGGTAACAATTAAATAGTGCCACACATTTCTGTTTATTAGATTCAGGCAGAAATGTATAGCACCATCCATTAGTGACCACGGTGCAAACATTGTTACTAATGCGCAATTATCTCACCCGCGATAGGATCACAGGACTTGCGGATAGGGTTGGCATTTCGCTTTACGCGGATTCAAATCACAACACATCGCAAATATAGTGCATAACTGAGCAAATATAGTAATTCCATTAAAATATAAATATATATATATATTTTTTTTTTGTGTGGACACAGCGCCATCTAGCCCCAAACTAAGCATAGCTTGTACTATGGGAACCAGATAACTGATACAATACTTATATACTTTTTTGTTTGTAAATACATACATAGAATACAATATAACACCCAGACGCAGAACAAACATCTATGTTCATCACACAAATGTTTGTCCTTGGTAGGAATCGAACCCACAGCCCTCAGTTCAGAAGGCAGGGATACTACCAACTGAGCTATCGGGCCGATATGTATGTATATAGTATAAAATATAAACTATTTATATATATAGTTAAATGTATTATTGATATTATGATAGAGATTAGTGTATAGTAGTGTAATACGGGTATAAGTATATTTAGTATTAATCCTAGTTTTTATTTAAGTATAAAAAGTATTTGATTTCAGACATTGTGCAATATCCAATTGTAAGCTGCGTTGTACTGCAACATAAATTTTTTAAGTTACACCCAGGTTAACTGGAAGATAATGCTCTCTAGCATTAAGTTCGCCTATGTACCTACATTTTTGTTTATTGTGCAATAAAGCATTTTCTATCTATCTATCTATCTATCTATCGCATCCGCCTGAAGACGTCCACTACTGTACATAGGCCTCCCTCAACGCCACTTTGCTTTAAGCCTTAAGTTCCCTCTTTCTACCTTCTCTCTCTACTATTTTTATTTCTCTTTTCTTCATACGCTTTTCCTACTTCTCCATCTTCTCCCCATAGTTTTTCCTACCCGTCCCCCCCTCGGTTTATCCTTAAGGTTATTATGGTCGTTATTATTTTTTTATGCTAAAAATGTTATACGTTTGGCAACATCTCACCAGGGCCCAGTCTGGTATTTCAATTTTGTCATAATAGTTCATAAATGGTACCATAATAACAGATTTTGACACTAATAGTAGTCTACTGGAAATCCGCAGAAGGACTAAAGTGACCGATATAGCCTGGCAATGGGCAGGCCACATCGCTCGCAGAACTGACAACCGATGGGGAAGAAAGGTTCCCGAGTGGCGACTACGAACCGGATGGCGCAGCGTAGGCAGACCCCCTACTAGGTGGACCGCCGACCTGGTGAAAACCGTGGGGAGCCGTTAGGAGGCGAGCAGTCGCTCGGAGTGGCGCTCTCTGGGGGAGGCCTGTGTTCAGCAGAGTAGTCTACTTGTACTATGGTTTGTCATCTACCGTTAGTGTCAAAATCTGTCATGATGGCACCATTCATGAACCATTATGACATAATTGAAATAGTAGACTTTGGGCCCTGGTGATAAGTGACGAAGTTGTCTAAGCTGGGGCCGTACTGTGAGCTCTTAGCGCGATTCAAAATTGAGCCAATATTGGATCGCTTGTCAAAATCTTCATACAAAAAAAACCGAAGCGATCCAATACAGGCTCTGGTTTGAATCGCACTAAAGCTCACAGTACGGCCCCTGGACCACGTTTGTCCCGTGAGATAGAATTTGAGCAAGTCAACAAATTATTTCTGCCAGCCCTACTCCGCTCCTGTGCTCTGTGGTGACAGTTCATTGTCAAGGACCCCTAAATAGCAACATCCGACGCGCTCATTATGTAATAGACCTTAACCGGGGGCCTATTTACTGGTAGCACGGTGTAGGCCTTAATAATAACCGCGTAGTAACTTTGGATTAGTTAATTTAACCTTTTTTAGGGCTCCATACCCAAAGGGTAAAGCGAACCCTATTAGTAAGGCTTCGCTGTCTCTGTCACCAGGATGTATCTCATGAACCGTGATAGACAGTTGAAATTTTGAGTCACCCCTTCGTCGCCGCCCAAGACCCGTCTTGAGCGACCCGGAAGATCCTATAGCAGCCATTGTTTCGGCTGCGCTAGGATCACCGGACCAGTCTAGCCCTTCTGGCTCAGGTACCGATTTCGGCACCGGTATATGATACCACCGTAACACAATCAGACATCGACCCCGCCGGCGAGGTCGACGTACCCTCCGAGAATGGTCGCGACTTTCCATAGGGTCCACTCCTCCAGCGGACGTAGCCTTCTCGATCCTCTTGTCCCGGCAACAGCCCAAGCCGAGGCCTCCTTCCCGGTGACGCTGTAAAGGTCGGTAGAGACCAACAGCATTAACCCGTTCAAAAAAAAAAAAAAAGAGTTGAAATTTTCACAGATGATGTATGTCTGTTGCCGCTATAACAACAAATACTAAAAAGTAGAATACAATAAATATTTAAGGGGGCTCAGGGAGGATGTGATTCTTCATCATCAGCCTGAAGATGTCCACCGCTGAACATAGGCCTCCCTCAAAGAGCGCCACTTTGAGCAGCTGCTTGTCCCTTGCATCCATCGGCTACCCGCAGTTCTTATCATGGTCGGTCCACCTAGGGGGGGGGGGCTACGCTGCGTCTTCTGGTTTGTGGTTGCCACTCGAGAACCATTCTTCCCCATCGGTTGTCAGTTCTTCGAGGGATGTGGCCTGCCTATATTGCCACTTGCTAATTCTAGAGCTATATCGGTGGCTTTAGTTCTGTCGATCTTCTCATTTCGGATCTTGTCTCGCAGGGAAATACCGAGCATAGCACTCTCCGTAGCTCGTTGCGCGACTTTGGGCTTTCATTTTTATTATAATCACTGTAGGATACGTGAAAAATTCGCTATCAAATTTAATTTGACAGCATTCGTGGTGTTGTGGTTAGCAAGGTGGCGGGTTCTATTCCCGCGCAAAGGAAAAAAAGCGCAAATACATGTTCTGTGTCTGGTGTTGTGGGACCATGGTCCTCGTAGTTCCTGGGTCCCTAGATACAGGGGATCCTAGTTAGGGTCCAGGATGTATGTGTGTGATTGTTGGGCGTCATTTATTTTTTTATTTAATTATATTCCACTAGCGACACTTAAATTTTTTTTTTTAATTTATTACTTTTTAATTTATTTTTATTAGGTGGTAGGACTTTTCTGCAAAGTTCGTCTAGGTAGGTACCACCGCTTTGCCAGTTATTCTGCCGCCAAGCAGTAGTGTGCATGCACTACTGTGTTCCGGTTTGTAGGGCACTGTAGCTAGTGAAATTACTGGGCAAATGAGACTCTATGACCTGATTACACAGTGTGGTAATCTGATTACTAGACTGTGTGATGTCTCAGGATGACGTGCGCAGTGCAGTGTCACGCGGAACTTTATTATTTTAAAGTTTCGAGTGACACTGCAACTGTTAGGGGCGGCCGTGTCGCTTAACATCAGGTGAACGACTAGCTCGTCACGTCATTCATTCTCATAAAAAAAAAAACCAAATGTTTTTGATTGCACATGATTCCGAGGGTAAATAATACACGTTGAATAATTCTTAGTTAAGTTTACATTTCTTATCGTAGACATACCTAACTATAATCTATATCTACAGACTATCTTGCTTGTAAATTACATTATGTGTGTATTGGGTAATCCTATGTTATCTTTAGTGTAGGTAAGTTGGTATTCCACACTTTTAGAAGAGTCTTAGTAAGTTTTTAATGAGGGGCTCTTATAGAATTGAGAACCTGTTTTTTTTTAAGTTGGTTGAATATCATCCAAATTGATTAACAATGAGCATATTCTAGCTAGATTATAGACATGACCCTAAAATAAAATAACCCTTCGTGTGCGAAATCGAGGGTTACGTAACATTATCTATAATAACTGGACAAGTGCGAGTCGGACTCGTCCATCGGGTTCCGTACCATCTATAAAAATGAGCAAATATCACATTTGGTGTATGAGAGCCCCCTTAAATATTTATTTTATTCTGTTTTTAGTATTTATTGTTATAGCGGCAACAGAAATACATCATCTGAGAAAATTTCAACTGTCTAACTATACGGTCCATGAGATGCAGCCTGGTGACAGACGGACAAACCGACAGACAGCTAGACAGTCAGACGGACGGACAACGAAACCTTAGTAATAAGGTCCGTTTTACCCTTTGTCTCATCATCATCATCATCATCATTAACAGCCTGAAGACGTCCACTGCTGAACATAGGCCTCCCCCAGGGAGCGCCACTTAGAGCGGCTGCTCGCCTCCTGCATCCATCGGCTCCCCGTGGCTTTCACCAGGTCGTCGGTCCACCTAGTGGGGGGCCGGCCTACGCTGCGTCTACCCTTTGTCTACGGAACCCTAAATATAGAGAACTGCTTCGTTTTTGAAGTCGGACACAAATGCTATGCCATACCTATCTTACCTATTCGCCTACGCTTTTAGAACCTTTATTAAAATGCAATCCACGTCCCCTCTTCAGTCAGTTTTAGGTTTGATAGGCAGGATTAGTGTGTTTACGACTTATTGTCCTTGTTACAGCTCAAATTAATGAATAGCTGCTAAATTTTTAATAGCGAGATAAGCCCCCCTCTTACGAAGGAGCTGACAAAATTGTATGAAAATTGACAGGAGTTGAGCGGCAGACGCTCGTCAGCAGTGCTGCTAGCTCGTTCGTAATAGGGGGGCTGATCCGCCATGAGGAGATCCGCAGAAAAACTAGTGACCACGCGATATAGCTCTCAGAATTAGCAAGTTGAAATGGCAATGGGCAGGCCACATCGCTCGTAGAACTGACAACCGATGGGGAAGAATGGTTCTAGAGTGGCGACTACGAACTAGAAGACGCAAGTGGGCACCCCACTAGGTGGACCGATGATCTGGTGAAAACCGCGGGTAATCGAGGAGTCGATGGACGCTCAAGGCGGGGCTCTATGGGGGAGGCCTATGTTCAGCAGTGGACGTCTTCGGGCTGTTACTGATGATGATGAGTTTTTTAATACAATAGCAGCTATTGAGCCGTCAATTTTAGCACAGAGACCAGATTGATCTATCTTTTTAGGGTTCTGTACCCAAAGGGTAAAGCGAACCCTGTTACTAAGGCTCCGCTGTCACAGACAAACAGACGAACAGCGGAGCCTTAGTAATAGCCCATATAACATAATACCTACAGTACAGATGCCTCATCCCATACAACGGAATAACGCGGGCTGTTTTACGAATTTTATTTCTGCATAACGCAAGATTATCAAGCGACATTTATTGCGTGTTGGCGAAGTATTGGGCCAAATGAATACACTGGACACTAACTAGTAACTCTCTAGACACGATTACTACATTTTTTTCAAGTTCGGGCTATTTTTCGTTTGTACCTGATGGGACCCCATGGTAATAGGTAAAGATTATGAAGGTAATAGGGTTCGTTTTACGCTTTGAGTAAGGGACCCTAAAGATAGCTACTGTTTAAACATAGCAACCTCGGAAAGACCTTGAAATTATTATTGTCACAGCGATAGGTGAACGAACTCAACGAATAACATCGCAGTGGCTCGATTAAATCAGGAATTCGTTTTATTTCCCAGATATTCGCTAATATGTATGTGATTCCTACAGATCCTAATTGTATCTGTGGAGACTGGAAATTCCACGTAATTTTCGGCAAAATCCCGAATATAGTCTTGAAGTAACTATTGCGTGATCTGTGCTTTCGTAGTAAAAATCTTTTTTTTGTCTTCCCATTTTCTAAGCAATCTATCTGATGTAGACAATGAGATGAGCTGTTCTTTTTTTTCTTATATTTTGGCTCCACACATAGTGTATTTAGCCAGTGTCAAGTATTGTAATTTTTGATCGTTAAAGAATATAACAAGTCAAGTCTTAGTCATAGTCATAGTCCAGTCTAAGTCATGCTCCAGTAAAGTGGTGGTAACTTTACTAGAAGCTTCTATGGAATTTTGGAAGCAACACGAAAACTCACGTTTCACCACATTACACATCACTTGCCCACACTCATGCTCGTAATTCAGCACTTAATGCGTAAAACGCCACCAATTTTAAACATTAACACTGGAAAAGCACAAGTTTTGAGAAATAATACAATGCAACGACGTGAACTTATCCGCGTTCCCGCCAAAACTCCTGAGCTTTACTTTTGAGCTGTTGTCAGAGGTGACGCGTCTTGTGAGGAATGTGTCCAGTAACACATCCTGCTTCGTGCTCTATTATTTAGTTAGGTCTTGGGGAATTTTTCGTTTAAGCCTTCGCAGAGGCCTCTTCGTCATCAGTGTCTTGGCTAACTCGTTTGGATGCTGTTGCAGTCTGCAAATAATCCAAAGTTTTATGAACACTAAACATTTATCTCTTCCCGTGGCGATGTGGTTCCGGCGGTGTGAGAATAGGACCACCCGATCTCTTCCCGTGGGTTCCGTAAGAGCCGGGCAAGGGAATATCCAGGGAATTAAATAAGTAAATAAATATGTGTGAACATTTCACGCAGCGCCATCTAGCCCCAAACTAAACCAGATTACTGATACAAATATATACTTATATACTTTTTTGTTTGTAAATACATACATAGAATACAATATAAAACCCAGACGCAGAAACATCTATGTCCATCACACAAATGTTTGTCCCGAGTAGCACTCGAACCCACAGCCCTCAGTTCAGAAGGCAGGGATACTACCAACTGAGCTATCGGGCCCGTCGGCTACTATTCGGCTAGTATTCTTCTAAGTACATTAAAATCTGCGATCCCCAAGCCGCCTGCAAAGTGATTATGGCAACTTCATCCCCTTTAATAAGCGCCTACAGTGGCGTTTTGTGTGGGACGCCTGTGTTTAGCATTGGACCACTTCCGGCTGTTGACGATAGTTTTTTTGACATTTTTCTTAAAATAACTTTGGTGGGACCGATAGCTCAGTTGGTAGCCTGCCTTCTGAACTGAGGGCTGTAGGTTCGATTCCCACCCAGGACAAATATTTGTGTGATGGACATAGATGTTTGACCTGTGTCTGGGTGTTATATTGTATTCTATGTATGTATTTACAAACAAAAAGTATCTAAGTATTATATCGGTTATCTAGTTCCCATAGTACAAGCTTTGCTTAGTTTGGGGCTAGATGGCGCTGTGTGAAACACGTATTAACACATTTATTTATTAAAACTGCGAGTTTTTAGCTGTACATCCATTTTATTGTAATGACTGTAATATATAATGTACTATCTACTATAATATACCTAACCTAACTATATAACAAACCTATTTATAGACTAGTGTATTTAATGCTTGGAAACGTACGCGTACGTAACTTGTTGGTAAATAATATATCGTATGTCATATAGACACGTATAAATAAATCAGTAACCAAGGTAAACTCTGTCTGTACATTTTATTATGTAATCGAATGAACTGAGCTTCTCGTTCGCTTGATGGTAAGCGTCCACGGTCACTCACACATAAGTAATAAGTAGTCATAACGGTTGCAATGCCATTTTAAATTGTAAAGTTTTTGTGAAACTGAATTGCGCCTGTTATTCTGAGATAATAATAAAATGATAAATATGTGTGGGCGGGTGATTATCAAACGACGCAATTGAGGAGCGGCTAAGCCTGAAAATCTATTAAAACATTTGATTTCCACAGTGGTGTATTTTTTTTACGAAAATGTATCGTACAGGTGTTTTAATGAATTAGTAATAGTCTGTAGAAAGAGATAATATTTATTTGAAAATGAATATCCTAAGTTCTTTGGCGCGTCCATTACTTACCTGTATTTGTTTATCAGAAAAAACTCGCTTATAAAAGAAGAATAAGAATAAAATGTATATGTCATATTGACGACAAATACTTACGGTATTTGAAAAAAGTTTTCTATTCATTATTAGGTTTTGTATTTAAATTATAACATAAACAATTTTGTCCGAAGTAAAAATACTAATATCTTTGGCGCACAGAAACTGTGTAGCTACTCTGCTTAAAACGAGCATGGGGACATATTGCCGACCTTCCCCGCACCCTTCAGTCACGTGTTATTCAACACCAGGAGCATAAGTGCGCATTCGTTACAATGCGAGAAGAATTATTTTTTTTTCCAGCCCATAACGGAGTTTCGCCCGGTAAGTGCCTAATTTCTCCGATGGTTATGGTCTTGCTATTATTTGTTTCTGATGCTTGCATATTTTTGTGCACATTTCCTCAGTCAAACAGTGCGCACATGGCAATAAAAGGTTATAATCGTACATCAGCAGTTTGTGAAAATAAATAATCATTGATGATTTCTAATTTCGTTGGCCCTAATTTCTTTGGATTTCTTTGGCATATTGCGCCAATGAAATTAGCGTTAGTACAAAGAAATTAGAAATAAGATCAATAACATAGTAAATACCATTAATAAAACGTTAAATGCATTTAAATGTCTATTACACTAAGCTTATGTTGTTTTGAACTGACACTATTTTGTATAATGGCGCCATTTAATATGTAATTTTTTTGGACAACTAGATTTATTGTGCCGTTATGTACAATAACTAAATTAATCAATTTAGCTGTGATTATAATATACAAGGTGACCTTGGATTGGTATGTTATCCCGAAAGGGGGGGGGGGGGGGGCAGGGAGCATGATATCCCACAAGTTGTGACAGCCTTACTTGAAACTGCGTGTTTCAAACCTTCATGGACTACTACTAATATAAATTCATTTCTAAACACAAGGTTATTAAATTCATTTATAATGCATTCGGTCCAGGACGAAGTTCAACCACCCTGCGCTATCTTCGATCGTAAACAATACACGGCATTTTTCTTCAATGAAAAACTATTAATTTAGAATAGTCGTAGGAGATACATTGTCTAATTTGGGGTGTAGATTTTTTTTTTATATTTTATAGGCATAGCATTTGACCACTGTCTCACCTGATGGTAAGTGACTACGCAGCCTACGGTGGTGCATGCTTGCCTAGAATACCTGTTCACCCTTGCCTTAAAGACACCCAGGTTATAGCTAAACTAAAGGTTATAGCTAAACTAAAGGTTATAGCCAGGTTATAGCTAAAGTTTGATGCGAAACGCTTAGTGCGGGCTGTAGGAATATTAACGATATAGAGATGCCGAGTATCTGTGCGCCTTGTAGTCCTATAAAAGAGGAGATGAATTAGTTCGTGTAATTCCATCGCACACTCACCAAAATGTAAAAAAACCGATAAGCTGGCAACTTTTCGTCGGTGACCCAAGCTCTGGAGCTTAGCTTCAACCAACGCATCGTTACCAATGAGTCTTTTGGCCCGTTTATGAATAGAGTCCAGGGCTTCGAGCTGGTATTTAGCTGAACCATCCCAGAGATGGCTACAGTATTCCACACAGGATCTGACTTGCGCAACATAGAGGATTAAGAGCTGTTCTGATGTGAAATACTGCCGCATTTTCCCTAGGATACCTAGCTTTTTCGCAGCTAATTTAGCCTTGGAGTCAATGTACAAGCCAAAGTTGAGATTGGATGTTAAAGTAACACCCAACAGCTCAAGGTGGTCTGTTACCGGTACTGCTACATCTTGGAAAGTCGGGTTTAAGATTTACCCCCTTTCGGGATAATATACCAATTCAAAGTCAGATAGTATATTTTATGCATATATGTATTGCTATGCTATGCCTTTCTTTACCTATCCTGCTGGTGAAGTAATAAAACCTACTTCCAGGCTGACTATAAAATATTGGTAGAACTGTTTTTATACTATATTAATTAATTCCCCTTATTTCAGAGCACAAGGTAAATATAAAATTACTTATGGCCAAACGTAAAAAGAAGTCAGCTAACAAAATAACAAAACAAATAACAAAATATCAAAGTTAGTGATTATGATGCAATATATAACTACACGAGAGAAGACAGGCAGAAAACAAAAAAGAAAATGTTGGAAAAGAAAAGAAAGAATAAAAAAGATTAGAAAGAATTAGGAGCGCCCCAGAAGATGCGGATTTTAAAGCAAAACAGAGAGAGGTACCATAAAAGAAAAGCAGCGCAGAAAATTTTGTTTGTTAGTAAGATTTCTCCAGTTTTCTCTCTAAGAAAAGCATTAAGGCTGTTGAGGGTTCTGCTCTGCCTATCAATGCTGGCGTCCCTCAGGGATCTTTGTTATCGCCTACGCTTTTTATCTTGCATATCAAGAATAGAATAGAATAGAATATCATTTATTCAATACTTGCTTAAACTATGGTACAGAACATGTTATATTAATGTTACATAATATGAACTAAAAATAAGAAACAAACACAAAACAAGTATTGAATGGGCGTCGGCTCAGCATGTGCTGGTTGTCGAATGACAACCAGCGCAGGTTTTCAGTCTAGACCCAGAGGGGGTGGAGACAATGCACAATCCGAAAAAGAAAAAACAAAATAATGATTCTTAAAAAGGTAAACTTAAGGATTAAACTTAAAAATCGAAAATACCCGAATACTTACATATAAACAAACTTACATACATAATTATATAACTAAATAGACACTACACACTATACACAAACATTATCATATCTTGTTATATTTCATACATAAATAAACATATCAACCATACAATACATATTATAGGCACACAAAATAATACAGGAATTAGGCATGTAAAAATTGAAATTAAGATACATAATAATTCATATTGTACTAGGCGGGAAATTCACAAAATAAAAAAAAAAACGAGAAAAAACGTTATGAGACGAACAAACGACTCTGCGGGGACTGCGGCCAATCGAAATGTCAGGCCAGGTGGCGCCATGTTTGCGATTTTAGTCACAACTATCCAACACCGAACATGATGGTGCCTACCTCCATATTACTGATCTGTGCAACAAAGGATTGTACCAGGTGCGAATCACACACACTGAACGTGAAGAACGCTTCACAGAAGTATAATGAATACAGTCATTTACAGATAACATGGCGCTGAGATTGTGTAAATAAAATATAATGATTACCTACTAAGATTATCCGCCAAAGTGAATAGGTACAATGAACCCATCATAAAAATAAACCGCGAATAATACTTAAAGTAAGTGAATAATTTTAATTTATTTGTGATAGTGACATAAGGTTCATTGCAAACAAGACCAAGTACTTATGTGAGAAGGTAAGTATAATTATATTACAAGAACGAAATGTCTATGTTGATATCAGCATGCTTTATCTGTTCTGTAATTAGATACTTTTTAAGTTGCTGTTTGAAAGTATTTAAAGTTCTTAGTTGCCTGACCGGAGGTGGCAAATTATTCCAACACCTGGTTGCTGCATAACGGAAACAGCCTTTAAAAGCCGTGGTGCGGTGCCGAGGTATTGATAACTGCAAGGAGCCGTGTCTCCGAGAACAGCTTCTTCCATCACCAATCCATTTAATTTTATAATACAAGTATGATGGTTCTTTATAATTAATGACACCAAACAGTAAACAAGCCAGGTGAAGCTTGCGACGCGAGTTCATTTTCAGCGCGTAATGTTTATTTAAGAATGGTGTCACGTGACCTCTTGGTGGAATTGAAAAACAAAATCTCGCGCATGCGTTCTGAACTCGCTGAATCAAACGCTTAGTTCGAGAGAGCAGCCGGGGACCATAAACAGTATCAGCGTAGTTCAATTTAGATAAAACGAGTGTTTCGACTAGCTGTACGCGAAGTTCTTCACTAAGAAATGGCCTTAATTTATACAAAGTTTTCAATTTGAAAAAGCAATTCTGCACTGCTTCAGTAATGTGTTTTTCGAATCTCAGTTCAGCATCAACATTTAGACCCAGGTTTTTTGCCTCGTGAACACGTTCTATAGCCTTACCCATAAGCGTTATGTTGACAACAGGTGGTATCAAAGTTAGTTGATGTCTACTGCCCATGACCATAAATTTTGTTTTGTTTGGGTTTAATAAAAGATAATTGTTTTCCGACCAAGCTGCTACTCTATTCAGATCTTCGTTTAGATCACTAATGGCACTATCAAGGTTCTTTGGGTTAAAGGAAATATAAAGTTGAATGTCATCAGCATAAATATGGTATGTATTTACATTTTTGAAAACAATTTACGACGTCCGCACTATACAAAATAAATAAGATTGGGCCGAGTATGGACCCTTGTGGCACGCCCCTATTAACTGCAGCAAAAGCCGAAAAAAGAGAAGAACCTGAAGGTTGACGCAGCTCCACACATTGATGACGATTTGTAAGATAACTATCGAACCATTTGAGTGCAGCTGGATCAAAACCGTAACTACTAAGCTTGGACAGTAGCAGCGAAGTATTTATTGCGTCAAAAGCGCGAGAAAAGTCCAAAAGCACCATAAGAGTGCACTTGCCTTCATCTTGAGATGCCATGATGTTATCTGTGACGTCCAATAAGGCAGTGGCCGTACTTCTGCATTTTCTAAAGCCTGATTGGACGTCGGGGAGTATATTGTTTATTTCAATGAAATCAATTAATTGCTTAAATACTACCTTTTCCAGAATTTTAGACAAGCAT
Organism: Ennomos erosarius; assembly: GCA_963580505.1. Lineage (NCBI taxonomy): Eukaryota > Metazoa > Arthropoda > Insecta > Lepidoptera > Geometridae > Ennomos > Ennomos erosarius. The sequence continues at coordinate 5,589,900 of OY757005.1, read as the reverse complement.
GGCAAAACACTATCAATGACATATTGCTTACTAGTAACATGCATTGTTATGCAGATGACAGCACTGGCGATGCACAATATGCCGGCCGTGCGAACACTCCTCGTGCCGCAGTTGAAGAGAGCAGAAACAAACTTGTGTCCGAAGTTGAGGCCTCTCTTGTCCAGGTCTCGGATTGGGGAAAACAAAATTTGGTGCAGTTTAACCCAACGAAGACACAAGTTTGCGCATTTACCGCGAAAAATGCTCCATTCGTTGTAGCTCCCCGGTTTCAAGACGTTTCCCTTACGGTATCAGAGTGTATAGGGGTTTTGGGTGTCGACATTTCTGCCAATGTACAGTTCCGTGGTCATATAGCGAGCAAAGCTAACCTTGCATCCAAAAAACTTGGTGTGCTCAATAAGGCGAAGCGGTACTTCACGCCAGGTCAATGACTTTTGCTTTACAAAGCGCAAGTTCGACCTCACGTGGAGTACTGCTCTCACCTTTGGAACGGAGCACCCAAGTATCAAGTTCAGCCTCTTGACTCGATACAACGTCGAGCTGTCAGAATCGTCGGCAATCCCAATCTTACCGAACACCTGGGGCCTCTCAAAATACGCAGAGATATTGGATCTCTTTGTATATTTTACCGAATTTACAATGGGGAATGCTCTGAAGAATTATTCGACCTGTGGCCTTACCGCGTAAGCCCGGTGGCAATCGTAATCGTGTGCTCTCTTGCTCGCACTCAAGGGCTTGTACATTGGCGCAGTACATTGGCAGGATGGCAGGCGATGTTCATTACCAGAATGCTTACGCGGTAGGGCTGCAGATACCGGCATCGCGTTTTTACCATCGCACCTCTCGCCACCGTGAAAAAGCTCATCCACACATTATTGAGTCGTGGAAGTCGCATACGACTCGGTTTATGAGCACTTTCTTACCGTACACCTGTAAGATGTGGAGTGAGCTTCCACCAGCGGTCTTTCCCCAGAGCTACGACATGCAGCAATTTAAAAGGAGGGTCTAAAGAGTATTATCACAGGGTAAGCAACGCATCAGTGGCACGTCTAGTGTTACAGATGTCCATAGGCTACGGTGACCTCTTCCCGTGAGGAGGGCCGTATGCTTGTTTGCTACCTATAGCATAAAAAAAAAAAGATGCCAGCTAAAAATCAAAAATTAATACGAAAACGCAACAGAGATAATTTTGGAAATTTTACTACAGATAGAAACAGCATAATAAACGTCTCGAAGTGATACTGGATTGATATTACATGTGATAATTAAAATAATGTCAAATAAAGAAAAATTATAAGTTGTTTTATTTAATAGTTACACCTACTATATTTTTTTTTCCTAAAAAATAATGTATTTAATGTAATTTCTTATTCCATTGTTAACAAATCTAAGTTCTTTGGCATGTTTCCTAATTTGTTTGGTACGTTTTTTGTAATTTTTTTGGTACATGTTTAATTTCTATGGCCAAATATACTTTAAAATCGTTAAAACTTCGAATCGGCTCGATAGATTTTGAGGCGAATAACACATAAATGTAGGCCTTAGACACCTTTACAAAGTATGTTATTTAATTTTTGAAAATAAGGAAAATAAAACTGCGCCAAAGAAATTATGTTTTTTTAGGCACTTTTTGATAATCACTCGGGCACTACATTACATATCTAGACAAACTTTGCAAAAGCTCTACTATTCTAACTAATAAAACTAAACACTAAACATAATATTATGAACAAACAACGTATACATTCCCACTAAGTGCGAGTCGTACTCGCGCACGAAGGGTTCCGTATCATTATCTATAAAAATGACCACCGTTTGTTGTATGGGAGCTCCCTTAAATATTTATTTTATTCTGCTTTTTAGTATTAGTAGTATTTATTATTTTCAAAATTTTCGAAATACGCAAGCGAGATAGAGCTAACTGAAATATCTCGTATTGTCTTCCCAGCGCTGGGCCCGATCCTACCCCAGCTGAATGTATACGGAAGGCAGCTGGGGGTTTCCCCGTCGACCATGGGGATGGTGACGGCAGTACTACCTCTTCTGTGGGCGCTGGCGAAGCCTCTCTTCGGATACGTCGTGGATTACTGGCCGGTAAGTCTTTTGGTAGCCTTACTGTTGGACTACTAGGTTGGCAGTTGGTTGATACTTGGTAGATGATGACCTGGGGGTCTAGCAAAGATCCCAGCGTTTGACGTTGACGCCAAACGCTAGCTCCATAATGTATTGGAATGACATTGACGGGCCCGACAGCTCAGTTGCCCAGTTGGTAGTAGCCCTGCCTTCTGAACTGAGGGCTGTGGGTTCGATTCGTACCCGGGATAAACATTTGTGTGATGAACATAGATGTTTGTTTTGCGTCTGGGTGTTATATTGTATTCTATGTATGTATTTACGAACAAAAAAAGTATAATAAAAAATAAATAAATAAAATAAAATAATTTGTTTGTCCGAATATTGTGCTTAAGATATTACATTTTTGTGTTTCAAATATTCTACCGTTTCCGGTGTACAAATATTGTTTGTGATAGAATCTAACTTTTACAGTCGGCATCATTTTAACATAATTATAACATTCTAGCAAAACTTAATTAATACAATTCATACAGCTAACACATTAATAAAAGCAGATAATTAAAATATGTGTATGTAATATTAAAAATGATGTCAGATGGTCAAAATATAATATTCTATAATGATTATAAATTTAAAATTGTCAATATAACCTGTCATTCAAAAAATCTTGCACGGAATAATAGCATTGCAACATAATCCGCTGGTAATTTATTATAAATACGAAAGCCATACAGTAAGCATTATTACTGTATAAATATTGTATCAGTTATCTGGTTCCCATAGTACAAGCTGTGCTTAGTTTGGGGCTAGATGGCGCTGTGTGAAATGTCCACATTTATTTATTTATTAGCTGCGGAAATGTAAGCGATTTCCGAAATGTCATTCTAATACATTTTGGTGTTAGCGTTAGCGTTTGGAACCTTTGTTAGACGATCGCGGGGAGCTGATGGATGCAGGGGGCAAGCAGCCGCTCTATGGGGAAGGCTTATGTTCAGCAGTGGACGTCTTCAGGCTGATGACGATAATGATAATGACTGTTGGCCTCATTGGTAATCTCAACGTCGTGCAGCGAGCTGTAGAGAGAGCTATGCTCAGGGTTACCTTGCGAAATAAGAATCGAAATGAGAAGATCGGCAAGAAAACTAAAATCTCCGATATAGCTCTTAGAATTAGCAAGTTAAAATGGCAATGAGCAGGCCACATCCCTCGTAGAACGACAACTGATGGGGAAAAAAATATTCGAGTGGCGACCACGAACCGGAAGATGAGCGTTGTTGGCCGATGACCTGGTCAAAGCTCGGCAAGCCGATTTTGGATGCAAGAGGCAGTCGCTCTATAGGGATACCTATGCCTATGTTCAGCAGCGGACGGTTTTTTTTCTGGCTGTTGATGATGCATTTGAGGCTATTGGACAGAATCTGACTACATTTCTCTTGATCATCATCATTAACAGCCTGAAGACGTCCACTGCTGAACATAGGCCTCCCCCCGGGAGCGCCACTCAGAGCGGCTGCTCGCCTCCTACATCCATCGGCTCCCCGCGGCTTTCACCAGGTCGTCGGTCCACCTAGTGGGGGGCCGGCCTACGCTGCGTCTTCCAGTTCGTGGTCGCCACTCGAGAACCTTTCTTCCCCATCGGTTGTCAGGTTTCTCTTGATGCTAAGTGACAATCTAAGTAGCCAGCTATAGAAAATGCCATAATTCATCACAATATCTTCACTGAAAGCTTCAGCATACTTAAATTAGCAGACATAACCACCAGCACCTCTCTGGCATCATCTTTTTATTCGACATTTATCTAATAAAACATATCTCTAACTTCTAGGCACACAGAAAGCTGGTCTTCATGCTTCTAATCACCCTGATGTCAGGGTCGTACTGCTGTCTATGGTTCCTACCGATGCCAGAGGTCATAGACTCAGAACCCAACATACTAGAATACATATACAAATTAAATGACACAATTTATTTAAAGAAATACGAAGATCCGACACTGAACTTGGAAAAATTTGTATGTCATTGGAACTGCTCTGATGAAGTCAAATTCGACGCGTATCTTCCCAATTCTACCTATATAAACGCAATATATGTAAACGATGCCGTGAGAAACGATTCTTGCTCGCTCTACTACATGGAATTGGATGATGTTAAAGAGGGAGAGGTAGTGTGCGTACCTAAATTTGGTTGCAATTTGTTTTGTTTCGAAGATGAATTTTTAAGTGTTACAAATTTGACAGATTTGAATAGAACTAAAAGAGCGATAGATAATGCAACGAATGATAATCATATAGCAGTTGATATAGATAAAGGTAATATATCAAGCAAAGATGTTAGGAGCAAAGTGAAAATGCCTCCAAGAAGTACAGAAGAAGTTCTGATTGTGAATAATAGTGGTTTTTATTTAACTGCGACGTTCTGGGGATTCGTGGTGCTGATGTGTGTGGGTACTGTCGCGTTTAACGTGGCCAACTGTATCGGTGACGCGGTCTGCTTCGACGTTTTGGGTAAGTGCCTACATATTACACAAGAAAACGTGCCAAAAAAACACCTTGTTTGCCCTGCCCTTTGCCTTAACTGATCTTGAGAGATCTTGAAATTTCAAAAGCTAATCATCTTTATGACTTTCAAGAAATACGTTCCTCATATGACGCACCAGCTCACTCAGATCATAAGAACACCTCAAACCTGTAGTAATCAGGTTTAAAAGGGGGAATTTGCTTATAGAAAACTAGAGCGTGCTTTGCGATTTCACCAGCAATGTTCTGCGGAAAATCAATTTTTTTAGATAAAAAGTATCCTACCTTGACCAAGCGAATCTAAGCAACCCGTGTGCAAAGTTTTATCCAATCGGGTTCAGATGTTTTGGCGTGGAAGCCAGACAAACACACTATAATCTTTTGTCGTAATCTTGTGGTTTCAAAAGTAGTAAAGCAGGAGTTAGTTTAATAAATTTAATAAAAAATCAATTAAGTACTGCTGATGCTATTAAAGTTGATAAGAAATGTATTTTTGGATATTTAATTGGATTAGTCATTAGCGTGGGCATATCGTTATCGATTGCTGTTAATAATGAACTAGAGTCTAGACTACATAAAACGAATTAATGCCATGGAAACATAATTTTCGAGTAGGTCAAACTGTGTCATTTGGAACGTAATCTGCTTAAGAGCTGTCAAACGTCAATTACGTTCCAATTGGCGTAGTTTTCACAGCGTGATCTTGCCAGTCTAAAGATACTAAATATCAATATTTTAGGCCCAGAAGCGGGGTCTAAGTACGGTGCCCAACGCGCCTGGGGCACAGCGGGCTATGGGTTGACAGCGCTCGCTGGCGGATGGCTCATAGACGCGTTCTCTCCTGGCAGTTATAAGGACTTCACGCCCGCTTTTCTTATAGCTTTAGCTGCTACGGCTATTGATTTATATGCTTGTAGAACCCTTACTGTGAGTATTTTGTATTCTTTCAGTATATGTGTGGGTACTTAACATTTTTTACTGTAAATTGAATGCATGTAAATGAACAAAGTCGCATCTGATAATATACTACTTATTGTATTGACTAACTAACTCCTAACATAACTGCAACATATTTTCTGCGTGTGTATCAGCTTACATCTTAGAAGTAATATAGAGTATGAGACCCAAATGACTGCCTTGGGGCACGCCTTGCCCTAGATTCGTTTATTTATTTCCGTAGCTGGTACTAAAGCTATGATATATTTATAGTTACGCAAACAATTTAGAATAATTAAGTCAAACATAATAAAACAGTTAAACTATGCTGTTCATTTCATTGAAATACAGATATGCATCTTAGTCTAACGCTTTTACAAAATCTGCTCTTGATCTTTTCTTTATTGGCACAAGTTTTCCTTATTACTTAACTAAAGATGTCTATTATACTTACAAAACTGCACTGCACTGCTAAAATGTGGGTTTTCTTTCTGAAGTGATGTTTCAAAGATAATCTCATAATTTGCCTCCAGAAATAATGAGATTTTCTTTTATCTAATATTGCATAATGTCATATCCATAGAACTACAAGTAGCTTATATAATCCTATGTTCATTTCAGTTACCCTCACTGTCAAGTCCTGACGACTCAGGCAAGGCATTGCGTGAAGTTCTAAAGATACCAAGAGTGCTGGTGTTCATTACTTTTGCAGTAGTCGCTGGCACTTTCGATAGCTTCATCATATATTATATGTTTTGGTGAGTATGATTTATAATCATTATAATGATGTTTTATAGTATTTTTTAATAAAACCAGGGGTTAAAAGTTTTTAAATATAATAAAATTATATTTCCAGGTTTCTAGAAGAGCTAGCCGAAGCCACGGGACACAGAGCGAAGATAAAGCTGATAGAGGGCGTGGTCGTCGCTGCTCAAAGCTTTATCGGGGAACTACTGTTCTTCTTCTTCTCTGGTACGTTTTCTACGCTTGGAGGAATATACCAAAAGTGATATTAGTGTCCGTCTGTACTTAAGTTTGACATCTCCTAAGTACGCACTTTAATTTCTGTAGCCCGTTTCTAATCGTGCCAAACTTGTGTTCCGGACCGAGCGGAGTTTGAACCTGGGTGTGTCGTTTTTAAGAGTCGCATGGGGTACCACTGAGCCAGACTCTCTCTAAGTATTCATTAAAATTTAACGGCTGCCGAACAATGAAAAAAAATGAAATGAAAAAGATTTATTACTGCCAAAAAAATGTACATACTACATACATGTTTTATCACTCAGCAGCTTAAACTAGTTCTTAGTTCGAGGGTTAGATGGCGCTGCTCGTCAATTTTTGCCAATATAGTTGTTTATTTAGTTTTTTAATTCGCTTCTTTCATATTCATATTCAAAGCGTTTCACACTCGCACTCACACGGTTCGCACTTTGTGGTTTTATTTGCTCAGTATTTACGATAATTTAAGTATCTATCCTAATTTAACTTGTAAAACTATAACCGTGTTACCACAAAAGATTTAGACGCGCCTTAAACACTTGTTGAACAGTTGTTTCATGAATTCCATACCACAAATCCGCGCCTAACACTCGTTTAAGATAGACGGGCGTTAAACACGTGCTAAAATTTAAACATACTCAACCCTTAGTTTGATAGGTGTTTAACTGTCGCTGTCACCATAACACACACAGTCAAACTTCACGCTAATAACGTTCCGTTTTTTTCTATGGTCACAGCTATGACGCTAACATGTATTGGATTTACAAAATGAGTTCTGCGCGGAATGAAACGATTCGTATAATGTCACCTTATTTAAAAAATGTGGATCGAGTTAGACAGTGTTTAAGTAAACACGGTATAAACATGGTTTTGTAGTGACAAAAATAAAACATCATGTTTAAAATTATTTTTGTGGTAAGACGGTAAATAGCCTATTTGCAATAAAAAATTTTGATTTGCTTGGTTTTAATTTTCCAGGTAAGATTATAAAACGTTGGGGTTACGGCGTGACGCTCACATTCTCCCTGCTCTGTTACGGGATCAGAATGGCGCTTATATCGCTTATATCCAACCCGTGGCACTTAGTCTTTATTGAGGTACGTACAGTAATTTATTTATTTATTTCATCATAGGAAAACTTACAGCCAAATAAACAATAGAAAGTAACATAATTATAGAAAATAAACTAGGCCAATTACAAGTTTCCACCTATAGAAAAAACATATACAAGAAATCCGTAGTAGATACAGAAGTCAACATGAAGCAGATAAATAAATCTTAAGTTTGAGAACCGAAGAAATCAGCTGCCAGTTCTTGCCTTATAGAACGCACCCCATCAAAGAAAACGTCAATATCACTATTAGTCTTTAAATGGTCATTAAGAAATGAAGATGTTCTCCAGAAGAAAGTATTTTGCATGTAATTTGTCCTGGCTAACGGAACAGAAAGAAGTGGCGTATGGCGTGAATTAAATGTTGGAGTACGAAGGGAAATTTTGTTAAGTAACTCAGAACTATCTACTTTATTATTTAAGATATAATCATAATTTATACAAGAATTATAATAAGATAAGATTATAATGATATGTAATCATCATCATCATCATCATCAACAGCGTGAAGACGCCCACAGCTGAACACAGGCCTCCCCCAGAGAGCGCCACTTTTAGCGGCTGATCGGCTCCTGCATCCATCGGCTCCCCGAGGCTTTCATCAGATCGGAATAATAATATAATAATAAATAAATATGTGTGGACATTTCACACAGCGCCATCTAGCCCCAAACTAAGCATAGCTTGTACTATGGGAACCAGATAACTGATACAATACTTAGATACTTGTTTTTGTAAATACATACATAGAATACAATATAACACCCAGACGTAGAACAAACATCTATGTTCATCACACAAATGTTTGTCCCGGGTGGGGATCGAACCCACAGCCCTCAGTTCAGAAGGCAGGGGTACTATCAACTATAACCAGTCAAATAGAAATCGCTCAATTTGATGATGAGATGTTTAAATAGGGAGTCGAACCTGTTGCAGGGCATAATGCAAGGGCCAACTTACGCACTGTGCTACGCGAGTATAGTCGGGTACGCGGCCCATGTGGCGCCTGAAGGGTACTCGGCCACTATACAAGGGATAGTAGCCGGGATGGATGACGGACTCGGTGAGTGACACTTTTACTCACTAATCGAAGAGAATGCTCCATCGTCGACCGCGTCGTCACTTACCTTCAGGGCGGTTATTCTCTATGGAAACACAGATTCCACACGATACGAAACCACGTCGTTATCGTGTCTTGTTCATATCGTGTCACAGCGTCAGATATACCTTCACTTTACATTAAAGTTATCTTTATTTTGAATAAAATATATTGACATAAGTGGTCATATCTTTTGATGTGTTGATGTTTCGGAACGCGTCTCGGTAAAACATACGATTTTTGACAGTTCAAATCGCGCCAATTCCAAATTCATTTCGCTCGGTTTTGTTTTCGTTTCATAGAGAATAAAGTTTTGCAGATTTCTTATGTGAGACAAGGAATTCGCGTGGTTTCGAAGTAAGGAATCGATACGGAATAATGGCCCTGGTGAGACAATGGTCAAATGGCATAAATTTCGCAATCATTGCTGTCAAACGTCACTTCGCTACAAATCGCAGCTGTATTACGTAAAAACATCTCATCAGGTACAAACGAAAATAGCCCGAACTTGATCCGTAGTGATCGTGTCTAAAGAGTTACTAGTTAGTGTCCAGTGTATTCATTTGGCCCAATACTTCGCCAACACGCAATAAATGTCGCTTGATAATCTTGCGTTATGCAGAAATAAAATAATACGTAAAACAGCCTGCGTTATTCCGTTGTATGGGATGAGGCATCTGTACTGTAGGTATTATATTATCTGGGGTTTCCATCTATTGCTGTTATGTCGCTAGTGGCGTTAGTATCAAAGGCCAAAGTGCATTCAGCAACAAACGGCGGGATACTTTGCGACAGGTTGCTAAGTGTTGGCAGACTCTTGTACTACTGTTACTGCTTTGCCTTAGAGTGATTTTTTATTGTCGTCTACCGAGTTTTTTTTATGTGAATGAATGACGTGACGATCTAGTCGTTCGCCTGGTGTTAAGCGACACGGCCGCCCATAACAGTAATAATAAATCAAATTTATCGCCTGCAAGAACTGAAAAAAGATTAGGCATGATGGCTAAAATATTTTTTTGGTTAAATTAATTATATTCCTCAAAAGATAAACATTTGTGAGAACAAAAATTAAATATATCGAAAAACGACCAAGTTACAAGCATTTTAAAAACCGGATTAGAAAGAGCTAGCTCAAACGGCCAGTGACGTCAGAGGAAGGTCGTTATAGTACCTCATTACTAAGCTGTGGTAGCTTTTCATACAATCTCTATAGCATCTGAGATTTTTCATAGTAACTGTGGGGGCGCTCTGTTTCGCGAGAAAGGGACAGGCGATGCCCCCTGTAGAAACTTTAAAAGCTTATCACTCCGTGATTTATTTACCGATTTTGCTTATTTTTTCAATTATTGCATCCACTTTAAATCTTCTTTATGAAAGTAATATTTACTTGTTCATTTTTAATAGTAGTCATCATGCCTATTCTCAGGTTGTTGGTCAGCGCCGTCTAGTAATATATTTTTTATATTTGGTGGTTATTTAAACAGCTGAAATAAAACGTTTTGTTTTATTATTTCTATTTATTTATTTGATAATTCTCGTAGGTTTCGCGCTAGGTTCGCTAGCTGGCGGCCAACTATATTCCCAATTGGGAGGACGCGCATCGTTCCGCGTGTTCGCAGCCGTCGCCGTAGCGGGCGCCGCCGCGCATGCCGCGTTATATGCGCTCGTTACTAGGGCCACTGGTGAGTGGTATATATACAAGGTGACCTTGAATTGGTATGTTATCCCGAAGGGGGGCGACTGGGACCCCCTGATACCCTACAAGTTGTGAGAGCCTTACTTGAAACTGCGTGTTTCTAAACCTCCATGGTAAAAATAAATCCACTCACAAATTGCACGTGCGATTGCTATTCGCAGATACTATAAACACAGGTCGTTAAACTCATTTATGAGCACTCGGTCAAGGACGAAGTTCAACCACCCAGCTGCACTAAGAATATCAACGAATTTAAACTTTACATGGCATTTCTTCAATGAAAAACTATTAATATAGAAAAGTTGTAGAAGAAACTTTGTCTACCTTGTAGTGTAGATTTACCTCCTTTCGGGATAATATACCAATTCAAACTCAGATAGTATACTTATAATACAACTGTAATGTAACAATATTTTGAATATGTTTTTTTATAAGCCAAAACTATTTTTTTATAATTTGTTTGTCTGTTTGAATGTGTGTATGCCTGGATGTTCGCTGAGCGTCACACCGAAACTACTGAATGGATACAAATGAATCTTGGCATAGTTAGAGTTCATATTACGAGGTAGGCTGTGGTCCAACCACCCCTTACTAAAATAATTTTCAATTATTTTTCAGAAATAAAACCGCAACCAACCATAGTCGAGGAAGACGAAAAAATGCTGCCAGAAATACATAACACCGCCATCTATCGCGACACAGTGGAACCTTTGAAGAACGATAGGTAACAGGTACATGTCTAGTCTTTTTATAGATCTTAGGTTGTTTTTGTATATTGGCAAAACATTATACAAGGTGAACGTGAAGGTTATACATTGATATGTTATCCTGAAAGGGGGGGGGGGGACCTTGATACCCCACAAGTTGTGAGAGCCTTACTTGGAAACTGCATTTTTCCAAACCTCAATGCTAAAAAATAAACCTACTAACCTAACGCTGCGAGTAGTAACCCTATAACGCACAACCTAATCCACGAAAGAGCTAAAAACACAAATACACGTGTGATCACTACAAAAGCTAACAAGATACTAAAATAAATAAATGAATTCATTTTTAAACAGGACGACAAACTCGTTTGTGTTTCGGTGAAGGACAAAGTTCAACTACACCCAGCTGCGTGCACCTGCGCTTGGGATGTTTTCGAAGCGTTTGGGTAAAATTACAACGTAAACTTTACACGGCATTTCTTCAATGAAAAACTATTAATTCAAAAAAGTCGTAGAAGAAAATGTCTACCTTGCGGAGTAGATTTACCCCCTTTCGGGATAATATACTAATTCAAGTTCAGATTGTATTAACCTCTTGTCCTTTGAGGTCTCGGATATACTGTAGAAATCGAAATATATCTTCTCTCGAGAAACCGTTCGACCAATGAACATGCAGCAAAATGTTTATAACGTGATCCGCTTGATCGCCCATTGGTCGAACGCTTTCTCAAGAGAAAAACATGTTGAAAAATTGTTTATTTCAGTAATATTTTGCCATATTTCGAGATAATGTTTTAAGTTTTTATTAACATAGATTATACAAGATGACCTTGAATTGGTATGTTATCCTGAAATGGGGGACTGGGACCATGATACCCTATAAGTTGTGAGAGCCTTACTTGAATCTGGGTATTTCAAAACCTCCACGGTAAAAAATAAATCCACTCGCAAAATTGCACGTGCGATCGCTACGAGAGTTAACAAGATACTATAAATTCATTTCTAAACACAGGTCGTTAAACTCATTTATGTGCACTCGGTCAAGGACGAAGTTCAACCACCCAGCTGCGCTAAGGCTATTTTCGAACGTAAACTTTACATGGCATTTCTTCAATGAAAAACTATTAATTTAATAAAGTCGTAGAAGAAACATTGTCTTCCTTGGGGTGTAGATTTACCCCCTTTCGGGATAACATACCAATTCAAGGTCACCTTGTACATCATGTTTTTTAATTTCGATTTTTTTACATATTTTGTATTAAATTATCATCTGTACATAATTAATTTTTACTTATACAGGTGTATTTTTCTCAATTGGTATTGATGGCCAAATCGGAAAGTATCATTAAAGTATGAACATCAACAGCCTGACTGGAGACGTCCATTGCTGAACATAGCCCTCCCCAGGGAGCGCCACTTTGAGCGGCTGCTCGCCTCCTGCATCGATCGGCTTAATACGGCTTGTAGCAAATTGCGGTCGCCACTGAGAACCTTTCTTCCCCATCGGTTGTCAGTTCTACGAGCGATGTGGCTTGCCCATTGCCATTTCAACTTGCTAACTAAGAGCTCTTGAGAATCTCGTGACACTTTTGCATTTGGTCATCCACGCACAGTAGAAAATAGTCACCTGTAAAGTATATTGCGTTGTTTCTAGTGAGCAGTCTTAAACAGCGCGTGCGTTAATGAGATAAAAAATATTTTTGTAAGGAGATTAGTCATTAATACAGTTTTAAATATTTTATAGTTTTTATTCTAATACAGGTAATGTATTAATTACATATTATTATACATACAATAATTAGATTAAATATTTATTATTTTTATTTAAATGTAACCTGTATAAATAATAAAATTATATTTTTTTTTTGATTTTATTAATAATCCTTGGATAGTTTTAGTACAGAAGATTCAATTCACAAAAGCATTTAAATAGAGACTCTTTCTACAACGGAATAAAATGCATTTCAGGTCGCACAGATCTACAGATAAGAAAAACGCATCACAATACATTCTAACACAATTAAAGTCACCAAAATAGCTTTAATCACTAGGTACGAAGCTATCATGAACGTGACAGATAGATATAAGAGATATGCGTTTGAAAGAGAGGCAACTAGTAAGTGAAAATAATATTGTAGCAGATTTATGCATGCTGAATTGCACTTTATTACAATGCAGCAAAAGTCGCTATTCAAACGTCTGATAAATCTGTACTAAATCTACCCAAAAATATTTCTTACCTTAGAATATTTACTCTGTAGAAGTAGTACTAGGTGGTGGAACTTTCTGCAAAGTTCGTCTAGGTGGGTACCACCGCTTTGTAAGTTATTCTGCCGCCAAGCAGTAGTGTGCAAGCGCTACTGTGTTCCGGTTTGAAGTCACATCATTCCTACCCCAAATAAAGTATCCCCATTTAGATAACAATAGTTTTACAAAAATACTATTCTCCAACCGAGCTACGACAGACACTTTCTCACAAACTTGACTTTGCGACACACAAAATGGATTACGCGTAAGGAATGCAAGATCATGCTCTGTCCCGTTCTATCTCAGCCGTAGATGTCAATTTCTGTTTTTTCTATTTTTGTAACTACCCCGATTAAGTATAGCAGTAGTTATGCATAACATATGGTATAGACCTACTTCGCCATCCTGCAAGACCTTTATGTACATACTCTTATGTAAATAAAAATATTTGATTTTGATTTGATTTGAAAGTGCAAAAAAAAAATATCGCCAGTTCTTCCTTTTTGTAGTGACGTCATCGATGCTCCTTCTCCAGATGAAATATTCTAAGGTTACTATTATGCTATGGTGCGGTTTCTTCTTTGTGTTCATACAATTGTGTACCTTATGCTGTTGTAATAAGTACGAGTATTCAATGAGAAATGACTGAATATTAAAGTCCAATGTTTGTTAAATATTTTTTTATACACATATTGTTATAATGTAAAATGTTTATTAGAATCAAATATAGTTATTTGTAATTCACAAATCAGGTATTTGTAATTCACAAAATATTTTTCGCATGTCAGTTGTCGTTTGTCAGCTAAAGTTATTAATTACTCAATAAAAAATCTTTTAAGTTTTTATGAATATACCTAGAATAAAATGTTTATATTGGTATATTATATAATAAAAACTAGGTGAAAAAAAAAACTAAAAAACCAAGACAAAAAAGTTGTTTGCTATGTTTAAGGTGAATTATACTGGGTGTAATTGAATTCATTAGCATCCTTTGAAACTAGGTACCTACTCCTGATACCGGTCACGTGTGGACCAAAATTTTTGAATTCTAACACATTGGTTTGATAATAATAATAAATCCAAAAAATGGAATAACTTACTTAATCAAATGCTACAATACAAAATTTAATTGGAATAATGGAGTACTGTTTTTAATTAGTAAGTACATACAAGGCATAAAAACGTTTAAATGTATCAAAACCATCCGCGCCAACTGCGTTCGGCGCCGCGGCAATCTTCATAATTTTCAATAAAAATATTTTCATTTACACTCTTTACTCTTTAATAATCATCTATAAATGATGTACTATCATTGGCTCAATTTGTGCTAATGAATTAAATTACATCTTGTATAAAATCACGAATCTGACCTAGAGAATTTTCAACTATAGTATACAATACACAAACACAATTCCATAACAAACTACCAATAATTTGATCAATAGGCATGATGACTACTATTAAAAATGAACAAGTAAATAATACTTTCATAAAGAAGATTAAAAATGAATGCAATAATTGAAAAAATAAGCAAAATCGGTAAATAAATCACGGAGTAATAAGCTTTTAAAGTTTCTACAGGAGGCATCTCCTGTCCCTTTCTCACGAAACAGCGCCCCCAGTTACTATGAAAAATCTACTCGTGACGTCACATGCCAAAGAGATAGTATGAAAAGCTACCACAGCTTAGTAATGAGGTACTATGAACGACCTTCCTCTGACGTCACTGGCCGTTTGAGCTATATCTTCAAACTTGGTAATTTTTTGAGATATTAAATTTTTGTTTTCACAAATGTTTATCTTTTGAGGTATATAATTAATTAATCCAAAAAAAATATTTTTGTCATGCCTATTGTTCACATTCGATGATAATTGGCATAAAATAAACTGAATAAAAACTTTTAAAGAACAAAAATTAGTGCCAAAATACTTGAGACTTTTATGTAACTGCTTCTGGTCTAATTATGGTGTTAGCTTTATTTTACTATATTATATTATTTGATAGGATTTAGTATGTTATTTTTTTGTATAGTCTCTTCGCTACATGATATCACAGATAATATACCATACGATTTGAACAATGATTTATTGCTTAATATTAACGCCTGTCTGCACATAAATTGACAGCACCTAAATTCGCCCTTACACCTCTATGACGTACCTACATCGCATTTGGGTACGTCCTAAAGATAAGTGCAAACTTAAGAGCTCTCAAACTTTAGTGCAGACGAGCATTAAAGATTAAAACTTGGTTGCCTTATTGATTTGGTGATTACGATAAACGTAAAGTAAAAAAATATTAAAGAAAAGTACGTTTATTTTTTTCTCTGTTATACTGAGAATAAAATGCGGTCGTGAAATGGAAAAAAAAAATACGATAACCCAGCAATACTTATCTCTTTCACTCGCGCATAATTATATATATGGCCGTCGCGGTAGGTCCTGCTATTGTGGGAACGTGACAGCAATATAATTGTGCGTGAGTGAAATAAGGCTGAATTTATTTACCACCGAAATGTTCTATGCTATCATGGAAAAACTATAAGAGGAATGCCAATAGACCAAGAAAACAGCGTAGATCAGAAAAAAGCAAAAAAACCAGCTTAAAACTAGATGGCGCTGCAAAATGAGCGGGCTACAAGTTTCACTAAAACGCCGTATGTCCGTAGCGCTAATGAGTCACAGCAGCAAGTCAATCGAATTTAATTATCAGCGCCATCTTTTGCGTTTGAAGTAAATTACTGGTGGTCCTGCAGTAGTAACTGTTATCTTATTCTGTGTTTTTGTTGATTTAAACTACGTTTCGATACTCCTAACGCCATCTTAATGATCACCTTTGAGTTAGTGAAACCGTCTACGCTGTTTTCTTAGTGTATTAGCATTCCTCTCCTAGTTTTTCCATGATGCTATTCATTCGCAGAGCATGAAAAGAAATAAGCTTCGTCCAGGTGCTTTGTGTAAATTTTTTTATGCTCTATGATTCTATCTAATCTATAGAAACTATTTCTACTAATGGTAGATTTAAATTTTTATATCATTGTTATATTTAGATATATTTTACGTAAATAAAACGAATTATAATCAATTACGTTGTTTTATTATTTTGTATAAAAGTCTGTTAACGTAAGGTATGTACAATTTAGGCTGTGTACTTAAAAATAATAACAAAAAAACAGGTAAAAAAATAATTTGATTTTATTTAGTTTTTTTTTTGACACTCGTACCAGAAAAAGTAGACTGTCGGACACAGGAAACGTTTTTATTTTGCACTGTGGTGTCGAACCTTTTTATTCATTTGAATAAATGTATTTTCTTTCTTTCTTATTCCGCCAGTATACAAACTAATTATGAACACAAAATAGAGAGTATTGCACAAATTACTAAAAAACAGATTAATTTGTAAAGGAAAAACTAGAATCACGAGCGGAGTTTGAACCCGCATCCATCCATCCCTCAAGCCGGGATATGCTTTACTTAAGCTACCGTGACAAGTGGTCTGATGGCCGAATTTTTCCTTCACCTTTTACAACCAACATACAGGTTGGGGCTTGAGGGATGGATGGATGCGAGTTCAATCCCCGCTCGTGATTCTAATTTCTCCTTTACAAATTAATCTGTAATTTACGCTGAGCAAGCGATACTGCTATAAAAATCATAAATATTGATTTGGGAGGCGTTATCTGAACAACCAAAGATGTCTACCCCCTTCGCACTAGGTGGCCCTCCCTATGTTCAGCTGTGGACGTCTTCAGACTGTTGGTGATTATGATGCAAACATGCTTTTGTCCGTGGTCCACCTCTGTTGTGAAACAAAATCTTAAATAGTTATAAAACAATTGTTTGTTTCAGTGATGTGTTATTTTTTGTGTAATTATATTTTAATAACTAAATACAATAGGCATGATGACTACTATTAAAAATGAACAAGTAAATATTACTTTCATAAAGAAGATTAAAAATGAATGCAATAATTGAAAAATAAGCAAAATCGGTAAATAAATCACGGAGTACTAAGGTTTTAAAGTTTCTACTGAAAGCATATCCTGTCCCTTTCTCGCGAAACAGAGCGCCCCCACGGTTACTATGAAAAATCCACTCGTGACGTCACATGCCAAAGAGATTGTATGTAAAGCTACCACAGCTTAGTAATGAGGTACTCATCATGCGTATTACTAAAAACCACATTAAAGTTACTAAATATGTGTGGACATTTCACACAGCGCCATCTAGCCCCAAACTATGTATAGCTTGTACTATGGGAACCAGATAACTGATACAATACTTATATACTTTTGACTTGATAATTATGTTTGTGAATATCCCATTCTAGCTTAGAATAAATGAATTTCAATGAAATTTTTTTGTTTGAAAATAGGTACCTACATAGAATACAATATAACACCCAGACACAAACACTTATGTTCATCACACTTTTAATGTTTGTCCCGGGTGGGAATCGAACCCACAGCCTACAGTTCGGCAGGCAGAGCTACTACCAACTGAGCTATCAGGCCAGTCAAGTGTTATAACAAAGGTTTTAGGTGAATTAACAATAACCCTTAATTAGTTCATGTGATACAGTTTAATAGTCGTAAGGTGATGGAGTAGACGGTAAAGTAGCCAAGTAGTCCAAGGAGCGCTGTATAGCGGCAGGCACCGGTGGCGGAGTGGGTAAGTGGGCGCCTTCCGCATGGAATCCCGTCTCGTCCGCTCTGTAGATTACGTTTATTATCTGCAAAGTGGTGAAGAACTTAGAAAGAAATAAAGAAAGAATAATGCCCGTCTGTACTAAAGTTAAGCAGCCCCTCAGTTCGCACTTAGTTATTCCTCATACATAGACATATGTAAATGACGAGCTATGGAGAGGAGAGAACTATGCTCGGAGTTTCCCTCGAGATAAGATCCGAAAGGCGATCCGGAGGAGAACTAAAGTGACCGATTAAAGCGTTTAGAATCAGCAACTGACAACCGATGGGGAAAGGGAAAAGAATGGTAGGATGGGTCGCCCCATCCATTCATCTTTTTCCCTTTCCCTTCGACAGGATGAGTAGTGCCTATAATAAGTATGTAAATTAAAAAAATTAACAAACATAACGTTCTTGCATAAAAATTAAATTCCCTTGCTTCGTGCAACCCGCTGCTTTAGAAAACAAAAATTCCAAATGTTTATCTGAAAAATTAGGTATAACCATACCAAATTTCAGCGTAATCCGTTCAGTAGCTCCAGCGTGATGTACGTCCAAAGGCACAAACAGCCGTCAAAAAATTAAGAAAATGTTTTTTATTTAGTTATCGATAAAAAGTGTAACGGTCAATATTTTCGAAAAAATATTCAACGTATAGTGATGTTCGATGGTGATGGTGGTGGTGTATAATGTAGGTATGTATTAGATGCGTAGTATGTGTGTATGTCTGTTGTTCAATGATTCTGATCACGGTAAAGATCCCGTAAGTACTATTAAAAACCACGGGGTCCCATCAGGTACAAACAAAAAATAGCCCGAACTTGAAAAAAATGTAGTAATCGTGTCTAGAGAGTTACTAGTTAGTGCCCAGTGTATTCATTTGGCCCAATACTTCGCCAACACGCAATAAATGTCGCTTGATAATCTCGCGTTATGCAGAAATAAAATAATTCGTAAAATAGCCCGCGTTATTCCGTTGTATGGGATGAGGCATCTGTACTACAGGTATTATATTATCTGGGTAAAAACGTAATATGTATAGGGTTAGGCCCAACTGGCATAATAAAACTAGTTGATCACCTAGTATTAGTAGGTAGGCACTACTATATTAATATCTGTGCTAGTATATAGATAGTAGTGTATAGTCGTTAAGCCAAGTCAGAAGCCTTCAGACAGCCTAAAAAAATTCTGACACCAGCACCCCTATTCCCAACCTATCGGAAGCATTTCGATTCGAAATCCACACTCTCTTTCTTTCTAAATTTAGTTGAAGAAGATGGAGAGTGTAGATTTCGAATCGAAAGGTTTCCGATAGGTTGGGAATAGGGGTGCAGGGCTGACCACTTGCTTACACGAGAAGAAGAAGAAGTGTATAGATTATACATTGTTTTCTCATCTGTATTTATATCTGACCTGTCCATCGGGCGCTGTGTACTGATACTGGCCCTCCACCACTAGGGAAGGCTGACCGCTGTGGGGCTGCAGTGACCCTCGCTGCTCGTGGTAGATACCCCCTTCTGGGAATGGTGGTTACAAGAAATTGATTATATGTAGTTCGTAGAATAGATAGAAGAAGTCTAGTTTATTAAATAAATAAATATGTGTGGACATTTCACACAACGCCATCTAACCCCAAACTAAGCATAGCTTGTACTATGGGAACCAGATAACTGATATAATACTTAGATACTTTTTTTTCGTTTGTAAATACATACATATAATACAATATAACACCCAGACGCAGAACAAACATCTATGTTCATCACACAAATGTTTGTCCTGGGTAGGAATCGAACCCACATCCCTCAGTTCAGAAGGCAGGGGTACTACCAATTGAGCTATCGGGCCCGTCGTCGTTATTGCACACAGACTAAAGATACTGGTGCATACCTAAGTAGGTACCTAAAACGAGTGCCAAGATACAAAAGATTGAAGTAGGTACTACTAGGTACTAGGACCTAGGCTAGGTATAGGTTACTAATTTTATGGTTCCAAGCAAAGCTTTAATCAATTAATAATTATTTTATAATCAATGGTTCAGAGTGACGCTGCAACTGTTATGGGCGGCCGTGTCGCTTAACATCAGGTGAACGACTAGCTCGGTACATAATTCATTCTCATAAAAAAGTACCTACAAATAACAAGAAATCCTACCTACAACGGTCTTATCGCGATCTCATTCAGACACCTTTGAATAGAGAAACACATTGTAAACTAAAAAGGTCGGTGTAGGCACATTTGTACAGTAAATCTCTAAACTCTATGATATGTTGGGTTTTCATAGCGAAGGACGTTGGAATGCAAACACTTATTATACTTTTAACACAGCTCACATTTATATCATCTTCCATCTTTACAAGTTCCCACCTAGTCTGTGCAAGTTCCGAACGAATCATAGAGTTAGTACTACCAATTAAACGCTACAGACTACATAGCCATAGGGATGGGATAATAGATAGTGATGTTCCAACATGATAAACGTCCAAAGAGGCGTTTTATGTTCAGCAGTTGACGTCCTCTGGCTGTTGATGTGGTTTGATGCAAGTCCTTACCAGTTTGAATCGCCCATTTGTACGAGCCATCGCCCGGGGCGGGCGACTCGAAGTCGTTCCTCAGGATCTCGTCCCTCTGACACGAACATGTAGACGCCGCTACTAGAACCTGGAAAAGGTGGGTACTTTTTTATTCCTTGAAAACCCGGCAAAGTGCGAGTCGGCCTCGCGCACAAAGGGTTCTTCAACACCAAAATATTTAATTTCCCCACTTTTATGATTTGACAGTGGGGGAAACGCTTACACGCCTTTATACAACACGTTTCGATTATGAATCTAATCCACTGCCTCATCGATTGATCGATTACTTATCCATAGGTACTAGTAGATTTTTTCTCTAATCTGTGATCCACACAAAAGGCGTGATGAAAATAATCGATTGACATTCAAATGTTAGTTGTTAATAGAGTATACGTTAGCGTGTAAGAAATATGTACTTTATCCTGCGTAACTTTTTAAATTTAAATTAAATTCAACCAAGTAAATAAATAATGGCAGGTTGTCCAATTGTACACATTCATGGGCGCCATCATAGCACGTTTTTAAGGGATATTTAGAGGGTTTGTTGGCCACACAGACCACATTAGGTTGGCCTTAAACGAACATCTTTGATGCCAACATTATCAAATGTGTAGCTACATCTTCCGATTGCCCGACCGATTACCGATTGTACCCTATTGACACGGAACCCAAATTAAACTCGCACACGCGGTTTTATTTCGATCAATTAAAATTCAAGTACCTATCTCCATAGTCCGTAGTGACCTATGCCAAAGCACAGAATAAAAAATAAGTAGGTAGGTATTGTATTACGAGTAGCCAAAGTGAACGGTGCTGTGACCTGTGACAGGTGTGAATTGATTCATATTGATGTGACTTTCAACGTATTTATTTAGCAATCTTACGGAGATTTATTGAATCATCTGCTATAGTTATATAAAACTCATCTGATACCTACCTACTAAATACTATCCCAGATAATATAATACCTACAGTACAGATGCCTCATCCCATACAACAGAATAACTCGGGCTATTTTACGAATTATTATATTTCTGCACAACGCAAGATTATCAAGCGACATTTATTGCGTGTTGGCGAAGTATTGGGCCTAATAATACACTGGACACTAACTAGTAACTTCCTAGACACAATCACTACATTTTTTTCACGTTCGGGCTTTTTTCTAGCGGATGAGACCCCATGGTACTAGGTTTCTATAGATAATTATATGAGTGTTAGGCTTAGAGCGTTTAACCAACTTAGGTGGTACAATTAGATAGATTTTACTAGGTGGTAGGACTTTTCTGCAAAGTTCGTCTAGGTAGGTACCACCGCTTTGCCAGTTATTCTGCCGCCAAGTAGTAGTGTGCAAGCACTACTGTGTTCCGGTTTGAAGGGCATTGTAGCTAGTGAAATTACTGGGCAAATGAGACTTTATGACCTGATTACACAGTGTAGTAATCTGATTACTAGAGTGTCAGGATGACGTGTGCAGTGCAGTGTCACGACAATTTTTTTTTATTATTTCAAATTTTCGAGTGACACTGCAACTGTTATGGGCGGTCGTATTGCCTAACATCAGGTGAACGACCAGCTCGTTACGTCATTCATTCTCATAAAAAAAAAAGATAGAATACTTTTATTTTTTTAACTAGGGACCGCCTACGTTGTTATTATTGTTTTTAATTACCTATTAAAATTTTTATACGGCCTACCACATAAAAAAGAAGTTTTGTTTTTGTACGTAATGAATATTAATATACTTAAGTACGTTAGTAAGTACCTAAGTACTAACTTGTAAATAAAAAATCACTTAAATTTGGTAAAAGGCAAATAAAAATATATAACACGATTCGTTACCTAAGTAATTATCACAGATAGAAGAATCGGTAGATAATTATCTAGGCTTGACCTTTGCCCTATCAATAATATTTATTGATACATCTCTATGAAAGAATCACTTAACGCGCGCACAAAAATGCAGAGGTCGGGTCAGTTGCGAAATATTAATATTTCATACTTTCGATAACTTGAATTATGTTTACTGTGTTTACTTAACACTTAGAATTACATGTTACATGTTTAAAAGGTTTTTGAGTAACGTTTTACATAGCTTTGACAGGTTGGGTTTAATACCGATAAGTAGGTGGGTAACCGTGGTAAGTAGATGTAAGTGTGCCTTAGACCATTTATAATGTGTATGACCAAATATCGCCATATGACCGGCAGAGGGGTAGGGGTACGCCTTGCCTTGCCATCTCCATTTATAAATGCTTCTAAGTAAAGTGCGTATGATTTCACAAGGTAAAAATTAATTCTACCAAATAGGTAGGATTTTTTACTTAAGTGCTAAATCTAGCCAATTTTCAATAAAATCTTTTTTTTACTTAGTAGTTTTTTTTTATTTTCTCTGAAACTGATCAACCATGCTTGATGAGTTAATTAAGGTCAGGATATTCGTGCAACTCTATCTCGGTCGCGCATTGCGTCATTTTTAATGGTATGAAATGGTAGAACTTACTTTAGGTACTTAAACAAATTGTGTCCGTAGACGTTATTTTTAAGGTTTTTCTGCGAATAGAATATTTGTAAGTACTACCATAAATTTAATGCCTTCAAAAATGTCGCAATGCGCGACCGATATAGAGGAGCACGAATATCCTCTCTAACGAATAATAACAAGTCAAGCAAACCATTCTAGATTTTGACACTGATTGTACCCAGTCTCGAGTTCTTCTTTGAGAGGGTAAGTTCTAAGTAGATACTAGATAGAACTTTTCCACTGACTGTACATTTACCTAAGTGTGACCGATCGTTGTATCTCGTTGTATGGGTTTGCAAAACTGTGACTGAACGGGCCTGTGACCGATCGGAACTAACTTTTAGGTGCACAGCATTTCATACATCATAAACACATTTTTGTCAGCACTCCGACGAAGTTTCATTGGTTAAGTGTATATTCAAAGTTAATGCCTAGGTCATGGATGAAATAAAAAAAAGAAGGATTGAGTTTCGGATTGACATGGAACTGAAGCCCAAAATGGCGGACATATTACATATGTGTGTCAGATGAAAGTATGGCGTCCGGCTGCCTATGATGTGAGTGTGTGCGTGCCCCGCTCGTACGTACGAAGCGTTCTGGCTTCCTAAGGGTGCTTCAGTTTTGGATCTGACGGGATTCCCTCCTACTTTTTTTATTAGCTCCATGACCTAGGTATACCTGTGTCAGTATCTGCGGCTTTTAGGTAAGTAGGATAATTGAGAACCTCGTTTTATTGAAACTGGGTTAAAAATAAAACTTAATGTTGTTTCTAAATGCTTAGAACTTTTATTTCCTATTGCATGAATATTTTTAGTTTTATTGACAATGTAAATTAACATCTAACTTCTGTTATATAAAAGGTTGGCTGTGGGCTGACTGGGTGACAGACAACCCACAGCCAAAACCGCTGGACGTAGACTTGAATGGAGGGTTGCTCCTTTTATGCCTAGAGTGGAATTTTGAAAATTCAACCCCCAATTGAGTGAAAAGGGTAAATCACGTTTAAAAGAAAAATCTAAATTTCGTGACGTATCATTAAACTTGGCACATACAAACAAGTTTAAAATTAAATGAAATAGTATTTCTTAGTTTTTGAAAATCAACCCTTAAAGGCGTGAGTTTTTAGTGGAAATATCAAAAATGTTGACCGGATCATACTGAAATTTAAAATATGTAATGAACATCAAAAATAAATAGATATGGGTCTCGGCCATTTTCGAATTTCTTCGAGCAAAGCCGCGGGGTAGAAACTAGTTAAAATAATAATAGTAGGTAATCAAGGTGGTCGATTATTCGATGTGACATTAAATAAATGATATAAAATTATAATTGAGTTTCGCTGAGAGTTGCTTAAGGCGAAGATTAATTTTGTTGTAGGTACCTAACAGTGGGAAACATATTTTTTTTTAGATGGGGTCTCTAAAGCCTTTGTTAAACGTAGAAGACCGTAAATCATAATTTGATGACAAACTGGGACGCTTAAGGCGCTGAATGCTCCCAAATCGACTATTTTTAACGTGATTATCTCAAAACGTATACCATTTACAGGATTGAAAAAAATGCACGTTAATACTGGTCATATCTTCTTTTCATCTGCTGAAACCGAAACACGTTTACGAAAAGTTTACTCGATAGAAAAAAATCGTGAAGTGACCTCTAAAAAATCATTAAAACGTCCTAAAATGTTACATTATAATAAGATACCCCGTTGAAATAAATCATAGTGATAAGCTATGTTTCAATGCATCCGTCTATAAGCTTTTTATAACAATAAGCATTTCTTTTATATCTAATTATTTGTACCAAAAAATGGAAAAGTCGAAATGCAATGCAACGTAATAGCCATATTTTTGCTATGCATAAAGCGACCCTATTGGGTACAAAATAAGTTTCAAGTTTGTCTGCTGTAATAAACGTCATTACATTGCATTGTCAGTGCATTGGGTCCTGTTAGGGCCTTAATAATATGTTAATTTTGCGGGTTTTTGTGGATTACGTAAAAAATGCATACAAAAGTCTTAGTAACCCTTTGGGTACAGAAACCTGAAAAACGGCTTTGTTACCACCATACCACTATTACGATGTTACGACCCATCATACTATATACCTTATAGTATAGGTACCAATTAAAATAAAATAAGTTATAAAATAAGCTACTACCTTCGCTTTAAGCTAATATCAAATTACGACAAAACTTTTAATTCTTCATTAACATAATACATTCAAAGCATTTTATATAAAAATATATTTTTGCTTTGACCTTATGACCCTGGGCGACCCCAACGCGACATTATTAAAGATTTAGGTACAAGTTATTCGCTTGTGTGCGTGTATCGGCAACACTGTGTTGACGCACACTAAGAAACATTGAGTGCCTCAGATAAGAAAAAACCCAGACTGCATGTTTTAAATTAAAAAATTGAAGTCAAAACTTAAGTAGATATATGACATAGGTACTGAGATACTAAGTATTATATACCCGTGAATGGTGGTAACCATCTAACTAATTTCGATGAATAATGGAATGAGATAGCTTGTAGGTACGTTGGATTAACATATAATAATTTGATACTTATATCCGCGGATAACTCTAACTAACCTAACATCGGGGCTCTAGTTTCCAAGTAAGTATAATTATCTCAATATGAAAAGGCGGTTGAAGTTAGTATAGGCCCAGATAATATAATACTTACAGTACCTACAGATGCCTCGTCCCGTACAACGGAATAACGCGGGCTATTTAACGAATTATTTTATTTCTGCATAACGCAACATTATCAAGCGACATTTATTGCGTGTTGGCAAAGTATTGGGCCAAATGAATACACTGGACACTATTACGATTACTGCATTTTTTTCAAATTAAAAATTAAAAAAAATTCAAATATTGTCATCTCTTTCGTGTAATAGTGTCCTTCCTTAGATCAATAGTTTGGTCCAGGCGTCTCAGTCTAGATTATTATTATAGTCTAAGCTTGGAGATTACCATTCATGCCAAAGCAACTTATTGTAATATTAAGTTGCGACAGGCTACAAACGAATTAATATAATTCGGCACTCCTTTTATCTTGAATTGGTGATAGATTGGCTAGCTGAATAGTTTTATGGAGTGATTTAACATTACAAATCATTCTTTTATTATGTTTCTAGGATTGGGCAAGTTTAGTAACTTGATGGTGAGATAATTTTATTGCAACCAGAAGCCCACAGGAGCGTTAAGAGTTATTTCTTATTTTATAGTTGTGGCTCTGAGCTGTACTGAATAATTTTTTAGTTCAATTTTTTTTATCAAGAACGCTTTGGTAAACTTTTTTTGATTTCTACAGATGGAAAGAACATATGCCCAATATTAAACAGATTTTTTCGATTCTACATTTTTACAACATGTTAGTCGATTTGGGAGCCTTCAGCCAGTTCCGGCGTTTCGGAAGCTTTTTTGTTATTTATTACTTACGCTCTTTTAGGCAAATTTATGTTGTAGCCTAAACGAATCGATGGACTAAATTAAAATTACCATTTTTATCCGTTTATATTAGAGTTGTCATAATAACATGTCCATTTATAAATTTATTTATTACCTACTGAATAGGCGTCGGTTTCGTGCCGTGTGGTCCCGGTTACGAATAGGACCACCCCATCTCTTCCCGTGGGTGCCGTAAAAGTCGGCTAAGGGAACATCCAGGGAATGGGCTGCAGCATTCTCCTTGGTCTCCACCATCATAATCCACTGCGATCACCAAGCCGCCTGCCAAGCGTGGTGATTATGGCAAACCCCCCCCCCCTAATGACAAGCACAAACAATAACGGCCCCCAGTCCCCGGCGGCTCTGCTATCCCGTGGCTCCGGTAGCGGTCACGGTAACGGCAGGGCAGGGGGTGCGAAGAATCACCGGAAGACGCCCGGCTACCAACCCCACCAAACACGACCCCTGGCCCTGGCAACTTATAACGTGCGCACGTTGAGGGCTGACGAAAGGATGGTCGAATTGGAGGAGGAGATGAGTAAGTTACGCTGGGATGTAATGGGATTGTCAGAAGTCCGAAGACAGGGACAGGACACGATAATCCTAAATTCCGGTAACTTATTCTTCTACCGGGAGGGAGACCAACTTTCCCAAGGTGGTGTCGGGTTCCTCGTCCGCAAGTCTCTCGTCAACAACGTGATCAAAGTCGACAGTGTGTCGACCAGGGTAGCGTACCTGATACTCAGAATAACCAAACGGTATTCGTTGAAGGTCATCCAGGTATACGCACCGACCTCGGCACACTCCGACGATGAAGTAGAAGCTATGTATGAGGATATATCCGAAGCCATGCATACTTCCGAAACATACTTCACCGTTGTGATGGGAGACTTTAATGCGAAGTTGGGCACAAGGAATGGCGATGAGCTGAGAGTGGGGCCATTTGGATACGGGCAGCGGAACCCTCGGGGACAAAGGCTGGCTGACTTCATGGAGAAGGAGGGCCTCTTTATGATGAACTCCTTCTACAAGAAGCGGCCATCCAGGAAGTGGACGTGGATAAGCCCCGACGGTTCCACGAAAAAATGAGATAGACTTCATGATGACGACCAAGAAGCGAATATTCGATGATGTCTCTGTGATCAGCAAGGTGAAAACCGGTAGCGATCACCGTATTGTAAGAGGCACATTGAATATCAATGTCAAGCTTGAAAGGTCGCGTCTGGTGAGGTCTACGCTCCGTCCAAACCCTGTCCAAATCCAAAACCCCGAAGGCTTTCAGCTGGAACTCCAAAATCGCTTCCAGTGCCTTGCCGATTGCAACACAGTGGACGAGTTGAACAACGGGTTGGTGGAAACTGTCCAAGCTGTTGGAGCTGAGTTCTTCAAGACCCAACGCCGAAAGAGGACTCAGAAACTCTCAGGAAACACTCTTAAATTAATGGCAGACCGGAGCGAAATGAAACTACAGTCTTCAGTTGATATGTCAGCCTACGGTGAACTCAATAGACGTATCTGGAGTTCCATGCGACACGACTTGCGTGCTTTTAGTACTTCACGTATTGAGGCCGCAATTGAGCGGAACCAAGGCTCTAAGGTGTTCGCAAAAGATTCGTCTATTGGGCAAAGCCAAATGACAAAACTGAAGACCGAGAATGGTAGTGTCATTTCATCCAAGCCTGAGATCCTGAGAGAGATTGAGAACTTCTATGGACAGTTATACACATCGACACGTGAGCCCGCTACTAACACAGCTAAGGACACCAGAGCCAAGTTAGTCCGACACTATACCGAAGATATCCCGGACGTCAGCCTGTACGAGATTAGAATGGCCCTCAAACAGCTTAAAAACAACAAGGCGCCAGGTGAGGATGGAATTACGACCGAACTTCTGAGAGCGGGTGGTAGACCGGTACTTATAGTCCTCCAGAAGTTATTCAATTCTGTCATCCTTGAAGGTACAACGCCGGAGGCATGGCACAAGAGCGTGGTGGTGCTCTTCTTCAAAAAAGGTGATAACACCTTATTGAAGAACTATAGGCCCATCTCGCTCTTGAGTCATGTGTATAAGCTGTTTTCGAGGGTCATTACGAATCGTCTCGCACGCAGGTTTGATGAATTCCAGCCTCCCGAACAAGCCGGTTTCCGAAAAGGCTTTAGCACCATAGACCACATCCATACGCTACGCCAGATTATACAGAAGACCGAAGAGTATAATCGGCCGCTATGCTTAGCGTTTGTGGACTATGAGAAAGCCTTCGATTCAATCGAGACTTGGGCGGTGCTGCAGTCCTTACAGCGATGCCAAATTGACTATAGGTATATCGAAGTGTTGAAGTGTTTGTACAGTAAGGCCACTATGTCAGTCCGACTACAAGACCAGAGTACGGAACAGATCCCATTGCAGAGAGGCGTGAGACAGGGAGACGTTATTTCTCCGAAACTGTTCACAAACGCATTGGAGGATGTTTTCAAGCTCTTGGAGTGGAAAAGATGTGGCATCAACATAAATGGCGAGTATATCACTAACCTTCGTTTTGCCGATGATATAGTCATAATGGCGGAGTCGCTCGATGATCTCAGCACCATGCTCAACGACCTCAGTAGAGTCTCCCGACAGGTTGGTCTTAAGATGAACATGGACAAGACGAAAATCATGTCAAATGCCCATGTTCCACCTATACCGGTAATTGTCGGGAACGATACTCTCGAAGTTGTCGACAAATACGTCTATCTAGGGCAGACTGTCCAATTGGGTAGGTCCAACTTCGACAAAGAGGTCGCCCGAAGAATCCAACTCGGCTGGGCAGCGTTCGGGAAGCTTCGACCTATCTTTTCGTCCAAAATACCACAAAGCCTGAAAACAAAAGTTTTCAATCAATGTGTGTTGCCAGTGATGACTTATGGAACTGAGACGTGGTCTCTAACTGTTGGCCTCATTACCAAGCTCAAAGTCGCGCAACGAGCTATGGAGAGAGCAATGCTCGGTGTTTCCCTGCGAGATAGGATCCGAAATGAGGAGATCCGCAGGAGAACTAAAGTGACCGATGTAGCTCTTAGGATTGGCAAGTTGAAATGGCAATGGGCAGGCCACATCGCTCGTAGAATTGACAACCGATGGGGAAGAAAGGTTCTCGAGTGGCGACCACAAACTGGAAGACGCAGCGTAGGCCGGCCCCCCACTAGGTGGACCGACGACCTGGTGAAAGCCGCGGGGAGCCGATGGATGCAGGAGGCGAGCAGCCGCTCTAAGTGGCGCTCCCTGGGGGAGGCCTATGTTCAGCAGTGGACGTCTTCAGGCTGTTAATGATCATGAGGCGTCGGTTTCAACATCAACATAATGTTTATTCAACTCAAATCTATTAGAAATCAACAACTAATAACAATGAGATTTATTTGATTTTAATTACGAATAAATTAATTGCTTCATCAGCTTGACTAACGAATGGTTGTAAAGAAATACACAAGCAGAAGCACATGGTATGTTCGTATAAAGAGACGTAAGTGACATTCTGAATTTAAACGCATCTAAGTAGGTACTAAACTACCTAAACTTGGTTTTCTTTTTAATCTTATCGTTTCTCTTTTATTTCTTTAGATGATTGGTAAAAGAAAAACAAATTATGTATTTACTCGGACCGTAACAACCAACCCAATCCGTAATTTAGAATTAATACGTTACCTATTTAAAAGTTCTAGTAAATGTTTAATTTTAATCCTGTATAAAAAAAAGTATGAAACGTTCTGCTGACCCACAGATTAGAGAAAAAACTGTGTGCTGACCCTATAAGTAGGTACCTACCAATACATATTTAAATTAAGAACACGTAATAGATACTCACCATGAATAATGATGCTGTTGATTTCATTCTGCGATTTATATTTACGGCGCCAAATACAATTTAAAAAATTCCTATAATATATTTAAACCAACTGCCGGATTTGAAACGACTTTTTCTATTAATATCTCTAAAGAAAGAATTTGACACGTTGTAATAAAAATCGAATATAACTAAAACACTAAAACTGGCCAAATACGAAAAAAGTTTATAAACACTCGCGTTCCCGCCAAAACGAAAATAACGCGGAAGAATTAACGAGGTTTCACCATGGAGTTTGTAATACGACTGCACGCAGGTACATTGTGTGACATTCGACCTAAGTAATGGTATTGCCTCTACATTGCAGTGACCAACAAATTTGTGAAATGTGTACTTTTCACTTTAGCAAGGAATTTTTTACATAATCAAGGAATGTACAAATACAATGGTCGAGGAGGGATGGTAGATGATTTACAACATAAGTCCTGATCAGTGCGATAGAACTTTTGCCGCAAACTGTAAGATTTAAACAAAGGAATAAAAAAGTGTGATCGATTGGGACTCGTTATATGGGATTGCAAAAATTTGACCGAACGGAACTTTGACCGATCGGCACTAACCCAATTTAATGTACCTACCTATGCAATTCTATAAGTACCTTAAAATGTATAGATAGCTAAAACTTTATAGAAAACACCATATTACAGGGAAAAGTAGGAAATCTTATGCCACAATGGGCGGTCTTATCGCTTAAAACGAATGTTTCTAGACAACCCATTAACATAGAATGGATTGAAATACCCGTCAATCAATCAATCAAATCATTTATTTGCTGAAAATATGGGTAAAATATAGGATCTTAAGTTCAACAGGTATAAGGTTCGACACATTGTCTTTGCTTAACAGCATGCAAATATTTTTAGTAGGCTTTACTTTGGGCTTTGGGGCCCATGTACATAGAAAGGTTTGAATCCCGCTACGCCCTACCGTTGACAATGAAGAGCCAAGTGCTCATTTATTCTTTGAATGTTGGATCATTCCTGTTCCTACTGATACCTGCGCCTACAAATAGAGCGTTGTCTATGCTCAATTTATTTACGCACACGGTCCAGCATGTCGACATATTTAATGATAGCCTATCGGCGATTATCTGTGAGTTTAGGTTATTTTATACTCATAATATAAGATAGGGAGCGTTTTGGTGTTAAACTGTAAGCTAACTATCGTTTTATAAATAAATAAATAAATACAATAGTTAAAAAAAACTTACGTTTGACTAAGGTCTAACAACTTCAGCAAAGCTTATTCACGTCTCGGAACCTACAATGGTTTATCTTCTTCTCTTCTCTCTTCTCTTCTCTTCTCTTTCGACGGGCCCGATAGCTAAGTTGGTAGTACCTATCCCTGCCTTCTGAACTGAGGGCTGTGGGTTCGATTCCTACCCAGGACAAACATTTGTGTGATGAACATAGATGTTTGTTCTGTGTCTGGGTGTTATATTGTATTCCTTGTGGTTATTTACAAACAAAAATTATATAAGTATTGTATCAGTTATTTGGTTCCCATAGTACAAGCTATGCTTAGTTTTTTTTTTATGTAATGAGTGGCAAACAAGCAAGCGGCCCACCTGATGGTAAGTGGTCACCGCCGCCTATGGACATCTGCAACACCAAGGGCATTGCCGGTGCGTTGCCTACCCTTAGAGAGGACTCTTCTAACACTTTTCTTGAAGCTCCCCATACTGTAGTTATGCGGAATAACCTCAGGAGGAAGATCATTCCACATCTTGCAGGTTCGTGGAAGAAACGAGCGCAAGAATCGCGTCGTATGAGATTTCCACGTGTCTACAATATGCGGATGCGCTTTTTCACGTTGCCGAGAAGTTCGATGATAAAATCGAGAAGGTGGAATGAGGTTAAAGATTTCTTCAGAGCATTCCCCGTGATAGTAACGGTAAAAGAGACTCAGAGAACCGATATCTCGTCGTAGACTTGAAGGCTCTAGCTTGTCGGTGAGTTTGGGGTCATTCACAATTCTAACGGCTCTTCGCTGTAGGGAGTCAAGTGGATGCAGTAAGTACTTCGGTGCCCCACTCCAGAGATGAGAGCAGTACTCCATGTGCGGCCGAACCTGGGCTTTATATAACAAAAGACGTTGGTTCGGCGTGAAGTACCGCTTAGCTCTATTGAATACGCCGAGTTTTTTGGCAGTAAGACTAGCCTTGCGTTCCAAATGACTCCGAAACTGGACCTCGTTAGTAATGTCAACGCCTAAGATCCCTACACTCTTCGACAAGGTCAGTTTGGGGCTAGTTTGGGGCTAGATGGCGCTGTGTGAAATGTTCACACATACTTATTTATTTATACTGACAAACCATGGTCACCCTACTGTTACGATACGATGTTTGTTTAGCAATAGGTACCTATTCCAATATTTCCAATCCTACATGAACAAGATGGAATAAAGTAAAAAAAAATACTGCATTTCTAAAATTAAGACAGAACTTTGTGAACGGAATAATAAAAATTCTTTATAAGTACATGAGCCTTCCAAATATTAAAATTGAGCATGTATGGAGCTATTAAAAATAGAAGGAGGGTATCCCGTCTGATCCGAAACTGAAGCATCCTTAGGAAGCCGGAACGCTTCGTACGTACGAGCGGAACACGCACACACTCACATCATATGCAGCCGGTCGCCCTACTTTCATCTGACACATATGTAATATGTCCGCCATTTTGGGCTTCAGTTCAATATCAATTAAAACTCAATCCTTCTTTTTTCTTACCATGAGCAGTTATCAAGCCTAGGTATAGGCACCTACTTCTGCGGTCTAACCATGGTCAATCACGCACGCTATAGCTTGATACGTACATAGTTACGTACTTACTATAGAACAACGCTTTCAGTGGTTAAAAGTATCTAAGTATTGTATCAGTTATCTGGTTCCCATAGTACAAGCTATATGCTTAGTTTGGGACTAGATGGCGCTGTGGGAAATGTCCAATATTAATTTATTTACAATTGGTCATCAACTCATCAGTGTTCACTGTTCAACACTCAGATTCATGGCTGAGCTGTATTTTTACTTAGACGGTAGCAACTGGGAATTTAATCCCCGATTAGCACCCGGGGGCGATCATGTGGGGGCAACTGGGAATATCCTGCCCCAACAATCACGTGGGTAGGTACATAGATCCTGGACCCTAACTAGGGTTCCTTGTATCTAGTGACCCAGGAACGAGGACCAAGCCCCCACAATTAAAAGCTCTTTTTAATTTTATTTGCTTAGATCATTAGGTAGGTATAACATAGGTATTTACCTGTCTGTACATAAAGTAGTATAATTGAAATCATTTTTAGTAAGTACCTACTGTGATTGACTTTGAGTTTCACTCGTGTACATAGATCTATATATAAGGATATGCCAGAAGGAACATTTTATTTACTCAAAATGGTGTGGGGAAAAGTCAGCGCCATCTCTTAGATTACTCAGGAACTACGATGAGAACGGCCTTATCGCTGCCATTATGCCCGTCAATGTTTATGTTTACAATGATTATCCCAAATATAAATTCGATTATTTTCGTACAAAACGGAGTGTAATATTGAAAATATTGACTTACTTGTGGTAAGAAACTTTGTATTTCTTTTTATTGCACTTTAGAGTGTAGTTTGTGCAACCCTTCACAACACAACTTGGCATATTTTCTTTGAGACACACGACCGATATCTTCTCACTTCCAACACAGACTGGGCGCTAGTGGAGGTCAATCTGTGAACTTGACTCCCCCTTTAAGGCGACGGTTTAATCTGTCATTAGGCTTGTCCTTATATATATGTCTATGCTCGTGTATGTATAAAAAAAACTAGCACTTGAAAATCTTTTTTATTTCCTGCAATTAGCCTCAAAATCTCGAACGTGAACGACGCCAAATATTTGCTAATCGATTCTAATTCCTTAATCGACTCAAGGTCACGACTACTACTATATTTACTTTAATTTAATTAGTAGTTCGGCTGCTACTGATAATAATCGACTGACTTCTGAGATCATCGTCAAATTCATTTTGGGATTATGGTACATATTAACTACGGAATAGGATTGAAAATGGCAGTGACTCATCTAATACTACACAATATGTCTGTGCGAGAACCTTAATAGTCCTTAGATAGAGCATTTATAAATGGAGATGTTAACGTTATAATCCGCAAGCGCCATTTTTCTGCCAATGTCTGCGGGGGACGGTACACACGTACAGCACACACGCACACCGCGCGTGTACACGCACGCCGCACACCATCTTACAACACGCACACCGTTATATAAACTGGCGTAGTTACACCGCGTCTACACGCACATTATGATATTGTAGATGACCAAATAGCGCCTTATGACCGGCAGAGGGGAACGCGTTGCTTTGCCACCTCCTTTTTAAATGCTCTATGTGTACGACTATGGAGTCGCATGGATGACACGCGATACATTGCGTGTTGGAAAGAAAGATAACTCGACACGTCAATTAGTTAACAGCAATGTATGCGCGGGGAAAGTGATTAATAAGAATAGAATGTAAAGATTACACGGACAAAAATGAAGGGAGTTGGCGATACATGCAGCGATGTACAGCGATTGAAGTGGGGGCAAAAACCACTGGGTGGTAACTGCGAATTTAATTCCTGATTGCCACCCGGGGGCAAACCATGTAGGGGCAACTGGGACTGGGAATATACCCCATTTCAACTATTATTAATCGTAACAGTCCCAACACGTTCCCACGGTTGGGACACGTGCCTCTTCCCACACGGAGAGTGTAGACCATAACCCGCCACGCTGGCCAAGTGCGGGTCGGTGGATGTCACGTGTTGGGGAATGTTGAACGGGACGGCAGTTATGAACTGATCTAATTCTAGAAATCATATTTAGGCTGTGTGATGTCTCAGGATGACGTGAGCAGTGCAGTGTCACGCGAAACTGGAGTTCGAGTGACACTGCAATCTGTTATGAGCAGCCGTGTCGCCAAACATCAGGGCCCGAAGTCTGCTACTTTGTGTCATAATGGTTCATAAATGGTATCATTATGACAGATTTTGACACTAATGTTTTTTCTTGGGGCTTTTCCGTTGATGCAGAACGAGCATTTCTCGTGCAAAAAAAGTGCATACGTTCTCTCTCTGGCGCAGGATTTTTGGATAGCTGTAAGCCACTTTTTAAAAAACATAAAATCTTGCCTTTGCCTTCGCTCTATGTATATGAAATATGCCTATTTGTAAAAAAGCACCCATATTTGTTTAAAAAACAAAATGAGGTTATAAAACGAAGTCGAAATGTCCATGAGCTATATGTTCCTATACAAAAGCTCCAATTAAACAGTCAAAATGTAAATTGTATGGCAATTAGAGTATTCAATAAATTACCTGACATTTTCAAAATACACGACATTAATGAATTTATGAAAAAAATATTACTTTTCCTGCTGGATAAATGTTATTACTCTGTTAAAGACTTTCTAAATGACGCGTCGATTAGTAATTATAGATATAGATTAGTCTGACCAATTTAATGTATAATACATTTTGTTAATAATTAAAAATTCAATGATCAATAATAATAACTATAATTAAATTACTCATACTACAAACTCATTATTAACACTGACATAATTATGTAATTAAATTAAGTTTAATTTGAATATTTGTGCGCCTGAACCTATAGGCAGAATTTTGTTGGAAGAATTATGTGCTATTCCATCTTTGCAATACTTACAAATAAATTCTTACAAATAAATTATTTCATTTCATTTCTTTTTTTTATATTTTGGCTCCACACATAGTGTATTTAGCCAGTGTCAAGTATTATGTTTTCATCGTGTTATAAAAAATTTAACGCAGTCATGTCCTAGTCATAGTCATCGTCCAGTCTAAGTCAGGTAGTCAAAGTCCAGTCTAAGTCATGCTCCAGTAAAGTGGTGGAAACTTTACTAGAAGCTCCTGCGGAGTTTTGGAAGCAACACGAAAAATCACGTTTCACCACATTATATCACTTGCCCTCACTCATGCTCGTAATTCAGCACTTAATGCGTAAAACGCAACCAATTTTAAACATTAACACTGGAAAAAGCATAAGTTTTGAAAAATAATACAATGCAACGACGTGAATTTTTCGCGTTCCCGCCAAAACTCCGACACTAATGTTAGTCTACAAACCATAAGTAGGCTACCATTAGTGTCAAATCTGTCATTATGACACCATTCATAAACAAACAACAAACAAAGATAAAAAAAAAGATAATTCCCATTCATAAACCATTATGACACAACTGAAATTGCAGACGTCGGGCCCAGGCGAACGACTACTTAGCTCGTCACTATACCCCGTCCTACTTCCCTCAAGTGTTTACTATTTCTAGTCTTTTCTCCGTTATAGCTATTTTATGTAAATTTTAAAGTAAATAAAATTAATTTGTAAATTAGATTAGAAGTTGTGTAATCTTTCATGTTAATGTTATAGCTAATGTATAGTCCACTAACACCCAACCGATAGAAATATTAGCAAAAATGATCCGAACTTTCGGTTTTCGTTCAGTTTTTTACTATTTTATTATAGCTATCAGACGCATTCTCACATTAGACGGAGTGTAATAAGTTTTAGGGGCTATTGGGGACAGTCTATGAGGGTAGATTAATCTAAATAAAAAAACCAATTTCTCTTCTCACGTTCTTATATTATAATATTTACAACCGTATTTACAATCATACAAAAATAACTATATACAATCACATTTCCTTATCCAATTTAATTATTAGAGAATATAGTCAATATCATTATAATTACAATAATTATTTAAATTAAAACATATTTTTAGGAGTATATAAACTTCTATTAGTCATTTAAACTAGGTATTATAATAATAGTTATATACAGGATTGTTTTTAATTCACGTAACTTTTTACTATAAAACTTAAAATAAAACTCAAACTCAAATAATTTAATGCAAATAGGCTATTTTAGTACTTTTACAAGTCAAAATTTGATTACTTAGGTATTTAAAAATATAGTAAAATTTACGTTTTTAATAGTACTTACCGGATATTTACCGCGATTAGAATCATTTTTGAGTTCCCGATATATTAATATCCCGTAAGTACTATTAAAAACGTTGTAAACAACCGTGAAAGTTTAAAACAGTGTTTTAGTAAAATTTAATTTAAAAAAAATTGTTTATAAAGTATAATTTCCTCTTATTGCGTGTTAGATAACAAGGTACCAGGCTTATTATTTGGCTACATTGAATGTTGACACGTATTACGAATTATATTTATATAAAATAAAAGTATCAATTTTTTTGTGTAAGAATAAATTTTGTTAATTATTTAAAGTTGTAGAAATAAAATAGCTTGTTTCAATGATACGAGTGATTAATCTGGAGTCTGGAATACCAGAATTTAAAATGGCAATAGAATAACAATGATATGTCTTTGAAATATGTGTTTTTGTTCACCGGCATCACACACACTCTTTGATAAGCATAATTATGTGGTTTGCAGAAAGAATAATCGTTTCATCTATGAATTGTATATGCCTAAACAACGAGTAACAGTATTCACTGACAATGTATACTGCATGGCCATACGTTTATATAATAAGTTGCCAGACAGTTTCAAAAACCTTAACCTCCACGTCTTTAAATCAAAACATACTAAATTCCTGCTCGATGAATGCTTTTACTCAACGAAGGAATTTTCGGAGTATAAATTTAAATAACTAAATAGTTTTGACATAATCATGATATCCATAATCCATATTTGACATCTAATTTTATAAGTTTACCTTTACTGTAAGCAACTTGCATGTAAATATTCAGACGCCGGAAACGGTATAACATCTGCATTTACAATATTCTTATAATCTTGTTCTGTGT
Organism: Ennomos erosarius; assembly: GCA_963580505.1. Taxonomy (NCBI): domain Eukaryota; kingdom Metazoa; phylum Arthropoda; class Insecta; order Lepidoptera; family Geometridae; genus Ennomos; species Ennomos erosarius. The sequence goes on along the minus strand of OY757005.1, from coordinate 5,551,525 downwards.
CTGGGTGTTGTGGGACCATGGTCCTCGTAGTTCCTGGGTCCCTAGATACAGGGAATCCTAGTTAGGGTCCAGGATCTATGTATGTGATCGTTGGGCGTTATTTATTTATTTATTTAAATAAACGCTCATTCATTCATTCATTCATTTATGATGACGCTGATGAATGCGATTGCGTTCGATATCGGGTCGCTGGGAGTGTAAGAATAGTTAGCTAAAAGGTTTTACGTGAATTAAAAATAGCCCTGTACAGGTAAAGGTAAAGGTGCGTACCACAGAGCATTGAAACAAATGACGCTTCCTTTTTTTTTGCTCTGTGGTGCGTAGTGCGTACAGAACATTCACTTTGCGTCACTAAAATAAATATAATAGCGACTCTGCTACAACGCAATGTAGTATGTAGTTTAGCTCGCACAGTGTAACAAGCCTACTCTAAACAACTGCCTCTTTCCCCATCCTCTCCTTTCTCTCTATCCCAAAGCATAATTAAATGATTGCGAAAAAAAATTTAATGTACGGACGGACCAACTGCGGATATTAAAATAATCTATGAAAGATTAGAAAAAGACGGGTGACCGCTACTGTGATATTTATAATCTATTAAAAACGCGACAAAGTCTAAACACCGGCACAACAAACACCAATAATTATAAAAAAATATAACACTAAACAACCATACGAATATCACTAAATTAATGTTTAACAACTAAAATAGTACATAGAACAATTAATTAACAAAGAATTCGTCCAAAACATACTTAAAATTAAGTTATTTTACATATCCTTTTTTTGGTTTTTCCAAATGTTTTTGAAAATTTTTATAATTCTATCTAGTTTTTAATTTTATTTACAAAAGTCACATATTTACAGATTTTAGGTATCATTTATAAACTGCAGTGTTTATAAATAATTAGTTTAGACTGTTTACTACTGTTGTTTAGAGTTAGTTTTTGACATTAGTTAAATTAAGCAGTTAAATTAACTAATGTAAAAAATTCTACGCTATACTAAAAATTATCTCTTTTTAAACAATGCTTAAAAAGCTCTCTTTACACTCGTGACGTTTTACGTCCGCGAAAAGTTGACACGATATAATTTTAAGCATTAATTAAATTTAAATGACATCATTTAACTTTAAGAAGCGTTTATAATTAAGACCCTTTAAAGGTGGCGTCTCATTGCAAGCAGCGACAATATAAAATTAAATGAAACAAGCTATGACTAGCAATTTGTTCTGAGTCTGGGTGTTGTGAGACCTAAGCCCCTAGTAGTTCCTAGGCCCTATAAGCCATATCTACAAAACACTTAGTTATTGAAGAAAAAAAAACTAAAAAGACCAATAGTCCCCCGGACCATAGTCAAAAATTGGCCACACACACCATATCAAATATATTACAATTAATTATACAAAAATTAAAAAACTTAATATAAGACAAAAGTGCTATAAAAATAAACGTAATCCATACAATCCTCAGAAACTCAAAAGTTGGACATTCCAAGAATCAGATAGTAATTAAAATTTTGCAATTTGGACACTTTGCTATTTAGACATTCAGCGAATTAAACATTCCGAAAAATGCACGTTTTGCAATTTAAACATTTCTACACATGCTGTATGTCTAACTTAGACATATAACAAGATTAACAAGATTCGGGTTAGACAGTCAAAGCCGATTTAATCTTTACACATGTGTGATATCTCAGATAATATAACACCTACAGTACAGATGCCTCATCCCATACAACGGAATAACGCGGGCTATTTTACGAATTATTTTGTTTCTACATAACGCAAGATTATCAAGCGACATTTATAGCGTGTTGGCGAAGTATTGGGCCAAATGAATATACACTGGACACTAACTAGTAACTCTCTAGACACGATTACTAAATTTTTTTCAAGTTCGGGCTATTTTTTGTTGTACCTGATGGGACCCCATGGTTATATTGTATGAAACACCACCTTCTAAAATATCACCAGATTAAACTTAACCTTTTGTTCAGCCTTTCATTAAAATATTTTTTTTTTACTTTTTCTGATTACCGTTGTCTATAATCTATGGTTAACATGGCAGTTGCTAAAAATAGTTTTCATTAATTATTTACACTATCATAATTATTATTTATAATTTTATACATATTTTTTCGTCACTTTTAAAGGTACCTGATAAAAAAAGACCTATAAAGAATATTAAATTAGAAAGATACATCACAATAGGCATAAAAACCATTTCAGCCATTTTATCAAGAAGCAAAAATAATAAATCTGAAATAACGTATTCCAGGAACACCTTTCATGGTAATCGAAATTTTTTAAATAAAAGAAAATCAAAAAAACACAAAACAAATATTTGTTCCTCCGCGTCACAGATTATAATTATAATACTGTACTGATAGACCACGGGAATCAAAATATTTTGTATCAAATTATTTTCACTGTTTTTGTCAAAGATAATAGAATAGTAAAAACACAATAATAATACAAACAAATAATAAAACATAAATATTAACTGCATTTTATTAATGCTACAGCTAAAGGGAATATGTTTGGACAACAATATCTCATCAGGGCCATTATTCCGTATCGATTCCTTACTTCAAAACCACACGAATTCCTTGTCTTACATAAGAAATCTGCGAAAAAGTATTCTCTATGAAACAAAAACAAAACCGCGCGAAATGAATTTGGAATTGGCGCGATTTGAACTGTCAAAAATCGTATGTTTTACCGAGACGCGTTCCGAAACATCAACACATCAAAAGATATGACCACTTATTCCAATATATTTTATTCAAAATAAAGATAACTTCAATGTAAAGTGAAGCTATATCTAACGCTGTGACACATTTGAACAAGGCACGATAACGACGTGGTTTCGTATCGTGTGGAATCTGTGTTTCCATAGGGAATAACCGCCCTGATGGTAAGTGACGAAATTGTCTAACTTTGCGTTCGCTCTAGGACCGGTAGCATTTTCGGCATTTGCAAAATTAGCGTTGATGTAAACCGTTCGGTTTGGAAATTTTTACCAATAATGCCAATTTTGCGTTGATGAGGGAAGTTTAAGAGGATGTGGCATAAAGCTAACTACACAGAATATGTTATGGTTATGAGGTCAACTTCGTTAAAGAATGGACAAATATATTCGCATTTCATTTTAGCCAATACCATTTTGAATGCGCTAAAAAGAGAAGTATTCCGTTTCAACTTTCATTTTTGATAATAATTTGTTGCTGACGTCACTTGAGACCGCCCTGAGGTAAAAAATCCGCCATGTTCTGGTGGTATTTTGAGCTAGTACGTCAGTCGTCAACTAGCGTCAACTGCCAAACGCAGTAAACAATGGGGCGGAGTCGGCACCATATTGTGTGTTTCACATCCTCTTACTTACAAAGCAATTTTGATATTTTTGGCAGTTCACGATGTAATTTTTTACTGTTTTTGAGCTATCCGATAGACACCTAAACGGTGAACGAAAACAGTTAAAGATGCAACATTTCCTCACACATTTCCAAAGCGAACGCTGAATGTGAACATATTTGGCATTTTAAACTGTTAATTTGCCATCTGTGGTTAATCCGAACGTATCATAAGGTGGAGTACGATTGCCCATTCACTCTTGACTTGAAAGGACCCAGGTTATACTCAGGAGGAAACACTGTTACTGGAAGAGCGAGAAAGATTCCATTCCTTGGCCGTTCGGACTCTGAATGACTCAGCACTTAGTACGGACTGGTGGTACAATTACGATGTAAATACAAGGTGACCTTGAATTGGTATGTTATCCCGAAAGTGGGTAAATCTACAGCCTACGGTAGACAATGTTTCTTCTACGACTTTACTAAATTAATAGTTTTTCATTGAAGAAATGCCATGTAAAGTTTACATTCGAAAATAGCCTTAGCGCAGCTGGGTTGTTGAACTTCGGCCTTGACCGAGTGCACATAAATGAGTTTAACGACCTGTGTTTAGAAATGTATTTATAGTATCTTGTTAACTCTCGTAGCGATCGCACGTGCAATTTTGCGATTGGATTTATTTTTTACCATGGAAGTTTGGAAACACCCAGTTTCAAGTAAGGCTCTCACAACTTGTAGGGTATCATGGTCCCAGTCCCCCCATTTCGGGATAGCATACCAATTCAAGGTCACCTTGTATAGTCGGTATTAATATTTTTAGATATATTAAAAAAAATAACCTAAAATAACAAGGCAAATGACGAAAATTTATCTCTAGTATTATTACATACGAAGGTGGTTTCTAGCGTTTATATAAGAACGTAAGGTACAATTTACACTGCCCCGGAATGGAATGGAAACGAACGTAATAGGCTAGTCCAGCTATTAAAAATTAACAAGTTAATATTATTTTCATAAAGCAGGCAGAAAATTAATGAAATAATGAAAAAAAAATACTAAAATCGTTCAATAAAACACGGAGCAATAAGCTTTTAAACAAAACACCCTATGCGGAACGTCAGTGCAGGCCTTATCGCCCCCATTTAGAATTAGAATAGGCATGATGACTAACATTTTTTTTCCATAAATTAAAAATATTCCAAAAGATAAACATTTGCGAAAACAAAAATGAAATATCTCAAAAAACGACAAAGTTACAAGCATTTTAAAAACCGGAATAGAAAGAGATTGCTCAAACGGCCAGTGACGTCAGAGGAAGGTCGTCATAGTACCTCATTACTAAGCTGTGGTAGCTTTTCATACAATATCTTTGGCATGTGACGTCACGAGTGGATTTTTCATAGTAACTGTGGGGGCGCTGTTTCGCGAGAAAGGGACAGGAGTTGTCAGAAACTTTAAACGCTTATTACTCCGTGATTTATTTACCGATTTTGCTTATTTTTTCAATTATTGCATTCATTTTTAATCTTCTTTATGAAAGTAATATTTACTTGTTCATTTTTAATAGTAGTCATCATGCCTATTAAAAGCTTTTAAAGTCTCTGGAGGGGCATCGCCTGTTCCTTTCTCGCTAAACAGAGCATCTCCAGTCACTTTGAAAACGCACGTTGTGACGTCACATGCCAGAGATTGTATGTAAAGCTACCACAGCTTATCAATGAGGTACCATGAAGGAGCAAGAAGTCACGTCACTGCTCGTTCGAACTGTCTCTTTCTATTCCTGTATTTGAAAATGCTTGTAACTTTGTCATTTTTTGAGATATTTAATTTTGGTTTTCACGAATGTTTATTTTTTGAGGCTTATTATTAATTTGTGCAATAAAACACTAGCATATTCCGTTTGCTTTCATATTTCAGCGACAATGTAAATTGAGCTTTAAGGTAAACTAAAAAATATTAATATACAATAAAGGTTATTTACATTAAAAAAAGGATATAAATTACAGATATTATGAGTTAAACTTTCTTAACTTCTCCAGCCGCCTCTCGATGTCTGCCATGGCCGCCTCTTCGTCCTTTGCCCACACGTGGGCATTGGGGTTGTGGGACTTGGGCCGCTCCCCACCGGGCGCCATTTGGAAATTGCCACCGGTTTTGCCCGGACTTTCCGCACTGTCGGCCATAACATTAACTTTTTACACTTTTAGTGTTATTAAGTTATTAAACTTTCGTATGAACAAAATAGTAGTAGAATGTAAATGATTATTGTGTGTACACCGGGAGCACTCACGCTCACTAAAAAGCTTCTTCTTGCGGCGGCGTCGGGTCGTCCTCTTCCCTCAAAAATGGTTGAGGAGGGCGATGGCTGCCGCATGCGGCAAGCTCGTGAGCGGGCGCTGCTTGCGGGAGCTGGGGCCGTACTGTGAGCTTTAGTGCGATTCAAACCAGAGCCTGTATTGGATCGCTTCGTTTTTTTTGTATGAAGATTTTGACAAGCGATCCAATATTGGCTCAATTTTGAATCGCGCTAAGAGCTCACAGTACGGCCCCTGGTCTGCCCGCGGTGTATGCACAAATCGAAAAAAAAAAAACAAAAAAACAAAAAAAAAAAAATAGGTTAAGTACTTAATTGTTCTCTCGTGTAAGATATTTTGTTAAATATAATAATAAAATAAAGTAAAGCAGATTAAAAAAAAAAAAACAAAAAAAAAAATAGGTTAAGTACTTTATTGTCCTCTCGTGTAAGATATTTTGTTAAATATAATAATAAAATAAAGTAAAGCAGATTAAAAAAAAAAAACAAAAAAAAATAGGTTAATTAGGACTTAATTATTATAGATATTTTGTTCAATAAAATAAAAAATATAATAATAAAATAAAGTAAAGCAGATGAAGAGAAAACAAAAAAAAGTTATTAAACTTGCTCCAATGGATGCAGGAGGCCGCTCAAGGTGGCGCCCTATTGGGGAGGCCTATGTTCAGCAGTGGACGTCTTCAGGCTTTTCATTGAATAACTTACATTAGCTTACACGTTCTGGCTTCGCACTTTACAATACAATAATATTTTGGTACTAGGTGGTAGGACTTTTCTGCAAAGTTCGTCTAGGTAGGTACCACCGCTTTGCCAGTTATTCTGCCGCCAAGCAGTAGTGTGCAAGCACTACTGTGTTCCGGTTTGAAGGGCATTGTAGCTAGTGAAATTACTGGGCAAATGAGACTTTATGACCTGATTACACAGTGTAGTGATCTGATTACTAGACTGTGTGATGTCTCAGGATGACGTGCGCAGTGGTGTCACGCGAAACTTTATTATTTTAAAGTTCCGAGTGACACTGCAACTGTTATGGGCGGCCGTGTCGCTTAATGCCGTTACCTAGAGAGGACTCGTTTAACACTTTTCTTGAAGCTCCCCATACTGTAGTTATGCGGAATAACCTCAGGTGGAAGATCATTCCACATCTTGCAGGTTCGTGGAAGAAACGAGCGCAAGAATCGCGTCGTATGAGATATCCACGTGTCTACAATATGTGGATACTTGTGTGTTTGTGTGTTTTGTGTAAAACCTCACCTGAAATACTCCGTGCTTGCTGCTAAATTGTCCATGTTAGCATTGGTCGTGTCTCGCGGGTTATACAGCCATACCCTCGAATCCAACTTGTGATCTTGCACTTGGAAATCCGAGTTGTACAGTCTAGGCGGCGATGTGTAGTCTATGTTTAAAACTTGACCTGAAAATATATACTGGGTGTAATTGAATTCATTAGCATCCTTTGAAACTAGGTACCTGCTCCTGATACCGGTCACGTGTCGACCAACATTTTTGAATTCTAACACATTGGTTTGGTAATAATAATAACTCCGAAAAATGGAATAACTTACTTAATCAAATGCTACAATACAAAATTTAATTAAAATAATGAAGTACTGTTTTTAATTAGTACATATAAGGTATAGAAACGTTTAAATGTATCAAAATCATCCGTGCCAACTGCGTTAGGCGCCGCGGCAATCTTCATAATTTTCAATAAAAATATTTTCATTTACACTCTTTACTCTTTAATAATCATCTATAAATGATGTACTATCATGGGCTCAATTTATGATAAATGAATTAAATTACATCCTGTATAGAATAAACATAAATATGTGTGGACATTTCACACAGCGCCATCTAGCCCCAAACTAAGTAAAGCTTGTACTATGGGAACCGTATAACTGATACAATACTTATATACTTTTTGTTTGTAAATACATACATAGAATACAATATAACACCCAGACGCAGAACAAACATCTATGTTCGTCACAAATGTTTGTCCTGGGTAGGAATCGAACCCACAGCCCTCAGTTCAGAAGGCAGGGATACTACCAACTGAGCTATCGGGCCCGTCAATATAAAAAGAAGACTACTCCTTTTTTGATTCCCTAAACAGAGTGATCTTTACTAAGCTGTTGGACTTTTCTAGGTAAAGTTCGTCTAGGTAGGTACCAGCGCATTGCCAGTTATTTTGTCACCAAGTAGTAGTGTGCAAGCACTACTGTGTTGCAGTTTGAAGGACACTGTAGCTTTAATAGTGAAATTACCAGGCTACTGAAAAGTTATGACCTGATTGCACGGTGTTGTAATCTGATTACTAGACAGTGTGATGTCTCAGGATGACGTGCGCAGTGCAGTGTCACGCGAAACTAAGTTCCGAGTGACACTGCAATTGTTATGGGTGGCCGTGTCGCTTAACATCAGGTTAACGACTAGCTCGTACCGTCGTTATATTGTATTCTATGTATGTATTTACAAACAAAAAGTATTTAAGTATTGTATCAGTTATCTGGTTCCTATAGTAAAAGCTTTGCTTAGTTTAGGGCTAGATGCCGCTGTTTGAAATGTCCACACATATTTATGTTTATTTATTTTATTTATTTATTTCTTTTTCTTGTCTTCTTTAATCTTCTTTCAGAGTGTATCTTCTAGAAGCCCGTAGTTAACGCAACCCTGCATAGACACCCGAATGACGGCGTGGTTTTGGAACACGACATCCGTCGAATGTCTCCGCATGGTGTGCGAAAATTCATCTTCTTTAACTTCTTCTTTCTTCTTTAGTCCTCTGAATTCTTCTTTACTCTTTTTTCTTCTTTAGTCTTTTGATTTCTTCACTCGTTTTGCTTCTTCTTCAATTTAAACCTTTTAAATTGAAGAAGAAGCATAAAGAGTATAAGAAATAATTGAAAAGGTCTCTTCCCCTTCCCTTAAAAGTCCACGGAGGCTTCTCTTCTACATTCTAATTTGTGAGTTTTCTTTACTGTTCTTGATTCTACTTCAATTAAAATGCTTCTTGGCTCTACATGCTTCTTTTCTTCTCTCTACGTACTTCTTTTTAACTCTTCGTAATTTTCGACGCGTTCTTCTATTAAAATAATGCATTATTCTGCATACCGATTCCATTACATTAGATAATCGATCGGACCAATTTTTTTTGCTTTCGGCTCCACACATTTGATGAGGGAAGTAAGAGGATGTGGCATAAAGCTAACTACACAGAATATGGTATAGTTATTAAGGTCAACTTTGTTAAAGAATGAACAAAAATAGTCGCATATCGTTTTAGCCAATACCATTTTGAACGTGCTAAAAAGAAACAAGTATTCAGTTTCAACCTTCATTTATGATAATAACGTGTTGCTGACGTCACTTGAGACCGCCCTGCGGCAAAAAAACCGCCAATTTCTGGTGGCGTTTTGAGCTAGTACGTCAGTCGTCAACTAGCATCAACTGTCAAACGCAGTAAACAATGGGGGCGGAGTCGGCACCATATTGTGGTGAAAAAGTGCCGCACGTCACGTGACCATGTTTCACATCGTCTTACTTCCCTCATCAAAGATCGTTATACAGGATGTAATTTAATTCATTAGCATAAATTGAGCCCATAATAGTAGATCATTTATTGATGATTATTAAAGAGTAAAGAGTGTAAATGAAAATATTTTTATTGAAAATTATGAAGATTGCCGCGGCGCCTAACGCAGTCGGCACGGATGATTTTGATACATTTAAACGTTTTTATACCTTGTATGCACTAATTAAAAACAGTACTTCATTATTTTAATTAAATTTTGTATTGTAGCATTTGATTAAGTAAGTTATTCCATTTTTTGGAGTTATTATTATTACCAAACCAATGTGTTAGAATTCAAAAATTTTGGTCCACACGTGACCGGTATCAGGAGTAGGTACTTAGTTTCAAAGGATGCTAATGAATTCAATTACACCCAGTACAATATTTGACGTACAGTTGTCATAGTCATAGTCCAGTCTAAATCATGCTCCAGCAAAGTGGTGGCATCTTTACTAGAAGCTTCTATGGAGTTTTGGAAGCAACACGAAAAACCACGTTTCACCACATGCTCGTAATTCAGCACTTAACGCGTAAAACGCCACCAATTTTAAACATTAACACTGGAAAAGCAAAGTTATTTTGCACTTTTCCCAGTTGTTAGGAATCTGGAATACGAAATATGTATAACATACCTGGGTGTATTCTTTCGTCCTGTCTTAATTCAAAGTTGTTATTCCATGCGTCAGGGCGGAGGCAATCCGTGATGGGGGGATACCAGCCTTTCGTTTTTGGCGGTTCTGTGGGCGAACGGTTTGGCGTACTCTTCTTTGGGGTAACTAGAATGGAAATAACAAGAAGTTTTAGACTATAAAATATAGAAATATAATAATTTATTTGTTTCTTTGGGTTACAATAATGCAAAGGCGAATCAGCACATAATTTTTCCAATCAAATTCTGCCTTTAGGTACAGGCGTACACACATTCGCAAATGGATTTAATTTGTGTCAGTACTGTCCGTACTTAGTTAATAATAATACCTTTAATACAAAACTAATTTAACAAACCACTACCAGTAGGCAAAGTGCCCAAAATGCTGGCAGCATTGGCACGTTGAATGGCAATGCTTAACCTTTGGCCAAAGTAGAGGCCAGCATTTTGGTCACAGTAGAGGCCAGCATTTTACACAGTAGACGCCAGCATTTTGGTCACAGTAGAGGCCAGCATTTTGGTCACAGTAGAGGCCAGCATTTTGGTCACAGTAGAGGCCAGCATTTTGGTCACAGTAGACGCCAGCATTTTGGTCACATTTTGCATTTTGTCATTTTATAGTTTTAGTTTGGTAGTAGTTTATTTGTTTAGTATAATAGTTTAGTATCTGAGTGTTTTATATATCATTAATAATTAATTTAATTTATATAAAATCATGATTTTTGAATGTTGAGGTGAATAGTATTGATATATAACTAGGGTTTTATTTATTTTATTTTATTTATTTCACAGAATCTACAGATCTTAAGGTAAGGTACATTATACTTACTGCTAGGTCATACATCCAATTACAGATTCACTTTTTTTAAGTATAAAAATAAAAGAAGGGGTTAGGGGGAATTAATTTAAAGTCTACTAAATTAACTCCCGGTCTACTCTTAATCTGCTGGTTTATAAAACTTATATTCACGAAACAGTTTTGGTTACGGTCAACTAACCCACCATCTACCAATCTTCTAACTAACGATCTACTAAGGGTCTACCGGTCTACTTACAGTGTACTGGTCTACTAAGTTTATATTCACGCCGCCATTTTTGTTACGATCTACTAATTACCTCACCGTCTACTAACGGTCTACCGGTCTACTCAGTCTACTGTCCTACCAAATTTACTTTCACGCCACCATTTTGTTACGGTCTACCAATTACATCACCGTCTACTAAAGGTCTACTGGTCTACTCAGTCTACAGAACTTAATTCAACCGCTTTACTTTCAGTTTACTAACTGTAACTACCTCACCGTCTACTAACGGTCTACTGGTCTACTCACCGCTTACTAGGCTACCAAATTGACTTCCACTCCACAGTTTTACTTTCTACTAATTATCTCACCGTCTACGAACGGTCTATTGGTCTACTCAGTCTACTGGTCCACAAAACTTAATTCCACCGTTTTACTTTCAGTTTACTAACTACCTCACCGTCTACTAACGGTCTACTGGTCTACTCACAGTCTACTAGCCCGCCGTCCCACTCCGGCACGGGCACCGGAACCGGAACTGGCTTATTATTGTTTTGCGGCGGACTTGCGTCTTCGATTCCCAGCTCGTTCAACTCTGCTATAATTCTCTCTTCGCCATCGAATATGAATTCACGCTCTGATGTTTTCCGGGCGCCAGGTTTTGGGGAGGCGATACCTGTGTAATGAAAATATGTAAAATGCGTGCTGACTACTATTTAAAATGAACAATTAAATATCATTTGCATAAAGTAGATTGAAAATGAATGCAATAATTGAAAAAATAAGTAAAATCGGTAAATAAATCACGGAGTAATAAGCTTTTAAAGTTTCTGGAGGGGCATCGCCTGTTCCGTTCTCGCTAAACAGAGCATCTCCAGAGTTACTATGAAACACGGCTCTGTGACGTCACATGCCAAAGAGATTGTATGTAAGGCTACCACAGCTTAGCAATGAGGTACTATGAAGAACGTTGTGACGTCACTGCGTGTTTGAGCTATCTCTTTCTATTCCAGTTTTTAAAATGCTTGTAACTCTGTCATTTTATGAGATATTTTATTTCAGTTTTCACAACTGTTTATTAGAGGATATCCTCAATCCTCAAATAGAGGAATATTATTAATTTTTTTTTTATATTATTATTTAGTGTCTAATCTGGGCGGTTATTCTCTATGGAAACACAGATTCCACACGATACGAAACCACGTCGTTATCGTGTCTTGTTCAAATCGTGTCACAGTGTCAGATATACCTTCACTTTACATTAAAGTTATCTTTATTGCGAATAAAATATATTGACATAAGTGGCCATATCTTTTGATGTGTTGATGTTTCGGAACGCGTCTCGGTAAAACATACGATTTTTGACAGTTCAAATCGCGCCAATTCCAAATTCATTTCGCGCGGTTTTGTTTTCGTTTCATAGAGAATACAGTTTCGCAGATTTCTCATGTAAGACAAGGAATTCGGGTGGTTTCGAAGTAAGGAATCGATACGGAATAATGGCCCTGGTGAGTTGGAAATCGCGGGTTCCTATCCCGCTGGTTACTAAAATTTAAGGACTATAATAATCTTTACAAACATTGGTGTTTATATTCCCCGGTGGGACACGAACTCAAAACCTAAGTTCAGAAAACAGAGCTAAACCAACTGAGCTATGAGGCAATAGACCAAATTACCTTCTCTGTCCAGGTCTGTAGATCCACCTCCAGGTGGACCAGGAGTTTCCAGGAGTTCCTTCAGCTCGGCTTCCAATTCTGCTGCATAATAGTCTTCTATGGTACCGGTTAAAGCTTTTTCCACCTCATTGTAGCTATCCAATACCTGATAAACATGGTTAAACTTAGAGCATTTATAATGGAGGTGGCAAGGTAAGGCGTTCCCCTCTGCCGGTCATATGGCGCTACTTGGTCATCTACAATAACATATGTGCGTGTAGACACTGCGTAACTACGCTAGTTATTGACAGCCTCCGTGGTGTGGTGGTTGAGCAGGTCGGCTCATAACCTGGAGGTGGCGGGTTCGATTCCCGCGACAGCACAAGTATTTGTGCCCGAAAAAAAAAGCGCAAATACTTGTTCTGTGTCTGGGTGTTGTGGGACCATGGTCCTCGTAGTTCCTGGGTCCCTAGATACAGGGAATCCTAGTTTGGGTCCAGGATCTATGTATGTGATCGTAGGGCGTTCATTAGATTTAAAAATAAGGGCTTTATCGCCATTTGTCACAGCCATTCGCTAGTAATTTGGTCAAAACTTCATCATTATTTGTCATAGAACAAAAATTTTGCTTTCACAACTAAAAACGTTGGAGTCAAAGTCAAAATTATTTGACTACTGGGCGGTTATCCTCTATGGAAACATAGATTCCACACGATACGAAACCACGTCGTTATCGTGTCTTGTTCAAATGTGTCACACATTCACTTTACATTAAAGTTATCTTTATTTTGAATAAAATATATTGTCATAAGTGGTCATATCTTTTGATGTGTTGATATTTCGGAACGCGTCTCGGTAAAACATATGATTTTTGACAGTTCGAATCGCGCCAATCCCAGATTCATTTCGCGCGGTTTTGTTTTCGTTTCATAGAGAATAGACTTTTGCAGATTTCTTATGTAAGACAAGGAACTCGCGTGGTTTCGAAGTAAGAAATCTGTGCACGACAGGATCGGGGACGAAGCCGACTTCTTTTATCCCAGTGATCGTAAAGCGGCTATATTATGTTATTGACGAAATAAATCGGAGGTTTTTTTTTTCTTTTATTTTGGCTCCACACATAGTGTATTTAGCCAGTGTCAAGTATTATATTTTCATCGTGTTATAAAATATTTCACGCAAAGTCATGTCCTAGTCATAGTCCAGTCTAAGTCAGGTAGTCATAGTCCAGTCTAAGTCAGGTAGTCATAGTCCAGTCTAAGTCATGCTCCAGCAAAGTGGCGGCAACTTTACTAGAAGCTTCTATGGAGTTTTGAAAGCAACACGAAAAATCACGTTTCACCACATTATATCACTTGCCCTCACTCATGCTCGTAATTCAGTACTTAATGCGTAAAACGCCACCAATTTTAAACATTAACACTGGAAAAAGCAAAAGTTTTGAAAAATAATACAATGCAACGACGTGGACTTTTCCGCGTTCCCGCCAAAACTCCTAATCGGAGGTTTTTGTGCGAGTATACATTATAGGTAGTCTGTGGAAATTGTCGTTGCCATGGTAGTCTTTTCTGTTTATCTTTGATCGTTACTTTAGAAATCAAAAAAAATGTTTTTAGTTAATCGTTAAAGGGAAGAATGTTTATTTAGAAATCGTATGACCCGCACAGCCACCATGGACGCTCTACATTGAGAAAAAGTTTTTGTGTTTTATTAAGAACCAGGAATCGATTCGTCACAGAATCGATACGGAATAAGGGCCCAAGTGTTTCGCCCATTTACTAGGTGGTAGGACATTTCTGCAAAGTTCGTCTAGGTAGGTACCACCATGGTGTTATAACTCCGAACAAAAGTGATTCGTTTATTATCCGATTGACTGGAATTCATGCTCAAGCATCTGAGACCGCTCTAATTTGCTAACCTACTATACTTGAACGGTTAATGATATGTTCTGCACTTATCGATAGATGACACTATTTCAAAATTCTCAAATTAAATGAAAATAATTAATAATTACCTGATAATAATATATAAAAAAATATAACAAAAAAGTGAAAACCTTTTAACTTAAAAACATTTACTACGATTTTTTGAATTTCTGGTATTTGGTTCTGCGCCATCTAGTAGCAAGGCCAGAACTAGTTTTTTTTTAAAATAAAATATTCATACGTAGTGTATTTTTTTATTTCATTGGCTTTAAGTAGTCTGTGCATAATTTAACATAGACAGACAAATCGTCAATCGTGAAATACAGATTATTTGATAATCGATTTTGATTCTTAGGAACAATTTGATGAATCGATTATTACACAAGTATTTTTAGAAACTATAAAATAACGAATATATATTAAAGTAAAGTTATTTTATATGAAATTTCTAACTTTGTGAGAACAAATCGCTCTCTTTTTAAAAATAATGAGGATGTATGTAACTTCAACACTAGATATCCTAAGCAACTCGTTCCTCCTCTAACAAAAACAGAAATGTGTAAGAGAAACTGTTATTGTATGTGTGTCAAAATATTCAACAAACTGCCATCAGATCTAAAAAACCTAAATTCAGGCCAGTTCAAAGGAAAACTACACTTATGGTTAGTGCAAAGATGTTTTTACTCGGTGCAGGAATACATGCAGTACAAAAATTTGTATGTTTGTTACTTAATATTAATTGGTATATATCATTGTAAAATTTTATTAAGTAGGAATCTAATAACCATAGAAATATATACTTCTTCGTATAAATCTAGGCTAATAACTGAGTATTTTTGTTTGACATTCACGTTTCATTTATTGACTATTATAGATACTACCTAAAATTGACATAAATTCAAGAATGCATGTAATTTGTAACAACGGATATTCTAATTTGCGTTTATCATTATTATTATTGCATGCCAGTAATGGCTAATATGTTGGATTTTATTAATTCTACTATATAACATCTCTGTACCATATTACAGTAATAAAAATTTGTATCATTGAAAAAAAAAAATAAACAAAATACCAATATAAAATTTTAGTTTAGTTTAGTTTTTATTATTGTAGTAGTTAGCTGTTGTTATTTATGTAATATAATAACATAACCTCTAATAGATACGTAGGTACTTACTCCAGGTACTGATCTATCAAAACAAGTATTAAAGCTGATTTCGCGGTGCGTGCCTACGGGAATTGATAGGTGTTGGACTTTTATTGCTTGACTTATTAATAATATCTTCTTGAATCCCAGTATTGATATGACAATTGAATAATAATGCATATGTGTACGATATCGGGTGGCTGGGAGTTAAAAAGATATAGGTAGGCACTAACTTTGAAGTTTTTACATTTCTAAACACTGTTGAACAAAAGTCTTACATAATATCTAATACATACGTAGGTACTAATCTATCGAAACATGTTCTAGGTACAATAAACCTGATTTCACGGTAGATACCTACAGGACAGGATTGACAGGTGTTGAACTTATTACTGAATAATAATATAAAGGTAGGTACTTATTTTGAAGTTTTTACATTTCTAAACTCTACTGAACAAAAGTCCTTGTTTGATGTCAAAAACCCCCAGCATCAACAAATCAACTCTAGGCATATTCGAGCTATTAGCCTTGCCATATCCATGTTCCATACTTTGGAAATTACAAAAATCTTTAAGTATACAAATTAAAACAATTTAGAAGTGCAGAGATCGTCGGATGTCGAAGCTTGGTTCGTATGAAACTACGGCGACTTCGGCTAGGCGTTACGTTAATTACTTTCTTATGACGTCACGCGCTCTGATTGGCGTTCAACTTATCATGGCGGACTGCCACTTAGTTTTCATTTATCAAATTCATTATCAATCTCGCCCTAAATATGAGAATAAATACATTTTTTGAAATCTATTTATCCCATTTAATTAGAGAAATGCATTATTTTAGTGAATACTTGACACTGGCTAAATACACTATGTGTGGAGCCAAAATATAAAAAAAATAGTACTACTTCCTAGTGATAGCAATTAATGCGATTTTGCATAAATTTTATAAACATGCTATTTCATGAGTCTTATCATGTTAATTGCTATTGCTATGCTATTTGCTAATAAGACGGTAAATTGATAACAATATTCAGTATTTATTATGATTACGGTTAATATGGGAATTAAAGAACGCGTTTACTTAAAGGCTTATTAAATTGCACTAAATTCAGTCGCCTAAATGGTCCAGCCAGACAGCCACTGTCGATCTAAAAATGCGCATTTAGACTTAGTACCTACAGGCAGACTTTAGACTAGGTAGCCGTTATTTGCTATACCTAAAATACCTATTCAATGACTGAATTTAGGAAGTTATATTATTATCTAATTATCATTAGAAAGAACAACGGATTATTTTGTTGGGTAATGGAAAATAACGTTAAATTTGCGTGCTACTTTTGGCACATCACTACGAAAATAAACTGTTCATATAGCCTTGTAACAGCGTAGTGTAGTAATTTATTAATTCTGAAATTAAACTAAAGTTTACCGCTAAATCACAACATTTTAATCATACATTATTCATGATAATTATCAGATAGTACGGCAAATACAACAAAAAATTTTTTTATAGAAGCAACGTTTTGTCAAGGTTACGTCGTTCGTTTGATCTGAAACGGCAAATTAAACCATAATATTACGTTTATAACCTTTTACAAAGTTACGTCGGTTGTCTCGACCGTTCGATGATCACGACCTTTAGGGCGGGTTTTGTCACCAATAGTTAACCAATAGGTAACCAATACTTTAACACTAAGAAATCTTGACCATTGGTTAGAATTTGTTAAAGTTTTTAACCATTGATAACGTTTTGTTTGTATTAGTACACTTGCATAGTTTTAGTTTAGTTTTTATTATTGTAGTAGTTAGCTTGACTAATAAAGGCAAGGCAAAAATTTGGGGTCTACTGGTTACAACAATAGAGACAAAAAAGGCATTACTTAGGGTACTCTTATATACTTTTTTACGCATGCTTTATTATCATACAGCCGTTTCGCTGCCGGGGTAAAATAATGCAACGTGATTTCATCTGTTGCCTCTCTGTCTACCAACCACCAATCACGGTCGTTTTCTATCGATACCAACGAGTATCGATAGAAAAGTATCGAGTACAAGCACTCGTTTTTACTAGCATCGGAACATTCGGAACACCCCTACCCCAGTGTTGCCGTTTTAGCGCATTTGGCGCTAGATCTAGTGCAATTCTAGGGTCTTTAGCGCTTTTTTTCTCATAACTACGCGCTAATAATAATCTAGTGGAATCTGGCGCAAAACTTAGGATTAGTTAACAAACGAAATTAAAAAGGTAAACTGCGACATATTAAATTCATTATGTACTGTCCTACAGTAAAACGTGCGTATAGTTTTAGAACCATAGAGAAATAAATGTAATTCCTGACCAAATGTTGTTCATGCATTTATTTTTTCATCTTTCTTATTCATTAAGGGTGCAATTACGAGGATAGGCAAATATGTCACATTTTAAAGCCATATTTCCATTTATGTGTGATAATGAGTGAAATGTTATTATTATCTATAGATAGGGTAATCCAATGCCGTTAATTATATGATGAAAGTTTTTCATTGGCTTAACCAATAATTCATAAAATTCATTTTCCGCAGCTTCCTCCTATGAAAATGACGAAAAAGGGTCGAGTTCTCTGTCATTTATCTAAACCACTGTAATATTATATTGATTAAAAAAAAATACCTTAAATTAGTTGATATACTCGACTATAATATTATAATGGCAAATATTTAAAAAAATTTGATATACACTCAAGAAAAAAAGAACAGTTTATTTCACTATTCCATACGATTTCCTTATATTTTGCCAAACATCAATATCTTAACTGTATGAAGATAAGGTTGGTTTTGCTTTGCTCATTGTGTCTCGTTTTTGATATAAATCAACGAACATTTGAAACGAATTCTCAGTCTGCGCTTGGGCGCCATCGAGAGACAGACACTGTGCCGTTTGACATCAGCAGCTCCTGGTGAAAAACATCGCTGTACGAACACGAATATTAGGCATTGGAAATAATTTCCAAATAAGATCGTCGACAACGAAGTACCTATTTCTACCTGTTTGAATAATTAGTATTTATTCTTTCTCGGAATTGAAGTAAATCGTAATGACCAATTTGATGTTAGATTTCCAATACTGATGATGGTGGTGGTGATGGTAGGTGGTGGTGATGACGGGTAGAACTTCAGGGGCCGACTTTGAGCTCGTTTCATTAGTTGTGATACGATATTTCCGGTTGATACCGGGGCGCGGAAATTGGACTGGCTGACCTGATGGTAGACTTCGAAGACTTCACCTGGAACTCTTAGACGTGTAGAGCTAGACATGCCATCTTTGGGTTCGAATCATTAGTGATAATCAGACCTTCTTGTTTCTTGATCTTTTTTACTGGGATTGGTCTGACCTGCAGGTAGGTACCTACATAATCTTAGGTACCTACCTACCTACCTACTTCATGAAGAATTTAGGCGGTTTGGTTTTCTGAAAAGTATTTCTGTGTGGTTACGTATCGTGTGGAATCTGTGTTTCCATAGAGAATAACCGCCCAGGGCAGTTATTCTCGAAACTATACCTCGGATAATTATACCGTTTTCGGAAACTTAAACAACAGATAAGGTAGTTATTTGAAAACAGAAAAAAACCAGGTACCTATACAAAAACATGCCTTCTGTGGGAACTCGTAAACTATAAGTCCAAGTCCTTGTTTAGTTTGATATACTATGTTTAGGTAACTTGTAGAACTAACTGAGACAATCTTATGGAAATAAATAGGTCACATAATTACCAATACAAAGTGACTCATCATAATGGTGACTCCAAAAAAAGTACCCTCATAGATTTCAGAAACTATAATATGGATCAGTGTAATGTTTTCGGTAAATTGTAGTACTAAACATAAAAAATTATAATGTAAAAAAAATACCTGGTGCCCATACAAAAACCCTCATTTTCGAAGGAACTCGTAAGCCATAGGTCTGATTAGTATACAACCTTCAGGCAAGTTGTAGCACTAACTAGGATTCTTCAAGAAATGTTGAAAAAAACGTAGGTCCTATACAACGTTTTTACCATTTTTACAATTTTCATGAATAACCCCTTACCCAATCAAAACTCGCTACATCTATTTTCCCTATAGCCTACCATTGATAAAAAAAATGAAATATTATATTATTATTCATGAGTCGTTTCGCGGAATCTGGGCAAATCTAGCGCAATATCTGTAAGGATCAGTGTTGCCAACCCTACTGTTTTAACAGTAGATTTGCTGTTTTTTGATTAGCAACCCTGTTTTCTGTTTTAGGTACAAATTCTACTGTTTTTCTATAATTTTAGGGCCATCTGATACAAATTGCATCAACATACAACATAGCGCATAGAAAAGTCGCTGCTACTTAATTATTTACTCTACATTATTAATAATTTATTATACGGGAAGATCCTGTAAATCATTATTTTCATATCTCTGTTTCTAGCAGGTTGAAGCAAGATCCATTATTTTCTTTATTACGTATTTTCGAAAGTGACTCCATTTTAAAACAATGAGTAGTGATTTATCTTGTGACTCATTCCCCCTAAACAGAAATAAAAGGATTAATTGCGAACTATAAAGTCCAAAAATCATTAAATCCAAAACAAATAGCAAAAGAAATTGAAGTCAAAATGGCTTGCCTTATAGCTGAGCATAATATATCTTTGAATACCTATCACTGCTCACTTTCGGAAGAAGATTAAAAATGTAATCGATTTCTTTGAGCACATTTTAAATTTTCTTTGGAATAAAAAAATGTATGTACAATGTAAATTGTTTATACATTGTACATTAAACACCGTTTCTATGAATTTTGACGTGTTTTATTCAAACAGTAGATTTATTGTTTTGAAAGAACATGTCTACTGTTTTTTACTGTTTTTTTAGGCTGTCATACTGTTTTTAGGCTGTTAGGGTTGGCAACACTGGTAAGGATTTGGTGCTTTTTATTTTCATCAAGCGGCAACACTGCCCTACCCTAAAAATGCATATAAAAAAACATTCCGTTTTTTTTCTTTCGTTCGCGTGAAAATGGATTAATTTAATATTATTTTAATTATGTGCCTTAGATTTGGATTTTAAACAACGACTTTGCTTGTTTTTCTGACTCTGACGATCCCGCTTACCTCCTTTGACCCGGCAAAACTTTGTATTCCGAGTTTCCGACGGCTGCGTATATACTGATAAAATTTGGTTTTTGTGTTGCGTGGATTGTGGATTATTAACATGTCTTTTAGGAAATGCTGTATTCCAAACTGCAATAACACACGTAAGTTATTTTTAGATAAAGAGTTGACCTAGGCCATATCTAATGCATGATTATGGTTGAGTGAAGATAGTCGCAATAGATGTCCGGTACCTGAATTTGGGGTGGAAGTTGGGGATCAGGTTGGGGAAGAAATGTGTTAAAGCCCCCTCACCAACCCCCTAGCTTAGGAAATGTATAATTTTTTTAATAATGATTTTTTTTATTTGAGGTTAAGTACCAAAAAATTATAACTTCATCTTTACAGATTATGAATGTTTTCATAGTTTTTCTGTTTCTGTGTACAAAAACAATCTCCACAAGGACAAGGCAAAGTGACTTGTCGAGTGCAAAGTCAGAGTTGGCCGTGATAGGTTAGATTCTAACTGGTTTACAAGGTTGGATTCGCTTTGTTCCCAAGTTTCCACCATAGTCTTCTAACCGTTAGAAAGAAAGGAACAAAGCTCTCGCCTTTGTCTTCTTGGTTCTTTATTTTACGATTAGGTCTATAGATTTCCCTGGGCAGATGTTTTGACAACCTATTGGTGCCGTGTAATGTAGATTTGTTCACTATCACATTCATATCTGCCTGTCAGCTAAAGAGGCTGATGGGCAACATGTTCTTTGGTGGTTAAGTTAAGCGATATGTTTTCTTGTGCGCATCCATCTATGATTCAATTTATCTTTTATTTGTTTTTAGGGTTCCATACCTAAAGGGTTAAGCGAACGCTATTACTAAGGCTCCGCTATCCGTCTGTTTGTCTGTCCATCGGTCACCAGGGTGTGTATATCATGGACCGCGCTAGCTAGACAGTTGAAATATTCACAGATGATGTATTTCTGTTGCTATAACAACAAATACTAATAAAACAGAATAAAATAAATATTTAAGGGGGCCCCCATACAACAAACGAGATATTTTTGCTCGTTTTTACAGAGAATGGTATGGAACCCTTCATGTGCGAGTCTGACTCACACTTTGCCAGTTATTTAATCTATGTATGGAAACTTTTAATTTGTCTTGAGTACATTATATACTATATTCGCATATTTAACTTTGTACAAATACAATACACATGATCAAATATAATATAGGTGTATGTTTTCTTAGCAATCATAAATAAAATAAAACCTACACATCTTAGTAGTACTTACTTATATTTTTCGTTACAGGTAAAGATGGTACTTTATTGCATTCGTTTCCCAATCTAAATAAAAATTTGGATAGATTCGTTAATGGATAAATGCCATAGGTGGCGATATAATATTATTGTTGGACAACCAGTCTATATTTGACTGTCGAAGAGTTTGTCACTCTCAATTTGAGCCTCAATACCTCAATATAACTGGCACAGACACTAACAACTTATTAAGTGGAAGCAGAACCAACTACGATGAGAATGATAACATTCAAAAATTCATGTATTATACCAGAATATGCAAATATGTAAATAAATTGTTAAATTGGACTGTGTTTTTATATTTCGAACCCATTTCTATAAGTCCTGTTGTTTGAATGTTGATGTAGCTATTGGTAGAATGATAATATACTATCATTTTATCAATTCCTACATCAACATTCAAACAACAGGACTAAGAAATAGTTTTATGAAACTATAATCTATAGGTATATGTATAGGTATATAGGTAGCTGTTTATTTGCTGCACTAAGCAATAGATGTCGTTACATGCGCAAACCTTTGAATGACGGCTCTTCCTCAAGTATAAAAAGTTACTCTATGGGTACCACCGCTTTGCGAGTTCTGCCGCAAAGCAGAACAAGTAACTCAAGCAAGTACAAGCAAGGCAAGTACTACTGTTCCGGTTTGAAGGGAACTGCAGCTAGTGGAATTACTGGGCAAATGAGACTATCACCAAATCACACTATTGATGGATGTCTCAGGATGACGTGCTCAGTGCAGTGTCACGCGAAAATTGTTAAAGTTCCGAGTGACACCGCAACTGTTATGGGCGGCCGTGTCGCTTAACATCAAGTGAACGACAAGCTCGTCACGTCATTCGTTTACATAAAAAATCATCCAATGTACATCAATAATATTAACATACATTACATACATAAAACACCCCTAATATCTTTAACATTAATATTATTATTTTATACTTTGTGTTGAAACTTTCAAATATTTTGTTAAGTATCACAACCAATGTGCGAAGTTATAAAGATTTTAAAGTTTTTTCTACAAGGTGACCTTGAATTGATATGTTATCCCTAAAGCGGGTAAATCTACACCCCAAGGTAGACCATGTTTCTTCTACGACTTTTCTAAATTAATAGTTTTTCATTGAAGATATGCCATGTAAAGTTTACGTTCGGAAACAGCCTTAGCGCAGCTGGGTGGTTGAACTTCGTCCTTGACCGAGTGCACAGAAATGAGTTTAACGACATGTATTTAGAAATTAATTTATAAATAATAAATAAATAAATATATGTGGACATTTCACACATCGCCATCTAGCCCCAAACTAAGCATAGCTTGTACTATGGGAACCAGATAACTGATACAATACTTATATACTTTTTTGTTTGTAAATACATATATAGAATACAATATAACACCCAGACGCAGAACTAACATCTATGTTCATCACACAAATGTTTGTCCCGGGTAGGAATCGAACCCACAGCCCTCAATTCAGAAGGCAGGGATACTACCAACTGAGCTATCGGGTCCGTCAGCAGTATAGTATCTTGTTAACTCTCGTAGCGATCGCACGTGCATTTTTGCGAGTGGATTTACTTTTACCGTGGAGGTTTGGAAACACCCAGTTTCAAGTAAGACTCTCACAACTTGTAGGGTATCATGGTCCCAGTCTCCCCATTTCGGGATAACATACTAATTCAAGGTCACCTTGTATATTGTAGTTTCAACCGGTTGCAATTAAGTCACGTGATCGCATAGCTAATTATGTGTAGGTGTGTAGGTATCATCAACATCGTCATTAACAGCCTGAAGACGTCCACTGCTGAACATAGGCCTACCCAGCGCCACTTTGAGCGGCTGCTCGCCTCCTGCATCCATCGGCTCCCAGTTTTCCCCAGATCGTCGGTCCACCTAGTAGGGGGTCTACGCTGCGTCTTCCGGTTCGTGGTCGCCACTCGAGAACCTTTTTTACATACCTCTCTTAAATCGTCCATTGTGTCGAGTACAGAATCTTCGTTGAGTCCAGTATCTTTCATCGCTTCGGATGTCGTTCTGAAATATTACGTGTAAAATTAATATGTGATTTTTTTAATTTTAATAAAGGCTAATTAATACTGTAAATATTATGTGTGAACATTTCCCACAGCACCATCTAGCCCCAAACTAAGCATAGCTTGTACTATGGGAACCTGACACAATACTTCGATAATTTTTTGTTTGTAAATACATACATAGAATACAATATAACACCCAGACACAGAACAAACATCAATGTTCATCACACAAATGTTTGTCCCGGGTGGGAATCGAACCCAGGGCCAACCGTTCAGAAGGCAGAGCTGCTACCAACTGAGCTATCGGGCCAGTCAATCAATCAATCAATCAACGTACTTGTAAGTGTCAACAATAGCTCTATTGGTGTCGACTTCGCGTAGACTCTGCAGCAAATGGCGTACGTTTTCTAACGCGTCTTCGCATTTCTTCAATCGCTGCTCGGCTCTGTGCCGCCGGCGTAGGTGATTCTTAGCCTGAAAAAAAAAATTAAAATTTTTGTCGTTTAAGTCTTAGGGCTCCAGTAAAACAAGTATTTATGTTATATATATAATTTCAACTGTCTACTTCTTCGTAAATGGCTTTCTATCGCTGTTTACGAATAATTCTGCCAATGTCAAGTGAGTAAAGATTTGTACGGTTATGTCAAGTCAAAGTCACATTTTGTCAGGTCAAAACGCCAACAGTAAAATGGTGGATATTTTACTGAAGGCTCTTCCATGAACACTAAAATTCAAAAATTCACAGGTTTTGGTAAAAAATTCAAAATTTACAACCGCCATTGTCGGATTTTCTTCAAAGACCTTCAACTGTCTAACTATCGCGGTTGGTTCATTAGATATCCGAACCGTACTGTCTCATGGACCGTAATGTCTGTCACCGTGACAGACAGCCGGACGCACAGCGGAGTCTTAGTACGGGGCTTTTGAAGAAAATCCGACAATGACGGTTGTGAATTTAATTTTTTTTACCAAAACCTGTGAATTTTTGAATTTTAATGTGTAATAAGGGTGGATTATTATCCGTTAAATGTTCGTGAACGTGCACGAGTGTTGGCAAATGGTTTCAAATTTATAAAACTATGCATTTTCGTTTTCCCTTCAACGGCCTTTTTGAGCCTTCAGTACCATATCCACCATTTTACTGATGGCGTTTTGACTGACAAAATACGACTTTGACTTGACATAACCGTACAAATTAAACTCACTTGACATTGGCAGAATTATTGCTAAAAAGCGATAGAAGGCCATTAATGAAGAAGTCTTAGTAGGGTCCGTTTTACCCATTGGGTACGGAACCTTAAAAACATTCTGTATATAGTTATTGTTCGGTACAGACACAATCTCAGAGGGAGGTATTTCGAATGGACTGTATAAGGTGCGTCTTGAGAGTTAGGTAAGGAACTGATGATCTACCCTTGCAAGCTTTAGAGAGAATTGAGTTTACTCCACCAACCTTTGATCCACGCCCGCCTAGGGCAGCAGCTTCGGTCACAGTCCAGGCACGGCCCGCACTGCGCAGTCGGTATCACTTAACTCCAAATTTGAACAAAATTGACACTGCACTTCAAGAAAGGGTGGTTCCACTTGTCTCGTGACGATGATTGGCCAAGGAAATTGGGCAGGTAATCGTGCAACGTGCACTCGGCGCGACTCGCATTGACACAATGACTACCACCGGTCGACGGTAGTAGAAACAAAAATTGATGGAGTTTATTTCCTAAATACCCTCCAATTGCTTGCAAAGATCGAACAGTTATATTATGTGATACATACAGCGGGCTTGTTCCCGAGCTTGCATTGAGCCCTAGCGGCGGCGGCTGCAGCGCCGACGTCACGGATGAGCCGCTCGGCGTCGGCCGTGAGACGTGACTCCGCGGACACTAGGTTCACCAGCGCTTCGTCCGCCTTCGTCACATTTTCAGCTTTCTTTGTTGGTTCCGCTGTTGATACACATATACAGTATTATTTGTTAATTTACAGAAAACTTTTTAGGGCATACCTCACATTATTGAACAAAACAATTTTTGGTCTACAGCATTATTATTATTATTTATTTTCTTATATTTCTCCACACATAGTGTCAAGTATTATATTTTCATCGTGTTATAAAATATTTCACGCAAAGTCATGTCTTAGTCATAGTCAAAGTCCAGTTTAAGTCAAGTAGTCATAGTCCAGTCTAAGTCATGCTCCAGCAAAGTGGTGGCAACTTTACTACAAGCTTCTATGGAGTTTTGGAAGCAACACGAAAAACCACGTTTCACCACATTATATCACTTTCCTCACTCATGCTAGTAATTCAGCACTTAATGCGTAAAACGCCACCAATTTTAAACATTAACACTGGAAAAAGCAAGTTTTGAAAAATAATACAATGCAACGACGTGAACTTTTCCGCGTTCCCGCCAAAAAAAAACAAAATTATTATTTTTTTTTCAGATTTTTTTGTTCGTTATTTCGGCGTAAATTCATTGCAAAAATTAACCATAATGAGCTCTGTAACCTTTACTTTACTTACCTAACACGCAAAAATGAGTAAATTACAGTTTGTATGCGCGGGAAAAGCGAAATTTGCGAAAATAAAACGAAAGTAGGTTGCTGCAAAAGAATGGACGATGCGATTGAACTGCGTAGGAGTTCGGACAGAGAAAACACAGTTCACAATAAGGAAGGAGCACAGTACCTGGATAGTCCAATGCTGCTGGCTTTGTAGGAGTCCTTCCACATGCGAGAGCATCCAAATTCACCACAATTTCACCAAGAAATGTTTAGTTTTTCACAACAAGGGCGGAGGTAGGTCGGCCATGCGACATTTTCGAACACGGAACAACAACGAACTGTTTTTGCACACTCGCGGTAGGGTGCGCCTCTATCACGAGACGCGTGTAGCGGTCTCGCTCGCACATATGCAGGTAGGTATGTGCAGGAATGGGATAGAGATAGGGAATAATTGCAACAACCAAAACGTTACGGTTTATTAAAAAATTTACATTGAATCAGCGCAACCATTCCCCCGGACTTGAAGGAACGCCAAGCAAGCTTGACCTGCTTGCGGTTTAGAAATTTCAACAGCGAAATGCGAGCGTTGAATTTCACGAAGGATCAGTACTTCTGCGAAGTCTAGATCCGAAGACGATACAAGATCTCGCGGCGGCAAGAGTTTAGCAAATCTGCAGATGTAAACTACACAACGCAGTAATTTTGACCACGACGATAAGCCAACGAAACTATGAGAGATCCCACAGGTGGCTCAGACGCTACCAGCGAATGTTCCTTTTCTTCAAACAGTTCTGTCACTGTGGAAGAATTGAAGGGAACGACAGGCCACTGCGAAATGTCTGAACGGGCCCAAAGCGGGCCGTCAAACCAAAGGCATAGATTTATATATCAGGATATGCCCGAAGGAACATTTTATTTTGTCAAAATGGCGTGGGAAAAGTGAGCGCCATCTATTAGATTTCGCGTGAACTACGACAAGTTGAGAAAATTAGGTGCCTATCGCTGCCATTATGTCCGTCAATGTTTATGTTTACAATGATTATTCCAAATATAAATTCGATTATTTTGTTACAAAACAGAGTGTAATATTGAGGTAAAAAACTTGGTCTTTTTTTTTACTGCATTTTTGAGTATAGATTGTCCAACCCTTCACAATACAACTTTATTTTATATCACTAGGATAAATGTACACTAGTGCGTATATATGTTGTATATATTTAAAGGAATAATAAAGACCTTTGAAAATTGAATTGAATTTAATACAACTTGGCATATTTTGTTTGTGACATTCGACCGATGCCTTCTAACTTCCATCACAGACTGAGCGCTAGTGGATGCCAATCTGTGAAATTGGCTCCCACTTTGAAGCGACGTTTTAACCTGTCATTAGGCCTGTCCTTAATATATATGTCTATGGCGGATGGTCAATTATTTGCGAAGGAGTGAGTCCGCGGGACAGACCATCGGGACAAACAACACCGTGGCGCTAGGCTTGGCTTCGGCAGCAAGAAGCACTGCGGAGTCATGCGGCGCCGGCGGCGGCGGCGAGTATATTCTCGGATGAACCTCGGTACGTACGCCAATATCACCCGTATTCCTAACGGCAGAGGTCTCAAGCGGCGATGTAGGTGCATGCACGGCAGACGCGCGGGACGGAAGCGACAGCGATCGAATCATCGACGGTACGTCACAGTCAATTATTTCAGCGATATGTGTACGAAATGTAATAGAAAGAAGTAATTCGCAAACAGATGTTGATGTACAACTCGAAAAAATATGCGATAAATCAAGGCAGCAAACGCAACGACACTTAGATTTTATAAAGTCAAAGCGAGCCTTCGAACTGGGCCATTATTCCGTATCGAAACCACGCGAACTCCTTGTCTTACATAAGAAATCTGCGTAACTGTATTCTCTATGAAACAAAAACAAAACCGCGCGAAATGAATTTGGAATTGGCGCGATTTGAATTGTTGAAAATCGTATGTTTTACCGAGACGCGTTCCGAAACATCAACACATCAAAAGATATGGCCACTTAAGTCAATATATTTTATTAAAAATAAAGACAACTTTAATGTAAAGTGAAGGTATATCTAACGCTGTGACACATTTGAACAAGGCACGATAACGACGTGGTTTCGTATCGTGTGGAATCTATGTTTCCATCACAGAGCAAAAAAAAAAAAAAACGCTTCCCCTCTACATAGAGGCGCCTTTTCGACACTTCTCATACAATTCAAGCGTGTCAGGTATTACAATGAAACCTCTATGGTTTACCTGCGCAGATGACATATATAGCAATTGTCTTGTCATTAGTGCCACTGCTGTCAGCAAAACGTGCTGTGGGTTGAGTCGATATATTTTTATCGATAGTTTGATATGAGTTAAGTACGCGGTAAGGTACCTCTTACCTGATTGTATCATTAGGTACACTTTAGTACCTACCTATATCTTTTGTGCCTTTTGTGCGTATTTCTATGTGTAATAGTGTTATTTTATTCTATTATACTCTATTCTGGGTCGACAATGGCCAGCCGATAAACATACCGGTATAAATCTAAAATAAATAAAATTGAATGTATTGGTATTGGTAGGTACGTCATGTTCGCGTCACGGCTATACAGTCCACCTCTCAACTATTTTATGGCAAATGTAATGTGTGTAAGTATAGAGGTAGTTTATCGTCAGTTTATGGTTATAAAGATTAAGTTTATAAGCAAATCCGATAGGCGTCCAAAGTGAGGATTTATGGGGGAGGCAGTGTTTAGCAGTGGACGTCTGCCGGCTGATGTGTGATAGTATAATTATATCTATAAACTAAAGTTTGAAATATGCCGAAATAGAAGAAACATAACAAGTTATAAAACGAAAAAATATATTAAAACTCCAAATACATAGGTAACACGTTTTGCTGATGATTCATCAGTATTGTTGCGTCATGTTTCTTTTTGATAGAATTCATCTGAAAATATAATTTTCAGATGAATTTTTAGGAAAAATAATAATAATATTGAGTATCATTGAGGTGTTGTAGGTAAACACTTATTTAATAGAAGGTAGGTCCTTAGTTTGGCAGTAAATAAAGGTAATTTTTCAGCTCACCATGCGATGTATATTTTAATTTACAGCTATTTACAAAATAAAAAGCAAGTGAATTTTTTCATTCAATATCGACTAAGACGTAGATTCTTACGTAGAATTAATGAGATCAGTTGTCCTTAGCAACCAAGAGCAATGATTTTCTATGAGGCTACCATGGATGAAATAAAAAAAAGAAGGATTGAGTTTTGATTGACATCGAACTGAAGCCCAAAATGGCGGACATATTACATATGTGTGTCAGCTGAAAGTAGGGCGACCGGCTGCATATGATGTGAGCGTGTGCGTGTTCCGCTCGTACGTACGAAGCGTTCCGGCTTCCTAAGGGAGCTTCAGTTTCGGATCAGACGGGATTCCCTCCTTCTTTTTTTAATAGCTCCATGGAGGCTACATGAAAACTCTTTCATGGGCGAGCACGCCACATCATTATAATGTCCTCATCAAATAATAAATGCGGATAAGAGAAATTATAGTCATCATCATCAGCCCGTAGATGTCCACAGCTGAACATAAGCCTCCCCCAGAAAGTGCCAATTAGAACGGCTGCTCGCCTCCTGCATCCATCGGCTCCCCGCGGCTTTCACCAGGTCAAAGGTCCACCTAGTGGGGGGAAATTATAGTACCTCGTTAAAAATAGGATAGAGTTTCAATGTGGGAATAGCGTCAAAATATAAACGTATATGGTTAGACATTTTCATAAAACATTCAGCTTCAAAATGCTGAGAGCAAACCGTATCATGTTTTTGAGGAAACTAATTGCACTGTCCAGTTGCGAATATCTATTTATCTTTTATATTAGGATCTGTAGGAAACCTAATAAACATAAAAGATATTAAAAGTTTAATTAGTAGAAGTCAATTTAACCACAAAATAAATTGAAAACATTTAAAACTTATTGTAACAAATTTCCGGATGGCATAATAGAAACTATCGATGTATCGATAATTATAAGGTTAACCAACGCATTACATCACTATCGGTACTTCTGCCATAGGGTAAGTTCGCCGGTTTTGCGACCACTTCCTATATCCGACCATTTAATGTACATTTGATGAAAAAATATAAAAAATAAAAAGCTTGCGGTGAACACATCTCTAAAATATATTATGCCTACACAATTATGTCCAAATAGGTTCAGTTTTGTAACAAATATTATACGAGAAATCCCCAATTCTATTTTAAAGCTTTGAAGCTTAAAAGCACATACATTTTAACTGCCAGTTTTCGACCACCATCTGGCATAAAAACTTCAGATACCCAAAATCGCTCGTGGTCGAAAACTGATCCAGCTGCAGAAAAATGCTATTCGACCGCAAAAGCAAACTATATCAAAAACATTATAAATACGTATTTATTTACATATAAAAGTACATAAATAGTCGATTACTTTGTAAGGTTAACTAATTAGACCAGACACGATTAAAAAAAACGATTAATGCTGGTGGTCGCAAAATAGGCGTGACCAACTGATCGAACCATCATTGAATATTTCTCGCCCAGGGTCTAATGTGGGCTGGCTTTATTACAAAAAAAAAGTAGCGTATTTAGTTTGTAAACATTACTATGTTTATAAACTACGTTAGCCAATATATTCTTTTGTTATAGCTGAATTTTTCAGCCATATCCTTAAATAAGTTTTGGCGGTCTCAGTAAGAAAAAAGATCATGCTTTTTTATATGAGTAAGTGCCTCAAAGCTGGAGAAATCATGAAAATACAAGACAGAGGATCTAAAGAAGCCTTTCTGATCATTGTTTCTATCATTTATTTACCACAGGCAGTCAGGCACCTACGTCTTTCAATTTATAGTGGTAGGAAACTAGCGAAAAAGTGGTCGTAAATATAATTTACTGATCGAAAACTAGCAAAATAGTCACTATTAGCCTTTGGTTTAGATATTATAAAAGGGTGGGTTATTTTAAAAAATGATTGATAATCTGATAAAAATATAGAGTATAATATTTGAAACGTAGCTTAGTAGCATCAAGTCAAAAAATGATACTGGTACATTTTATTATGCAACCTAAACTTGA
This sequence comes from Ennomos erosarius, assembly GCA_963580505.1. Classification (NCBI taxonomy): domain Eukaryota; kingdom Metazoa; phylum Arthropoda; class Insecta; order Lepidoptera; family Geometridae; genus Ennomos; species Ennomos erosarius. The sequence goes on along the minus strand of OY757005.1, from coordinate 5,519,788 downwards.
CAACTCCACTAAGTGGTCGGAAACTAGCGAAATTACCCTATAATATCAAACTGACACAGAAGAGTACCCCGTACCGAAGTTCGGCAGCAATAATATGATTAATTTCGTCTCTATATAGAGGCGAAGCGTCATTTGTTTCATAGCTCTGTGGTTTCCATAGAGAAAAACCGCCTTGGGCATATTTTTAAATTTTTCGCAGTTCTATAACATGTGCCGGTCGTCATTACAAATACAATAGATAGCGCAATAGCAGCGGCGTAGACGTCGGTGTAGCACGCGTAGCCTGCGTAGCGCCGGCCCCGAGTGGCGGCGTAGCGGTGTTCTCACTCGCTACGTAGCTCTCGTAGGTATGAGTACCTCGCGACTCGCGTGGCGTAGTGACAGCGGCGGCCGGTTTTGTATTGTTCCGCGAGTACGAATATGACGAGAAGTTCGAGCGTTCTAAAACTTTAACTTGATCTTGGAAAAAATTGATCAAGTCTTTCGAGGTAGGTGTCTCCGTACTTCGAACAGACATTTCGAACGCTTGAGCAGTTTGAATATCTATTTTTCGAATCGCACAGTGTAAAATAATAAAGTCGGTTAAGTCAGGTATATCTAAATGCTTTAGAGCGGAGATCGACGCAGAATATCTTTCTACGAACGTCTCCAGACTATTCGCATTATGAGAACAACTCTTCAAGTCCAGTACGTTGTTCAGGTAGTAGGTACCTAACGCACGCTTAACCTGGTATTTTTTCCCTAGACTGTATCAGATGATAGGATATGTATCACCAGTCGGAACAGAAGCAAGAACCTTCAACGCATTGTGCGTAAGTTTACCTACTAAGTATTGCATACGCTGCGAATCAGACAGCTGATTGTTACTGCGTACGTTAGCCTTAAAAGACTCTTAAAAAACAGGCCAGTTTTCAATTTTGCCATCAAAACTTGGAATTATAAGGGGCGGCCATTTAATCTTAGCGACCGCGTCTTTTGATTCGCTGTTACTACCTCGTGATGGCAGCTTAGTCGAATCATTATTTATTTTATTTCTTGTGCGATTAAACAAGTCTTCGAACGAATCTAAACAAGCAATAGACTCAAATCATTCCCGAATATCATCAACATTCTCCGACTCGGTCATGAAGCTCTCGTTCACCCTGAACTTGACTCGAAAGAAGCTTTATTCTTTGCCAGATTATACAAACGATTAATTCGTTTAAATAATGATTCCCTTTTATGTTCCAACAAAACTAAAATTAGTTTCTTGACTTGGTTCCGCCATGTTAACTGATTAATTGCAATAACTTAAAATTATAATGATCTGCAAGAATTTAAATGTTAACGGATATTTTAGCAAAGCGTGAAATATGGCGGGAACAACTGAGCCGATCACTGATTTTTATTTTATGACGGTGGTGGCAAAAAATATTAAAGTTTTATTTCAACAAATAAACATCAGATTTTACAAATATCTTATGCAATAACTATGGTTTATTATTATGAGCAAAGTTTTACCAATAGTTTACGTAAAAACTAGGCTAAATATGAAATATTTATTTTTATGTACGGAGGGTAGTGCTGGTAAACGGAATTTCACGAACAAATTACGGATAAAATCCCTAAAATTCGCTGGTAGGTTAATAATTATACCTATCTGTGCTCGATTAGAACCATCAATTGGTATGGCGTGTAAATAGCCAAACCGCGTGTACTTGCGTACGGAGAAAAAAAGTATTGAAACCGTACTATGGAAAACATGAATATCGACACAGTGCAATAAGAGATTTGCCCACTCACCAGTTCCACCATCCGCGGACCTCGTCCACTCTTGAGCAGCTGATTACAGCCGATCCACTCCATTCAAGGTATGGCAATCAGGGCTGCTGTTCTTCCGTCCAAGCCGGCCAGCGGTCACGGGATCATAATAATGGCAAGTTGGAAACAGATCCACGAGAAGATCACTGTTCCTGATGCACCGTATAGTCTTACACGATTTTCACGGTAGAAAATTCAGCTTTTTTATATTAAATTGGAATAAATCCGAGCGACGTTACTTCGTCACACACGGAAATTCTAGTATATCTGCCATATTGGCTTGCGCCTGCGTATATCCAATCACAGGCGTTCTACTTTTATGGAATCGTTACTGCTAACGCCATCTCTGGAGCTTCAAAGGAAACACGGATGACTTCCCTGATAGAGGGCGCCTGCACTTAATGCCAGTATAGATAAAAGTGTTTTCCATAATAAGGCTGAGTTGCACCAGCTTACTTTAACGCTAACTTTAACTGCTAGCTGGTTTTTTTGGCGGGAACGCGGAGAAGTTCACGTCGTTGCATTGTATTATTTTTCAAAACTTTTGCTTTTTCCAGTGTTAATGTTTAAAATTGGTGGCGTTTTACGCATTAAGTGCTGAATTACGAGCATGAGTGAGGGAAAGTGATATAATGTGTGAAACGAGATTTTTCGTGTTGCTTCCAAAACTCCATAGAAGCTTCTAGTAAAGTTGCCACCACTTTGCTGGAGCATGACTTAGACTATGACTACTTGACTTAGACTGGACTATGACTATGACTAGGACATGACTTTGCGTGAAATATATTATAACACGATGAAAATATAATACTTGACACTGGCTAAATACACTATGTGTGGAGCCAAAGTATAAGAAAAAAAAAAAAAAACTGCTAGCTGTCACCGTCCGCGCTTCGCCGGGCGGGCTAATGTCAAAATATGACAATAACTTTAACTGTGATTACGGTGCAACTCAGCCTAAGTAAATTATATTTTGGAATATTTATTTAAATTAATAATAATAATTATACGCAATTGATGCTACGTTAAAGTCGCTTCACCACGGGGCGAACGAAATAGATAAGATAAGATAAGATAAGATAAAAACTCTTTATTGAAACACCACATTTACAGAAACACTCAATGTACACGCACAAGCTTAAAACTAAGTGTCACAACGGGCGGTCTTATCGCTTAAAGCGATCTCTTCCAGACAACCCAGAAAACAGTGAAAGGAAACGACAATAATAAGGACGGTGGTTTTTAGTACAGGAATAATTATAAAACTTTAGATGAAGTGGGTACTTAACTTCATAAAAAAGGTGGGCAACTAGTCATAAACAAAAGTTCAATAAGTAAGTACAATAATAATAAAATAAATAAAATACATGAATACATAAATATTTATAAATAAATAAACTTGATAATATAATATACATAAATACATACCTATATATAAGTAGGTAAATAAATATTTAATGCGAATCGACAGCGAAAATTACGAATTATATTTAATGCAAAATGAACTATACGAAGTAAATATGAGTTACGAAGTAGGTAGGTAAAAGTTACAGTACCTTTCAACTGTACCTACTATTTACCTACTTGATGCGGGATGAGCGAAATAAGTACGAGTTAATTATGTATCAAAATTATAACAAGTAAAGCGAATGGATAACGATTACGAAAGTCACGATTTCCTTCGAGCGAGAGGGAAAAACGAAAAATGGAGGTAGGTGTTGGAAACCGTACCGACCGCCGCAATTTTATGCGATTTATTACGACAATTACTATAATTTGGACAAATATCTAGATGGCTAGGGCTGATTCAATATGCTGGTCGATAGGACCACAAAATGTATGCGCGGGAAAAGCGAAATTTGCGAAAATGAAACGAAAGTAGGTTGCTGCAAAAGAATGGACGATGCGATTGAACTGCGTAGGAGTTCGGATAGAGAAAACACAGTTCACAATAAGGAAGGAGCACAGTACCCGGATAGTCCAATGCTGCTGGCTTTGTAGGAGTCCTTCCACATGCGAGAGCATCCAAATTCACCACAATTTCACCAAGAAATGTTTAGTTTTTCACAACAAGGGCGGAGGTAGGTCGGCCATGCGACATTTTCGAACGAACTGTTTTTGCACACTCGCGGTAGGGTGCGCCTCTGTCGCGAGACGCGTGTAACGGTCTCGCTCGCACATATGCAGGTAGGTATGTGCAGGAATGGGATAGAGATAGGGAATAATTGCAACAACCAAAACGTTACGTTTTACCAAGAAATTTACATTAAATCAGCGCAACTACAGTTTTTAAAGTGGGTATTTAATTAAATCATTACATTGGCGAAATTATTAAAATTAGAAAGAAACGGTAGAATAAAAGTTGTTTAAATTATGTGAGGTAAGCCCTAAGCCGCGTTGAGCCGATGATTGCAGGCTGCGAGCAGCCGCTCAAAGTGGCAGTCTCCGGGGGAGGCCTATGCTCAGCAGTGGCCGTCTTCAGGCTGTTGTTGATGATGATGAATACTCCAAATTAGGTTTTAAAGAATCCATGGGAATTTTGTATGAGGTGAGACCTGCACTTGCATGTACTGTAGAAATTGACACATCTCTTCTCTCGAGAAACCGTTCGACCAATTAAAACGCTGCAAAAGATTTATTTACGGGGACGAGGTACACACGTACAGCACACACGCACACCGCGCGTGTACACGCACGCCGCACACCATCTTACAACACGCACACCGTTATATAAACTGGCGTAGTTACGCAGTGTCTACACGCACACTATGATATTGTAGATGACCAAGTAGAGCCATATGACCGGCAGAGGGGAACGCCTTGCCTTGCCACCTCCTTTTATAAATGCTCTAAGGCCGCCAAACAGTAGTGTGCAAGCACTACTGTGTTCCGGTTTGAAGGACAAGGTAGCTATAATAGTGAAATTATCGGGCAACTGAAACTTTATGATCTGATTACACAGTGTAGTAATCTGATTACTAGACTGTGTGATCTCTCAGGATGACGTGTGCAGTGCAGTGTCACGCGAAACTAGCACTGGTGTCATAGTCACAATACAATTAACAAAATAATACAATTTGAAAGCAAGGAGACCGTTTGACGAAATTCGGATAATCAGCGTCTAGCCTCTAACAATGCCAGATATACTTTTGTTTATGAAACGCATAAAGCAAGAATTCGCCGCACAGCGCTTGAATCATCCTTTAGAGGAGCCCCCACCTTGACTATGAATACCAGTGTTAGTGTAACTTACCAAGTTTAACAACGTCCCCTTTGACAACAGCGCTGCCGTTGCCGACCAGCCATCCCAGAGCAATCTCGAACGCTTCCCGCCCCGCCTTCCAACCGCAACGACGCATCAACTCGTCTATAGTACCCACTCGTTCTACGTCAGACGGGTACCGGTCAAGCAGGGCTGTTGCTTGCTCCTAGACATTTTAAAATTACCTAAATATAAGACCCTGAAAACTAAAGTATTCGACAGGTGTTTGACGGCCCTGATAGCTCAGTTGGTAGTAACCCTGCCTTCTGAACTGAGGGCTGTGGGTTCGATTCCCACCCAGGACAAACATTTGTGTGGTGAACACAGATGTTTGTTCTGTGTCTGAGTGTTATATTGTATTATATTTATTATTATATTAGTTTTCTGGTTCCCATAGTACAAAACTACAAGCTATGCTTAGTTTGGGGCTAGATGGCGCTGTGTAAAATGTCCACATTTTATTTAATTATTTATTTAGTGTGTTGCCAGTGATGACTTACGGCACTGAGACATGGTCTACTAGCCAGTCATGGGTCCTAGCGTCAACTTTCTGACCATCACAGTTTTGAAATACAGCCTGGTGACAGATAGACAGACAGACAGACACACAGCAGAGCCTTGGTAATAGAGTTGGCTTTACCCTCTAGGTATGGAACCCTAAAAAAATATCAAATTAATATTATTATTATTATTTGATAATAGACAAGCAGCATTCCTGCTGCTATATCTATATCCAGAGCGTTGGAAGGTCATAATGGTCATAGATAAACATTTAGAAACACGAAGTATACCTTCAAAACGCTTTCCAGCACAAACCGCTGTGTCGACTCGATGCTAGCTTTAGGCAGGCCATCGTTATCCAGTGCTTGTCTGCCGGGCATCAGTGACGTCACAGCTGTGAGGGCAATGGCTGCTGGTTTGAAGGCCAGCCGAGCACCCCAGCGGACCCAACCTTCGGGGCCGCTGTGGAGAACCTGATGGTACTTGGAGATCGGGACTAGGTCGCCGTTCCTGGAAATAAGAATACTTTTGTGCAATACACATCCGAGGATGCCCACTGCTGAACGCAGACCTCCCTGTAAAACAGAACATTGACTATAAATCCAGTTGACTAATGATACAACTTCCCCTCATACGAAAATTAGCGGCGTATTTCAACCACTAATCCTATGAGAGGAAATTTTGTTACTTCGCCTCCTGCCCGCGCAAGTGAGTCGTGTTTGTAGAATATTGGACTCTGCTACTGCTTCATTTTTGATTAGTGGCTTTTAAAAACTTACTGTTTAAGTATGGACTTTAAGTAAATTAAATATGATCCATGCAGCGAAAGAATATGTAAATTGATACTGTCAAAAGTTAGGATGGCTAGGGGGATAGGCTGGCGGGGGGTAAATGCACAAAACACCCCATGCGGGACGTCAGTGCAGGCCTTTATCGTCCCCACTTAGAATAAGATACTGTCAAAACTATGCCGCTTGTTATGAATTTAGTTTTTTGTGATGATGGCAACATACAAGTGGTAGTGTAATAATGGTTTTTTAGTACAGATTATGCAGTAAATATTGGTAGTTTAATAGTGATTGTTTTAAAATGGTTTCACTGTATTGCATAATAATTGTTATACCTACATAAAGATGCCAAACATGATAATATTTAGCCTGGTTCCTGAGAGAATCAGTTTGACAGTTATAATAATATACTGAAAAGCTGAGGTAAATAATTCAAAGGCTTTCTTTGAGCAGCCCCAATTTAATTTATACATTTTGTAAGTTTTTGTTTTGGTCATGTATTTATCATTTATTGGCGCCTGTATATGGGAAATTAGACGACTCACTCGGATCATAATTAGCACGGATTTGTCTTGCAAAGCATATTAGTCCAGAACAGTACCTATACATTTCTTCGACGACAATGTCGATGCAGGCGGGCGTACGTCCTCTTCTTTGGAAGGCAACCCTTGCGTCCGCAGCAGAGACCACTGAATCACCCTTTGCCCTGCACCACTGCCGCAACATGTCCGACCAAAACTTCATTTTCATCTCCCAAGACTCAGGGTTTGCAGTTTTGAGACGAAATGGTGCGAAGAGTGCGTTCATTCGAACATCGTCATACCAGCACTGCGGAAGCTTATCCTCCGGTAAACCACACTCGTGCAAGCCCATTTTGAATGCGCAAACCAATTTTGACGGTTGTTTTGGTGGTGAAACAATAATTTAGCGTTAAAATTGAAAATAATTGCGCGAACGATGACAATGGACTTGCGTGAGAAAATTTATTTTTGACGTATAGTTTTTTTTTATTGTGTATTTCTTTGTTGCCACTTTCACTGGTTTATTACCCAAACCACCATATTAATTTCCTATCCCTTAGGATAATAATAACTTTGCTCTCCCCCCCCCCCCCCCCCCCCCCAATGTAAAAAGCAAAACAATAAAAATAAAGGAAGTAAACTTTATTTAAAGGGTAAAGTTAAAGTTTAGGTTCTAAAAAATTAATAAACCATAATTTGGGCACTATTTTATTTGGTAACACTAATGAAACCCAGTTAGACATGAAAAACGAAAGCGGAAATAAAGGGATGCGAATAAGGTTTCGTTGTACTGGTGCAATCGATCGATTTCTAAATTCATATTTAACAAAAATATCGTAAGTCTGTGGAAAACAATTTAACTGTCAAAAATGACAATGAATGGTAAAGAATTTTATCTGTGATTCGTTACGTTGAAATTCCACAATTCGGCTATACTTAAACTATTTTTTCTATTTTACTCATCATTCGTGTATAATAATATTTTGCTGGTTACTGAAAGGTTTTATCTGCACTCGGTAAGTGAAATTATTAGTAGAATTTATATTATAATAAAAGCCGATCCAAAGTACGATTTTTTTGGTTAGCTCCATCAACTTGCAGTCCATTTTTATGTAAAATAAAATCGTTCCCAATCTCTTAACATTGGTTTTAAGCATGCAAGTACAAATTTAATGTTTCTGTCGTAAAATTATGTATACATTGTCTTTGATAGAGGTATTCCGATCATTTAAATGTAAGTACTAAAATTGGCACCACTATGTACACACACTTGATTGGTTGGAAACCAGTGAGTTGGAAATAAAACAGGTTGGTTTAATTTGCCTAACTGTTGTTTACCTGCAGTACCTAGATATGAATTTACAGTTAACAACTCAAGGTGGCCTAGAAAGAATTTTCTAACTCTTGCCTTTGGTTGAGTATTAAATAGAATATTGATTATAAAAATTCAGAGAAAAAAGTAAGATCCAGGAAGGTCTGATAAGAAAATTATTCACTATACATTTGTAACAGCTAATAACTAACTACATTCCTGCTAGCCATTGAGATCTAACTAGAACTTGGTTGTATTCCTTGTCACATTAAAGATTTTTCATTTATAGCAAAGTTAAATAACTTTGCAAAATAATTAAAGAAATGGTGTATTCCATGCATAAGTTAGTTATTTCATTTCTTAGTTGGATTGCCCTAAATCTTTCCTACAAATATTATAAATGCGAAAATTAAATGTAGGCACACTAATTGTACCTGTAATAAAATGTTTTTGTTAGACAAACACCCTACTCCCACTGGGAACACTGAAGTCAGGCACAACTTTTCAGAGTAACAAATGAATGTTTGCTACCCTCTATCTCTGTAACTGCCAAACCAATTTTAATGAAATTTGGAATGTAGATAGCTTACATGCTGAATTAACACATAGAATACTTTTATCCATGGATGAAACCTAATATAAATCTAAAATTTGTTTTTAACAAATGTAGTTGTCAATTGTCATTATGCAATTGTATTTAGATTTTTGGTTCCCAATATCAAAGTTATAGCTCTTCAGTTCCAATCAGTTACTATATAAATTAGCTATGGAAAGTGTACATGGGTAAATCTCAGAAAAATGGACAAATTCATGTATTGACAAATTTTGACCAAATAAGAATTATAATATATCAGAATTTATTACCTTCATACATCTAAAAATACTCTACTTTTATAATCCTAACTCACACGCAGCATAGAATTAACCGAAATAAACTATTTTCGCAATATTTGACCTTGAAAATCATGTTCCTGACATGTAATGCCCCATGTAGCAACTGTTTACTCTAAGAAGATTACTTAAAATTGGTAATACTGTTAGTTTTATTGTTTTAATTGATAGTGTAAACATTACATGACTAAATATTTTTAATAGAGCACTACTATAACTTATAGATTTTGTGAAAATGTCGCAACTTTATGTGTAATGGACTTCGCAACCATAACCCCGCCAAAACATTAAACTCAAAAAAAAGGCGGGAACGCGTTATGCATTGAGTCTCAAGTATTTGTCTATAAAGCGGCCGTTTCACGCTCTTTTCTATGATCCATTCATTTCCACATTCCATTCTCTCAATTGTCCATACAGTCTTGTTTAGAGCTGGAGGGTGTGTCTGGTCCAGAGAAATTATCATATAGTCTGGCTACATTTATTTACCGAATGCGTGATAATTAACTAGTGATAGTCTGTGCAGTAAATATACAACATTAGGTAAGTTCAATAATATATATCTCTTATACCCACAGAGCTATGAAACAAATGACACTTCGCCTATATACAGGGTTACAGGAAAAATTGTGCTAGATCCGTTAAGAGCGTGGAGTACCCATGATTTCTGACTTATTTCACTATGAAACACCCTAGGCTAAACTAATAATATTTTTGTAGATATCCCTTAGAAAACAATACAGTTTCTAATATTTTTTTTATATCTTAACTTTCACTTGTCTACTACGGTCTATTCAATTAACTTATGTACTATTTTAGTGATTGACGTCCTAAAGCATCTTATTACACATGTAAAAATGCAATAATAATAATAATAAGAAGACACAAAATATTTCAATGAAAAAATTAAAAATTGAATATCTCGAAAAGGGTAAAGTTTAGCCTAGGGTGTTTCATAGTGAAATAAGTCAGAAGTGATGGGTACTCCACGCTCTTAACGGATCTAGCACGATTTTTCCTGTAACCCTGTATAGAGACGAAATCAATCATATTATTGCTGCCGAACTTCGGTACGGGGTACTCCTCTGTGTCAGTTTGACATTATAGGGTGCTTTCGCTAGTTTCCGACCACTTAGTGGAGTTGTCAAGTTTAGGTTGCATAATAAAATGTACCAGTATCATTTTTTGACTTGATGCTACTAAGCTACGTTTCAAATATTATACTCTATATTTGTATGAGATTATCAATCATTTTTTAAAATAACCCACCTTTTTATAAATATCTAAACCAAAGGCTAATAGTAACTATTTTGCTAGTTTTCGATCACTAAATTATGTTTACGACCACTTTTTCGCTAGTTTCCTACCACTATAAATTGAAAGACGTAGGTGCCTGACTGCCTGTGGTAAATAAATGATAGAAACAATGATCAAAAAGGCTTCTTTAGATCCTCTGTCTTGTATTTTCATGATTTCTCCAGCTTTGAGGCATTTACTCATATAAAAAAAGCATGACCTTTTTTTTACTGAGACCGCCAAAAATTGTTTAAGGATATGGCTGAAAAATTCAGCTATAACAAAAAAAATATTGGCTAACGTAGTTTATAAACATAGTAATGTTTACAAACTAAATACGCTACTTTTTTTTTGTAATAAAGCCAGCCCACATTAGACCCTGGGCGAGAAATATTCAATGATGGTTCGATCAGTTGGTCACGCCTATTTTGCGACCACCAGCATTAATCGTGTTTGGTTTAATTAGTTAAACTTACAAAGTAATCGACTATTTATGTACTTTTATATGTAAATAAATACGTATTTATAATGTTTTTGATATAGTTTGCTTTTGCGGTCGAATAGCATTTTTCTGCAGCTGGATTAGTTTTCGTGTTTAGATTTTGGGTATCTGTAGTTTTTATACCAGATGGTTGATAAACGTGGTCGAAAACTGGCAGTTAAAATGTATGTGCTTTTAAGCTTCAAAGCTTTAAAATAGAAATGGGGATTTCTCGTATAATATTTGTTACAAAACTAAACCTATTTGGACATAATTGTGTAGGCATAATATATTTTAGTGATGTGTTCACCGCAAGCTTTTTATTTTTTTGTATTTTTTCATCAAATGTACATTAAACGGTCGGATATAGGAAGTGGTCGCAAAACCGGCGAACTTACCCTATGGCAGAAGTACCGATAGTGATGTAATGCATTTTGGTGTTTTGCAATTGGTTAACCTTATAATTATCGATACATCGATAGTTTCTATTATGCCATCCGGAAATTGGTTACAATAAGTTTTAAATGTTTTCAATTTATTTTGTGGTTAAATTGACTTCTACTAATTAAACTTTTAATATCTTTTATGTTAATTAGGTTTCCTACAGATCCTAATATAAAAGATAAATAGATATTCGCAACTGGACAGTGCAATTGGTTTCCTCAAAAACATGATACGGTTTGCTCTCAGCATTTTGAAGCTGAATGTTTTATGAAAATGTCTAACCATATACGTTTATACTAGTATTTTCCCCCGTGCGCGGGCCGCGTGCGGCCCGCGAGGACGTTTTCGTGGCTGTTGTATTTATAAAAATGTTATACTTTAGTTTAAACTTGTAATTTTGCAAGAATTAGTACAAAACAGCGGTATTTTTCAAAGAAAATGATAATTGATTTGACTTTTGCATGGCGGCCATCTGGAAAAATGCTGTCAGTCATGTAAAAGGTCAAAATTTGAAATCAGCCTCTTTTAAAATCCCCAAATATAAAATATCAGGATCTGAGTTACTATAAAATCGGACGCCATTTTGAATCTGCCATCTTGGAATTATTTTAAGTCTATGAGAAAGCCTCCGTTGTTCCTTTGTTATGAGTCCAAACACGCCTTGTCGGCTTCTATAAGTTCCGATTGTGTGCGTGTTTTAATTTTGTATTGCGGTCATTTTGTTTTGTTTATCAATTATACGTCAATTTGAATCAAGGATCCTGAAAATATTTAGATCTTAGGTAAGACAGGTTAGTTAGATAAGCTAAAATCAATTAAAAAGGTCGCATTAGTAAAACATTGTAAATGTAGCGATGGGTAGTTTGAAGCTCCTCCTCGCTTCGCTCGTCGTCGCGGTAGATAGTTTGAAGCTCCTCCTCGCTTCGCTCGTCGTCGCGATAGGTAGTTTGATGCTCCTCCTCGCTTCGCTCGTCGTCGCGGTAGGTAGTATGAAGCTCCTCCTCGCTTCGCTCGTCGTCGCGATGGGTAGTTTGAAGCTCCTCCTCGCTTCGCTCGTCGTCGCGGTAGGTAGTTTGAAGCTCCTCCTCGCTTCGCTCGTCGTCGCGGTAGGTAGTTTGAAGCTCCTCCTCGCTTCGCTCGTCGTCGCGATGGGTAGTTTGAAGCTCCTCCTCGCTTCGCTCGTCGTCGCAGTAGGTAGTTTGAAGCTCCTCCTCGCTTCGCTCGTCGTCGCGATAGGTAGTTTGAAGCTCCTCCTCGCTTCGCTCGTCGTCGCGGTAGGTAGTTTGAAGCTCCTCCTCGCTTCGCTCGTCGTCGCGATAGGTAGTTTGAAGCTCCTCCTCGCTTCGCTCGTCGTCGCGGTAGGTGGTTTGAAGCTCCTCCTCGCTTCGCTCGTCGTCGCGTTGGTGGTTTTGTCAGTATGTATGGCAGCCATTTTGAAAAACGGTGGATGTCAAAAAGTTCGGTAAAATGAATGAAATTTTTCAAAATGGCGGAATCAAAATTTTTTCCCCATATTCTTGCTAAGTATCTAGGGGGAGTCTTAGATATCGATTTTCATTCGGATCGGTTAACTTTTTCTATAAGTCGATACGTCTCCATCCGCCATCTTGAAAAAATCAATTTCATTTGTGTTCTGTTTTGTTCCTTTATACATCTTTACTCGATCCCCAGAAACAACTTTTCTATTACATTCATATTGGAGGCGTAAAAAAGGAAAGTTCATATTTCGTTAAAATCACCTTTGTATGGCAACCCTATTGAAAAATGGCGCATGTCAAAATTTGATTTTAGAATGTTGATCAGCATCCTTGGGGACCGTCAGATATCGATTTTGATCCGGATCGGAGAATTTTTTTTTTCCGCTATGACCAAAATTTCCGCCATTTTGAAAAAAAAAATTTGGTGTTCTTTTCCCTTTTGGCCTCCAAACAATATTAGTTCGAGCTCTTTATACTAAAGTATCATGGTTTCGACGTCATTTCCGGTTTAAATTTGTATGGAAGATTTTTTTTTCCGCCATTTTGGATTTTTTTTATTTTCTCTAAAATCGTCCCAGGGTTTGCTATGACATTCCTGAGAACGCATATGACCCATCTTACATCGTTTAGCCAGGCCGTTGATGGTCACGATGATGGAAGGTCGGAAGACCAGTTCATGAAATATTTTGAATTTCGATTGTCCACTTTCATACAAATTTATAAAAATAGGATCAAAATTTACCATAGGTATCGAGAAACAATGAGCCAAAAATGAAAAAAAAAATTTGTATGGCAGCCATCTTTAAAAATGGCGGGATCCAAAATATTTTTTCAAATATCGAATCAGGGACCCCAAAAACCCCCCGATGCAAAAAATCAGCCCGATCGGACCAACTTTCAAAATGGCCGCCATCTTGGATCCGCCATCTTGGATTTTCATGACGACCATCCGAAAGCGCCCATCCTCCTCTATGACATTTGGTCGAACACACTCCACCTACCTCTTACCGTTTCCGATTTATTAGCGTTTCAATTTTGTATGGAATTTTTATTTTTTTGTATGGCAACCCCTATTTTTTTTTATTTCTCTCCAAGCGTCCCAGGGTTTACTACAACTTTAGTTAGAACAGGTCACCCATCCGACTTGTAGTTTCCGAGAGCCGTTGACCGGTTCCATCAAGGAGACGATTTTTTGCTGATGTCAGATTTTTCTGGTTGTCACGTGACCGATCTCTATACAACCTCATACTCGGTTTTTCTCCACCACTTCCAGGAGTTCGGGAACAAAAATGTCAATCATGAGTGAGTGAGTGAGTGAGTGGGTAACGAACTTTATATATTATAATTTTGACGCTATTCCCACATTGAAACTCTATCCTATTTTTAACGAGGTACTAGGTGGACCAATGACCTGGTGAAAACCGCGGGGAGCCGGTGGATGCAGGAAGCGAGCAGCCGTTCAAAGTGGCGCTTTCTGGGGGAGGCTTATGTTCAGCTGTGGACATCTACGGGCTGATGATGATGACTATAATTTCTCTTATCCGCATTTATTATTTGATGAGGACATTATAATGATGTGGCGTGCTCGCCCATGAAAGAGTTTTCATGTAGCCTCCATGGAGCTATTAAAAAAAGAAGGAGGGAATCCCGTCTGATCCGAAACTGAAGCTCCCTTAGGAAGCCGGAACGCTTCGTACGTACGAGCGGAACACGCACACGCTCACATCGTATGCAGCCGGTCGCCCTACTTTCAGCTGACACACATACGTATTTGTAATATGTCCGCCATTTTGAGCTTCAGTTCGATGTCAATCAAAACTCAATCCTTCTTTTTTTTATTTCATCCATGGTAGCCTCATAGAAAACCATTGCTCTTGGTTGCTAAGGACACTGATCTCGTTGATTCTACGTAAGAATCTACGTCTTAGTCGATATTGCATGAAAAAATTCACTTGCTTTTTATTTTCTAAATAGCTGTAAATTAAAATATACATCGCATGGTGAGCTGAAAAATTAACTTTATTTACTGCCAAACTAAGGACCTCCTTCTATTAAATAAGTGTTTACCGACAACACCTCAATGATACTCAATATTGTTATTATTTTTCCTAAAAATTCATCTGATAATTGTATTTTCAGATGAATTCTATCAAAAAGAAACATGACGCAACAAATGAATCATCAGCAAAACGTGTTACCTATATATTTGGAGTTTTAATATATTTTTTCGTTTTATAACTTGTTATGTTTCTTCTATTTCAAACTTTAGTTTATAGATATAATTATACTATCACACATCATCAGCCGGCAGACGTCCACTGCTAAACACTGCCTCCCCAATAAAACCTCACTTTGTCTTTATAACCATAAACTGACGATAAACTACCTCTATATTTATACCGGTATGTTTATCGGCTGGCCATTGTCGACCCAGAATAGAGTATAATAGAATAAAATAACACTATTACACATAGAAATACGCACAAAAGGCACAAAAGACATAGGTAGGTACTAAAGTGTACCTAATGATACAATCAGGTAAGAGGTACCTTACCGCGTACTTAACTCATATCAAACTATCGATAAAAATATATCGACTCAACCCACAGCACGTTTTGCTGACAGCAGTGGCACTAATGACAAGACAATTGCTATATATGTCATCTGCGCAGGTAAACCATAGAGGTTTCATTGTAATACCTGACACGCTTGAATTGTATGAGAAGTGTCGAAAAGGCGCCTCTATGTAGAGGGGAAGCGTTTTTTTTTTTGCTCTGTGCTTATACCTATGGGTTTTCTTTGTATTTTTATCAAGTGTTTTATTACGAAATCGTCATTATCCTGCCGTCATTAACCTGTGAAATCGAGTGAGAGGCAAATGGCTGGGTACTAGGAAAATGGTTAAATTGTCTGGCCAAGGGTTTTAACAGTAGCCGCTTGTAGTAAATATGCTGTTCCACAATAATTTTACCAATTATGCAACAGATTTTTCAATAATTTTTTTCATGCCGATTTTGTCCATTTTTGGGAGATTCACCCAAAAAAACATTCACAGCTTTACATGTAAACATTAGTTAACAATTTTAAAATGCTCCATCTCGTTTTCGCTTGTGACATTTGACATTAGCTAGAGAAAGATGAGATCTTTTAAATATTGATAATAGATCTGAGAATTGAAGATATTGATTTAATAAGTAAGAATGCTGTGTAAAATATTACGGACAAAATAAATAAAAAATATGCTATGATGAACAATATTTTGTACTTATTATCATTTTTTTAAATTACAGAATGTTAATTTTTCTATGTGATTTTTTTTATTTTACTAGGCCAGCGTCTCACCACCACAATCTCACCTGATAGGAAGCGACGATGTGGTCTAAGGTGTAGCCCCAGATAATATAATACCTACATACAACGGAATAACTCGGGCTATTTTACGAATGATTTTATTTCTGCATAATGCAAGATTATCAATCGATATTTATTGTTATTGAATACACTGTACACTAACTAGTATAGTAACTCTCTAGACACGATTACTAAATTTTTTTCAAGTTCGGGCTATTTTTTGTTGTACCTGATGGGACCCCATGGTGTAGCACATGTAAGGCCTATCTGATTTTACAACATTACAACCAATCCACCACAGTAAATAAATAAATAGAAGTATTTAAATAATAATTATTATCAGACACTTGTGTAACATATGATTTTACTCCTACACAAGATTGACAGGGAAAAAAATCATGGCTCATTCAGTTTTATGGGTTAGCTAAAACTGGTGAAACTGGGGTCTACAAGTGAGTTTTTCAACGAGGAGTTTTAGGTTGATCTGAAAATATGAGGAATACTGAAAGGTGTCTTGGAACAGGTTAAAACTCAGATTGTAGATACAATTTGAGTTTTGATCAAAATTGATCCCGTGAATCGTTTGAATAATAATAATAATAATAAATATGTGTGGACATTTCACACAGTGCCATCTAGCCCCAAACTAAGCATAGCTTGTACTATGGGAACCAGATAACTGATACAATACTTATATACTTTTTTGTTTGTAAATATATACATAGAATACAATATTTTTTGTTGATATTTTTAGGGTTGCCATTCACACCCCGTTGAAAAATACACCCTGTATACATAACACTGGCCTTCATGTGATATCTGAAAGATGACAACACCATTGTCAGGATTTATCAGTTATTCTAACAAACATAGAGTAGGCAGATAAATCTAGAAGTGGCACTCAAAGTGTTGGTAGTACATACCTGCCTACTCTTTCTTGAGGACACTTTAGACTGTTTACAGTTGACATTTCAAGCATAGGGTATACTGCGTTTGCAAATATACAGATATTATCAATTATACACATCTATTTGTTTGCAAAGGACTTTAAAACGCTAAAAACATAATATTTTATTATCTTACATCGCTATAAACAGATGCCGCACACTATTCTAAAGATAGGCCCGATAGATCAGTTGTAGTAACCCTGCCTGAACTGAAGGCTGTGGGTTCGATTCCTACCCAGAACAACACAAACATAAAGTATCTAAGTATTATATCAGTTATCTGGTTCCCATAGTACAAGCTATTCTTAGTTTGGGGCTAGTTGCTGCTGTTTGAAATATCCACACATATTTATTTATTTATTCTATAAATTTTCATTTAGGATGCAGGCAGAAAAGTATTTAAAGACTTCAACATTGGAACCGTTTCCCACAGAATAAACAGTAGTAACTACATGATAACTACAATGCGAAATGACGTCACTGGCAAAACATGATGCATTGCATATCTGTATTTTTAATCTTTGACCATATAAGTATAGGTTATCACTTAAATCAGTACAACATCAATACCATGTAAAACCTATATGTGTCTGAGTTAGTTTTCTAAAGAATACAAAGCAACGGAAGTGGTATTTTGTTTATTGGGTTGCCATAACAGACCTATTTTTAGTAGAATTCTAAGGTTTTCGCCATCTATGTAAAGATTTTTTTACCATTGATTGAAAAATGTACGGCACATCTGTTATTAATAGTAGTGTGTATTTAACGAACAGTTTAGGGACTAGATTAAACTTAAATACATTAAACACTTGTAAAATTATTGTACTGAGTGGAAATCAAACCAAAAACCTACAGTTCAGAAGGCAAAATTATTATCCAATGAGCTATGAGGCCAGTCGGTACTTATACTAAAAAAAAACATCAAAAATAATCAATAAAAACCGGCTGTGCAAGTCGAACTCGCGCTCGACGGGCCCATGCCATTATCTATAGCAACGACCACAAAAATCACGTTTGTTGTATGGGAGAACCCTACAATATTTATTTTATTCTGGAATTTAGTATTTGTTGTTATAGCGGCAACAGAAATATCTGTGAAAATTTCAATTGTCGAACTATCACGGTTCATGAGATACAGCCTGGTGGCAGACGGACAACGGAGCCTTAGTAATAGGGTCTGTTTTACCCTCAACCCTTAAAAAAGTAGGGAATGAGCAGCAGAATTTACCTCGGTCATTATAATCGGCTATCCAGCTCCTCGATAACACAGACATAGTGAGAAGGCTAAAAAGGATAAAACCTTTTGAGTTAGTTTAGTGATAGTGACATTGAAACATAGTGTAGTGAGTGTTAGTCAAATAGACACGTGAACAAGGTGTCTACCTCTTAATAGAGACATTAAGAAAATTCTTAGCATTACTCTACCTTAGCAGTTTAAGTCAAAGTTAAATTACTCATTAGCCGTAGAAATGGCTAGATTGTAATTTTAATGACGCACTACTTACGGTGCTTCGTTATATAAAAAAAAATTATAATGGTTTGGGATCTGATCACCAAGATGTCTGCCATTTCTGCCAAGTGTGGTGATTATGACAAATACCTGTATTCAGTAGTAGAGGTTTTCTGACCAATGATATGTGATGTGACGTTGAATTTCTCTTTAGAGTACTAGCGTTGAAGCATTATGGTAAATAATAAATAAATAGAATGTATTACTTCTTATATAAATATATAAATCTATGACTAAAAATATATATAAATTCAAATACGTGAATTAATTTATAAATAAAGTATGCCATCTAGCGTTGAGTAAATATTTTCTTGTAAGTGGTTTAGCTAATCACTACTAGATGGCGTTAAATTAAACTATTTATTTTTAAATTTTGCAACTCCGACACTAACGTCAAATATAAATGTCATTGTCAATGTTATTGCTAATAGAGACGTGAGCTAAGGAGGGAAAAATCGATTTTTTATAATCGATTATTTTTCTTACTAAAAAAATCGATTAATGAAAAATCAATTTTTAGGTATATATAATGGAAAAATAACCAAAAACCGCTTTAATCTATTTAATTTACAGTAGAGAGCATAATAAACCACTACGACAAAGACCAAAGAGTACAGGGGGTCTAGCAAAGATCCCTTTCCATTAGCGTTAACGCCAAACGATAACTCAAAATGTATGCGAATGACAGCCCCTGCGGAAAACTTTTCCGCAGTTAATGTCAAAGCTAATGTCATTCTCCATACATTTGGGCTACCGTTTGGCGTTAACGCTAATGGAAAGGAATTTTCGCTAGACCCCCAGTGCAACTTTGTGACCGAATGGCGCTCAAGCTTAAGATTTTTTCAAATTTGCGCGAGCATATTAAGCGCACATATTCACATAATCGGCGCTATATATATTATAGGGCTATAAAAATATGTAGAATTGAACGCCACTGCAACACACAGCATAAACTAAATAGTTTAAAAAGCGCAAGCAGAGCAAGCGCAAAAAATTTACAATCATACACCCGAACAGATTTGGTTAAAATAGTTTTAGGAAAAACTCAGATGCTTATAGATCGAGCTATAGCCTCTTATCATCCTAAAATCACCACTGCTCAGACATGTATATGTGTTTGAAATAATTTAAGTACCTACTCGTTTTCCCATAACTCATCAAAATCGAAACTTACGCTTACATCACAATTGAATAACAATGCGTACCATTATCTATAAAACCGAGCAAAAACATCACGTTTGTTGTATGGAAGCCCGTTACATAAATTTATATTATTCTGTTTTTCAGTATTTGTTATTATAAGTTATAGCGGCAACACAAATTGAAAAGTTCAATAGTAAAACTATCACGGGTCATGACTCTCAGCCAGGTGACAGACGGACAGATAGACAGACAGACAAACATATAGACGGACAGACGGACAGTGGAGGTATAGTAATAGGTGCCTGTGTGAGGTTCTTTCTAAAATAAAGCCAAAATCTCTCAGGGTGTGGTTGGATAGTTTTGGCACTCGTTTCGCTTGCGTTTTTTAGGGTTCCATACTCAAAGGGCAAAGCAAACCCTATTACTCCACTCTCCGTCTGTCTGTACTGAGGGTCTAGCAAAGATCACAAACGCTAACGCTATCGCCAAACGCCAATTCCAAAATTGTATTGAAATGACATTTGCTGCGGAAAAGTTAGCGATTTCCGAAATGTCATCCTAGTCAACAAATTATGATTAAAAGTATCACCTAAATATCATTGGTTTAGCAACAAATGACAATAGACTGAAAAGCCAAGACAAAATTAGTTTATTGCGATTTGTTGCTAAACCAATGATATTTAGGTGATACTTTTAATCATAATTTGTTGATACATTCTAATTATTTGCGGAAAACTAGTTATTATGTAATTGAGTTGAGTAATTAAGATATAATTAGCAAAACAAGCAAAAAAAATTGAATTTGGCGCGCTGAGCGTGACGTACCTTAATAACTAAACCGTTGGTATTACAGGTATATTCCATGGCTTTCTCCCAGTGATCACCACACTGTGACCACACTCATCACCCAGAATGCTGTCTTTCTTGCCAGCCACCGCCTCTCGAGGTACCATCCAAGAATGGTATTAGGTAAGTCCTTTCACGCCATCCTAATTGAATAAACCTGCTGAAATCATGGAGGTAATATGCACTAGAGAAGTCTTTGGCAGAAATATGCAAATTTGACACTGGCTAAATACGCTAAACGCGTGGAGCCAAAAAAACTGCCAATGTTGATCATGCAGGACCATGAAGCGGCAGTAATCTGCGGTCAAAGTGGAGACAACACTTACGTAATACCGGTTCGTGTCGAATTCTAATATTGCTGTTTCACTCAGGTGGTTCTTACCTCTCTTACTGGCGTGGCTAAAACGCCTTAATCGTAGTCCATCTTGAAAAATGTCCCTCGATGGTGATCCATAATTGACAATGTAAAACCGGCCGAGTGCGAGTCGGAATCGCACACGAAAGGTTCCGTACATTGACTATAAATCCAGTTGACCAACGTTACAACTTCCCCTCGTACGAAAATTAGTAGTTTATTTCATCTGATAATCCTACGAGAAGAAGCGGGACACCCAATGTGTCTTTTGTTCCATCCTGCTCTGTCCTTTGTAATTTCCCATGACTTTGTCTCGTTTTGTTACATCGCCCCTACCCCGTAGTTAAGTCGTGTTTGTACGAGAAATTATTTCACCTGCTATCAACGGGCTTTATAATCTTTGGTTCCGTACAATTATCAATAAAAACGAGCAAAAAAATTACGTTTGTTGTATGGGAGCCCCCCTAAATATATATATTATTCTGTTTTTTTAGTAATTAGATGTTACAGCGGTAACAGAAATACATCATCTGTGAAAATTTTAACTGTCTAACCATGGATGAAATAAAAAAAAGAAGGATTGAGTTTTGATTGACATCGAACTGAAGCCCAAAATGGCGGACATATTACATATGTGTGTCAGATAAAAGTAGGGCGACCGGCTGCATATGATGTGAGTGTGTGCGTGTTCCGCTCGTACGTACGAAGCATTCCGGCTTCCTAAGGGTGCTTCAGTTTCGGATCAGACGGGATTCCCTCCTTCTTTTAATAGCTCCATGTGTCTAACTATCACGGTTCATGAGATACAGCCTGGTGGCAGACAGGCAGACAGACAGACAGCGGAGCCTTAGTAATAGGACTCGCTTTACCCTTTGGGTACGGAACCCTAAAAAGATTAAAAAAAATGTTGCTTTGCCGTGTCCTACAAAAAATATCTCTAATAAATAAACAGACTGTAAACATATCACGTGCGTTCTTTTTCACACAATAACGCGAATTGTTTACTAAACACAATTACGTCAACACGGTTTTACTGTATTACAAATGACGTCACTGTTTTGAAATCGCATGCAATAATATATTGCAATGTTACTATAACAACATGTTTGTGTTTTGTGGGTTGCCATTACCTATCTAGAAAACTGAATATATTAAATAGTAAATAAATAAAATGTTTGCACACTTTATTTTTTTAACGTGTTTAAAAAAAACTAGGCTTCGTATAGATGTAAACAGCCACTGTGGTGTGGTGGTTGAGCTGGTCGGCTTATAACCCGGAGGCGGCGGGTTCGATTCCCGCGACAAGACAAGTATTTGTGTACAGAAGAAAAGCGCAAATACTTGTCTGGGTGTTGTGATAGCATGGTTCTCGTAGTTCCTGGATGCCTAGATACAGGGAATCCTAGTTAGAGTCCAGGTGGACATTTAACACAGCGCCATCTAGCCCCAAACTAAAGCTTGTTCTATGAAATCGAGATAACTTATGGAAATCTTAAGTACTTTTGTTTTGTAAATACATACATAGAATACAATATAACAGAAAAGAGGCAGTAGCTTTTCGGAAGCGTTCCGCTGCAATGTCCAATGCGGTCAGTTTAAATTAGGTGCAACACACTCAACTTTCACATATACCTACTTTTTTCCTATCTATCTGATAATAATTCCACATCCACAGGTATCCCATACTCGAATACCCTGAGAATAATCAAGTGTACATACACCTTTGGAACCCTCCTGCAACTTGTGAGAACCCTTCCTTTATCATCATCATCATCATCATCATCAGCCGGAAGACTCCCACTGCTGGGTGGTTATTCTCTATGGAAACACAGATTCCACACGATACGAAACCACGTCGTTATCGTGTCTTGTTCAAATCGTGTCACCGCGTCAGATATACCTTCACTTTACATTAAAGTTATCTTTATTTTGAATAAAATATATTGACATAAGTGGTCATATCTTTTGATGTGTTGATGTTTCGGAACGCGTCTCGGTAAAACATACGATTTTTGACAGTTCAAATCGCGCCAATTCCAAATTCATTTCGCGCGGTTTTGTTTTCGCTTCATAGAGATTACAGTTTTGCAGATTTCTTATGTAAGACAAGGAATGCGCGTGGTTTCGAAGTAAGGAATCGATACGGAATAATGGCCCTGAACATACGCTGCCAGTATAGGGTTTGCCATAATCAACACACTTGGCAGGCGGCTTGCTGATCGCAGTAGATTTAATGTACCGAGGACAAGCTGCTTCCCATTCCTTGGATATTCTTTTACCGTCTCTTACGGCACCAACGGGAAGAGATGGGATGGCCCTATTCTTACGCCGGGACCACACGACTTAGTAGAAACGTATGGGATCGTACTACCCTTTGGTCCATTCATTATAACCATTTTTGCAAAACTCTAGCTATGAAAGAAGATTTTTTCTTCACTGAGTTATTAAAAGGGATATTGAACTCAATGTACGTAATTTTTTAATAGCGGTCTCTTGACCTTAAAGTCGCGCAACGAGCTATGGAGAGAGCAATGCTCGGTGTTTCCCTGCGAGATAAGATCCGGAATGAGGAGATTCGTAGCAGAACTAAAGTGACCGATGTAGCTCTTAAGAGTTGGCTAGTTGAAATGGCAATGGGCAGGCCACATCGCTCGCAGAACTGACAACCGATGGGGAAGAAAGGTTCTCGAGTGGCGACCACGAACTGGAAGCTGCGTAGGGACCCCACTAGGTGGACCGACGACCTGGTGAAAGCCGCGGGGAGCCGATGGATGCAGGAGCCGAGCAGCCGCTCAAGGTGGCGCTCTATGGGAAAGCGTCATGACGTAATTTCTTATTTTAGTAAGTAACCAGGAATGAAAATGTTTTTTTATTTACTTTTTGGTAACCAACAACCGAAGCCAATTAGAACCGGTCACCTATCAGATAGGGTTGACCCGATGCGACCTTTACATCTCAACCCCGTGATAATTTTCACGTTTTCGTTAAACGCACAGTGAACGGAGAAACGTGTCGATCACGTTTTTTAATTATTTAATTAACTAGTGAGTTACTTATGTCCCCTATTTCTCGACCTTTATTTATATTTTGGGTTATGAAAATATAGAGCAACATATATACATCATCTGTGAAAGTTTTAACTGTCTAACTATCACGGTTCATGAGATACAATCTGGTGACAGACGGACAGCGGAGCCTTAGTAATAGGGTCCCCTAAAAAGTAAACAACGGAGATAATATGAGGTAACCAAACGAACAATAAAAAAAAACAACCAAATTGACAACCACCTCCATTTTTGAAGTCGGTTGAGTGACATACATCAGACAGGACAAACATGGCATCATCACAAATTACTTTTGTAAGTGGGATTTGAACCCGCAACCTAAAACTCAGAAGGCAGACGCACAACCTACTGACACAATAGTTATCTACAGAGCAGTGGGGCCAAGTACAAGAATCGCAGACTGTGTTGCCAAAGTTTGATAGCTGAATTACGTCACATCTTCCCTAAAATACCGTACAATTACCGTACATGAGACTTAATTTATAAAATGGTAATTTTGTAAATGAAATCGCTACTTGAGTACCGATGCACGTGCACGACCGAGCTTAGTTCCGTTTAATATAGACTTTATGCTCGTCTGCTCTAAAGTTTGACCGCTCCTAAGTTAGCACTTGTCTACTTAGAAAGTACACAAACGCGTTGCAGTAGGTACATCATAGACTGGTAAGTGCGAACGTAGGAAGTGTCAACTATTAGCGCAGACGTTCATTAGTATTTATTTAACTAAAATTAGTTTATTTAACTCTATTTTAATATTACTATACCTTTTTCATACGGTAATAATATATCCGGTAGTACCGTACGTGACATAATGAAAATACCGTACAAATACGGTAATTACCATACGTTTGGCAACACTGATCACAGCTTAGTTAACAGTGTTAGCTAGACTGGTGTTGGCAATGACCTGACATTGAAATCTTGTTGTTCGCACTCCAATTGACGCGCATACATTACTGTTAAACTGTGCGCGTGTAAAAGGCGTGTAAGTCAACCTTCGTATCAAATCCGCAATGTACAGCAGGTCAAGCGAGTCGTCCATACAAACGGGCTATGCCAATTCTAGCCCTATTCCGTTAGGTCGTAGATGTCAAAGTGATTATGTAATCTGTGTAAAAATAGACAATAATCATGATGATAAATGAAGGAAGTACATATTTATGTTATGGTCATGTCATGTAGGTGTTTTTGTACCGGTCTTTAACTGCCTAAGGTTAGACAATGACTATTTCTCAAACATGCTTGGAAATTTGAACATTATTTTGACAACCTTCTTCGAGGTAAATCGAACTTGCTGTACTGGCGGGCAGCGGCCGGCAAAGTTTGTATGAAAATCCATATCTGTCGTGGTTTAGCGGCCAGATAAATTACATAGTAAACTCATATTTGTCGTGTAATTTAAAAATGGAACGATCTCTTGCTCCAAAACATGGCAACCAAAGAGGTAACTTTTCAAAGGTTCTATTTGAATTTCGAACTGGTTTGCAAATTGGAGCCAGTTATTAATGAATAAAAAAAAAACAAATCAAAACTTTTACGTGGGAAAAATTATTGATGGTTTTTGGCGGGAACGCGGAAATGTTCACGTCGTTGGATTGTATTATTTCTTAAAACTTGTGCTTTTTCCAGTGTTAATGTTTAAAATTGGTGGCGTTTTACGCATTAAGTGCTGAATTACGAGCACGAGTGTGGACAAGTGATATAGAGTGGTCAAACGTGAGTTTTCGTGGTGCTTCCAAGATTCCATAGAAGCTTCTAGTAAAGTTACCACCACTTTACTGGAGCATGACTTAGACTAGACTATGACTATGACTAAGCCTTGACTTTACGTGATATATTCTTTAACGGTGAAAAATTACAATACTTGACACTGGCTAAATACACGACGTGTGAAGCCAAAATCTAAGAAAAAAAAATTACTTATATATTTGATAAAATGAGTTCAAGTGAAGACGAAGAGTTTGATCAACTAATTTTAACGCCACCTGAAAGTCAAGAGGCTGCAAGAGCCGTTATAGAAAACTCATCATCATCATCATCATTATCAGCCCGTAATAGTCCACTGCTGGACATAGGCCTCTCCCAAGGTTCGCCATTGAGCCCGATCTTCGGCTCTTCTCAGCCAATTACTGCCAGCCACTCCGGCGCAAGTCGTCGCTCCACCTAGTCGGTGGGCGTCCTACACTACGTTTGCCAAGTCGCGGTCTCCACTCAAGAACACGTCTTCCCCAACGGTTGTCGGTTCTTCGGCAAATATGGCCAGCCCACTGCCACTTCAGTTTGCTAATTTGGTGGGCTATGTCGGTGACCTTGGTTCTCTGTCGGATCACCTCATTCCTGATTCGATCCTTCAGAGAAACTCCAAGCATAGCCCTCTCCATAGCTCTCTGAGCGACTTTAAATCGGTGGACTAGCCGTACCGTGAGTGTCCACGACTCGGCTCCGTATGTCATAACCGGTAGGACGCACTGGTTAGATACCTTTGTCTTCAGGCACTGAGGTATTCGCGACGAGAAGACTCGACGAAGCTTACCAAATTCTGCCCAGCCTAGCTGAATTCTCTTGTTGACTTCTTTCTCGAAGTTGTTCTTCCCTAGTTGGAGCGTTTGCCCTAGGTAGACATATTCCCGAACAACTTCAAGCGCAGCCCCGTGAACAGCAACCGGCTCCGGAATAACATGTTCATGTCTTATCCAAGTTCATCCGGAGACCGATGCGTTGAGAAGAATCAGCTAGGCCGAAACCTCGTTACCGCCAAAATCGAATGAAAAGTATTTGAAAACCTATGAAAATTTTGTTCAATGGAAGATTGAAAGAAAATCGAAATCTTTATCCGAAAACGTTTTTCTGGGTTATTTCGGCGAACTCGCCGAGAAAGTTATGCCGACAACGCTGTGGGTCATCTATTCAATGCTAAAGTGCACAGTTTTAATGAAACATAACGTGAATTTAAAACATTATGCAAACCTGACGTCAATGCTCAAAAGACAGTCCGATGGATATAAATGTAAAAAGTCAAAAGTTTTCACCGCATCAAACGTAAAAATGTTTTTGTTTGAAGCTCCAGACAGTGAGTATCTGGACCTCAAAGTAAGTTTCACTCTTGATAATAACAGGTAACCGCTTTTTTTAGGAAAATTACTTAGGTGAACCCAAGCTATAACGTCCTGTTTTTTGTTGCAGGTTATTCTTATTTTCGGCATTTTTGGTGCATGCCGATGTAACGAAATTACAAATATTAGTGTAAAAGACGTAGAAATTCACGACGGTGTTAATTGGAAGACACAAAATTGCCGCAATGCCAAAAGTGATTGCTACCTATTTAAACTTGTCAAATCCGGAATATTATACTGGGCATTGCTTTCGTCGAACATCAGCGACTCTTCTTGCTGACACAGGTGCGAATTTAATTACACTTAAAAGGCATGGCGGATGGAAATCTGACCGGGTAGCTGAAAGCTACATAGAAGATTCGATCGAAAATAAAAGTAACATTACACGTAAAATCAACAAAGTATCCAATCTCGACCATCGACCTCCATCAAAGCTTTGAAATACCGAATCACACTGAAGAGACCACTATACAACAAACTTCGACCTCATTAGAATTGTCCCAAACCAACATAATCCCCGGAAAGTCCACTTTAAATTTCAAAAATTGTACATTCAACAACTGTATTTTCAAATAAAAAGTTCTGCCTATGCACTACTTAGTTTTAATTTCCTCGCATTGTTTGAGAAAAGCACTATACAAGCCTTGGCCACAACTAGGCATTGATGCACTTACGTATGTGTGCCTCGGCGTCGCCTCGGCCCACATTTACACGTTCGTCCATCAATTGGTTACTGGTTAAATTAATTATATTCCTCAAAAGATAAACATTTTTAATAATAATAATAATAATAATTTATTTACGATAGCTGTTTTACATAACATTAAACATTTTAACATTACAACATTACAACTTTTAACTCAATGCCTTTGTTGCTGGCCGCTGCAGTAATGTACTATATATGTACTAAAGGTCGGTGCTTTTTCTCGAAATGCCTTATTTTTCCGGGACTTCGGAGCCTTAGTAATAGGGTCCGTTTTACCCTTTGGGCACGGAACCCTTTATTCTACAGCACAAATTAATTAATGTTACAATAGGCGGCCTTATCCCTCGCCATCTCTTCCAGGCAACCTTTTAACTGCAGTCTAAAATGGATGGTGTAACCTAACCTTAGACTCCATAGAGGTTAGAATCACGGAATTACTTCCTATAAAAACTATAGAATGTTCATTTGAACATAATAAATTGTAATGTGTTATGCAGTTAGCATTGACCTACTGTGAGAAATCACCTTGAGGTGTTGCTTAAGTTATATTAGCTCTGACATTTCACACACTGAATCTTCGATTTTAGAACTATTTAATTGGAATACAAATTTTTTTACAAGTCAGTGCCACTCTGAACACGGTTCTAAAGTTTCGCGTGACGCTGCACTGCGCTCGTCATCCTGAGACATCACACAGTCTAGTAATAAGATTTCTAGACTGTGAGATCATGTCATAAAGTCTCAGTTGCTCAGTAATTTCATTAGCTACAGTGCCCTTCAAACAGGAACACGGTAGTGCTTCCACGCTACTGCTTGGCGGCAGAATAACTGGCAAAGCAGTGGTCTCAAATCCGATGGCATGTGGTCAAACGCTAGCCTGTTAAAACTTGAAATTCTTGTAAAAATTGCGTTGCGAATTACGAACATCGGGTTTTTATGTGTTGTATTTCGAATAATTAATTATGTAAGTTTGTAGTATTCTAAAATATGTATATAAACAAAAGGTGCTAAGACGTATATGTTATCGTCAAATATTAACTTGATACATGAAAATAGCGATTTCAAATAAGGTTACAATTGAGCTCCACGATATTCCGAAACACTCTTCGCCGATAGATTCATCGCACGCTTTTACGAAACCATTTTTCGTTGAAAATATCTTTGAAATCACTCGTCGTCGGTTGGTTTCATGAAAGGAGCTTTCCCCGATAGTACAGTTTGCCGGAAACAGGCTGGATAGTTAATTGTTCGAAAAACACGTAAATGATAGAATAAATAGTTCGCCCCCCGTTCGCTGAGAAACGAACCCACAGTAACATCTTCGATTCTCAGCAGGCAAACGGCTCAATTGATTTGCCTGAAATTTTGCTTTAAATAAACTTTTTTTTATTTTATAACTTTACGGCAGCCTTTCTGGTGTGGTGGTTGAGCAGGTCGGCGCATAAGCCGGAAGCGGCGGGTTCGATTCCCGCGACAGGTCAAGTATTTGTGCACAGGGAAAAAGCGCAAGTACATTGTTCTGTCTGGGTGTTGTGGGACCATGGTCCTCGTAGTTCCTGGGTCCCTAGATACAGGGAATCCTAGTTAGGGTCCAGGATCTATGTATGTGGTCATTGGGTGTTATTATAAATAGCAGGTATAACCGCGGGCGTTTATACTAAGTATTAACTTAATATAATAGTTAAACATCGTGATGAAGATCTTATTAAACATAACAACATGTTTTCAAGACACAGGATGAATATTTTGATATTTGTCCTCAGCTGTGGTCGATGTTGAACAAATATTAGCTGTCATAACGTAAATATTAGTTATGGGAAAGCATCAGTAATTTAGTACATCATAGTAGCACAATACGTGCTACCTGGGTTTCTTTAAAATCCTTAATTACCGTAATACCTCATTTTTCATCATTACCAGGCTGAAGACGTCCACTGCTGAACGTAGGCCTCCCTTATAGAGCGCCACATTAAGCGGCTGCTCGCCTCCTGCATCCATCGGCTCCTCGCGGTTTTCACCAGATCGTCGTTCCACCTAGTAGGGGGCCTACGCTGCGTCTTCCGGTTCGTGGTCGCCCCTCGAGAACCTTTCTTCCCAAGCTTTACCTAATGCTAAAGATATTAGCGGTATTATGCGGTCTACTTTATGATTCAAAACAGCCCAGCGGTCTACCAATACGCAGCCATTGATTTTTATAAAGATTTTAATAGTTTACTCAGAGGCGGATCCAGGATTTCATTTTGGAAGGGCATTCTGACAAGATTCGGAGGTAGTTCATATTTGGGTATATTTGCGAACAATGCTCAATCAGAAAAGCACTGAAAAGCTGTATTACCAAAGCGCGAGCGCAGCGAGTAAAAACGAACGCCACCGTAACGGGAGGGACGTAAACTAACAAGAACCGGGCGAGCGAAGCGAGCGCGAAATTTTTTGTAACATGTCCTGGGAGATCAGAAAAATAGAGAAAGATAGTAAAGCTTCAGCGCGAATGCATAAAACCAGAGTTGGACTGTAGAAATGAGCGAAGCGAGCGCGAAAATTAAGTTTGTTATTAATGGGTAGTAAATTTTCCTTTATACAAAAACAAATGAGCAAGGCTACCACGTAAAATTAGCTTTTAACCATCGATTTGTAATAAGGATCGATAGTAATTAGTTCCACTGTAATATTATGTATAGTTTAGCACCTATGCTGTGTAAAAGTGCACCTGAATTAAATAAATAACTAATATAATGGATATAGAGACATAATGGATATCATATCATTGACGGGCCCGATAGCTCAGTTGGTAGTAACCCTACCTTCTGAACTGAGGGCTGTGGGTTCGATTCCTACCCAGGACAAACATTTGTGTGAAGAACACAGATGTTTGTTCTGCGTCTGGGTGTTATATTGTATTATATGTATCTATTTACAAACAAAAACTATCTAAGTATTGTATCAGTTATCTGGTTCCCATAGTACAAGCTTTGCTTAGTTTGGAGCTAGATGGCGCTGTGTGAAATGTCCACACATATTTATTTATTTATTTATTTATTTATTTATTATATCGTTATTTTAAGGTCAAGAAATTCTAAAACAATGTCGTGATTATTCTCTACACTCTACAGACTTCATATGAAAATGTCAGATTTTTATAATTAAAGTAACTAATTAAGAAAAAAACAAAATAATGAACGGTGAAGATAACAGATAAAAATAATTAACGTGTGAGGCCGAATTTGCACATTCAACTTCAACTCTTGGTTAATGGCCTTTGTGGAGAGGTGACCACAATTTTGCCAGTGTGTCACAAAAAACATCGACACAGTGATATATTTTTTCCTTTTGGTTTTTTTAAAGCGATTTATCCACACAATAATCGAAACTGTAAATGATTTAACATCTACAATTTTAAATCTTGCACTAAAACAAAGAACAATGGTGCCGATTCGGTGGTACACCGACTAACCTAAGTTTTCTCTAATTTTAATTTAGTGCTGTCAAACATCACTTTGCTATTCGGACATGACACCTCTAACTAAAATTTAGAGACGACACGTCTAAATTACTCAACTTAGTTTACAAGCATGTTTAAGCTATTCGGCAAACACATTTTAGAGAAGGTTCTGCCTAAAATTTTAAACGTAAAATGTCAAAATAGACGGCACCTAAAATATGGCGATTAAAATTAGATTATTATGAATCCAGTAATTTCTCTGATAAAATGGTTGTTTTGTGATAGGAATGCACAACTAATATATTGCACAGCCGTTGCAGGCGGCTACTGTTACTAGTCCTGGTTTCTTCAAAGCATCACCAGAAAATACTCATCATCATCATCATTATCATCATAATCATCATTAACAGCCTGAAGACGTCCACTGCTGAACATAGGCCTCCCCCCGGGAGCGCCACTTAGAGCGGCTGCTCGCCTCCTGCATCCATCGGCTCCCCGCGGCTTTCACCAGGTCTTCGGTCCACCTAGTGGGGGACCATCATTACCACCACCATAATCATCATCATCATCATCACCATCATTACCACCACCATAATCATTATCATCATCATCATCATCATCAACAGCCTAAAGACATCCACTGCTGAGCAAATGCCTCCCCCATAGAGCGCCACTTTGAACGGCTGCTCGCGTGCTGCATCCATCGGCATCGGCTCCCGTGGTTTTCCCCAGATCATCGATCCACCTAACGGGCGGCAGGGCTAGCTCTTTACGCCTTTACTAAAACTCAATGCAGCAAAATGTATATGCCATAATTATTGGTCAATTTTTACACCCTTAGATAGGTACCTAGTAAGTACCTACGATAAATAAATAACGTTCTTTAAATATGTATATAATTAAAGAACGTTATCTGTACATTTTTGTAGATTTTTTATTACCTAGTACAGCTACTCGACACTAGAGGCGCGAGTGGCGTTACTTCATTTAGGTGCACGACTAAGCAATCCTAAATAAAGTTCGACGTAAATACCGAATGGCTTTTATGACATCTCGCACCTAAATTAAAATTTTAAAGTAGGCTAAAATTAGAGTACTCTAAAATCACCGAATCGACACCAATGTCTTTTTTTATATCAATTAAATTTTAATAAAACCAATAAAACTGTGCGCGTGTGATCCCGGTTTGCGAATCGGACCACCCCATGTCTTCCCGTTGGTACCGTAAGAGCCGGTACATTAAAATCTGCGATCACCAAGCCGCCTGGCAAGCGTGCTGATTACTTCCGGCTGTTAATACAGATAACATGTATTTTTGGATTCCAAGTTTCTGATATATATATATATTTTTTTTTATGAATAATAGGGGCCAACATTTGACTGCAACCTGATGTTAAGCGACGATGCAGTCGAAGGTGTAGCACATTGGCCCATGAGGAGCCTATTCACTCTAGTCTTAAAGAGACCATGAAACACAGAAGCCGGGAGCGAGTTCCATTCCCTAGCGGAATATATAATTAGATATTTTGATAGAGAAGTGGATCCTTTGACGGTCCGTTTGATATTGTTATTGAATAGGAAGTATTTTGTCTCTTTAACACAACGGGGTTTTGATGCACCATTGTGTGACAGAGACGAAGTGCTTCCAACTTACATGTATGTATACAGACTTACAACTCTTCAAGGAGTTCATCATCATCATCATCATCATCATCATCATCAACAACAGCCTGAAGACGTCAACTGCTGAACATAGATCTCCCCCAGAGAGCGCTAATTTCAGCGGCTGCTCGCCTCCTGAATCCATCAGCTCCCCGTGGTTTTCGTTATCGTCGGTCCACCTATTGGGGGGCCTACGCTGCGTGGTCGCCACTCGAGAATCTTTCTTCCCCATCGGTTGTCAGTTCTGCGAGTGATGTGGTGCCCATTGCCATTTCAATTAATTAATTCTAAGAGCTATATCGGTCACTTTAGTTCTCCTGCGGATTTCTTCATTTCGTTATTCAATCTCTAATTACTTAATAATTGATATAAAAATGTTTGGTTTCCATAATCCTAAGCCAAACGGTCATATATTAAATTGCGGCCTTACCTCAATCGTCATTACTGATAAACCGTCACCTTATCATTGCGCGCGCGCATACTTCAAACTAATTTAATTTTCGAACCAATCGATCAGTCGTCACCCGGCTGTCAGAGCGACCGGACGCTCCGTAAATGCTCTGCGCGGACTATCGTTTCCTTATCGAATACTATTGCATATTGTTTTATTATTGCATTTTTCTCAGTAAAATTGTGGATTCTGTTATAAGCAAGCTGTTAATCGGTATAGAGAATTTGTGGGATATAGACACGGACGATGAATGAAATGTCTTAATGTTGTGATTATAATATAATTATTTATTTATTTATTCGACCTGTGATATTAGTGTAAGTTATTTATTTAAAATGACGGAGCAAACTGGAGTTATTACTATACATCAAGTAAGTACATTATGTAGAATGGTTGGATAAAGAAGTGACATTTGACCTTTCGAATTCAGTTTAAACACGTACCTATATCTATGTTAATGCGGTGGTGATATAGTCACTTTCACAGCGTAGCTAGCTGAACCGATTGGTGAAAACCGTGGGAAGCCGGTGGATACAGGAGGCTAACAGCCGCTCAAAGTGGCGCTCTCATGGGGAGGTCTATGTTCACCAGAGGATATCTCCAGGCTGTTGATGATGATAGTAACTTTCAATAATTGTTTTAGTTTTCTCGTTAAAATAATAATCAATAAAACGTACTTAATTCTTTGTTAAAACAGTACTTAATTATTTTAACGTAATTTTTTTACTGCAACAGTAGATTAAGTGAGTTATCAATTTTTTTTTGAGTCATTTTATCGCTACCAAATCGTTGCTTTGCATTTCGTAAATTTTGGTTTACAGGTGACCGGTGTCAGGAAAAGGTACGTTTACCTAGTCTCAAAGAATGCTAATTAATTTAAATGATTCCCGTACAAGTACATCTATCCGAAGTAGATTTTTTAATGAGAATGAATGACGTGGCGAGCTTGTCGTTCACCTGATGTTAAGCGACACGGCCGCCATAACAGTTGCAGTAACTCGGAACCACAGAGCAAAAAAAACGCTTCCAGGCGAAGCGACATTTGTTTCATAGCTTTTTGCTCGGAACTTTAAAATAATAAAGTTTCGCGTGACACTGCACTGCGCATCCTGAGACATCACACAGTCTAGTAATCAGATTACTAGACTGCGTGATAAGTCTCATTTGCCCAGTAATTTCACTAGAATGCTCGAAACTATACCTGTTATTGCATTTCCTTATACCTACAAGTCTTAGCATATTTGGTATCGATCCAGTACGTAGGTACGTGATACTTCCTATAGGTATTAATACTTTACTTTCACTTTCCTTACGTACTAGTACAACCGATGTTCCAAATCAAATCAAATCAAATCAATTTATATTGTCTTATTAGGTAGACGGTTCACTTTTGCCGCGGGAAAATCTTTTTTTTTACTTTTGTAGCTTGTAGAGGCTGTCGCCCCGGCTTCGCACGGGTTAAAGCGCTGAATGCTCCCAAATCGACTATTTTGAACGTGATTATCTCAAAACGTATACCATTTACAGGATTGAAAAAAATGCACGTTAATACTGGTCATATCTTCTTTCCATCTGCCGAAACCGAACCACGTTTACGAAAAGTTTTCTCTATAGAAAAAAAACGTGAAGTGACCTCTAAAAAATCATTCAAACGTCCTTAAATGTTACATTATAATAAGACACCCCATTGAAATAAATCATAGTGATAAGCTCTGTTTCAATGCATCCGTCTATAAGCTTATTTTTTTTATAACAATAAGCATTTCTTTTATAACTAATTATTTGTACCGAAAAATGGAAAATTCGAAGTGCAACGCAACGTAATCGCCATATTTTTGCTATGTATAAAGTACAAAATAAGTTTCATGTTTGTCTGCTGTAATAAACGTGCTCGCATTGGGTCCTGTCAGGGCCTTAATTAGTTTTATGTCCTAATCCACTTTGTGTGTAAGAAGGCAGCGAAAGGGAATAAATTGGGGAAAAGGATGAATGGATGGGAGGCGAAGCCTGCCTTCCTTCGCCGGCCCATCCATCATTTTCCCATTCCCTTCGACAGGATGTGTGTGTATTATAAAAAAATAACATACAAACAAAAAAATCTTGCATAAAAATTACATCATTATTGTTTCGTGCAACTCGCACTTGGCCGTTTTAGATAACAAAGTATTTTACATGTTATTCTGAAAATTTTGCTATAACTCTACGTAATATCATTGAAATCCATTCGGTAGTTCCAGCGTGATGCGTTTCAAACGGACAGACAGACAGACAAAAAAAATCCAAATAATAGGCAAGATGACTAATAATTTTTTTTGGATAAATTAATTATATTCAGATTAATTTGTAAAGGAAAAATTAGAATCACGAGCGGGGATTGAACCCACATCCATCCATCCCTCAAGCCGGGATATGCTTTACTTAAGCTACCGTGACAAGTGGTCTCATGTCCGAATTTTTCCTTCACCTTTATAACCAACTTACGGGGTTGGTAGCGCCATCTATTGAGTGATTTTAAGAATCATCCCAACCAGCATGGTCAAGTTACATCAACACAAATGCTGTACAGATAACGCCTCCCAAATCAATATTTATGATTTTTAAAGCAGTATCGCCTGCTCAGCGTAATCTACAGATTAATTTGTAAAGGAAAAATTAGAAACACGAGCTTGGATTGAACCCGCATCCATCCATCCCTCAAGCCGGGATATGCTTTACTTAAGCTACCGTGACAAGTGGTCTCATGTCCGAATTTAAAATCACTCAATAGATGGCGCTACCAACCCCGTAAGTTGGTTATAAAGGTGAAGGAAAAATTCGGACATGAGACCACTTGTCACGGTAGCTTAAGTAAAACATATCCCGGCTTGAGGGATGGATGGATGCGGGTAACGCCCAACTTTACATAGAATACAATATAACACCCAGACGCAAGAGCAAGACCCAGATGAGAGAGGCGGATAGCTTAAATTTCGAATCGAAATGTTTCCGATGGGTTGGGAATAGGGGTGCTGAACCATAGAGCCAAGCCATAGATATTCTGAGTATTGTTGATCTAGATTAGTGCAAAAGAGATAAATAGATATCGTTATCACAATAATCAAGTTGGAACATTTGGACTTATTAGCCGCGAATATTGTGTGATAACTGCTTGATAAGTTATCTTTTGCGTTATTATTATAAATATCACCTGCTGATAATTGTTTTAGTTAATTGCCTTTTTTCTTTCGTGTAGTCATTTTTTCGAAAGCAGTGAGTTTTTTTTGGCGAAAACTGTGTTTTTAGTTTCGTAAACAATGTTTTTGTCTGAAAGTGAGATGCAAGACTCTTAAAAGTTTAATGTGCTAAAAATTATATGAAAGGTCTAGTAATATTTATAGTTTATATTCATAACTTGACACAAACAAAGTTCGAAATGCCTAGGCAAACCTACCATTTTTTTTTCATTGTCTATGTCTATTAAATTGATGATATTTTTCTAGGGTACAGTTGAGTTGATCATTTATAGTGTATTTGTTATCTGTGACAAATTGACAATGAATGAAGAAAAAGTAAAGGACAATTCAGTTACGGCGAATAATACAAACATGTATAAGCCTGTAAGTAATGTTTTAGACATTTTATTGAATGCTAGCTGCCCACGACTCACGCATATCGTGAATCGACTTCCGGTTACGATATTGTAGCGAGAAATTATTATTAAATTACATTGTTTTCTGTATGTATGTATGTGTGTGTGTACCTACTGGTACCAACTTGTGTGTAATCAAAAATAATTAGCTTATTCGATGGAGTTCCTTGCTTGCAGATATTTCAGGGATAATTTTAGTGTCGTATTTCGGGGAAAACCACTAATATTTCATGATGTAATTATGTGTTACATGAAAAGTTCATAAAACTTAACCCATATGCGTTAAGTACGTTTGGGGTTATTGTACTGCAGAATAGACTGATAAATGAGATGGAAATACTTTTTTTTTATTATTTGATAGGCTTGCACTTGACCATTATGTCACCTGATGGTGAGTGACGATGCGGTCTAAGATGTAACGCGCTTGCCTAGAATAAATATGTGTGGACATTTCACACAGCGCCATCTAGCCCCAAACTAAGCATAGCTTGTACTATGGGAACCAGATAACTGATACAATACTTAGATACTTTTTATTTGTAACTAGCTTTTGCCCGCGGCTTCGCACGCTTGTGTTATGTTATTTTTACGTTATAGTCTAATAATAGATCATGCATTTCGTACCAAACAACAAAATCCACTAAATCTTTTCGAAGCTGAGCACAGTAAATCTGTATTAGCATAGGTATAACGCAAGCATAGCCGTGAGTGGAAGCTATTTAAGCCATTATCTAAAAATAAATGTTTTGAGTCTAATATAGATTTATAACAGTAAAAGAAGTTTCAAACAAAAAACTACAATTTTATAAGTACCTCTTCATATTACAACAAAAAGAAATCATCATCACTTCACTCAGGTCTTTAACAGAAGTTTCAGTAAGTTTTGTTTAGGTAGTAGTTACCTAAGCAGGCAGGTACCTACAGTTTAGAAAAATATGGAAGAATCACACAAGACGATCCTGTTTTGCTCAGTTTTACATATTATCCGCGCGCTTTTTGTTCCATTTACCACATTTTTTTTACCTTATTAAGTTTGGTTCCATACGAATTGAGTACCTAACTACCTACACATAGCCAGTGTCAATAATAAGTTTATAAATTGCTGGAGATATGCATTTACCTGTACGACGCGTACATAATTAATTTTCTTAATACTAATTAGAAATTACTAATACTAAACCACCACTCCTTAAAGAATCGACAGTTATAATTATTATTATGTCCACTATTTTCCACGCTGTCTCATTCCCAACATACCTACCTAGTGAGGAAAGTGAGGAAGTAGGTTAAATCGTCATTACATAATTATTACTAACACCCAAAGTTACTTACCTACTATATCTCCTTCTTGAAGTAACCGAGTAATCAATCATTTTCTGCTCCCGTGGTTTATTTAAAAGCCCACAGATCTAAAATATTTTAACTGTTAAAAACTTATTTCAACATGCAAGAAGAAGAAGAAGAAGAACAAATCAAAAAGGAACGAACGTTACGCGCCATGTTGTTAATTCGAGGATACAATTTTATTGCCATAATGAATACCTACATATTAATTATTATATCTAAGTACCTACCCTTTTTAAACATTTTTCATCAAATATTTCGTATCATTGGCTAAATACAAATAATAGCACCTCCGGCTTACTTTAATGCCAAAATAAAAAAGGTTTAAAATGCGTAGCAATGATAAAGGTATATAACTTAAGTAGCTATAAGTACTACAGGGGGTCTAGCAAAGATACCAACCACTAACGCTAACGCCAAAAGCCAAGTCCGAAACTGTATTGAAATGACATTCGCTGTGGAAAAGTTTAAAGCGATTTCCGAAATGTCATCCTAGTACATTTTGGAGTTAGCGTTTGGCGTTAGCGTTAGTGGTTGGTTTCTTTGCTAGACCCCCAGGTACCTTAAAACTTCCTTGGGGTTGATCAAGAATGTAGCAGTAGCGCAAAAATAATTTTATCTACCTAATTGGAATGGTAACGTGTAGTAAGTTCATGTAAATAATACATTTTACCAGATCGCCAATAAAGAACATTACTCCCGCCAAAACCCTATAAATCGAAAACATGATTAAAAATGTAAGCTTCAATATTGACTAAGTATGATAATCGCATGAAGCCTTATGAATAATTATAAAAAGTCAAGTACCTACCCTTTTAAACAGTTTTCATAAAATACTTACTATCATTGGCTAAATACAAATTTTGTCTAATGCCAAAATAAAAAAGGGTTTGCGTAGCAAAAGCAAGGGTCAATGGGCACAGATTACTGAATATGTTACTACTAAAGGTTAAGCTATAGGTACTATAAATACAATTTTAAATACTTATTACGAATGGTAACGCGTAGTAGATTTTTGAAAACTAA
This sequence comes from Ennomos erosarius, assembly GCA_963580505.1. Taxonomy (NCBI): domain Eukaryota; kingdom Metazoa; phylum Arthropoda; class Insecta; order Lepidoptera; family Geometridae; genus Ennomos; species Ennomos erosarius. The sequence continues at coordinate 5,480,431 of OY757005.1, read as the reverse complement.
TACATAATATCGCCAATAAAGAATTTTGCCCTCTCCAGAACCCAATAAATCGAAAACATGAATAATAATTTAGTTATGTTTCAATATTGGCTAAATATGATATCGCGTGAAGCCTTAAAACTTATAAAAAAAGTCTAAGAAGTTTTTAGTTTTCTAAATTCCTTGTTCTCTGTGTCGTGCTCATATTCAAGAAGGTTCTCATACCTATCCTCTTTTTTAGTTCAGACCACAGATTAACGAATAAACTTATCTATATGTAAATACATATGATTTTTTTGGGTATAGGTACTTACATAATGAACATATTTTTTTTCTCTAATCTGCATTGCATCGAGCGCAGACGAAGTTATCGGGCGTTGTATTTCGCCGTAGCCCGAAAAGTGTGATACACTGCCGGTAATGCAGACGCACCAATTGTTATTTACTGTTGTAAAACATGCATTAAATTACTTCCTTATTGCTTAGTGCAGTGGGGATTGTTCAGAATGAAATACAAAAATATAGGAGTTCCGTACTCAAAGAGTAAATCCTTATTACTTAACCTCCGCTGTCCGTCTGTCTGTCGGTCTGTCCACCAGGATGTACTCATGAATCGTGATAGTTAGACTGTTGAATTTTTCACAGATGATATATTTCTGTTGCCACTATAATAACCGTGGTCCGTATTCAAAAGATAATCAGATAAATAAAAAAAATTGGTTTTACTTCATATTGATAAGGAATTATAAATTAAAACTATTACAATTTATTTTTGTCATCACAAATAATACTCTCACAGTTTGTTAACCATATTTATTCGCCGACATGCAATATAACGCTACTGCTTCCTCCATTTTATTTAGCCCACGTCGGTCGCGCAGTAGGCAAACAAATTGACTGTGTGTCCAGGTTGGGGCGCTACAAAAACGTCGAGGATAGTCAACAGAAATGTTTTTGCGCGCCAACTCAACAGCGAAGGTTCGGGCGTATATGAAGCCGTGCCATAATAGGAACAGTTTTTTTCTTTAATCTGTGCATCCGGATAAACCCGAGATAAAATTACCGTCAGTAGCAGTATAGCAGAGTAACATTTTTTTCTTTCATCTATGGTTAGTAGCCAAGACTTGACACTGACTAAATACCTACACTATATGTGGAGCCAAAATATAAGACAAAAAACTTACCTTGAGGCCTTGAAGAAGCCATCTTGTTAAAATCCCGTTCCGTTTCATAATGAAATCTTAATCATTTTCACAAAAAAAAATTAACGATATATAAAATTTAATATATCCTATGTTTTGCGCCGGGTTTTTCTAAGCTTATTAGTGAAAACCGCATGAAAATCCGTTCAGTATTTTCGGACTTGTGCCGTAACAAACAAACAAACAAACAAACAAACAAACAAACAGACAAAATGTCTAAAAAGTAGCTTAACGTGATCAGCGAAAAATTTTAAGCCAACCTGTGTCATTTTTTTTCGATATCTTGCATTTACAGATTTTTTTATCTCTACAGTTTTATTATATGTATAGAATACATACATAGAATACAATATAACACCCAGACGTAGAACAAACATCTATGTTCATCACACAAATGTTTGTCCCGGGTAGGAATCGAACCCACAGCCCTCAGTTCAGAAGGCAGGGATACTACCAACTGAGCTATCGGGCCCGTCAAATGAAGACTTCATGAAACTCCAAAAAAAAATTATGGGCTCCTATATTTGCCGTTCCTCTATCTCGCTCGTGCATTTCAATATTTTTGAAGATATTCTATAACTGAATGTACCTACCTACAAAAAATGTGGCGAAAATATTCTCTAATGAATTACAAATGTTCAACAAAACCATCATATTACTGTAAATAAGTTTTCCTATTTTAAATCCAAAGTCGGTTCATCGTTACTACAAAGAAAGTTTTAGACACTCAATGTACATAGTAGGTCAATGTAATTGTTTTTATTCATGCGTTTTGTTAAAATGTATAAGGTCAGACGATGTCACCTTGTATAAACTGATTCTTTGCATTCCAGTCACTTGCTGGCGCCATTTATTAATTAAAAAGTACAGAACAACAAAAAATCCATAAGTCATCGTCCCCAGTTGATAATATCCCACAGAGCAGGTTATTACGCTCGGGTAGGGATGCGACTTGCGAGGCATCTTTTTTTTCGTGCTCTGTGTGATTTTCTTTCGGTGGTTTACGAAACTGGATTTTCGTATCTCATCGCCGTGGAAGCATTCTTTTTATTAGTTACGTATGTAATTAGATTCTAAAATTAATTATTACAAATTCATTTAGTAAGTTTTTACGTATTGTAAAAAACGCAGGGGCGGCTTTGTGGCGAGCCGTCGGTGAGTGGCGACACCGCGTACCCTGATTCCAAGGGGCTAAATGAGACCCCTGACCGCCGGCTTGCCTTAACCGGCTGTCGGTGGAAGTCGTAAGAGCAAAGAACCTAAGCTCCAGGGTGGAAGTGTTAAAGGGCATAACGCCGCGAGTAGCGTCCAGTGAAAGTGCAGCACACCTCTCGACACCCTAAGCCACCCACACCAATGTTCCTTCCTCGGCACCAATATGCGGTAGCCACTACAGGAGGCCCATTTAGTGGGTGGCAAGTCATCGCCTGCCTCGAACGTTTTGATATGAGACAGAATTGGCAGGTGCCGTTTTCTCATTCCATAACCCAATGTCACCATTCATCAAAAGTTCACCACAATGGCCCAGTCCCTTGTCAGTTAAAACAATTAATATTATATTCAAAGGTGCCTCTTGGTGTTAGCCTCTGCCCCACCAATGCCTTCCAAATGTCCTGGTTAGACCCGAGAGGAAGAGAAGAAATAATAATAATATTGGTGAAGAGCAAAAAAAAAAACATATTGAATTCGTTTCATCTATTTGGGATGCTGTACAGAGGCAGACAGTCATCAAATAGTAGTTATTCCTATTTTTTTGTATTTCCAAGTGTATCTCTGCTCTTCCCTTTGGAGGGTCAAACGGGACAAAAAGTTTTATCGGGCTTTCTCTTTAAAACTGTGGATAACCCAGCTTTCCCCTTTCTCCTTTATTCCCATTTGTAGGATAGGTAGGGTTTATTCCCATCTGTAAGGATAGAAAAAAAAGAAAGAAAGAAAATACATTTATTCAGGACATCACACAACACTACATTACAATACACAATAAAAATAACATAAGTAAATAGAAAAATCGAACATACAATATTGACACATATTTGTACTTAAAATGTAATATTGTGTGATGTCATGACTAGGTCCCGACTCAGCATGCAAATAAGGTCATGAAATGACCTTATAACTGATTTTCAGTCAGAACCTATCACATCACGAACCCCTGAGAAAAAAGACAGACTTAACACCTAGGTAGGTAGGTTTCATTCCCATTGGTCCCTTTAAGCCTTACAGGACAACCGGGAATGCTCCCGTATTTTTACGTCGAGGGCTAAATAACTTATTTATTAATTTGACTGTTTATTCATCGATCGTTTGGTCTGTCCCTTTAATCCTGAGAGGATGGGTAGGTTTTATTCCCATTTGATCCTTTAAGCCTTCCAGGACACCCGGGAATGCTCCCGTATTTTGCCCCGCGGTCAAATATGCAACTATTTTGTTAATTTGACCGTTAATTCATCGATCAATTCAGTTTACGCATTCATAAATGAATATACCTGTTTTAAGTAATTAAGACATGCGTAATATACATGTATATTGTTGACTTTGAACCGAAACTTGATTTTAGAATACCGCAAAAAGAGTTGAAAGTCCCACACAATCAGTTTTGACGTTGCTTCTTTAGTCTTTAGTTAATTATACTATTACCGTCTTACCACAAAAATAATTTTAAACATCGCTTAGATACATGTTTAGTTAGACAGCTAGTCTAAAAGTTAAATGCTCCTTAAACGGATGTTTTATTTTTGTCACTACAAAACTATGTTTATACCGTGTTTACTTAAACACTGTCTAACTCGATCCACATTTTTTAAATAAGGTGACATAATATGAATCGTTTCATTCCGCGCAGAACTCATTTTGTAAATCCAATACATGTTAGCGTCATAGCTGTGACCATAGAAAAAACGGAACGTTATTAGCGTGAAGTTTGACTGTGTGTGTTATGGTGACAGCGACAGTTAAACACCTCTCAAACTAAGGGTTGAGTATGTTTAAATTTTAGCACGTGTTTAACGCCCGTCTATCTTAAACGAGTGTTAGGCGCGGATTTGTGGTATGGAATTCATGAAACAACTGTTCAACAAGTGTTTAAGGCGCGTCTAAATCTTAAGTGGTAAGACGGTTTATATTTATTATTTTAACAACGAAACGCGTTTTTGTTTTTATACGTAAGTGATCCGACATAGAACCAAAGTCAACATAGCGCAGAGGATTAGTAAGCTGAAGTGGCAATGGGCTGGCCACATTTCGCGAAGAACTGACAACCGATGGGGAAGAAAGGTTCTCGAGTGGCGACCACGAATCGGAAGATGCAGCGTAGGCCGGCCCCCCACTCGGTGGACCAACGACCTGGTGAAAGCCGCGGGGACCCGATGGAGGCAGGAGGCGAGTAGCCGGTTAAAGTGGCGTTCCCTGGGGGAGGCCTATGTTCAGCAGTCGACGTCTTCAGGCTGTTAATGATGATGATGATGATAATGATGTCCAGCAGTAGACGAGAATAGGCTGGTGATGATGATGATGAAAAAATCATTCCGAAAAAAAAGCCAAAATCAATCTATCTGTATTTTACCCTTTGTGTACGGAACCCTAAGTAAACCCTAAAGTATGAAATAACACAATGGCTAAAACAAACTGACTCGGCAGTTAAAATATACGGTCTACAGCAGGCATGTCAAACTTGCGGCCCTCAATGCGTTTGTTTGCGGCCTGATCCACTTTTAAGTAAAGCCTCCTTTCAGGAAAACAACAAGTAAATGCCGATAATATTTATTTATTTTTATTTATTTATTTATTGCTAGGAAGGCCAACAGCTTATCTTACATAATAGTTCTTTAAATATGCACTAGGAAGCCAATTAGAGGCCCTCACGTCTAGCAAACTTCAGGCAGAATTCGAAATGTTTCAAGATTTTAAGCTCCAAAGAGATAATTCTTGGTTTTTTATATGCGTTTCTCTAAAGACATCGACGGAGTTCCTCGCTTGCAGATGGATGGCATGAAATTAAACTTGAAATATTTTTTTTTTGTATTTTTTTTTCGGCCCATTTTTCTACGGTCCATTAAGCATGCGGCCCAACAAACTTTCAATTTGACATGCTTGGTCTACGTGACGACAAACAGTGTCGAAGGTCGTCCATCGGACCATACATAATTATTAAAATAACCAGACATTTGCAGATATTTTTTTCTATTATCGGTCACCGTGGAAAAAATGTATGAAACCTATGTTATGAATTGTAACCAAAACCTCAAGTAGGCAGCGTTTCAGCCACTGTCTGAGAAAACGGGTCCTGAGGTTCTGACAGACAGACAGACGGTTGGACAGATATACAACAAAGTGTGAGCCAGCGTGTAATGCTACATGTATGTATATATCATAATATATTACCTGGTTTCTATTATTCATTCACAACTTTCACATCACAGCACTTGACAGTCCTTTTCACAGTAATTTAAGCACAAAAAAACTTGATTTTTCTCAAAAATTTTACATCACTTTATCGATTTTGCGCGCGGGTCACGGGCCCGATTTCTAGACACGACTGCTCGGATGGCAGTTGTTTTGAAACTGTTTTTTTTGTTTCGAATTTAGTTTCTCTTCAAATTCATATTTTTCTTTTTCTACTGTCAATTTCAGTGAGGTATTTTATAGTTTGGCCATGATTGTATGTATTTTGACTCTAGATTTATTTTTTTTACTATTCTGTATTCAAAATTTTGAAAACTGCAAAAATCTAGAACCTTGGAATGCTAGCGAGGTTTCTTTAGAAAAGCTGTCGCTATGGAATGGCAGTCTCAATTTACTCCTCGAACGAGGAACACTAAATTGATATAAGGCCATTCCCGGGCCAGGCAAGGCCCGGGAACTCAAGAACGCCTTCAAAAACCATCTTTGGCTATCCAACACCAAAATTGTGAAGTGAATCTCCATCTACGTCAATCGCTGCGCCACGACATATCCATTGTCAAATCGCCGATCGCCGAGCTACATCCGCTACAGCCAGTCGCGAAACTACGACGAATCTATCGCCGAGAGCTGATCGCCGAAACTACATCTGTTGTCACCGTCGGCCGCCGTATCTACCACGACGAATCTATCGCCGAGCGTCAACCAGTGAGACGACCGGCTTGCCTTTTTCAAACATTGAGTGGCAATATAACTTCATCACCATGTTCCGGCCCGTCGTCCGTCAAAGCTTTGACGACTAATACCTGCGTGTCTCCTGCTGCTGCATCTTGAATCTGAGCTGCGTAATAATACTTCATCGACGGTGGAAGGACGAGAATCTTCTTCTGGATCCAGAAGCTAATAACTGAATGAGCTAGCCGCTGAACTCTGGAAGTCGGACAAACTAAAGGCAACGAATTCCTCAGTCTCTATAACGACAGTGGGCCTTGTTTGAATAAAGACCCGGAAGTGGGCCTTGTTTGTTTGAAGACCCGGAAGTGGGCCTCGTTGAAGACCGGAAGCGGGCTTTGTTTATCTGAAGACCCGGAAGTGGGCCTTGTTTGGATCCAATAACATTCTAATTCTACCGTGATAACTTGTAGGCCGTAAACAACTTAAATTTCGCGTTCTTCCGCATCATCTAGAGACTCTTTTTTTTTGCTTTCTACAAAGCTTGTAAAATTTACGAAAATAAATATCTGTTACCAATTCCTTTTTTTCTCTTCAGCTCTTAGGATCCTGTCAACCTAGGCACTGTTTAGGTAGGGGAGGAGCTGCTCATTAACTTGTAGCGTTCCATTCTACCTTTTTCACGAAAGGAACGGATGTAACGTGACAGTTTGGCGCCCAACTAAAATGAACCCTCTAAAACATTCTTCTAAATTCTAAAATAATACTTACTCAAGTAGGCTAAAATTTGATATTGACTTTTGGCTCTAACGTAATATCTTAGGTACTTGCTTAATTTATTTTTATACAGGCAGGACACGCGGAACATCACACTTACATTCTACAACACTGGCATAGTACTTAATACTTAAACGAACTTAAACTTGACTTGATTTTATCCTTGACTATTGACTTCAACTTGTGACTATGGCGAGACCCATTAAATACTCGTTTCTAAACAAACTTGAACTGGAATATGAAGTGACTATCAGAGGTGAAAAACCAGCTGACACTTTGACAACTCTTAAGGAGCAGCTGGCAAAATTGAGTCACATTCAACCTGAGGACATAAAATCTTCTCCAATACCTCTCAAACATGACCTCTCCCAAGCAGAGATCACGTTTAATTACGTCGAGGGTAAAATCTCGCACCTCGAAGCCACGGATGATAAAAGTAACCTGAGGAAAGTTGAATCTTTCGTAAATCATCTTCATTATCGCCTCGAACGCTTTAACGCCGTTCCACCATTTGTTGAGTCATGCTCAAACATACGATCTCGCTTCTTCACGCTCCAAAAACGGTTTGAAGTCTTAACTTCAGATTATGCAGGATCTTCTGAAGAAGTGTTAGTTGACATTCACAATCCTTGTCCTCAGACTCAGCCTAGCCCTCCCTCGATTTATCAATTACTACCTATGACTGGAACCAATCAAACTTTGGAAGTACTGAGTACTCCTCAACCCACTTTACCTTCAAGCATTCTGACTAGTATACCACTGGCTTCCGAGTCTGTACAAAACTATCACACTTCGGATAATTTTGTGAAGGAGCTCAAAACGTTTTCTTTCAATGGAAAATCGTGCCCTAGATCATTTCTTCAAAGATTGGACGAGTTTAGGATTTCTCGAAACATTCCGGAAGGTATGCTTTGCAAGCACGCCTTTGAGATTTTCACAGGTGATGCCCTTCATTGGTTTCGTTTTCAGTATAATCGAAATCCTACCTTATCGTGGAAAGATATTTGCACATTGCTGATTCGAGATTTTGGTATACATGATTACGACTATAAGCTGTTGGAAGCTATAAGGAATAGAACGCAAGGAGCAACTGAGACCATTATCGTTTACGTCTCAATTATGTTCGGTATGTTTGCTCGTCTTTCAAAGAAACTTAGCGAGAGCGAACAATTAGAGATTTTACTCCATAATATAAGACCGTGCTATTCAGTTTTTGTTGCACTTAAAGATATTAAAACGGTAGATTCTTTAATTTCTACTTGTCAAAGTTACGAACGCATTTCTGAACGAGACAAAAATTTTCATGAGCCTAGATCTGAAGACACTTCTTGTGCTGCTGAATTTGCCTATCTTCCTTCATTTTCTAAAGCTTCACTTCCTAAAGCGTCTCCAAACGTAAGGTACACTAATGCAGTGCAGGAAGATAAACATCCACGCTCGTCATCTCAAACTAATGACATTTCTAAAGAAGAATTCTGTTATCGCTGTCGTATCACAGGCCATTCTTTACAAACTTGTACTAAGCCTAGATACCTCATTTGTTTTAAATGTGGTCGTAAAGGCGTGAGAATCAGCGAATGTCCAAAATGTGCTCCATCAAATCAACAAAAAAACTAGCTGACGACTTGAATGGTTTCACTAAATCACATAACAATAATTTTGATCTTAACGACTGGAATCAATGGTTAAATACTATTCGAAATTTTATGTTTTGCTACAAAACAACTTCTGTTTTCTACGACAAAGAAAAAGACTTTAACAGACCTTTTATTAACGTGTCTATAAACAATATACCTTTTTCCGGTCTTTTAGATAGTGGAAGTTGTATAACTATTTTAGGTAATAACTCTCATAAAGATATCCAAAAGTTAGGCTTTAAACTATTCAAGTCTCCAACTCAAGTTATGGTTGCTAATAAACAAAAAGCAATGTCTTCTGGTTATTTTCATTTGCCATTGAGATTTCATAATCAGACACATGTTATCAAAGCTTATGTTTTCCCTGATATTTATCCTTCTTTGATACTTGGGTGGGATTTCTGGAAAGAATTCGAACTCTGCCCAAAGATACTTTCTCTTGAACTCAATCTCGAATCTAAAGATCATACAACTTGTGCTGTTGAAAATCAAATATCAACATTTGATCATCTGTCTGGGAATCAAGTAGAAATTGCTAATGACATAATCAAGCGTTTCAAAAGTATTTCTTTTGAACAACGAGGTAAATTAGGCCGTACTAGTTTAGTTAGTCATCGGATCAATACTGGTGATGCTTTACCTATAAAACAACGTTGTTATCGTCTCTCTCCAGAAAAGCAAAAAGCACTCATCAATGAGGTCGATAAAATGCTAGAATTAAAAGTTATAGAAAAATGTGAGAGTCCTTGGTTATCTCCAGTACTTATCACTCCAAAAAAGAACGGAGAATGGCGTTTCTGCGTCGACAGCAGAAAGCTGAATGCAATTACTCGTAAAGATGCCTACAGCCTCCCTTTTGTTTCTGAGATACTAGATAACCTCAAAAATGCTAAATATTTGTCTAGTATCGATATAGCAAAGGCTTTTTGGGAAATTCCATTACATCCCAAAGACAGAGATAAAACTGGTTTTTACGTACCTGGTAGAGGAATGTATAGATTCACTGTTATGCCCTTCGGATTGACAAACGCTCCAGCAACTCAACAAAGACTCATGGACAGTTTATTCACTCCAGAGTTTGAGAATAAAGTGTTCTGTTACTTAGATGACATAATAATCATAGGTGCGACATTTGAGGAACATATTTCACTCCTACTTAAAGTTCATCAGAAACTTTCTTATGCTGGTCTAACCATTAACTTTGAAAAGAGTCAATTCTTTCGCAAAGAACTGAAATATCTTGGCTACATAGTATCTTGGCTTTGTAGAAAGCAAAAAAAAAGAGTCTCTAGATGATGCGGAAGAACGCGAAATTTAAGTTGTTTACGGCCTACAAGTTATCACGGTAGAATTAGAATGTTATTGGATCCAAACAAGGCCCACTTCCGGGTCTTCAGATAAACAAAGCCCGCTTCCGGTCTTCAACGAGGCCCACTTCCGGGTCTTCAAACAAACAAGGCCCACTTCCGGGTCTTTATTCAAACAAGGCCCACTGTCGTTATAGAGACTGAGGAATTCGTTGCCTTTAGTTTGTCCGACTTCCAGAGTTCAGCGGCTAGCTCATTCAGTTATTAGCTTCTGGATCCAGAAGAAGATTCTCGTCCTTCCACCGTCGATGAAGTATTATTACGCAGCTCAGATTCAAGATGCAGCAGCAGGAGACACGCAGGTATTAGTCGTCAAAGCTTTGACGGACGACGGGCCGGAACATGGTGATGAAGTTATATTGCCACTCAATGTTTGAAAAAGGCAAGCCGGTCGTCTCACTGGTTGACGCTCGGCGATAGATTCGTCGTGGTAGATACGGCGGCCGACGGTGACAACAGATGTAGTTTCGGCGATCAGCTCTCGGCGATAGATTCGTCGTAGTTTCGCGACTGGCTGTAGCGGATGTAGCTCGGCGATCGGCGATTTGACAATGGATATGTCGTGGCGCAGCGATTGACGTAGATGGAGATTCACTTCACAATTTTGGTGTTGGATAGCCAAAGATGGTTTTTGAAGGCGTTCTTGAGTTCCCGGGCCTTGCCTGGCCCGGGAATGGCCTTATATCAATTTAGTGTTCCTCGTTCGAGGAGTAAATTGAGACTGCCATTCCATAGCGACAGCTTTTCTAAAGAAACCTCGCTAGCATTCCAAGGTTCTAGATTTTTGCAGTTTTCAAAATTTTGAATACAGAATAGTAAAAAAAATAAATCTAGAGTCAAAATACATACAATCATGGCCAAACTATAAAATACCTCACTGACAGTAGAAAAAGAAAAATATGAATTTGAAGAGAAACTAAATTCGAAACAAAAAAAACAGTTTCAAAACAACTGCCATCCGAGCAGTCGTGTCTAGAAATCGGGCCCGTGACCCGCGCGCAAAATCGATAAAGTGATGTAAAATTTTTGAGAAAAATCAAGTTTTTTTGTGCTTAAATTACTGTGAAAAGGACTGTCAAGTGCTGTGATGTGAAAGTTGTGAATGAATAATAGAAACCAGGTAATATATTATGATATATACATACATGTAGCATTACATATTTCCCCCACGACCCCAGAAAATTTTCAACTCCATTGAAAATTTTGAAGGTTAGGAATAAAACCTTGCTCTTTCATACTTAAATCTTGCACTTCTTCTTTTACTCGCTCACAAACATACTTAGGGGATATGGTTCACATATTTGATGACGCATACTCCACAAGGAACTATTCATTATACATAACGAAGGCTTATTTTTTTTAATTAGGTGTCGTTATCCGCACCTTTTTGAAAACCCGAGTAAAGATAATAAGTATTTACAATTAAGAAAATGTACAACACAAAGGCTTATTTAACGAGTTGTGTACCGCTCTTTAAGAATATTACACACACCCTTGGGTATTGAAGACGTCAAGGAAATTAATATTCAAGAACCTTGTATTTAAGAAATTGCAAGGAAATTAAGATTAGAGTAACAACATGTGCAACTAAGAAAGTATAAAAAAAAATGAGTAAACACAATGGCTTCTTACCCACACGACTCGTGTTATAAGATAAAACAAAAAGAGTGAAAAAAAAATAACGTTTGTAAAATGGATTTAAAAAAATAAGCCGAAAGGGTCTAGTTTCCTTGTACAATACAAAAATAATATACGCTAAAGCTATTTACAGAATAAGTATACAATTTAGAGAAAAAAACAGAATACAACCGCTACACTATTTACACTTTAAAATCTTTTACATGCCACTTTCCTCTTAAGCCGTTAGGATCCTCTAAAATAAAGACGAGAGGTGAGAGCTTCTCAACAACTGTGCATTTGACATATTTGGGAGCCAACTTTGAACTGAAATATGCACCAGCGTTACTCTGGACGTAATTTTTACGCCAAACTGTGTCGCCAACGTTGAACTCTTTAAAGGTGTGTCTCGTGTTGTAATGAGCAGCATTTTTTGTGTGTGCAGTGTGTAATGCAACCTGTACTTTATCGAAGATGTTAGATAATAATCCTAAATTAGCGGCGTAGATGTCACGAGGAAGAAAAATGAAATTATCAAGGTTGGAGCAGTTAGTGTATAGTGAACCACATGGTATGGTTTCACGTCCAAAGACCAGAAAGGATGGAGAAAACCCAGTTGTAGAATTTACAGAACTGTTGAGTGCATATTGGATTTTCTGCAAATGTTTGTCCCATGAACGGTGATCATCTCCGACCAACTGTGAAAGTGCGGTGATAATTGTTCTATTATACCGTTCTGTGGGGTTTACTTGAGGGCAGTATCGAGGTGAATAAAATATAAAAGGAATTTTATACTTATTCAGAAAACTTTGAAACTCATTAGATTGAAATTGTGAACCATTGTCCATGATGATGGTTTGTGGCACACCGTGTACCAGAAACACATTATTTTCCAAATACATGATGATATTTGAAGATGTAGCGCGCTTGATAGGGAAAATAAGGCAATACTTTGAAAAAGAACATGTAACCACTAGTATGAATTGATTACGTTGTCTTGTGAGTGGAAAAGGGCCCATTAGATCTAATGAGAGGCTTTGAAAAGGTCTTGAACAAATTTTTGGTTTACCCATAGGACCATATGGAGAATGATTCGAATGCTTATAAGAGAGGCATGTTTCACAAGAAGAACACATTTTAGCCACATCTTTAAACATACCAGACCAATAGTATCTTAAAGAAAGCTTCTTGTATGTTTTGAAAATGCCAGTATGGGGATTACTTTCTGAGTCACCATGGCAAGTTTTGATGAGATTCATTCTCTCAGAGGGAAGTGGAACTTCTTTCCAAGCAAAATCTTCATTTAGATAATCAGGTGAGTTATTAAAACGGTATAAATTATTGTTGAGAATTTTGTAATTTGGATAAGCATCAGGATTATCTCGACAGTTAGTAAAAAGTCTATTATATAGTTCCAATTGTGATGCATTGTCTCTAGATATGGGTTCAACACCACCAATAATAGCAGTATCGGGTATTTTATGACGCGACAGAAGGTCTGGGACAACATTTTCTTTTCCTTTTTTATGTTTTAGGTCGAAGTTAAAACAAGACAGACGAAGACTCCATCGTGCCAATCTGCCAGAAGGATTAGACAAATTTTGGAACCACTTTAATGCTGCATGGTCAGTGTATACTGTAAATCGTTTACCGTTATCAAGATAACAACGCCAATGCTCAAGTGCAGTAATGACAGCTAAAGTCTCACGTTCTGTAGTTGAATAATTCTGCTCATGCTTGTTTAGAGATCTACTCATATATGCAATAACAACTTCTTTATTGTCTTTTTCCTGAGTCAGCATAGCACCTATCCCAAAGTTAGAAGCGTCGCAGTGAACGGAAAATGGATAGTCAAAGTCAGGGCAAGATAGTATTGGTGTTGTAGTCAAGCATTCTTTTAATTTAGCAAAAGCAGAGTCAGCCTCAGCATTCCAGACAAATTTTTTTGGAGATTTTTTTCCAGATGACGTTAATTTACAGAGTGGTGAAGCAATAGTACTGAAATTAGGTATGAATCGGCGAAACCAACTGCACGTACCTAAAAATTTTCTTACTTCTTTTTTAGAGGTAGGAGCAGCGTAAGCTAGAATCGCTTCAATTTTACTGGGATCAGCCCGCAATCCTTGCTCATCTACTATGTAGCCAAGATATTTCAGTTCTTTGCGAAAGAATTGACTCTTTTTGATGATTCTTATGTTGTTTTTAGAAGGGACCGCAATTATGAACGTACCGCACAGACGCTCGGGGGTGGGGTTATTATTGCGATAAAGCGGGATCTTGCCGCTGTTGCTAACTCGGATTGGTGCTCGTCCGCTGAGGATATTTGGCTGACTGTTACTTTGCCTGGGAGTCGTGTTATATCAAAACAATTACATATTTGTTGTATTTATCTTTGCAATCAAGCTCAGGGCTTCAGTGCGACATCGCAGTTGGGATTTTTTACCGATAAATTGCAGGACATTTATACACAGCACTCATCAGACTCGTTCCTTATAGTGGGTGATTTTAATCTCCCTTCTATTAAATGGTCTCAGCAGCAAGCTGGCCAATCTGGACTCGCAGCATCAGCCGTATCGGGTGATATACTTAGAACATTTATTGATACTTTAATTTTATGCAATTTGTCGCAATTAAATTTTATTGAGAATCAGAATAATCGAATTCTTGACTTAGTTTTATCTAACTTGGCATTAAATATAAACAGCTGTGTTGACCCACTTGTCCCCGAGGACGTGCACCATCCTTCATTACTAATCGAGCTGGATCTCTCCGTTCAGAAATGTTGCACTAATAAACCAAGGCTGAAATATTATTATGAATCCGGTGACTACTCTAACTTATGTAAAGATCTTGATAAAATCGACTGGCAACACAATTTAAATATAAATTCGATTGACGGAGCTCTTGATTTCTTTTATAAGATCTTATATAAATTGCGTGATATTTATGTTCCTCATAAGACAGTGTCTGTAAGTAGCAGGCAACCTCCCTGGTTCACCGCAGGTCTTAAGAAAATACTTAGCGAGAAATATAAGCATATCCGCAAGTATAGACAATACGGGAATAGGTCTGATTACGTTTCTTTCTGCACACTGCGGGACCGTGCGAGAGTGTATGAGAAAGAGTGTTATAACTCGTACATCACTAGGATTGAAACCTCAATTTCTCACTCACCCAAAGCATTCTGGTCTTTTGTTAAAACTAAGACTTCCAACTCAACTTTTCCTTCTACTATGACGTATGGCAATGACACTGCAAACACTGGTGAGGGTCTTTGTGAATTGTTTTCTAGGTTTTTCAAATCAACCTTCCTGCAATCGACTGGTAATAGGCCTTCAACTTCCACTTGCCGCGTGGCTCATCGTACGGATAATCCAGTGAGCATTGGTTCCATTGAAATCTCATTGGAAGTTTTGGAGAAACTGTTAAAGTCAGTTGACACCAATAAGTCAGCAGGGTCGGACGACCTTCCACCCATTTTTATTGTTAAATGCTCGCGAAGTCTTGTTCTTCCGCTTGGTATGATTTACACCAGGTCAATTCGAGAGGGCGTTGTTCCGCGCGTGTGGAAATCTGCTTTAGTGTCGCCTATACATAAGAAAGGGTCTAAATCACAAGTCGAGAACTACCGCCCTATATCGAAACTATGTATTTTTGCCAAATTGCTTGAGAGGATAGTCTATGCACAAACTTACGCAGCTTTAAAACCAATATTTATAGAGGACCAGCATGGATTTCTTAAAGGGCGTTCCACAACCTCCAATCTACTTCTCGCAAATGAATTTATAGTGGACCAAATGGCGTCGGGGCTCCAGGTAGATGGCATATTTACAGATTATAGTAAGGCGTTCGACAAGTTAGATCACTCGTTACTCTTAATTAAATTACAGTCGGCAGGTATACACGGTGATCTTTTTAGATGGTACTCCTCCTACATAGAATGTCGATCTCAAGCGGTGGTTCTCAATGGGTTTAGGTCATCTTGGACTGATATAACATCTGGAGTCCCCCAGGGGTCGTTACTGGGACCACTGCTCTTTGTTATTTTTATTAATGATGTTAACTCCTGTTTTTTGCACTCAAAATTCTATTTGTTTGCAGATGATATGAAAATTCTTAAACCAATCAGTAGTCTTGTTGATACGATTAAACTTCAGGAAGATCTCGTTAGATTTAGTGATTATTGCCTAACAAATAAACTAGACCTCAATGTTGATAAATGTTATACGCTTACCTTCTCTAGGAAAAGGAACACTATTCATACAAATTATTACTTAAAAGGTAGAATATTAAGCCGAGTAGAAATCATGAGAGATTTGGGTGTGCTGCAGGATTCTAAGCTAATGTATATTCAGCATATAGATAACATCGTCACAAGATCTTTGCAAGCCCTTGGGTTTATCATGAGAGTATCTACACCATTCAATAGTATCAAAACGTTAAAGATTCTGTACTGTGCGTACGTCCGCAGTATCCTAGAGTACTGCTCTCAGGTGTGGAACCCACACTATGAGTGCCATATTTTGCGTATAGAAAGAGTACAGCGGAAGTTTCTAAAATTTTTGCAATTTCGCTCAAAAACATTTGACATCAGTTATGAGCAGCGCTGCAGACGGCATCATTTTCTGCCACTTAAGACAAGGCGGACTATAGCAGATGTGACATACTATTTGAATATCTTAAATAATAAAGTTGATAGTTCTGAGTTACTTAACAAAATTTCCCTTCGTACTCCAACATTTAATTCACGCCATACGCCACTTCTTTCTGTTCCGTTAGCCAGGACAAATTACATGCAAAATACTTTCTTCTGGAGAACATCTTCATTTCTTAATGACTATTTAAAGACTAATAGTGATATTGACGTTTTCTTTGATGGGGTGCGTTCTATAAGGCAAAAACTGGCAGCTGATTTCTTCGGTTCTCAAACTTAGATGTCAAGCTTAGATGTACTGTTTCATTTAATTACACTATCGGTAGGTTTATTTATCTGCTTCATGTTGACTTCTCTAGCTATCTACTACGGATTTCTTTTATATGATTTTTCTATAGGTGGAAACTTGTAATTGGCCTAGTTTATTTTCTATAACTATGTTACGTTCTATTGTTTATTTGGCTGTAAGTTTTCCTATGATGAAATAAATAAATAAATAAATAAATAAATAAATAAAAGCTTGTAAAATTTACGAAAATAAATATCTGTTACCAATTCCTTTTTTTCTCTTCAGCTCTTAGGATCCTGTCAACCTAGGCACTGTTTAGGTAGGGGAGGAGCTGCTCATTAACTTGTAGCGTTCCATTCTACCTTTTTCACGAAAGGAACGGATGTAACGTGACAAGCGGGAGGAAACAGGCGCACTGTGATCGGAACATAGATTTATATATATCAGGATATGCCCGAAGGAACATTTTATTTTGTCAAAATGGCGTGGGAAAAGTCAGCGCCATCTATTAGATATCGCGTGAACTACGACATGTTGAGAAAATTAGGTACCTATCGCTGCCATTATGTCCGTCAATGTTTATATGTTTACAATGATTATTCCAAATATAAATTCGATTATTTTGTTACAAAACAGAGTGTAATATTGAAAATGTTGAATTACTTGAGGTAAGAAACTTGGTCTTTCTTTTTACTGCACTTTTGAGTATAGATTGTGCAACCCTTCATAATACAACTTGGCATATTTTGTTTGTGACATTCGACCGATGCCTTCTAACTTCCATCACAGACTGAGCGCTAGTGGATGCCAATCTGTGAAATTGGCTCCCACTTTGAAGCGACGTTTTAACCTGTCATTAGGCCTGTCCTTAATATATGTCTATGGATCGGAACTTAGAATATAGACTAAAGCATAGAAAGATCATCAAAACGTTATTACTTATGTGCTGCTCACACGTATCGCTAAGTTAGTGGCGAAGGAAAGAAACAAACATATAGTAATTGGCTACGTTTGCGATAAGCACTGTACCATTATTTAGACTCGAGTCAACTGTTTTTCCATACAAATCTATCAGACTCATTCACATCAGACTCCACAAAAGTGGTGTGCTTGACACATTATTTATTTCTAATTATAATCAGGTTCTCTCGGAATAGGTCTAAAATTTGATTGCCAAATATTATTTGGTAAATTACCTGCGTATTTAATTTAAAAAAGCTGTACCAATTACCAAAGTTTTATTGGAAACCGCAAAAATGTTTTATATGAGTTAAAACATTTTGTATGTATGACGTACTTTGAATTCAAAAGGCAAATTAAAAGTTTTTTAATTATTTATTATGTTAACTAAGTACCTACCGATATATACTCACGTATTTATAATCTCCATAACCGTCATGGGTCACAGAGTCAAAATGCATTTGTTGTATCGGAGCCCTCTTAAATGTTTATTTTATTCGGTTTTTTCGTATTTATTGTTATAGCGGCAACAGAAATACATCATCTGTGAAAATTTCAACTGTCTAACTATCACGGTTCATGAGATACCTGGTGACAGACAGACAGACAGCGGAGCCTTATGTATAGGGTTCGCTTTACCCTTTGGGTACGGAACGCTATAAAGACGATTTGCGCAAAAAAAAAACTGAAAATACAATCTTATCAACAAGTTGAAATCGAACGCGTCGATAACAGAAATAAAAAAATGATGTCTAGGGCAAAGTAATTAGAGCAACCGAAACATACTCGCTAATCGATGGTACCTATGTATTCTGTGTCGAAAGTTCGCTCCTACAGAGGCGTTTTATTAAAAAATAAATTTGAGTATGACCCCCCACTAGGTGGACCGACGACCTGGTGAAAACCGCGGGGATCCGATGGATGCAGGAGGCGAGCAGCTGCTCAAAGTGGTCTCTGGGGGAGGCCTATGTTCAGCAGTGGACATTTACGGGCTGATGATGATTTTAGAAAAGTACAATGATAACTGACTGAAATCAACGGCAATTATAATGCAATTCGTGTCAGATAAATGTTATTTTTTTTATTGATGATGATTTAATGACTTGACATGATTTTATCACATCTCTGATTTTAATTGTTTATATCAATAACTTAATTAATATTACATTACTTAATGCGTAGTACCAAGCGTTGAATGAAACATAATATTTACATATAGCCCCAGAATATAATACCTATAACAGTACAGGTGCCTCATCCAACACAACGGAATAACGCGGGCTATTTTACATAATATTTTATTTCTGCATAAAGCAAGATTATCAAGCGACATTTATTGCGTGTTGGCGAAGTATTGGGCCAAGTGAATACACTGGACACTAACTAGTAACTCTCTAAACACGATTACTACATTTTTTTCTTGTTCGGGCTATTTTTCGTTTGTACCTGATGGAACCACATAATATACAGCTATTTTATCGGTATACTTTGCACATATACAATCTAGAATAAGATATGCTATTACTATATGGGGCAATGGAACAGATATTATAAAAGTGCTAAAAGCTCAAAAAAGGGCTATAAGAATAATTTTAGGTTTAAGAAAACGTACATCTGTTAGACAACATTTCAAGAATAATAAAATTATGACTGCGATATCCTTATATATTTATAGCTGTTTATTAGAAATTTATGACGAGAAAGATAATCTGACTAAAAACAAACACAAGTACAAACGTAAATGTCGAGATTATGACCAATTACGTAAACCTGCAAATAGATTGACAAAGGTACAAAAACAGGGGATATACAATAAGATCTGCATGTTTAACAAATTGCCACAGAGTTTGACAAACCACCATCCACTTGAGTTTAAAAAAAAGCTAAAGGTGTTCTTCGAGTCCAATCCATTTTATTCACTAAATGAGTTCATGAAACTGCGTTTGACAGAATTTTCATTCTTGCATGATTCGGATTCGGAATATTAGTAATGTATTGTATTGTGTATTATTATTTGACATTATTATTGTGTCATCCTATTTTAATCGTATTATTATATTTTATTGTTAGTTTTGTTTTCGTTTTATTCGATTTTAATTTATTCTAGTTTGGACCTTTGTTCTATTTCATTTTATATTGACTACCTACTCTTTTATAATTTTCAATTTTATTTTTACCATATTTCTTCTATTTTAATTTTTTTTGCCATTGTAAATTGACTTGCCCAGTGTAACAATGTGTTATAAGGTTAATAAAAAATTCTATTTCTATTTCTATTTCTATTTCTATAGCTAACTTCTTTTTCTTCGTCTTCTTCTCTTAGGCAAGTGGTCAGCCCTGCTGTCAGAATTTTTGGCCCCCCAAAGGCTTCTGTCTCGGCTTTACGACAACAGCCGGGACCGACGGCTTGACGTGCCCTCCGAAGCACGGTAGCGCTCAGTTCTAAATACCAACTTTTTGCTGTAGCGGTCACCCATCATAGTAGTGACCGCAGCGACCGTTGCTTAACTTTACCGATCGGTTAGGAACGGCTAGTCGTGCTTCGCTATGAGCTCAACTAGCTAACGAGTATTATGGAATTGCCTCGACATCCGCGCCGCGTTCGAAGAGCAACGCGATAGGGATAGAACGAGAGGCACCTTTTTAGGCTTGGCTCGTAGTGCTGTATGAATTGAATTGCACTTTATTACGTTGTAGTACGAGTCGCTTTTCATTTCAGTGCCTTCGAACCTTTTGTACCTGAACTATTAAGTGTTCTATGATACATTTATTCTGTACTTGCAGCTCCTTCTATACAAGGTGACCTTGAATTGGTATGTTATCCCGAAATGGGGGGGACTGGGACTATGATACCCTACAAGTTCTGAGAGCCTTACTTGAAACTGAGTGTTTCCAAACTTCCATGGTTATAAATAAATCTACTCGCAAAATTGCACGTGCGATCGCTACGAGAGTTAACAAGATACTATAAATACATTTCTAAACACAGGTCGTTAAACTCATTTATGTGCCCTCGGTCAAGGACGAAGTTCAACCACCCAGCTGCGCTAAGGCTATTTCCGAACGTAAACTTTACATGTCATTTCTTCAATGAAAAACTATTAATTTAGAAAATTCGTAGAAGAAACATTGTCTACCTTGGGGTATAGATTTACTCCCTTTCGGGATAACATACCAATTCAAGGTCACCTTGTAGAAAATCTTATATCCTCAAAACTATCCTTGTCTTTAAACGAGCAATTGGGCCAATTTTAAAGGACTTCATTGACAGATCTAAAAATTGTAAAACGGTTGCTATCCTTGTCTTATAGACGGATATATTTTTAGTAAGTAAGTCGTCCACAGTCCTTGTCAACTAAAGCCTTCAAAATTGGGCCTAATGTGCTTTTATTTTTCAAAATAACTACTATATTAAGTACACTATGGGAAGTGATAAAGCAATACTTTTGGTTTTTATAGTATTTTTCTGATGGTTATAACATGAACTGAAACATTTCCGTATAGATATTTTAAGTATACTACCTATTACTACTAGTAGAGTACTGGTGGGGACAATGTATAACGTACCTATTTTGATTTCAATCCCTTAATGCTTTCCATTTCTTGAAATTTCTGGTTACCCACCAATTCCCACTTAATTAGCAACGTTAGTATTCTAATAATACTTATCTGTTGTTAAAATAGTTGACGCATTATAAGTAATTGGTAGAAGTGGTAAAAACGTTTAAAATAAGTAATACCAAGTTACATTATATTATTCGTTTGTCCGTAGTAAACTTGAATATGGTTCTCCAGTGTGGGATCCTCATGAAAAAAAATATAAACTAATGCTAGAGCGCGTGCAAAGGAAGTTTGCTCGTTATCTGTATAAAAAACTGTATGGGTACTATCCCTATTTATATCCGTCCTTGTTCGTCGCTGGTATGGTCGGCTTGAATACCCTGGAGTTGAGGAGGAAGTGTGCCTTAATGGTGCATTACTACTTGCTCCTCAACAACAGGATCGACAACCCGACCGCTCTGGCTCGCTGCTCGTTGTTGGTGCCGGACCGAGTGCGGCTGAGGCGCGCGTGCGTCACACAGCGCGTGCTTATTGCTCCGTTGGTGCGCACGCAGACCGCACAGTTTGCTCCCACGGCCCAGGCCATAAGTCTGCTCAATGCTCTTATTGCTCAGAAACAAGAAGTTGATCTATTTTTTACCAATGTGAATGTATTTTTAGCCCTATGTATTCGTTTTTTAAGTGATCTGTAAGTTTTTATGTTTTTATTTTAGTTTTTTAGTGTTTACTGGTTTGTTGCACGTTTTGGTTTTAAACTGTAAGTGTACAAATAATTAAAGAAAATAAATAATAATAATAATAAATCGTCAAACTAAAACTCAGTTAGTAATGTGGGTACTCTGGTAGCTACGTACTATTTAAGTTTTAAGGAATATCAAACTAGACTGCCTAAGTGCCTACTAACTATTACTGTGTAGGGGCTGTGTGAACTTGGCACCCGACTTTGGAAAAACCATTTTTTTTTTGTGTTTTAATACAGATTTCGGTAGGTAGTGGATAGTAGTAAAACTATTTTCGTTTGTAGTAATTCCAAAAAAAAATAATAAAAAAAATAAAAAAAGTGACCCCCGACTTTGGAAAAACTATTCAATTTTCTGTTTAACGACAGATTTCGGTAGGTAGTGGATAGTACTAAAATTGTTTTCGTTTGTAGTAATTCCAAAAAATAAATAAAAAATAATATAAAAAATATGTCCCCGACTTTGAAAAACTATTTAATTTTTTGTTTTCCGACAGATTTCGGTAGGTAAACGATTTACGATTACTACAAACGCTGAAATTGGCTGAGATATGTTAGTAGAGGTTTGTAGTGGAAGAATTATTGATTGTAGTTAACAAATTATTATCAAAATAAGAAAACTTTGTTCAGTCGTCATTTTTAGTGAATATCTCTCGTTTAAGAAGATCTATGATTACTACAAACGCTGAAATTGACGGGGAAATGTTCGTAGAGGTTTGTAGTGGACGAATTATTGATTGTAGTAAAAAAAAAAATAGATTAAAATATATTAATTTAAAAAATAAACATGTTCAAAACGATTTACGATTATTACAAACGCTAAAATTAACGGGGAAATTTTAGTAGAGGTTAGTTGACGAATTATTGATTATAGTGAACAAATTATTATTAAAACCTATCAAAATAAGATAACTTTGTTCAGTCGTCATTTTTAGTGAATATCTCTCGTTTAAGAAGACCTATGATTACTACAAACGCTGAAATTGACGGGGAAATGTTCGTAGAGGTTTGTAGTGGACGAATTATTGATTGTAGTAAAAAAAAATTAGATTAAAATCTATTAAGTTAAAAAATAAACATGTTCAAAACGATTTACGATTACTACAAACGCTGAAATTAACGGGGAAATGTTAGTAGAGGTTTGTAGTGGAAGAATTATTGATTGTAGTTAACAAATTATTATCAAAACCTATCAAAATAAGAAAACTTTGTTCAGTCGTCATTTTTAGTGAATATCTCTCGTTTAAGAAGATCTATGATTACTACAAACGCTGAAATTGACGGGGAAATGTTCGTAGAGGTTTGTAGTAGACGAATTATTGATTGTAGTAAAAAAAATTAGATTAAAATATATTAATTTAAAAAATAAACATGTTCAAAACGATTTACGATTACTACAAACGCTGAAATTAACGGGGAAATGTTAGTAGAGGTTTGTAGTGGACGAATTATTGATTGTAGTTAACAGATTGTTATCAAAACCTATCAAAATAAGAAAACTTTCTTCAGTCGTCATTTTTACTGAATATCTCTCGTTTAAGAAGATCGATGATTACTACAAACGCTGAAATTGACAAAGAAATGTTAGTAGAGGTTTGTAGTGGACGAATTATTGATTGTAGTAAAAAAAATTAGATTAAAATCTATTAAGTTAAAAAATAAACATGTTCAAAACGATTTACGATTACTACAAACGCTGAAATTAACGGGGAAATGTTAGTAGAGGTTTGTAGTGGACGAATTATTGATTGTAGTAAAAAAAAATAGATTAAAATATATTAATTTAAAAAATAAACATGTTCAAAACGATTTACGATTACTACAAACGCTGAAATTAACGGGGAATTGTTAGTAGAGGTTTGTAGTGGACGAATTATTGATTGTAGTAAACAAATTATTATTAAAACCTATCAAAATAAGAAAACTTTCTTCAGTCGTCATTTTTACTGAATATCTCTCGTATAAGAAGATCTATGATTACTACAAACGCTGAAATTGACGAAGAAATGTTAGTAGAGGTTTGTAGTGGACGAATTATTGATTGTAGTAAACAAATTATTATTAAAACCTATCAAAATAAGAAAACTTTGTTCAGTCGTCATTTTTAGTGAATATCTCTCGTTTAAGAAGACCTATGATTACTACAAACGCTGAAATTGACGGGGAAATGTTCGTAGAGGTTTGTAGTGGACGAATTATTGATTGTAGTAAAAAAAAATTAGATTAAAATCTATTAAGTTAAAAAATAAACATGTTCAAAACGATTTACGATTACTACAAACGCTGAAATTAACGGGAAAATGTTAGTAGAGGTTTGTAGTGGAAGAATTATTGATTGTAGTTAACAAATTATTATCAAAACCTATCAAAATAAGAAAACTTTGTTCAGTCGTCATTTTTAGTAAATATCTCTCGTTTAAGAAGATCTATGATTACTACAAACGCTGAAATTGACGGGGAAATGTTCGTAGAGGTTTGTAGTGGACGAATTTATGATTGTAGTTAAAAAATTATTATCAAAACCTATCAAAATAAGAAAACTTTGTTCAGTCGTCATTTTTAGTGAATATCTCTCGTTTAAGAAGATCTATGATTACTACAAACGCTGAAATTGACGGGGAAATGTTCGTAGAGGTTTGTAGTAGACGAATTATTGATTGTAGTAAAAAAAATTAGATTAAAATATATTAATTTAAAAAATAAACATGTTCAAAACGATTTACGATTACTACAAACGCTGAAATTAACGGGGAAATGTTAGTAGAGGTTTGTAGTGGACGAATTATTGATTGTAGTAAAAAAAATTAGATTAAAATCTATTAAGTTAAAAAATAAACATGTTCAAAACGATTTACGATTACTACAAACGCTGATATTAACGGGGAAATGTTAGTAGAGGTTTGTAGTGGAAGAATTATTGATTGTAGTTAACAAATTATTATCAAAACCTATCAAAATAAGAAAACTTTGTTCAGTCGTCATTTTTAGTGAATATCTCTCGTTTAAGAAGATCTATGATTACTACAAACGCTGAAATTGACGGGGAAATGTTCGTAGAGGTTTGTAGTGGACGAATTATTGATTGTAGTTAACAAATTATTATCAAAACCTATCAAAATAAGAAAACTTTGTTCAGTCGTCATTTTTAGTGAATATCTCTCGTTTAAGAAGATCTATGATTACTACAAACGCTGAAATTGACGGGGAAATGTTCGTAGAGGTTTGTAGTGGACGAATTATTGATTGTAGTAAAAAAAAATAGATTAAAATATATTAATTTAAAAAATAAACATGTTCATAACGATTTACGATTACTACAAACGCTGAAATTAACGGGGAAATGTTAGTAGAGGTTTGTAGTGGACGAATTATTGATTGTAGTTAACAAATTATTATCAAAACCTATCAAAATAAGAAAACTTTCTTCAGTCGTCATTTTTACTGAATATCTCTCGTTTAAGAAGATCGATGATTACTACAAACGCTGAAATTGACAAAGAAATGTTAGTAGAGGTTTGTAGTGGACGAATTATTGATTGTAGTAAAAAAAATTAGATTAAAATCTATTAAGTTAAAAAATAAACATGTTCAAAACGATTTACGATTACTACAAACGCTGAAATTAACGGGGAAATGTTAGTAGAGGTTTGTAGTGGACGAATTATTGATTGTTGTTTTGAACATGTTTATTTTTTTACGTAATAGATTTTAATCCAATTTTTTTTTACTACAATCAAAACTTCATCCACTACAAACCTCTACTAACATTTCTTTGTCAATTTCAGCGTTTGTAGTAATCATCGATCTTCTTAAACGAGAGATATTCACTAAAAATGACGACTGAACAAAGTTTTCTTATTTTGATAGGTTTTGATAATAATTTGTTAACTACAATCAATAGTTCTTCTACTACAAACCTTTTCTAACATTTCCCAGTTAATTTCAGCGTTTGTAGTAATCGTAAATCGTTTTGAACATGTTTAATTTTCAAATTAATATATTTTAATCTAATTTTTTTTTACTACAATCAATAATTCGTCCACTACAAACCTCTACGAACATGTCCCCGTCAATTTCAGCGTTTGTAGTAATCATCGATCTTCTTAAACGAGAGATATTCACTAAAAATGACGACTGAACAAAGTTTTCTTATTTTGATAGGTTTTGATAATAATTTGTTAACTACAATCAATAGTTCTTCTACTACAAACCTTTTCTAACATTTCCCAGTTAATTTCAGCGTTTGTAGTAATCGTAAATCGTTTTGAACATGTTTAATTTTCAAATTAATATATTTTAATCTAATTTTTTTTTACTACAATCAATAATTCGTCCACTACAAAACTCTACGAACATGTCCCCGTCAATTTCAGCGTTTGTAGTAATCATAGATCTTCTTAAACGAGAGATATTCATTAAAAATGACGACTGAACAAAGTTTTCTTATTTTGATAGATTTGATAATAATTTGTTAACTAAAATCAAGAATTCTTCCACTACAAACCTCTACTAACATTTCTTCGTTAATTTCAGCGTTTGTAGTAATCGTAAATCGTTTTGAACATGTTTATTTTTTAACTTAATAGATTTTAATCTAATTTTTTTTACTACAATCAATAATTCGTCTACTACAAACCTCTACGAACATTTCGCCGTCAATTTCAGCGTTTGTAGTAATCATAGATCTTCTTAAACGAGAGATATTCACTAAAAATGACGACTGAACAAAGTTTTCTTATTTTGATAGGTTTTGATAATAATTTTTTAACTACAATCATAAATTCGTCCACTACAAACCTCTACAAACATTTCCCCGTCAATTTCAGCGTTTGTAGTAATCATAGATCTTCTTAAACGAGAGATATTTACTAAAAATGACGACTGAACAAAGTTTTCTTATTTTGATAGGTTTTGATAATAATTTGTTAACTACAATCAATAATTTTTCCACTACAAACCTCTACGAACATTTCCCCGTCAATTTCAGCGTTTGTAGTAATCATAGATCTTCTTAAACGAGAGATATTCACTAAAAATGACGACTGAACAAAGTTTTCTTATTTTGATAGGTTTTGATAATAATTTGTTAACTACAATCAATAATTCGTCCACTACAAACCTCTACGAACATTTCCCCGTCAATTTCAGCGTTTGTAGTAATCATAGATCTTCTTAAACGAGAGATATTCACTAAAAATGACGACTGAACAAAGTTTTCTTATTTTGATAGGTTTTGATAATAATTTGTTAACTACAATCAATAATTCTTCCACTACAAACCTCTACTAACATTTCCCCGTTAATATCAGCGTTTGTAGTAATCGTAAATCGTTTTGAACATGTTTATTTTTTAACTTAATAGATTTTAATCTATTTTTTTTACTACAATCAATAATTCGTCCACTACAAACCTCTACTAACATTTCCCCGTTAATTTCAGCGTTTGTAGTAATCGTAAATTGTTTTGAACATGTTTATTTTTTAAATTAATATATTTTAATCTAATTTTTTTTTACTACAATCAATAATTCGTCTACTACAAACCTCTACGAACATTTCCCCGTCAATTTCAGCGTTTGTAGTAATCATAGATCTTCTTAAACGAGAGATATTCACTAAAAATGACGACTGAACAAAGTTTTCTTATTTTGATAGGTTTTGATAATAATTTTTTAACTACAATCATAAATTCGTCCACTACAAACCTCTACGAACATTTCCCCGTCAATTTCAGCGTTTGTAGTAATCATAGATCTTCTTAAACGAGAGATATTTACTAAAAATGACGACTGAACAAAGTTTTCTTATTTTGATAGGTTTTGATAATAATTTGTTAACTACAATCAATAATTCTTCCACTACAAACCTCTACTAACTTTTCCCCGTTAATTTCAGCGTTTGTAGTAATCGTAAATCGTTTTGAACATGTTTATTTTTTAACTTAATAGATTTTAATCTAATTTTTTTTACTACAATCAATAATTCGTCCACTACAAACCTCTACGAACATTTCCCCGTCAATTTCAGCGTTTGTAGTAATCATAGGTCTTCTTAAACGAGAGATATTCACTAAAAATGACGACTGAACAAAGTTTTCTTATTTTGATAGGTTTTAATAATAATTTGTTTACTACAATCAATAATTCGTCCACTACAAACCTCTACTAACATTTCTTCGTCAATTTCAGCGTTTGTAGTAATCATAGATCTTCTTATACGAGAGATATTCAGTAAAAATGACGACTGAAGAAAGTTTTCTTATTTTGATAGGTTTTAATAATAATTTGTTTACTACAATCAATAATTCGTCCACTACAAACCTCTACTAACAATTCCCCGTTAATTTCAGCGTTTGTAGTAATCGTAAATCGTTTTGAACATGTTTATTTTTTAACTTAATAGATTTTAATCTAATTTTTTTTTACTACAATCAAAACTTCGTCCACTACAAACCTCTACTAACATTTCTTCGTCAATTTCAGCGTTTGTAGTAATCATAGATCTTCTTATACGAGAGATATTCAATAAAAATGACGACTGAAGAAAGTTTTCTTATTTTGATAGGTTTTAATAATAATTTGTTTACTACAATCAATAATTCGTCCACTACAAACCTCTACTAACAATTCCCCGTTAATTTCAGCGTTTGTAGTAATCGTAAATCGTTTTGAACATGTCTATTTTTTAACTTAATAGATTTTAATCTAATTTTTTTTACTACAATCAAAACTTCGTCCACTACAAACCTCTACTAACATTTCTTCGTCAATTTCAGCGTTTTTAGTAATCATCGATCTTCTTAAACGAGAGATATTCAGTAAAAATGACGACTGAAGAAAGTTTTCTTATTTTGATAGGTTTTGATAATAATTTGTTAACTACAATCAATAATTCGTCCACTACAAACCTCTACTAACATTTCCCCGTTAATTTCAGCGTTTATAGTAATCGTAAAACGTTTTGAACATGTTTATTTTTTAACTTAATAGATTTTAATCTAATTTTTTTTACTACAATCAATAATTCGTCCACTACAAACCTCTCCGAACATTTCCCCGTCAATTTCAACGTTTGTAGTAATCATAGATCTTCTTAAACGAGAGATATTCACTAAAAATGACGACTGAACAAAGTTTTCTTATTTCGATAATAATTTGTTAACTACAATCAATAATTCTTCCACTACAAACCTCTACTAACATATCTCAGCCAATTTCAGCGTTTGTAGTAATCGTAAATCGTTTACCTACCGAAATCTGTCGGAAAACAGAAAATTAAATAGTTTTTTTAAAGTCGGGGACATATTTTTTATATTATTTTTTATTTATTTTTTGGAATTACTACAAACGAAAACAATTTTAGTACTATCCACTACCTACCGAAATCTGTCGTTAAACAGAAAATTGAATAGTTTTTCCAAAGTCGGGGGTCACTTTTTTTATTTTTATTATTATTTTTTTTTGAATTACTATAAACGAAAATAGTTTTACTACTATCCACTACCTACCGAAATCTGTCGTTAAACAGAAAATGAAATAGTTTTTCCAAAGTCGGGGGACACTATTTTTTATTTTTTTTTTATATATTTTTTTTGGAATTACTACAAACGAAAATAGTTTTACTACTATCCACTACCTACCGAAATCTGTAATAAAACACAAAAAAAAAAATGGTTTTTCCAAAGTCGGGTGCCAAGTTCACACGGCTCTGTGTAGGTAGTGATAATTATAATTACTATGTAATAATTAAGATTAAGCCACTAATGTGGGTATCAATTTGAAATCTTTTTGATGTGAATTATAATAACAATTACGTAGCTACCCTACATCAACATTGTAACAACTAATTTAAGGTAGGTCAGTGGTGGGTATTGGGTTTTAAGTCGGCCAGCCTTAATTATTAGAAGATTCTATTATATAAGTACTTATCTATGGTTATAGTTATACCTAAATGTTACCGTTCCTG
The DNA here is from genome assembly GCA_963580505.1 of Ennomos erosarius. NCBI lineage: Eukaryota > Metazoa > Arthropoda > Insecta > Lepidoptera > Geometridae > Ennomos > Ennomos erosarius. The sequence continues at coordinate 5,450,614 of OY757005.1, read as the reverse complement.
CTCGCATGTAAAAATAATATTTTGTATTTTCACTTGCAAGTGAATATGATTCTTTGAGTGAAAATAAATATCTTAAACCTAAACCTAAACTAAACTAGCTACACTACCCACTAAAAAGAACATAAATAGACTGTATAATATCCGTGATGGCCTATATACAGTCTAAATGCTCCAGCCTACCGGTAGGTAGCGTACCCAACATGCTGGCAGCATTGCCTCGATGATAACATTATTTACTCTATTCTTGTCCCTAATTTTTGTTGTTTTTTTTTTCTAGATGCGCCTGCACCGCTGTGAGGGCTGCCTCGCGGCGTGCGGCCGGGATCGCCGAGCCGGCGCGCTGCCAACCCTACCCAAAATTGTAACCAGGTATACAAAACACCACCTACCTTTTACAACCAACCCCGTAAGTTGGTTGTAAAAGGTAAGGGATAAAGGACCGCTTGTTCGCGGTAGTTTTGAGTAAAGCAGGGTCCGCCCCATATTACGCAAAAAAATTACAACAGCAGTAGCACAGCAACAGTAGTAGCAAAGCGACAGCAGTAGCACAGCAACAGCAGTAGCACAGCAACCGCAGTAGCAAAGCAACAGCAGTAGCACAGCAACAGCAGTTAGCACAGCAACAGTAGTAGCAAAGCAGTAGCAAAGCAACAGCAGTTAGCAAAGCGACAGCAGTTAGCAAAGCAACAGCAGTAGCACAGCAACAGTAGTAGCAAAGCAGTAGCAAAGCAACAGCAGTTAGCAAAGCGACAGCAGTTAGCAAAGCAACAGCAGTAGCACAGCAACAGCAGTTAGCAAAGCAACAGCAGTAGCACAGCAGCAGCAGTTAGCAAAGCGACAGCAGTTAGCAAAGCAACAGCAGAGCACAGCAACAGCAGTTAGCAAAGCAACAGCAGTAGCACAGCAGCAGCAGTTAGCAAAGCAACAGCAGTTAGCAAAGCGACAGCAGTAGCAAACCAACAGCAGTAGCACAGCAACAGCAGTTAGCAAAGCAACAGCAGTTAGCAAAGCGACAGCAGTTAGCAAAGCGACAGCAGTAGCAAACCAACAGCAGTAGCACAGCAACAGCAGTTAGCAAAGCAACAGCAGTTAGCAAAGCAACAGCAGTTAGCAAAGCAACAGCAGTTAGCAAAGCGACAGCAGTTAGCAAAGCGACCGCGAACACTTAAGCAATCGGTCGCAAGATGTCCCCTTGTTGCTCGCCTGTCGCTGAATACACTTCGGCCTTTGACACTAGCGCCACTAGCAACAGAACTGCAATAGATGGAAACAAAAGAATGAACTTTTTAGTTCATCGATTGCTGTCAAACGTCACTTCTCTGCCAAAGTCATGTTTGACAGCAATGATTGCAAGTGTTACGCCTCTTGCAAACTTGTTGCGAGTTGCGGCTTTAGGGGCGGATGGATAGGCCTCAAACCCAGCCTCAGATTTTTCCTTTAAATTAAATTATAATATAAATAAACGTGATTTCCAGAAGTAAACTATTAAAGAAAACTCGTCGGCCTCCATACATCGTTCCCCCTACGATAAGCAAACAGGAGTGCGACAAGATGGAGACCACGCCGCCAGCGCCGCCCGACAACGATGCCCCACGTAAGTTACTTTAAATAATCATCACAGTTTTTTTTTTTAATTTGAATGAATGACGTGACGAGCTGGTCGTTCACCTGATGTTAAGCAATACGGCCGCCCATAACAGTTGCAGTGTCACTCGGAACTTTAAAATAATAGTTTCGCGTGACACTGCACTGCGCACGTCATCCTGAGACATCACACAGTCTAGTAATCAGATTACTACACTGTGTAATCAGGTCATAAAGTCTCATTTGCCCAGTAATTTCACTAGCTACAATGCCCTTCAAACCGGAACACAGTAGTGCTTGCACACTACTGCTTAGCGGCAGAATAACTGGCAAAGCGGTGGTACCTACCTAGACGAACTTTGCAGAAAAGTCCTACCACCTAGTGCAGTCTCATCATCATCAACAATAGCCTGAAAACTTCCACTGCTGAATAGTCCCCACAGTGCACCACTTTGAGCGGCTGTTTGCTCCTGCATCCATCGCCCCCCCCGTGGTTTTCAGCAGGTCGTTAGTCCACCTAGAGTGGCGGTCCGGCCTACGTTGCGTCTTCCGGTCTACAGTGTAGTACAGTATGGGCAAATGAGACTGACCTGATTACTAGATGTGTGATGTCTCAGAAGTACGTGCGCAGTGCAGTGTGACGCGAAAATATTACTTAGTTCCGAGTGACACTGCAACTGTTATGGGCGATCGTGTCGCTTAACATCAGGACAACTAGCTCGTCATGTCATTCATTCTCTTTAAAAAAAACATTAAAAAAAAACCAATGTCGGAAGAATAACAGGGGGAACAAAAAAATAATAATTGAGCGGCTGCTTGCTTTCTGCATCCATCGGCTTCCCGCGGCTTTCACCAGATCGTCGGTCCACCTAGTAGGAGGCCTACGCTGCTTCCGGTCCGTGGTCGCCACTCGAGAACCTTTCTTCCCCATCGGTTGTCAGTTCTACAAGCGATGTGGCCTCCCATTGCCATTTCAACTTGCTAATTCTAAGAGCTATATCGGTCACTTTAGTCTTCTTACGGATGTTGGAAGTAAATACAGGATGTAATTTAATTCATTAGCATAAATTGAGCCCATGATGGTACATCATTTATAGATGATCATTAAAGAGTAAAGTGTGTAAATGAAATAATTTTTATTGAATATTATGAAGATTGCCGCGGCGCCTAACGCGGTCGGCACGGATGGTTTTGATACAATTAAACGTTTTTATACCTTGTATGTACTAATTAAAAACAGTACTTCATTATTTTAATTAAATTTTGTATTGTAGCATTTGATTAAGTAAGTTATTCCATTTTTCGGAGTTATTATTATTACCAAATCAATGTGTTAGAATTTACAAATTTTGGTCCACACGTGACCGGTATCAGGAGTAGGTATCTAGTTTCAAAGGATGCTAAAGAATTCAATTACACCCAGTATATCTTTGTTGTTGATTGTATATATATCTTTGTGGATGCAGGAGGCGAGCAGCCGCTCGAGGTGCCGCTCTCTGACTTATGTTCAGTAGTGAGCGTCTCCAGGCTGATTTGGTGTTTTGGTTTGGTTTGGTTTTGATGTCATCTTTTTTTTTATCTTCCACAGCAATGCCTTGGTTCGGCATGGACATCGGCGGCACTCTGACGAAGCTAGTATACTTCGAGCCGAGAGAGACCAATCGCCGCGAAATTGACAAAGAGACTGAAGTGTTGAAGAATATCCGACGGTATCTCACCAGGAACTCTGCTTATGGGAAGACCGGACGTAGGGATGTGCATCTTCAGGTAAGTAGACAACCCCCACACACATAGATCCTGGAGCCTAACTAGGATTCCCTGTATCTAGGGACCCAGGAACTTCAACTAAAAATTCATTGAGGCTCGTACACTAGTTGCGTCGCCGACATTCGTCCCGCGACTCGCGTCGCGCCTGCCGTGCGCTACCTGCCTGCCGAGACCGTCGCTACATAAGTCGCAGCGATTTTCAAGATGGCGGAGCAGTTATTGAATATTAAATTGGTTTCTGGGGTCGAGAAATATCCTTGTTTAATTAATTATAACTTAGTCATAGATATATATATTAAGGACAGGCCTAATGACTGGTTATAGGTCACTTCAAAGTGGGAGCCAATTTCACAGATTGGCATCTACTAGCGCTCAGTTTGTGATGGAAGTTAGAAGGGATCGGTCGAATGTCACAAACAAAATATGCCAAGTTGTATTGTGAAGGGTTGCACAATCTATACTCAAAAGTGCAGTAAAAAGAAAGACCAAGTTTCTTACCTCAAGTAATTCAACATCTTCAATATTACACTCTGTTTTGTAACAAAATAATCGAATTTATATTTGGAATAATCATTGTAAACATTGACGGACATAATGGCAGCGATAGGCACCTAATTTTCTCAGCTTGTCGTAGTCCACGCGAAATCTAATAGATGGCGCTGACTTTTCCCATGCCATTTTGACAAAATAAAATGTTCCTTCGGGCATATCCTGATATATAAATCTATGAACTTAGTAGATAGTACAAAATTATAGTTTCATCATGACTTGTGTCAGACATTTTGTAAACGTGTAATCTGTTTAGCCGCTACGTCAGGGCGGTTATTCTCTATGGAAACACAGATTCCACACGATACGAAACCACGTCGTTATCGTGTCTTGTTCAAATCGTGTCACAGTGTCAGATATACCTTCACTTTACATTAAAGTTATCTTTTCTTTTTTTTTTAATGGCTTTCTATCGCTTGTTTGCAATAATTCTGCCAATGTCAAGTGAGTAAAATTTGTACGGTTATGTAAAGTCAAAGTCATATTTTGTCAGTCAAAACGCCAACAGTAAAATGGAGGATATTTTACTGAAGGCTCTAAAAAGGCCGTTGAAGCAAAAACGAAAATGCATGGTTTTATGATCTTGAAACCATTTGCCAATACTCGCGCACGTTCACGAACACTCAACGCATAATACGACGGGCCCGATAGCTCAGTTGGTAGTATCCCTGCCTTCTGAACTGAGGGCTGTGGGTTCGATTCCTGCCCGGGACAAACATTTATGTGATGAACATTGATGTTTGTTCTGCGTCTGGGTGTTATATTGTATTCTATGTATGTATTTACAAACAAAAAAGTATATAAGTATTGTATCAGTTATCTGGATCCCGTAGTACAAGCTATGCTTAGTTTGGGGCTAGATGGCGCTGTGTGAAATGTCCACACATATTTATTATTTATTATTATTATTAATAATCCACCCTTATTACACATTAAAGTTCAAGATACACTAGTTTTAAAAAATAAATTCAAAGTTCACAACCGCCATTGTCGGATTTTCTTCAAAGACCAAAGTTATCTTCATTTTGAATAAAATATATTGACATAAGTGGTCAAATCTTTTGATGTGTTTATGTTTCGGAACGCGTCTCGGTAAAAACTACGATTTTTGACAGTTCAAATCGCGCCAATTCCAAATTCATTTCGCGCGGTTTTGTTTTCGTTTCATAGAGAATAGAGTTTTGCAGATTTCTTTTGTAAGACAAGGAACTCGCGTGGTTTCGAAGTAAGGAATCGATACGGAATAATGGCCCAGTAGTGGCTGAATAGGCAATTCACGTCTTGCGATTCAACGCCGTGTACGGACCGTGCGCTACTCGATACTCGCGACACGATACAAATGTAGTATACAACATTAGTATCCATGATTTGAGTACCATAGTGTACGAAGGGTCTAAGTGTTTGGTGAAGACTTGTTTAGTGGTGTGATGTATTGCTATGATAGATGCACAGAATTCCCCCTATTACATAGGTCCAGAACCGAAGTCTCCATACTTAACCTTGTTTGAACATGAATCAAACCATAGAGCACATTTTTTTTTCTTCTAATGTCAGTTCCTCTTTCAACATACCATATAAATAGTATTACCCGATTTAGTCGGGTACCTAAATAAAAATCTAGATAGATGTAAAATGTAAATAATAAAAAGTTTATAACGCCTACATTAAAAAAATATAAAATAATAAAACTAATTACCATCATACTACTATCTATAGATAAGAAAAAGGTCTATAGATAGCTCATGCAATCTTTTAATAAAAAGGATTCAATTTAAGTATAACCAGCAGTTTACATAACAATTCTTTTAATAACTCACGAGTTTTTCAATATTACCAAGTTAAAGGGATTAAAGCACAACAGTTATGTAGAGGTACAGGGGGTCTAGCAAAGATACCAACCACTAACGCTATCGCCAAACGCTAACTCCAAAATGCACTAAAACGACATTTCGGAAATCGCTAACTTTTCCGTAGCGAATGTCATTTCGATACATTTTTGGAATTAGCGTGAGGCGTTAGGGTTAGCGATTGTGATCTTTGCTAGACCCCCTGGGCCTCAACCAAAATAATGTTTCATATTTTAGGATTAAAAAAATAACCTTAAAAATGGGAAAACAGTGGGCGCGTGGAACGTTTATAGTTGACAATAAAACTATTATCAGTAATAATAATTGCACTTCTGCGTTCTGTGTGTTCTTTACTATAGAAATGCGCTGAACACAATGTTGAGCGAGTATTAGGTTTCCACCAATCTTCATTTCGACTTTTTCGAACTACTTTTATCCAACGATCCGCTAGACATGGATTTGTTGGATATCTATACAAAAGAAATCAGGTAATTATTCAGATGTCGTGTGGCAATACCGATTTTGACATGTCAACTTTTTATTGTGAAATGTTTCTAACTCTTCGTCAAATAGAAATAATTAAAATAATCTTATAAAAATACATGATTAAGGCCACTTACAAGTGAAATGTGATCGTGTACTTCTGTGATTCGTGCCTCAAGTGATTTCGGCACAGTTTTATCACGCAAGACGTCATTTTTTTGGTATGTATTCAAAAGCACACCCAAGTAACGACTGATTTTGATTTTGACAGCCGAGAATCAATCACACCCAAAGTGGTGTGTACGGTTTTGCCCTGCTTTAATTTCGTATTAGTGGTCTGGATAAAAAGTCTTTGGATAGATGTCGAAATTTTTTAATATTTTTCATTTTTTAACTTTATTATTTCAAAGTTCCGAGTGACACTGCAACTGTTACGGGCAGCTGTGTCGCTTAACATCAGGCGAACGACTAGCTCGTCACGTCATTCGTTCTCGTTAAAAAAAAGACTTACACATACATGACGTGATATTGTATTGCCAAAATTTTATTGTAATTTTAATTGTGTTATGATTCATTATTGTGACATTCAACCGTATTATGTTAATTTTCAATGGATTTTCTATTTAATTGATAATAGAAAATATTTTATTTTGTACCTTTGACATCGTACATTTTATTTATATTACTTACCAATTTTTGAGACGTATTTTTCTATGAATTAAATGACAAGTATTGACTATCTACGTATCCCTGTCCACAGATGGAAAACGTAACAATCCGCGGCCGTCGCGGCACCCTGCACTTCATCAGGTTCCCAACATCAGAAGTCGGTGCGTTTCTTCAACTAGCTCGCTCTAAAGGAATGGCGGATTTGGTCAATACAATATATGCGACCGGTGGAGGGGCTTACAAGTTCGAAGAGGATTTTATTAAGGTAAATTGAGTAATTTAATAATAAATAAATATGTGTGAACATTTCACACAGCGCCATCCAGCCCCAAACTAAGTATAGCTTGTACTATGGGAACCTGATAACTGATACAATACTTAGATACTTTTTGTTTGTAAATACATACATAGAATACAATATAACACCCAGACACAGAACAAACATCTATGTTCATCACACAAATGTTTGTCCTGGGTAGGAATCGAACCCACAGACCTCAGTTCAGAAGGCAGGGATACCAACTGAGCTATCGGACCCGTCAACAGTAGCAGTGTCGATAGAAACTCTAAAGTTTCGCGTGACACTGCACTGCTCACGTCATCACAGTCTAAAACAAGAACTGTAATATATCTATATAAGAATGAAGATTTCTAAAATATGCTCATTAATTTATTTGTGTCGAGTTGCCGATATTTAAAATCTTATAAGATTTCTAGTCCACGAGATCCAGTCATAAAGTCTCGTTTGCCCAGTAAGTTCACTAGCTACAATGCCCTTCAAACCGGAGCACAGTAGTGCTTGCACACTACTGCTTGGCGGCAGAATAACTGGCAAAGCGGTGGCACCTACCTAGATGAACTTTGTAGAAAAGTCCTACCACCTAGTGAACCATTTATTAAATATTCAAAAAGTCTCCTATCGCCGTCCCAACCTTTTGGCCCTTTCTTCTTTCCTGAGACAAAATTAAGGGGGCACGTTGTACTCCTTTTTTTTCTAGCGTTTTTTGCCAATCATAGATTAATTACTCAACGTGATTACAATGAAAACTGATTTTGCGTAAGTAAATAGAATGTATCAACAAATTAGGATTGAAAGTATCACCTAGATATCACTAGTTTAGCAAACAAATGGCTAGAGCCTGAAAAATCAAGATGAAATTTATTTATTGGTATTTGTTGCTAAACTAGTGATATCTAGGTGATATCCCAGATAATATAATACCTACAGTACAGATGCCTCATCCCATACAACGGAATAACGCGGGCTATTTTACGAATTATTTTATTTCTGCATAACGCAAGATTATCAAGCGACATTTATTGCGTGTTGGCGAAGTATTGGGCCAAATGATTGCACTGGACACTAACTAGTAACTCTCTAGACACAATTACTACATTTTTCTCAAGTTCGGGATTTTTCGTTTGTACCTGATGGGACCCCATGGTGGTACTTTCAATCCTAATTTGTTGATACATTTTTTTTACTTGCGCAAAATCAGTTTTCGTGTAATCTCGTTGAGTAATTAAGCTGTCATTGGCAAAAAACCCAAGAAAATTTGAATTTGGCGCGCTGAGTGAAACGTTCCACCTTAAGGCGTAAAATCAGAAATAACAACTATCAATCTATCAATTTCTTACCCTAGGAAGTGAATATGCGTCTATCCAAAATGGACGAGATAGATGCCCTGATAGCGGGCGTGCTATACGTGGACAGTATGAATGCTCAGGAGTGCTACTACTACGCGCCGCCTGGCGGACTACCGGTACATTGTCGGAGTAATGATGACGCTGATACGGTGAGTTGTTAGGTGTTAAAGTTGTTTTGTGTTAAAGTTGTTAGGTGTTGAAGTTGTTAGGTGTTAAAGTTGTTTTGTGTTAAAAGTTGTTTGGTGTTAAAGTTGTTAGGTGTTGAAGTTGTTAGGTGTTAAAGTTGTTGTATATTAAATTAACATTAATGTATGCCTTTATTACTCAAGCTAACTATTACGATAATAAAAACTAAACTAAAACTAATTACACTACACACTAACTAGCTACACTATACCTACTACAAAGAACATATGGACTGTATAATAGACCGCGATGGCCTATAGACAGTCCATTGCTCCAGCCCACTGCCGGCAGGCAGCGTGCCCAACATGCTGGCAGCATTGCTGAGTTGAATTGCAATGCTGATGCGTTGAGCCAAATAAGTGCCAGCATTTTGGTCACGCGTCGCATCGACCAGGCGCTCTGATAGACTTTGGAAAACGCGGTGAGACCCTGGGTTCGTGGGGACCAGGAGCTCACCACATTAATATATTGTATCTGTGCCAGAATATTTCAAATTTAAATTTTCATGTGTTAATTGTAATTATTCTATTGTTATAACGAAATTCGATTGTTATTAATTTATGTATACTTACATGAAATTTTAGTTATTAGGTACTACTGCTAAAATCATAATAAAAAGTTAAAACACTAATTTTTTCCAGCCACCGTACTTAGAGCCGGCTATAAGCCAATACGTTCGGACTCCTTTCGACTTTTCCTCTCCATACCCGTTTTTACTGGTCAACATCGGCAGCGGCGTTTCGCTACTACTTGTCAACGCTCCTGACAACTACTACCGAGTCAGTGGTACTAGGTAAGTTGATGATTTTTACTGTACAGTTAGTGTTACTATACAATGCTAGTTACTGTAGAAGCAAAATTATTCACCATAGGAGCGAGCAAAACTTTGTAATGTAGCAACAAAACTATTAAAATTAGCAGCCGCGTTGCGCTACTAATTGTCAATGATCCTGACAACTACTACCGAGTTAGTGGTACTATTTAAGTTGATTATTTTTACTGTACAGTTAGTGTTACTATGCAATGCTTTTTACTGTAGAAGAAATGCTCTTTACTGTAGAGTTAATGATAATATGCAAGCATTTCTTTTTACTGGGTGCTATATAATGCTTTTTAACGTAGAAACGATGTTTTTTTACTGTAGAAACAAAACTATTTACAGTAGAGGCAAAGCTTTGTACTGTAAAAGCATAACCTTCTACTGTAAAAGTGATTTTTTAGAAGCAGTTTATTTTGTTAAATATATAATAATTGCTTTTTACTGTAGAAGCAATGTCTTTTACTGTAGTGTTGATTGCTAGTTGAAGCAACGCGTTTTACTGTATTCGGTGGCATTAACTGGGCCATTTTACTGTAAAGTTAGATGCACTAAGAAATCCTTCTTTTTAATATTTTTTCCAGTTTGGGCGGTGGAACATTCCTTGGCCTCTGCTGCTTGCTAACCGGATGCAGCAGTTTCGAAGAGGCGATCTCTCTAGCGGCTTCCGGTGACAACACGACCGTTGATAAACTGGTTAGAGATATCTACGGAGGGGATTACGCGAGGTTTGGACTGCCGGGTGATTTGGTCGCTAGCAGGTGAGAAATTCGACGGTGCTTGGTGTAGTTGAGGTGGCGTGATGGTTCGACTTGTAAACAGGAGGCCCCAAGTTCGAATCTCAGTGTGGGTCAAAAATTATTTCGCTGAAAAATGATCATCGTTCATCATCATTAACAGCCTGAAGACGTCCACTGCTGAACACAGGCCGCTTCCAGGAAAAGCAGCCTCTTTGAGCGGTGGCTCGCCTGCATCCATCGGCCCCCGCGGGGTTCTTATACTACTATTTGGTGTCATGTTCATTACTACGGAGATTATCTACGGAGGGGGATTATGTGAGGTTCGGGACTGCCGGGGCGATTTGGTCGCTAGCAGGTGAGAAATTCGACGGGTGTTGGTGTGGTTGAAGTGGCGTGATGGGAGATTGTTCGATTGGTGAATAGGAGGCTCCGGGTTCGAATCTCAGTGTGGGTCAAATATTATTTCGGTAAAAATTAAAATTATCGAAGACGTCCACTGCTGACCATAGGCCTCTTCCCCAGGGAGCGCCACTTTAAGCGGGCTGCTTGCCTCTTGCTTCCATCGACTCTGCGGTTTTCACCAGTGTTTTCATAGAGAATAATGGCGCAGGTGAGATAGAAATCAAGCGCAAAAGCCTATCAAACAATAAAAAAGTGTCAACATGAACTCTATCACAATGTAACAAGCACACGATCTTTTCCAGTTTCGGACAGATGTGTTCGGCGGATCGTCGCGCTAAAGTATCCCGGGAAGACTTGGCCAGAGCGACGCTAGTTACTATCACCAACAATATCGGCTCCATCGCTCGATTGTGCGCATCCAACGAGAAAATCGAAAGGGTAAGTGCGCTTCAAACTCAGTGGCGGCTGTGAAGTGCAAGGACACACCGCTTACCTCTTCCCACGCACATCTAATTTTTGCTACTGGGCAGCGCTTCGCGCCAACTTCACAACCGCCATTGAGTTTGAGATTTACATATAGTAATAGTCTATATCATTGATATATTTTTACATTGCATACTTAAATAAATAAAAATAATATTCCTAAAATATAGAGGAAATCTCAAAAAATGACAAAGGTGTTTTAAAATACCGGAATAGGAAGAGACCACTCAAATATGCAGTGACGTCAGTTATTAGTCCTTCATAGTACCTCTTTACTAAGCAGTGGTGCCTCTATGGTAGCTCTACATACAATCTCTGACATGTGACGTTACAAATTATGTCTTTATAGTAGGAAGCTCCACACGATCTGTGTTTTGCCGCCATGCCGTCGAAAATCGAAGGCAAATTTCTAAAGGGCACTTGGTTGTTGCCGGTGACCAGGATTTAGAAGATGTACCGGAAAAGTGAACCATCATCATCACCATGCAAAAAAAAAATCTCAGCCTGAAGACGTCCACTGCTAAACATAGGCCTCCCCAACAGAGCGCCACTTTGAGCGGCTGCTCGCCTCCTGCATTCATCGGCTGCCTGTGGTCTTCAGCAGATCGTCGGTCCACCTAAAGGGCTGCGTCTTCCGGTTCGTCATCGCCACTCGAGAGCCTTTCTTCCCATCGGTCATCGGTTGTCAGTTCTACGAGCGAAGTGGCCTGCCCATTGCCTGAACAACTTGCTAATCCTAAGAGCTATATTGGTCACTTTAGTCCTCCTGCGGATCTCCTCATTTCGGATCTTATCTCGCAGGGAAACACCGAGCATTGCACTCTCCATAGCTCGTTGCGCGACTTTGAGCTTACTAATGAAGCCAACAGTTAGAGACCACGTCTCGGTTCCATAAGTCAACCCTATTAAAAGAGTAATAAAGTTGTAATTGCATTGTTACAGGTGGTGTTCTGTGGCAATTTTCTTCGCGTGAATCCTTTGTCAATGAAGCTACTGTCATATGCCATGTCTTACTGGTCCAGGGGGGCTTTGAAAGCATTGTTCCTTGAACATGAAGGGTAAGCATCATCACCATCTATCTACAAAGATACTATGCAGCAAAAATTATAAAGCCCTTGATAGCTCGTGAACATAATTTCTTCTACAAACACGACTCCTGCGCGGGCAGGGGACGAGGTAACAAAACGAGACAGACTCATACGAAATTACAAAGAATTGAGCAGGATGGAACAAAAGACACATTGGGTGTCCCGTTTCCTCTCATAGCATTAGCGGTTGAAATACACCACTAATTTTCGTATGAGAGGAAGTTTTATCATTAGTCAACTGGATTTATGGTCAATGATGCAGATTAATATATAAAAAATATAAATATAAATATGTGTAGACATTTCGCACAGCGCCATCTAGCCCCAAACTATGCATAACTTGTACTATGGGAACCAGATGACTGATACAATACTTATATACTTTTTTGTTCGTAAATACATACATAGAATACAATATAACACCCAGAGACAGAACAAACATCTATGTTCATCACACAAATGTTTGTCCCAGGTAGGAATCGAACCCACAGCCCTCAGTTCAGAAGGCAGGGCTACTACCAACTGAGCTATCGGGCCCGTCACAATATGTAAAGGATTTTTTTATTATCACGAATGTGAAAACTCAATTAGCATTTCGCAAATGAAATGTATTGGCCAAATGCTGTGAAATATGAAATTTCATTTAATTGATTTAGTTCATTGTGAATTTAGTTTTTAATATAATTTTTCATTTAAATTTTTATTTTAATTTTCATTTCATTTTTCATTACCATTTCAAATAGCATAGCAATAGCATTTAGCATGCTAAGACTCGTGAATTAGCATGTGTATGAAATTTACGTAAAATAGCATTAATTGCCATCGCTACTACGTTAGTAAGGCTTCCATGATAATTGTAACCTAAGTGTAACCTAATATTCATTATCCACAGTTACTTTGGCGCAGTTGGTTGTCTTCAACACATCGATACAAACAATCACGTGAAAATAAAACGTCACAAAATACCGCCCAAAACCGAATCTGAGAACAGCCACGCTGACCGGTGAACTGTGACCCTCACACCATTAGAATAGTACGTGGCGCCATCTCTTATCCGATATACGGAACTAAGTTTCATTTGGTTGATTGGCTTTGCTATATTGACTGAACTAAGTTTCATTTTGTAACTTACTATGCGATATTTAATCGGAGAATGGTCACGTTGACCTGTGCCCCTTACACCGTTAGAATACTGCGTGGCGCCATCTCTTATCCGATATATGGAACTAAGTTTCATTTTGTAACTTAGCTATGCGATAGCCGTGTTGTGATGACACCGCTTCTTGGTTGCGGATCTATTTATTAGAGTAAAATACTATTTATGAAAGATGTTCTAAACAAAATTACTTATAACTGGTAAATATCACACAGAATCACATAGAATCATTTATTTTTTCTGTGTGGTACTTTATCCGTCAAATATAAATAATTTTGTTTATTGTTATTTGCGGAATTGCAATAGATATTTCTGTATGATTTTGTATTTATGAAAGTTTTGTTTCAGTGGCGCCATCTCTTGTTCATACTTTGAAACTATGGTGTCCTTACAAATTCAAGTTGAATGAATCCTTAGATATTATTAGTTGGTTTTATAATGGGGTAATTTAATATAGTCGATTCACACTAAATCTTGGATAGTTTTATTTCTAGTGGCGCCATCTGTTATTCGATGTATAGAATTAAGGTTAGTAAACCAATAATTTGCTATCAATGCTTGGGAATGGTATATTTGTTAAAAAAAAACGTTATATAATGGTGAACACACAATATTGTTTTTTTTTTAGTTTTTGTGACATTTTTTTTTGATGGAGTCAAATTACTTACTTAACCAGCGCAGCGGGTTATTTATGAGCCCGTGCCCGTTATAGCCGTCTGCTTGACAAGTTTGACAGCTATTAAGTTCGCACTTAGGTATCTCTAGGACGTACCCAAATGCGTTATAGCCCAAATAATATAATACCTACAGTACAGATGCCTCATCCCATACAACGGAATAACTCGGGCTATTTTACAAAATATTTTATTTCTGCATAACGCAAGATTATCAAGCGACATTTATTGCGTGTTGGCGAAGTATTGGGCCAAATGTATACACTGGACACTAACTAGTAACGCTCGCGAGACGATCACTACTTTTTTTTCACGTTCGGGCTATATTTCGTTTGTACCGGATGAGACTCCATGGTTATAGTAAGTGCGTCATAGATAAGTGCAAACGTACGAGTTGTTGAACTTTATGCAGATGGGGGTTAAACGGACATAGTGGCGCCATCTCTTTTTTAAAATAAGAAACTATGTTTGTGATAGGTAACAGTTTGGGAACGAGCAATTTGAGTGAATATGTCCTATTTCTTTTAATAATTTATTTTGGATATCATTCTTATTTTAGTTTTTATGATCATAATATTTTGCGGTGGCAGTATTTAAATAAAAGTCTTCTCAAAATGAAACGAGTTTTTTGAGTAAATTACGCAAAAAAAATTATTGGGAATATGTAATGAAAAGGTACCAGACAATTTTATAAATATTTTTATTTTTTTGACATGAAACAATAAAATTATGCACAAATATAATAGATATTTAATATTTATGAAGTAGTTTTTGTAAACGGTTATGTTATTTATGTTAGTGTGGTTGGACGTTATATTGGGATATATAATTATGTAATAATTGGTCGTTTTTTGTATAAAGAATTGAAAAATTGTAAATTTACCTTTTAAAAATGAAGAAGATTGTTAATCTTTGAAAACTATGTTTAGCTTTATCTGAGAATAAACCACGATTTACTCCAGAATTTATATTGTAGTTTTATTTTAACTACCTACTATTATAAGTTCCGAGATGCAATCAATTAAAATTAGTTTTATTCATCTTTAAATATAATTCAGTTATTAAATCGTTAAATATCTAAAAACCCCGCTATAATAGGTACTATTCTTTTTATTTGGAAAAATTAGCTACATCTGTAAATAAATCGGAGTAATAAGTTTTGTCTCTGGAGGGGGCATCGCCTCTCCCTTTCTCGCAAAACAGACCTTCCCCACAGTTACTGTGAAAACGCACAATGTGACGTCACATGCCAAAGAGATTGTATGTAAAGCTACCACAGCTTAGTAACGAGGTACTATGAAGGAGCAAGAACTGACGTCTCTGCATGTTTGAACTGTTTCTGATTCTATTCCTGTATTTTAAAAAAGACTCATTTTGTGAGCTATTTATTTTTTGAGGAATATTATTAATTTGTGTAATAAAAAACATAATACACGACACTAGCCTATTTTAGGATGATCTGGAAGCGGCTATTCGGTTTAATTTTAGTCAGATTTTCTTCAGTTCACTGTTTTAGTCCTTTTATGGAGTACAGTTTCTTATTTAGCAATCTATTTAACGAGTTCAATGCGCGTTCATATTTATGATTCATTTTTCTATTTCCAATATAAATCTTGTCAAGCTCTGGCAACACAGGTTCAGTGTTGCTATATGCATCATTATTTGTTGCTGCCAGTAAATCTGCAAGTTTAACTACCAAAGTGTATTGAAGTGGCAGGTTATCATTTTTTGTTACAGGCAACACTGCTGAAGAATCGTAGTCACTATTGCTATTTTTTTCATTTGAATTTTGTGACGGCCATATTTTTAAGTTACTTATTACTGGCGACACATTTCTAAGTTTAAATATATTTTCATCATCCTGCATTTGCTGATTATTGCCTGATCTTGGTACAAATGCAACTAAATAAACATTAGATTTTCGTATAGCCGTGTTTTCAAACTGAGACGGACGATGGGAGTCTCGGTTTGGTATCAGTAATGAGTCCAGAAGCGAAGCGGATCTCTTAATTCTGTTGGAGGGTCGTGGCAGGACACTCTTCGCTGCAGCTGGCAACACTGGAAAGATTCAATACTTAGACAAATCTAATCAAGAGTTTTGGCGGGAACGTGGACAAGTTCACGTCGTTGCATCGTATTATTTTTCAAAACCTGTGCCTTTTTCCAGTGTTAATGTTTAAAATTGGTGGCGTTTTGCGCATTAAGTGCTGATTTACGAGCATGAGTGTAGGCAAGTGATAAAATGTGGTGAAACGTGGTTTTTCGTGTTGCTTCCAAAATTCCATAGAAGCTTCTAGTAAAGTTGCCACCACTTTACTGGAGCATGACTTAGACTGGACTATGACTATGGCTAGGACATGACTGCGTGAAATATTTTATGACACGATGAAAATTATAATACACAATATAAAAAAAAACGAATCAAGTTACGAGAAAGGCAATAAAAAGACTGATAACCTAGTCGAAACTGCGGCAATCCGATGGATGCAGAAGCCAAACAGCCGGTTAAAGTGGCTGAGGGGAGGTCATGTTCAGCAGTGGTCCCCCACAGAGCGCCACTTTGAGTGGCTGCTCGCCTCCATCGGCTCCACGTGGTTTTCACCAGATCTTCGGTCCACCTAGGCGACGGTATTAGACTATTTGATCTAATGAAATAGGTACCTTCATTGGCAAAAACTCCGAGAATAAAAGTCTTGAGACAAATTACTGCAACCATTTCGGCGTGTTTGCGCTATTTGCCTTTTCACAATTTTATGTTAGTATTTTTTATGCATGAATTCATTTAATGACAACTTTTATGGCTGAAGTAAGACCCAATCAATAAGTACTTTCGGCAGGTTTTCTCCTACGACAATAGATTCGTCATTGATCAGCCCAATACGTTCCCACAGCTGGGACACGTGCCTGCTCCCACAGGAGAGTGTAGACATAACCCGGCACGCGGCACAAGTGCGGGTTGGTGGATGTCACGTGTCGGGGATTGTTGGGGTTGTTGTACATGTGCCGGTTTCTTCATGTTTTTCTTCACCTTTGTAAAAGTGAGCAGATTCCGCACATAACTTATGAAGTTACACTATTCAGGGCTTAGCGGGACTCCAAGGCTTAGCCCTTCTGGCTCAGGTACCGAATTCGGCACCGGTATAGGATACCAGCGTAACACAATCAGACACTGACTCCGCCGGCGAGGTCGACGTACCCCCGTAGGTTAGCTAGAATGGTCGCGACTTTCTATAGGGTCCACTCCTCCAGCGGACGTAGCCTTCTCGATCCTCTTATCCCGGCAACAGCCCAACCCGAGGCTCGCACCCCAGGTGTGCCCTTGAGCTAGTTGCCCCCCACTTTTGTCTGCTGGCTCCTGCCCGCCCGGTGAAGCTGTAAAGGTCGGCAGAGACTATGGTTTGGGAATTCCCGACAGTCCGAGACTTGTGAGAAGCCTACAATACAGTTTTTCGCAAGGCCAATTATTGCAATTTTATTAATATTCGAGTTAAGAAAGTCCGTGTTTTGTGACTGCGAGGTGGCCACCACACCTCGTAGTCACAAATCAGTGTGCGAATATTGAATAAAGCATACAACTCGTTGTGGTCTTCTTTCTTCTAGCCGAGCCTTCAATATTTCGAAGAAGCGCTTCCTTACATAGAAATAAGGCGAATTCTGTGTTCGACAAATAATTATTAGTGGTTGTCGATCGAATTTTTCGAAAGTTTCTTTGCCGTTGCCAAAAAACCACACCACACTCACATGATAAAGGAAATAGACAACTGACTGACTCGACTAACAGCTGACACGGGACACAATCACAATCCAAACATCACAGGGGGTGTGTCTATCAAAGATCCCTTTCTATTAGCTGTTTCAATTAGTTGAAAATAAAAATTATAAATCTGTAGAGTTACTTAGCAGACCTAGTAAGTAATCGTTCATTTAACTAACAGATGGCGCTAAGCTCTTAAATAATTTAAAATTAAAATGATTTAATACAAATTTTGACAATCTTGCCTCGTCTCCAGTCTCGGCCTGAAAGTCACGGGACTCTAGATAGCTAAAATTACGAAAAGTCCCGTGACTTCGACTCGAGACATCCCGGGACCCAAACCTTAGTAGAGACAAACAGCATAAGCCCGCTCAAAAAAATGAGCCGTATCGTAGGTACTCGCTCCACAATGTGTTAAATTGGTGGTTTACTTTGAATCATCCGTGCCCGGGGGTCTAGCAAAGATACTAACCACTAACGCTAACGCCTCACGCTAACTCCAAAATGTACTGAAATGACATTTCGAAAATCGCTAACTTTTCCGTAGCGAATGTCATTTCGATACATTTGCGGCGTTAGCGTTGGTGGTTGGTATCCTTGCTAGACCCCAGTCTTGGAAAATTAGATGATAGAAAAATAAATAACACGTAAAAACGTAGGATATTATTGGTCTTTCTTTTTTTTAATTTTTATGTCACTTGTATTTAGTTCTTGTAATGCTTACGACGCACTAACCGCATATTATTAATCTGTGTTGCCATCATCAATATCAAATTACCGCTAGGCTTAAAATGGCAAAAATAATCAGAATAACATTTTTGCGTATACTTGGTCTTGGTTGGATACTTTTAAGTCTTTTGTGGTTTAATATATCTAATTCCTCTAGATAAAACATATGATTACTATATCTAATTAAGAATTGCACGCGCATCATGTTAGTGCGATAGGTAGGTGTAGGATAAGAATAAGCTAATTTTAATGATAGAAAAGAAAGTAGGTAGGCACAAAGTTGATCATTATATCTATTCTGTGATCGATCACAAAACCAAATCAGAAAACTCGTACGCTTTGTTAGGCTTGCCAGTAGTAATCATTTTCTTTTTCGGTTTTCCTTTTTTAAGAAGACTTTTTATTTTTGCGACTACGTCATCTTTTTTCCATGTTTCAGCGACTTTTCTTTCCTTCTTCGTTAAGTAATTGTCGTCCTTTTTACGCAGCAACTGGCTTAAAGTATTTATATCTAAGAGTTTTACTACAGATGGCTTGGGTTGAGATCTGTCATTTGACTTGTCAGTGTCAAAAAATTCTAGTCCTTTTGTAGACGTGCTTACTGGCGATACCATAGGCACATTTTCGAAATCAAACTCGGAGGAGAGTTTTTCTGTTGTTTGCATATCAGCCATGATTATGTAAATTTTCGATGGTTGCGCAAACCTGGAATCTTTAGGTGTTCGTGGATTATACATCTGCCGCAGTGGTTCCAGGACAGAAGCCGCACTTTCTTCATAGTATCGTGGCAAGTATTTAGCGGAAACTGGTAGCACTGGAAAAAATGCGAAATATAGGTAATATTACGAATCTTTGTACCAAAGAGTATATAATACCTATCCAAACCGCCTGCCAAGCGAGGTGGTTATGGCTATTTTATGGAGGAGCCTTCTGCTTCTGTTCTGCAGCAGTGGACGTCTTCCAGATATTGATGTATATAGGACCTACGTATTACCTATATTGTTCGTTACTAATAGATTTAGATCGGTTTCACTGTAACCATAATTATTATGGTATTCTTTCGTTTTGTTTCAGTATTTTAGATTCATCACTACTCGTAGCTCATAGCAGTCTTCATACTCATTACCTACATGTGCCAAAATTTCTCACTGAACAATCTTCGTTTGATGTTCTATCTTAGTCCACGTGACACTGGCAAAATTGTGGTCACCTCTCCACAAAGGCCATTAACCAAGAGTTGAAGTTGGACCTACGTAGACGTACCTTCATTTGCAATAAGAACGCTCAAAACGAATACGTAAAATACTACCATTTCTGTGGCCTTGCTTCGTACTGGTACAGAAATATCTATAATCATTTTATGGATTATTTAATTACACTGAAAATTTAATGGTATTTTTATTGCTAAAATTAATTACAAGAAATACCTACTTTCCTACTTATTTTTAAAAAACTAGGTGGTTTACTTAGATTATTAATTATGTTAGACATACTACAACCGAGTATAGCCACATAAATAATAAATATAATAAATATGTGTGGAAATTTCACACAGCGCCATCTAGCCCCAAACTAAGCATAGTTTGTACTATGGGAACTAGATAACGGATATATAATACTTATATACTTTTTGTTTGTAAATACATACATAGAATATAATAATACTACACCCAAACACAGAACTAACATCGATGTTCATCACACAAATGTTTGTCCTGGGTAGGCAGGGTTACTACCAACTGAGCTATCGGGCCCGTCAATAAATAAATTGTCTTAGAAATAATGGCGACGGTGCTGCCACTCGATTGAATTATTTATTTATTTTCTCGTACGGAGCCATAAGAGACAAAATTGGTAAGGAGCCGTGACGGTGGCCACCCAAAACAGTGTTATTTATTGTGGATAAATGGAGCATTAAAAACTCTACAGTAGTTTTAATATCGGAATCCAACCCAGCATTACATTTTTTATAACTTTATTTATTGTTGGATAGGTTTGCGCTTGACCACTATAACACTTGGGCCCCAAGTCTACTATTTCAATTCTGTCATAATCGTTCATGAATGGTACCATCATGACAGATTTTGACACTAATGGTAGTCTACAAATCATAAGTAGATTACTATTAGTGTCAAAATCTGTCATGGTACCATTTATGAACCTGTGGCGTCGCAAGAAGTCTTTATTTTATTTCTTCATGCTCTCTGCGAGAGCATTCGAAATTAGAACATAGGAAAAATAACAAATGAATGTTGTTGACATTTTTGACATAGTCAATCACGGCAAAAATTTCTGTTGGTCGATGCGTATATTTCGTAAGCTCTTGGACAATAAATAAGTGTTATTTAGTATCCTGCTGTTTTTAATCACCGATGTGTAGAGTCAGTAGCCCGTGACGTCGTCCGGTGCAAAAACAATAAGAAGTGGTGGAGAAGTCGCCGGTCGCGTAACACAGACGACGAGGCGACCCTTCAAAAACCACTGAAAACCATTATGCATACTGTATGGCTATTCGTATTTATAATAACTTACCAGAGGGTTATAAAGAATTATGTTGCAATAAATTGAAGACAAAATTATTTAAATTATTAATTGACAAATGCTATTATTCAGTGCAGGATTTTATGAATGATAAGTTGAATTGATAATATTAAATTCATTATTAAGTACTTATATAATTATATTTGACCATCTTAAACGATTTTTTTACTTCTGACATGCTATTTTTCATACAGATATTTTATTTTTGAACTATTTTTATTAATGTGATTGTTTTATGAAATATTTTAATTGGATTTCTAGAATGTTATAAATGATGAAATGATATCTAAGTATATTGTAAAAGTAAAAAATCCACATCAACAATATCTGTACACCGGAAACGGTAGAATATTTGGAACAAAAATCAATGTATTATCTTACGCACAATATTCTAACAAATAAATGATTTTGGGCCTGATGGTAAGTGACGATGCGATGCGGTTTAGGATGTAACGCGCTTGCCTATATAGAAGACTATGATATGACTGTCTTTGCTTAACTTATGGCTCCATGTACCTAAAAAAAAAATTGTGTGGCAGTACCGTCAGCTTACAGTTACTGTTAGCCTCATTAGTAAGCTCAAAGTCGCGCAACGAGCTATGGAGAGAGCAATGCTCGGTGTTTCCCTGCGAGATAAGATCCGGAATGAGGAGATCCGCAGGAGAACTGAAGTGACCGATATAGCCCTTAAAGTTAGCAAGTTGAAATGGCAATGGGCAGGCCACATCGCTCGTAGAACTGACAACCGATGGGAACCTTTCGTTCTCGAGTGGTGACCACGAACCGGAAGACACAGCGTAGGCAGACCCTCACTAGGTGGACCGACGACCGGTGAAAACCGCGGGGAGCCGATGGATGCAGGAGGCGAGCAGCCGCTCAATGTGGCGCTCTCTGGGGGAGGCCTATGTTCAGTAGTAGACGTCTAGGGCTGTTGATAATGATGATGATGATGATGACTGCCAGCATAAATTCAAAGACCCACCCTCTCTCTGGCTAGTGGTACTGTGCTTAATAGGAATGATGACTACTGAAAAATAACTAAATGAACAAGTAAATATTACTTTCATAAAGAAGATTAAAAATGAATGCAATAAATGAAAAAATAAGTAAAATCGGTAAATAAATCACGGAGTAATAAGCTTTTAAAGTTTCTACAGGAGGCATCTCCTGTCCCTTTCTCGCGAAACAGAGCGCCCCCACAGTTTTTATGAAAAATCCACTCGTGACGTCACATGCCAATGAAATGAAATGAATGAATGAAATGACCTTGCTCTGACGTCACTGGCTCTTTGCCAGCTATCTCTTTCTATTCCAGTTTTTAAAATGCTTGTAACTTTGTCATTTTTTGAGATATTTTATTTTAGTTTTTACAAATGTTTAACTTTTGAGGAATAATATTAATTTATGCAAAAAAAAAATTTTAGTCGTCATGCCTATTTATAAACTGAAATACAGTCGCCTATTTTATAAAAAGGTATTACTACATTTATTAAATAAAATAACCAATAACTGAAATAAAATATAATAAGAAAGTGTAAATACCTACAGGTATACATATTAAAAACTAAAATAATTCGCCTAAATTATTATCTATTATTATATTTAACGGTTATAAAAATTACGTAACAATGCGGCTACCTATGAATTTTTTTTTCTGTGTAGGTGTGCTTTACTTTTAAATCCATCATCACTTACCATCAGGTGAAATGTAGTCAAACACAATACCATGGAAAGTAAAAAATACGGCCAAGTACGAGTCAGACTCGCGCACAAAGAGTTCCGTACCATTATCTTTAAAAACGAGCAAAAAAAATTACGTTTGCTGTAGGGCCCCCTTAAGTATTTATTTTATTCTGGTTTTAGTATCTGTTGTTATAGCGACAACAGAAATACATCATCTGTGATAATTTCAACTGTCTAACTATCGCAGTTCATGCAGCCTGGTGACAGACGGACAGATAAACACTGTACCAACAACCGCTATAACAACAAATAAGTACTAAGAAATAGAATAAAATAAATATTGACAGCCTCTGTGGTGTAGTGGGTGAGCAGGTCGGCTCATAACCCGGAGGCGGCGGGTTCGATTCCCGCGAAAGGAGTGTTTGTAGTTTGTAGTATTTAAAAAGCACAAATTTTCTGTGTCTGGGTGTTGTAGGACCCTGGACCTCATAGTTCCTGGGTCTCTAGATACAGGGAATCCTAGTTAGGGTCCAGGTTCCATGTTTGTGATGCGTTGGGCGTTATTTATTTTATATATTTAAGGGTGTTCCCATATAACAAATGTGAATTTTTATTCGTTTAATAATGATAATGGTATGGAACCCTCAGTGTGCGAGTCCGATTCACACTCAGCCGGTTATTTTGTCATGTAATATGGCCCATTTTCAGCATAGACATTTTTATGTATTAGATGTCCGTAGTTTTCAACTTTTACCTAATGTCGCCGGCACCATGCTAGATGTGTACAAGTATACCTATAAAACATATTTTATTTTTTATTTTTATATTTAGTCGTGTTTTAAATCTGGTCCAGATTATAAATTATCTATTCTCACAGTACAAGATCAGTAGACGGTCACAACATCAACTCCTCGCATCATTGATGGTCTCCGGCACCTGCACTTCTAGTCCATCCATTTCTTTGGTCAGCGTGACCTGGCAACCTAGCCTGGAGGTGTTGGTTAGGCCGTATGCTAGGTCTAGCATGTCACGTTCCTCATCTGATGCTTCATTTGACAAACTGAAAAAGAACAAGACTCTGGTCAAATGCTAGCCTAACCAAATCGACTATTTTGAACGTGATTATTTCAAAACGTATACCATTTACAGGATTGAAAAAAATGCACGTTAATAATGGTCATATCTTCTTTCCATCTGCCGAAACCGAAAAACGTTTACGAAAAGTTTTCTCGATAGAAAAAAATCGTGAAGTGACCTCTAAAAATCATTCAAACGTCCTAAAATGTTACATTATAATAAGACACCCCATTGAAATAAATCATAGTGATAACTTATGTTTCAATGCATCCGCCTATTAGCTTATTTTTTTATAACAATAAGCATTTCTTTTATAACTAATTATTTGTACCAAAAAATGGAAAAGTCAAAGTGCAATGGAATGTAATCGCCATATTTTAGCTATGCATAAAGCAACCCTATAAAGTACAAAATAAGTTTCAAGTTTGTCTGCTGTAATAAACGTGCTCGCATTGGGTCCTGTCAGGGCCTTAAAGTAGCACTCTGTGGGGGAGGCCCACGTTCAGCAGTGGACTTCTTAAGCTGTTGATGATGATCTGTAGGGTTAGCATGGATGGTAGACAAACTTGTCTTTCCCCAGTTTATGTCACTTTTTTCATACTTACTTGTCAAGTGGAGTAAAATAGGAAAACGACAACTTTCCTCCATATTCCAAAGCATTTCACCAAAAATCCTTCACTTGACTTCCACTCAACTCTGAGGGAAACTCAAGGTATATTGCGATGTACCTTGAGTTGATAGTGACGAGGGAATGTCACGTTGTGTATATTGTCAATTAAAAATACCAAAAGCACGAAAATGAGGTTAATTCGAGGTTGAGTCGAGTGGAGTAATCTCTATTAATGACATAGAATATGGGGTTTGTCTAAAATCCATGCTAACTCAGCAGAAAAGCTTTATTCAATGTAAAGACTACAAACCTATTATAGTCCTCTTCCTTCAGTATGATATGACACGAAGAGCAGGTAACAGTCCCTTCGCAGACTCCGTACCCGTCAATGTCCAGGTCATTGTCGACAACCACATCAAGCAGTGTATCGCCCACTTTAGCCTCCGCTTGTAACCGCTTCCCATCTTTCAGGATAAAGGTTACATTTACTCTGAAATTAAAAATAACAGAGGTTTTGGGTGTGGTTCTTCAATAATCAGATAAAAGCTATTCATTGGATAAAGGGGCTGATATAAATTAGGTGGTAGCTTCTAGCGATGGCAATTACAGCTATTTTGCGTAAATTTCATAAACATACTAACTCACGAGTCTTAGCATGCTAATTGCTATTGCTATGCTATTTACTAAAATGAAATGAAACATGAAAAAACTTTATATTCAAAATTAAATTACAAATGAACTAAATTAATTGAAATGAAATTTCATATTTCACAGAATTTTGCAACTATATTTCATTTGCAAAATGCTAATAGAGTTTTCACATGCTAACAATGAATAAATGAATGTGAATGCTAATTAATCCATCACTAGTAGCTTCATACATATTGCTATCCCTTTCGTTTGCATGGTAAACTGTATGTAGTACTTGCACTTGATTTTGTTGCCCCACTTTCAATAAGCTAATGCTATATCTTTTTTAATATTACATGCCAATATCGCTTTGGCATTTAAAATCTTTTTAACCTGAACTTTAAAAGAAAGCTTTATCCACTTGGCCAACGCCAGCCCGGTTGGTGGCAAAAAAATAATTTATTCTGATAATGTCAAAAGGCCCAGTTTCTTCTATAGCCTGGTGAGCCATTGACAATAAATTCAGTTGACCAATAATACAACTTCCTCTCATACAAAAATTAGTGGCGTATTTCAACCGCTAAGCCTATGAGAGGAAACGGGACACCCAATGTGTCTTTTGTTCCATCCTGCTCTGTCATTTGTAATTTTATATGACTGTCTCGTTTTGTTATTTCGCCCCCTGGCGGTGCAAGTGACTTGTGTTTGTAGGAGAAATTATATTCATGTACTATCACTGAGCCATAAAAAAGTTAAATAAAAGAAGCATATAATAATTATTATGTGTTATTCAAGGTGATTGCAAGAATAAAATGTTTATACAAAGACAATAAAATGTGAGAATATGTCCTTATCTATCTGAAGTGCAGAAATAATAGAACAAATAGTAAAATGCTAACAAAACAATACTACAACTATATCTAGGCTATCTCTAAGTGATATGTAATCTTGTGGCTTTACTTAATTTTCACATAAATTGCTTACTTCAAGGAATGTAGGGTGAATGCAATTAAGCTTGTGTAGCTAATTACCCTTCTCCAAAAAGGAGGGTTGTGATTTTGAATGTTTCGATAAGAACGTTTTCCGATAAGCACACTCTCATAAAAAATCAACATACATTTTGTTAAATTAGTAGTATTGGCGGGAAAAGGGGTAAATTGCAGGTAAAACTGCAGAGCGCCTTAAAATTTACGGCAGATTTTGCTTACGTATTTTGCCATAATAAGGTCAGTCAGTACATTTTTGGGTATAAGTTCAAGGTTACAAGATATTTGATCAAGGTGCAAATACTTACTTCTCCTCTTTTAGCTCAACTTTCGATGTTGATAAAGGAGCAATACATTTGTAATTGCTGAACCTCGCTCCCATACTATTACTTTTTAGTAAATAACACACGGAACGAGCTGAGAAAGTTTTTGATAAACTTCGTAGCATTTTTGTTTTAGCCTCAGATGCGCACCTTAGAAACACAGGGAAACTTATGTCCAAAATTTATACTGATTTATTTTAAATTATTCACTGACGCAAAACATGACGAATAAAATAAAGATAAATAGAACAAAAATAGATTCACTTCAAGAAAATAAAATTATAAGTTGCTTTTCCGTTCCAATTTACGTTATTAGCAGGTCCATTCAACTCGTCATTCATTGGATGGTAATAGTAGATGGGCATGCTATAGGGATCCCAGTATAACAAAAATATTTTTTTATTTTATTTTAGATATGGCAACAAAATTATTTTGAGGTTATAATTGCCACCGGTCTCGTGTTGTTTTCTTTTCGTGGATTTTCAGTGCTTCTTTATTTAGCCTAGAGACTCTTTTTGTGTTTGTGTATTGTGATGTCGTGTTAAAAACAATGAAGGACAATAGCCGTAAATGTGCTAAATGCAATGCATCATCAGCGAAAAAGCCGAGTCTGTTCAACGGTAAATTCCACAAAACTTATACAATATAATTTGAGGTTATGTACTTATTATTGAGTTCATTGTGGATTTGGAATTAAACATGTTAATTATGTTTTGCAGAATGCTATCATGGGCAAAGTTTTTTATTATGTTTTTTGTATTATTGTATTATGTTTTATTTTAAATAAAATCGCTCTCGATTTACTATTCACAATATCATGTATGCAATAAATATAAAAATTATAAAATCCTATGCTTTTATTTTTGCGAATTGATGTAGTTTTGTCCCTATTATAAGATAGTTTATCTGATAATACAATGGGCAGCCCCATTGTGAATTACTATTGACATTAATTTATTAACAGCCCCTATTATCAATTCAAATCTATACGAATAGAACATTTGAATTTTCCGCCTTTTTTAAGTTTCCAAAGGGTCCCACTAAAGGCGCTAGTACTAAATTTCATAACCACTTTTTTTGTATGAAGAAGCCATTCTTCTCCGCTAGGAGTAATGGTATTCTGTGGTTATTAGCAAAGTTCTGCGCGTTATTCTCTGTTCTGTATATAGTTATCTGTGGTTATTCTAGTCTTCTAGTAAGAGACTATCCTCCATGCAAGAGACAGCTCATTGTCGGTGTCTTGCCTGTCTTATGTCTCTTTCGTCATAAAGCGTGTAAAGAAACGTAATATTGAAATTTGGCGGGAACGCGGAAAATTTCATGTCGTTGCATTGTATTATTTTTTAAAACTTGTGCTTTTTCCAGTGTTAATGTTTAAAATTGGTGGCGTTTTACGCATTAAGTGCTGAATTACGAGCATGCGTGTAGGCAAGTGATATAATGTGGTGAAACGTTATTTTTCGTGTTGCTTCCAAAATTCCATAGAAGCTTCTAGTAAAGTTGCCACCACTTTACTGGAGCATGACTTAGACTGGACTATGACTATGACTAAAACTTGACTTCAAATATTCAGTATTCTATTAATATGATGAAAAATTACAATAACACTGGCTAAATACACTATGTTTGGAGCCAAAATATAAGAAAAAAAACCGTAATATTAACATTATGTTCCAGTGACATAAACCTAACCCCATAAAACATGGAGAGAGCCAAAATCTGCCAATGCGGCGTTGCCGCTCCGCATCCTTCGTGTAAACATACTGTCTTGTATCTCTGTCTAATACACGAATCGTCGCATAGAGATGCGAGAAAGCGAATGTCGGTACGGCAACGTCGCCTTACCGACACCGCGTGTCATGTTCTGACAGTTTGGTGTGTCATGAAATTAAATGCGAGAGCATAAAACGTGAAAATTTAGTGATTATATTGTTATTAGGGCTAAATATTTTATCAATAGTGAAATTGTGTCGTGTTGTGCTGTGTTTTGTGCATCAAGAGTAACCCGAGGAGTCGGTGGAAAACCAGAATCATCATTTTATACGTTAAAGTTTACTGACTATTTTTATGTTAAACATCGAAGTTTCGAAGTAAATATGCATTTCATATTAAGAATATACGTTTTTTCCACCGTATAATTACCATGCGATTGCAATTACTGAAAGATTTAATGCTTTAATTGATATTTTTGGGACGGGCGATTTTACGCCTCTCGAATAGTGATGTACCTACACTGTCCATTACATTTTGTCGATATTCGTAAATCTTCATACATTTGCACAAAATTACTTTGGTTTTGGGGAGATTAAAAAGTAGAAAATCTCTTTCCTTAAAAGTGGCTGAATGGATTTAGATCAAAGTGCAAACAGAATGAAAAAGTAGGTGTAAATCTGGCAATTTAAAAATAGGCACCTAACCTACTTTTATAAAATACAATAGGTAGGCCAGTGTCGTCTGGCTTCAATATGAGTTATGAAATTAATAATAAACTAGCTGACCCACCCTGGTTTTGCACGGGTTATTAGTTTTATGCATTACCCTGTTTATGGGTAAGAGAGAAGTAAAAGTGAAAAATATAGGGGAAAAGGATGAATAGATGGAACGGCGAAGGGAGACAGGTGCACCCGTCCCATCCATTCATCCTTTTCCCCTAAAATAAATATAGGGCTTCAATACAACAAACGTGATTTTTTGCTCGTTTTTATAGATAATGGTACGGAACCCTTTTTACAAATTTAACCATCATTTTAATGAATAGAATAAGAAAACACGAATGTAAAATAAAAACTAACTATTATGGAACTATGTTATTTGAACAGCCTGATGACGTCCACTGCTGATCATAGGCCTCCCCAGGGAGCGCCACTTAGAGCGGCTGCTCGCCTTCTGCATCCATCGGCTCCCCGCGGCTTTCACCAGGTCGTTGGTCCACCTAGTGGGGGGCCGGCCTACGCTGCGTCTTTCAGTTCGTGGTCGCCACTCGAAAACCTTTCTTCCCATCGGTTGTCAGCTCTACGAGCGATGTGGCCTGCCCATTGCCATTTCAACTTGTTAATCCTAAGAGCCACATCGGTCACTTTAGTTCTTCTGCGGATCTCCTCATTTCGGATCTTATCTCGCAGGGAAACACCGAGCATTGCTCTCTCCATAGCTCGTTGCGCGACTTTGAGCTTAGTAATGAGGCCAACAGTTAGAGACCACGTCTCAGTTCCATAAGTCATCACTGGCAACACACATATAAAAATGTTACTTACAAACGTTATTTCATATAATGTTTCAATATACTTTTACTAGGGTCATCATCATCATTATCATCATTAACAGCCCGAAGACGTCAACTGCTGAACATAGGCCTTCCCCATAGAGTGCCACCTTGAGCGGCCACTCGCCTCCTGCATCAATCAGTTCCCCGTAGTTTTCACCAGATCGTCGGTCCACCAAGTGGGGGCCGGCCTAAGCTGCGTCTTCTGGTTCTACGAATATCTAATTTTCTTTATTGTATTAAAACTAAAAAGTATCGAAATTCTGCAGCACTGTTTGGTTAGGTTTATTATATATCGATATATTGTGTAATAGGGGTCACTTCCCTACTCACGCATACTAATGCATATTTAAATACTCACACCAACAGAAAATGGACAGGCGTTTTGTGAATGTCCGCCGTCCATATGATTCTATGTTGATGCCATAAAATCAAGCATTATGTTATAACTTTGATCGTGTTTGTGATGCTAATAATCCCACTTGATTCCAGCTTTTCGTGAACATAAATAAACTACTAATCAAAACTTGGAGGAATGTCATAGTCATTCACAACCCAACTATCAATGTCAGTCGGACATTGGCAGAATTATTGCAAAAAAGCGATTTTTATACCGGGGTTTTGCTGTATATACCATTAACATAGACTCATATGGACGGCGGACATTCACGCAAAATATAGGGGAAAAGGATGAATGGATGGGACTGCTGCGTCTGTCTCCCTTCGCCGTCCTTCGTCTATTCATCCTTTTCCCCTATATTTTTCACTTTTGCTTCTCTCTACCCATAAACAGGGTAAGGGCATAAAACTAATAAACCTGTGCGAAACCGGGGCGGGCAGCTAGTTTATTAAAAATTTCATAACTCATATTGAAGCCAGACGACACTGGCCTACCTACTGTATTTTATAAAAGTAGGTTAGGTGCCTATTTTTAAATTGCCAGATTTGCACCTACTTTTTCATTCTGTTTGCACTTTGATCTAAATCCATTCAGCCACTTTTAGGGAAAGAGATTTTCTACTTTTTAATCTCCCCAAAACCAAAGTAATTTTGTGCAAATGTATGAAGATTTACGAATATCGACAAAATGTAATGGACAGTGTAGGTACATCACTATTCGAGAGGCGTAAAATCGGCCATCCCAAAAATATCAATTAAAGCATTAAATCCTTCAGTAATTGCAATCGCATGATAATTGTACGATGGAAAAAACGTATATTCTTAATATGAAATGCTTATTTACTTCGAAACTTCGATGTTTAACATAAAAATAGCCAGTAAACTTTAACGTATAAAATGATGATTCTGGTTTTCCTTCGACTCCTCGGGTTACTCTTGATGCACAAAACACAGCACAACACGACACAATTTCACTATTGACACAATATTTAGCCCTAATAACAATATAATCACTATATTTTCACGTTTTATGCTCTCGCATTTAATTTCTTGACACACCAAACTGTCAAGACATGACACGCGTTGGTAGGTAAGGCGAGGTTGCCGTACCTATAGTCGCTTTCTCGCATACTCTATGCGACGATTCGTGTATTAGACAGAGATACAAGATAGAATGTTTACACGAAGGATGCGGAGCGGCAACGCCGCATTGGCAGATTTTGGCTCTCTCCTTATACCTCCATGGTATATACCGTACACTGGCCTCACTCCGACACTGGCAGAAAAACGTCAAACAGCGTTTAAAAGCCACTAATTGAAGAAGAAGAAGCCATTAAAGAAGAAGAAGAAAGTCAAAAAGTTTCGTTTATCATTGTCATTTTGATTTACTGATTTTCCTGAATTTCGTGTTGTTGCTCATGGTGATTTCAATTTTTCTTTCACGTATTTATTATAAAAGTGGTATTGTTCGTGCTACTAGGTTTTCCCATGATTTAGTCTGAATTTAATTTGCATTGAATGAAAATAACTTGCGTCAAGTTATCTGTTTCAACGTTACGATGTCTGAAAGATTGAAAAACACAAATCAGGTCTCAAACGAAGATATCATTGAAGACTTAACGAAAAACTTGAAAAGCTCGTTGGATACGGAAGAAAACCCTGCTGAATTTGTTATTAGCCCTAGTACAAGTTCAGAAAAGGCGACTAAGGAAGGTGGGGACGCTGCTAAAAAGACAGGTGAGTCATTGCACCTAATATTTTCTGGCTAATGAAGGGCTAATGTAATCATTGCTTGGGCGTCGACGAATCTGACCACAGTAAGTACTTACCTAGTTACCTACATTATTTTTGAAAACTATAGTGTCTGTGCAGCAACAGCAGAGTGATTTCAATGTGGTTGTTCTATTACATAGCTGGTTGAATAAAAATTAAGTAAATCTGGATGATGATTAAGGTTTGTAATATGTTATCACTAATTACAACTAGATTTCAGTGGGCAAAAATTAATAAAAGCTGATTTGGCAGAGCTAAATTACCACCATTTGATTTTAGGGGGGGAAAGGGTGGAGAGAAGGAGGAAAACATCCCTCTAAAAGGATGCCGGATGCTTGTTTTAAGCCCGTCACACACATAGCTATAATATATATTAACCCTCCCGCTCTCACGCGAAAAGATTTGTCCGCACCGCAACTTCTTACCGTTGGCTCAGACACGAAAAGATTTGTCCGCGTCAACTGTCAGAGACTGTATTCAAGATGGTATCGCCGTCTTGCTTTTTCCACCTACATTATGTATGGGAGAAAAAGAGAGGAATATATGTTTGTTCATTTAGTACACAATCCAAATAGTATTACCGTTATGACATAGAGTACGACCGATGTGAAATCAGTCGTCAACCGGAGGAATTCCTACCGGAAATCTTCGGTTTTTGCTAGTGTATATTAGGCAGTAATCTTATATGGAACATATTAAAACTAATTACACATACAAACCAACAATATATTGTAGATAACAAATAATATTCCTTTCATTTCTCCAGCTGCATTATTTACTCTAATTTAATTTTTCTTTATGTCAGCATCTATTTTTTACCATACAAGAATTTCTATGTTTCTATGCATAAATAAATGTAATTCGAAACGGCAATTACAATGAAATATAGACGAAATATATTGTAGCAATATCGTTTATCATATTTCTATTTACATAACATCACAGTCTTTTCTAATTTCTAAGATATTGTCATTTTTGTAAGTGTTGGCAAATATCTGCCGACGGCGGCCATTACGCCACGAGCATACCGATGTGACGTTTAGAGTTCGCTACGCGAGCCGAAGGGTTAATATACGATAATATATGTATTGTGTAATTTTCAAGGGAATGGACATGCAGCTAATAATATATATTTTAGTATTTGAGTACAAAATTAATAATTATTATTATTATTCGTAATACACCAGCAGCTGTTGAGCTGACGCATGTATATCTTTTCAGACTGCACTTGTAGTTGTGTTGTGCTTGTTGTAGTTGTGCATTTCGTTTGCTATATATTTACAGACATTCCACCAAATCCACTTCATGAAAAAGATCAGGATGAAACGGAGCAGGACAAAGATCCTGATGCTTCGGACAAAGATGACAGCGACACAGACTCCATCGATGAGGTGTCTCTAAAGGATGCCGAAATGGACCTCACAGACGATCAGAAAGAGGAACGGAAGATCATAGTCGAGGAGTTGAAGGCTGCAGGAAACAATGCATTTAAAGCTGGAGACTACAAATGGAGTATAGAGAAATATACATTAGGTATAAAGTGTTTATCATCATCATCATCATCATCAGCAGCCTGAAGACGTCCACTGCTGAACATAGGCCTCCCCCAGAAAGCGCCACTTTGAGCGGCTGCTCGCCTCATGCATCCTTCGCCTTCCCGCGGGGTGTTATCAATAGATTACTAGGTGGTAGGACTTTTCTGCAAAGTTCGTCTAGGTACCCCCCCTTTGCAAGTTATCCTGCCGCCAAACAGGAATGTGTAAGCACTACTGTGTTCCGGTTTGAATGGCATTGTAGCTACTGAAATTACTGGGCAAATGAGACTATGATCTGATTTTAATTTAGTAATCTGATTACTGGACTGTGTGATGTCTCAGGATGATATGGACACTATAGTGCACAGTGTCACGCGAAACTTAAAGTTTCAACTGCAGCTATTATGGCCAGCCGTGCAGAGCCAATGCAATGCAATTCAATACAACAACTTTATTGCACACCAAATTAAGTCAAATGTTACTATTTAGTACAATGGGCGGTCTTATCGCTATACAGCGATCTCTTCCAGACAACCTTGGGATGAACAGTAGGCCTAGCACGA
The DNA here is from genome assembly GCA_963580505.1 of Ennomos erosarius. Lineage (NCBI taxonomy): Eukaryota > Metazoa > Arthropoda > Insecta > Lepidoptera > Geometridae > Ennomos > Ennomos erosarius. The sequence continues at coordinate 5,416,657 of OY757005.1, read as the reverse complement.
ATATTTACGCGCGCGTAAGTGTAACGTTAACGTAAGCCAGTTGTATGGCATTTGATCTGCCCCCCTATTACGATTGAGCTAGCAGCGCTGCTGGCGCGCGTGTGCCGCTCAACTGCTGTCAAAATTGAAATGAAATGATTTATTTCATACTAGGTAGGTACATAGTTTTGCTTAATTCAGTACATAATACTACTACTTAAAATACATAGGAACAATAAACTGCTGCTAACTAAATAATGTAGGTAACAAGAATTTAAATAATACACAATAATACAATACTGCTTATCAGTTGGTGCCTAATACAACACTGTTTCAATTAATAGTGTAAGTAGTTTTAGTATTGCCTGATTACCTCTTCCTATTAGGTACCTACATAACATCCAACGAATATATTGGTAATGTAAGCGTACAGTACATAACATGAACCCTAAAATCCTCAAACAAGCAAATCATTAATCATGAATAGTAAGTAACCTACAGATGAATTTATAAAGGAAAATTAGAATCACTAACTCAATCAAACCTCAAAATCACTTAAAGTTAGAATCAATTAATCTATATATTACGCGCGCGAGCAGGCGATACTGCTATAAGAATGGAAATATTAATAGTAAATGGCTCCGTACAACGTTCAGGAGTTCGTTCCAATTATAAAATGATTATAAAAATATAAACTATTATATTTAAAAAGTATTTACTATATTTACTTAGGTAAATTATTATGTAAAATGTATCTAAATATCTAAGCTCACTTGATTATGTATTTATTATTTCCTGTTAATGACTTATAATTTTTTAATTATGAATAAATATTATCATTATCACTAAAATTAGTAATAATAAACTGAGTGATTCAGAAACAATGAAAAATACTTATAATAAGTATTTTCTACGATCGACAACTACCATACCTTACCGAGAGATCGCCATTGTAGGTAGGATGAAAACTATATCTGTATTATGTTGAGCCGGGTGGCGGTGGGTCCATGCATGATCGTTAATAATTCAAGATTTAGAAAGAATTATCATAAAGATTTTTCACTTAGTTACCAAGTTGGTATGTAATTATGTATTACGCATAAGTGGTCAAAGTAGCCAAAACAAATAATCCAAAAGATTTACAACTACCCTCCATACTAGTTGGCACTGTATGACGGCAGGGAGTTGTTCCTCGTCCGAACATCTTATTGTTACAGTATATGCGAATAATTCAGATGTTTTCATCTAAAGAAAGTAGACAATTTATGTAAATAATTATACCCAGTAAGTAAGTTTCAATCACGTAATTGCATGTACAAGCTCTAACTTTACAAACTTATAGAATAAAAAATTTACTGGTTACATGTATACAGAAAACTGTAGATACATTAGGCACATAATTATTTAATTAAGTTACCGAGATGTTCATTATGTTTAGTTTGTGTATGTGAGTGTGTGTGTGGGGTGTGTCAACATGTGTGTTAAGCAAGTGTGTGTTGTTTCTGTTTAATAGAGATAGCTGTAAAATAATAAGATATATATATAGAGATACATATGTACACAGGTATAATATATCGGTATGTAATGTATGAACTTTGACAGCAGTTTGGGCACCCAAGATACAGGCTTTGCCTAGTTTGGGGCCCGTAGTAAATGTTTCTCTTTTTCACTATATTAAAGCGACACATATAACATGTTCTACTGCACTGTATCAAACTGTTCTGGAAATAAACTTATTATTATTATTATTATTATATTAGTTGAGCGGCAGACGCAGTCATAATAGGGGGGTTTTACGTTAACGTTACACTTACGCGCGCGTAAATATTCGTGCTAGGCCTACAGCAAAGTAAGAGACTATCATAGTAGTTGGTGGCGTGGCTATTGACAAAAATTAAAAAATTAAATGAATAAACTGCCCCATTCACCCTTATTTGCCCTATCTGGCTTCCATAGCACAGTTTTTCACAGTAATTCTTCCAGCACCTTTCTATTATAAAACCACCAGGCGTTCGGCCAAGCGTCACTCTCTTAGTCGAAATACCTCCAATACGTACTAACTATTTCGACTCTTTTTTAATAAGAACTGAAAAATACAACCCTGAGTTGTACAAATCAAGAGTGACTATGTATTTATTAGGCCAGCGTGCTACATATTAAATAAATAAAAAAAATTAAATAAAAAAATAAAAATAAACAAAAAAAAAATTTTTAACTAGTTTTCAGAAGCCTGTGGTTCACCTAAGTCATTGTATAAGATGTGTTCAATAAAGATTTTATTTATTTATCTTTTATTCCAGCGTTACAAACTTGCCCGCTGCAGTTCAGTCAACTCCGGTCAGTGTTGTATTGCAACCGGAGTGCAGCACGGATGAAGCTGCTGAAATATGACAGAGCCATCAAAGACTGCACCAAAGCAATTGAACTCGATGATAAATACCTCAAGGCTTATGTCAGGTATCTTGTTTATATTACATAGGCTATTATTTGACCACTGTTGGTAAGTGATACGGTCGACGATGGAGCATGCTTGCCTAGAAGATACCGTTTCGCTCTAGCTGCATAAACTCCCAGATTGTTGGGATACAATGAAGCTGGTAAGGTGTTCTATTCCTTTGCTGTCCAAATTATAAACGAGGAATTAAAACGCTTTGTACGTATTTGAGGAATGTCTACCATAACGGATGTATTTAGTTGTATGATGGCATGGGATCTCATCCGGTACAAAAGAAAATAGCCCGAACGCGATTAAAATGTAGTGAGCGTTACTAGTTAGTGTCCAAAGTTTTCACTTGGCCCAATACTTCGCCAACACGCAATGAATGTCGATTTATAATCTTGCGTTATGCGAAGAAAAAAAATTTGTAAAATAGCCCGAGTTATTCCGTTGTATGGGATGAGGCATCTGTACTGCAGGTATTATATTATCTGGGACGATGGTAAAATGAGGATGGGGGAATTACTTTTCTGCAGACTTCATCTAAGCAGCAGTGTGCAAGCACTATACTGTGGTCCGGTTTGAAGGGGTTTCACTGTAGCTAGTGAAATTACTGGACAAATGAGACTTAATGACTTAATGTGCGGGTGAGAGTTTTAATCCTACTTATTTAAGGCAGGCATGTCAAACTTGCGGCCCGCGGGCCGTGAGCGGTCCTCAATGCATTTGCTCGATCCACTTTTAAGAAAAGCCTCCTTTCAGGAAAACCAAGTGTCCCAATGTCAAACAACAAGCAAATACCACTAAATTAAAAAACTTAAGCATAATTTGAAATGCGTTTTCAAGATTTTAAGCTCCAAAGGCAACTCGAAAAAGAAAAAAGAATTTTTCGTTTATATTCGAGATAATATACCCGTATAAATGTTTTTCTCTATCGACATCGATTACAGTGGTAATAGGAGGGGTATACAAAAAAGAAAAGCGCGAGCGAAGCGAGAGTGAAAATTTATGATACAGTCATGTTCTGGCAGATTTTTACAAAAAATAAGTATGTAATGGATAGTAATTTTGCAGATTCAGAAAAACAGGGAAGGTCGTAAAACGGCAGCGCGAGCGCGATACTTCAGTGTGCTTGGACTGTAAAAAATTATCGCCACTGTAATGGGAGGGGTATACTAAAAAGAAATGCGCGAGCGAATGGGCATGGCTCCCTTGGCCGTTGGTTTGATAGATTCAAGAAGCAATCCTCGACCATAGCCATTATTTAGTATTTTGAGATAATTTTAAGGCTTTTATTTATTTATTTATTTCACCCCACTTCAGAGGAGGTTTGGAAATTATCGTACATTGGCTTACGATAATACATAATGTATCATACATCGTACCGAAGTCGAAGATATCGTACGTCTGGCATCCCTGGCTTGCAGATGGATGTTATAGAACTTAAAATTGAAGCAATAATTTTTTTTTTGGGTTTACGAACTCCTTGTTCTACCGTCCATTATGCATGCGGCCCATCAATAACTTTCAGTCTGACATGCCTGACTTAATGTATATTTTGTGTTTTCAGGCGAGCACAGTCGTACGAACAGAAGGACAAGCTCGACGAGTGCTTAGCTGATTACAATAAAGTCTTAGAACTAGATCCTAGCTATACCGAGGCTCAGGTATGTGCTTGCGATTTTCTTTTTCATTTTTAACGGTTTAAGTAAATCAAGAGCATTATTTCAAAATATTTTATTAGATCGTGTAAAGAATAATTTTTGCTTGATTTTAAAGTCTGAATAGGTTAGCTCACGCCAACAGCTGTAAGAATCCACTGCTGAACATGCCACTTTGGACGCTTGAGGGTAATTTGGCATAATCACAATGCTTGGCAAGTGAAATAGGACAACGTTTGACTGCAACTCATCTGATGGTAAGCGACGATGCAGTGGAAGATTAAGTACATATAACATTGCACACCACTGTCGTGGTAGAATGTACGGCCTATATAATGATAATACCAACTATTTATGTACAACATTCTGCAATAAATGATATTCTATTCTATTCTAAGATCAGAATCAAAATCATTTATTAAGCCCAGTCCCAGATAAGCCGGTCAAGATCCGATCGAAGAAACATTGACCTTAACGTCATAGACGTAAATATCAATTCAGTCTAAGACTAATGACGATGATTTGGCTCATATTTGAAATACTCGTTTTAACTCGTTTAGAATTGAGTACCGAATATTTCTGCCAAATATCACCAAAATTGGCTAGTAAAAAACTTCTCCCCTTTTTGGGGGAAAATAAAAACTTTCAAATCAAAAATGGCTGACGAAAACATGTCCATAAAATGGTAGCCTCAGCTGTATAATAAGTTTCGTCAAGATAAGTTAAATAATACGACCTATATGGCAATACAAAGATCCGGACAAATAAAATATTTGCAAGTTGAAGTAAAGAATTCGCTCGCTTCGCTCAAACGACCATTAAAAATACAATTAAAAAAAACAGGAATAATTTTTTTCAGAAAGCGGTTGTTCGTCTCCCTCCATTAATAGAAGCGAAGAATGAAAAGTTAAAAACCGAAATGTTTGGGAAACTAAAAGACCTAGGCAACATGATACTGAAACCCTTCGGTCTGTCCACAGAAAACTTCCAGATGGAGCAAGATCCGGAATCGAAAGGATATAAGATTAATTTTAAACAGTGATTATGTATATTTAAGTGATATTATAGAGGATGTATGTACTAGAACTTACTTGTTTAATTTTTATACGATCTTAAAAGTATAATAAGTATTTATACACAAAAATGTTCTGGGTGTCTGTTTGAACCAGAACAGTGAAATATTGACAGAGGGACTGAACACAGTCGATTCTCGTCCTAAATAAGTAAAAAAATAGTAATTACAAACACGGCATCGTATTTTTCTCAGCAAACCCTTTCATTTGATACCCATCATGCGAGACAAATAATAAGTCATTAAGTAGTCCGCCATCTTGGGCCGTCCGCCATATTGGGTTTAGAATGACGTCAAAACTTCTTCGCAGTCGGTTGAGAGGATAACTGATTTAAAATTCAGTTAGAAGATTTCACCCGAACATATTATGCACAAACATTGCAGGTTAAATAAAAGTTTGTAAAATAGGTGCTTAATATTTGAACTAATTATTCAGTGAAATCAGTAATTGTAGTGGCGCGTGGAAACCGTCGCCACCGCCACAGCTTAGGTAGGAGTACGCTGGTACTCGTATGAAGCCGCGCTGTGACCACACTTCACTGAGTCTTTGCACATTCATTGAATTAAGGTTTTCTTTGTAGTTTATTGTTTTTTTTTATGATTTTATTTTTTTATACGTTATACTCACAGAGATTTGAAAAATATGACGCTTTTGCATCTAGAGGCGAAGCTTTTTTTTTGCTCTGTGGTTATACTGGATGTCGAGTAGTGATGGATTAATTAGGATTCGCATTCATTTTTAGCATGTTAAAACTCAATTAGCATTTCGCAAATTAAATGTAGTTGTGAAATTCTGTGAAATATAAAATTTCATTTCAATTAATTTAGTTCTTTTTGAAATTAATTTTTAATATAAAGTTATATTTCATGTTTCGTTTCATTTTTCATTTCTTTTTTAATTTCATTTTTCATATAATTTTTCATTTCATTTTAGCAAATAGCATAGCAATAGCAATTAGCATGCTAAGACTCGTGAATTAGCATGTTTATAAAATTTACACAAAATCGCATTAATTGCCATCGCTAATGTCGAGTATTCACTGTTCAGCCATCCATTGGTTCATAAGAGAGATCAGTTGACAATAAAAAAAAAACCATTGGTTCCGTAGTATGCTGGGTGTAATTGAATTCATTAGCATCCTTTGAAACTAGATACCTACTCCTGATTTCGGTCACGTGTGGACCAAAATTTTTGAATTCTAACACATTGGTTTGGTAATAAAAATAACTCCAAAAAATGGAATAACTTACTTAATTAAATGCTACAATACAAGATTTAATTAAAATAATGAAGTATTGTTTTTAATTAGTGCATACAAGGTATCAAAACGTTTAAATGTATCAAAATCATCCGTGCCAACTGCGTTAGGCGCCGCGGCAATCTTCATAATTTTCAATAAAATTATTTTCATTCTCTCTTTACTCTTTAATAATCATCTATAAATGATGTAGTATCATGGGTTCAATTTATGCTAATGAATTAAATTACATCCTGTATAGGTAAGCTTTAATAAGTTTGGGGGTAGATGGCGTTGTCTCAAATGTGTACAAATATTAAAATCATCATACAAAATTACCAAAACAAAGAAAAAGCAAAGAGCAAAGATATATCTTAGTTTACAGTAGCTCTCAAGCAGCTGTGCATCTGAAGTGAAGGTTGTGGATTCCCACCCAGAGCAAACATTTGTGGCACGAAAATCGATGGTTGTTCTTTGTTTGGTGACTAAAATACTCTACTATTTTAGGTTCATGGATAGAGGCCAAAATAAAAATGTATTTTTTTATGTGAATAAATGTTGTGACGAGCCAGTCGTTCACCTGATGTTAAGCGACACGGCCGCCCATAACAGTTGCAGCGTCACTTGGAAATTTAAAAAAAAAAGATTCGCGTGACACTGCACTGCGCCCGTCATCCTGAGACATCACACAGTCTAGTAATCAGATTACTAGACTGTGAGATCATTTCACTAGCTACAATGCCCTTCAAACCGGAACACAGTAGTGCTTGCACACTACTGCTTGGCGTCAGAATAACTGGCAAAGTGGTGGTACTACCTAGACGAACTTTGCAGGAAAGTCCTACCACCTAGTAGAGTATAAACTCGGTAGGATATGAATGAGTTCTGATTATATTCTGTCAGAAACAGAATAAAAAAAATCTGTCACATTCATTTCAAATATTGGAATAGATTTGACAGCTCTCCAGTAATTTTGATAAAATTTTCCGTGATTTTTGATGATTTTTTTACGTGTTTCTTCCTGATTATTATTCTATTTTAAATTCGTAGTATGTGATTAAAATTTTACACCACACTGATCTACAAGTAAGTAGTACTTAATATTATCAGTCCAATACATTCTCACAGCTGGGACACGTGCCTCCTCCCACAGTAGTCCAGTCATTATAGTAAGTTCACCTCGGAATCCGAGATACCTAGCTGTAAGTTTGTAAATACTTGTATATTGACACCGCAGTGAAGAATTTTGTATCCTACAATATTAATAATAAATACATATAGCAAAAAATCCATATGAATGAGATATTTCCAAAAAAAGCGCAAAAAAAACGATTTTTGTGACCGTTGACCTTGAAATTTAATAGTTGCTTACACCCTACCATATGTAGGTTTTGAGACAACTTTTAGGGTGTCAATATACAAGTATTTAAAGACTTACAGCTGGGTATCTCGAATTCCGAGATTCTTACCTAATTTAAGCTTAAATGACTGGACTACAGGGAGAGTGTAGTGTAGACCATATACGTCACGCTGGCCAAGTGCGGGTTGGTGGAAATCACGTGTTGGGGAATGTTGGGGTTCTTGGATATGAAAGATAAACATTTGTGAAAACAAAAATTAAATATCTCAAAAATGACCAAGTTACAAGCATTTTAGAAACCGGAATAGAAAGAGATAGCTCAAACGGCCAGTGACGTCAGAGGAAGGTCGTTATAGTACCTCAATACTAAGCTGTGGTAGCTTTTCATACAATCTCTTTGGCATGTGACGTCACGAGTAGATTTTTCATAGTAACTGTGGGGGTGCTTTGTTTCGCGAGAAAAGGACAGGAGATGTCCCCTACAGAAACTTTGAAAGCTTATTACTCCGTGATTTATTTACCGATTTTGCTTATTTTTTCAATTGATGCATTCATTTTTAATCTTCTTTATGAAAGTAATATTTACTTGTTCATTTTTAATAGTAGTCATCATGCCTATTGTCAGATGTCGGTCAAAGTGGCGCTCTTTCTGGGAGGCCTATGTTCAGCAGTGGACGTCTTCAAGCTGGTGATGATGATGATGATGAGCCAGACTAGCTTTTAAGGTTTCTCAGTAAGGGTAATAACATTCTTTGTGGTAACATTTTCAGACACAATGGCAAGATGCCGGCGGAAACGAAAGTAAGTAAGTTTTGTAAAATAATTTGTTCATGTAGTGGTTATCAGTAATTTATTTATTTATTTTCTTTAGTAAATATTAAGAAAAGATATTACACACATAAAAAAGAACATCAAAATCATTACTATTAGTAAATATTACTAAGTAAGAATAAGTGTGGTCGATTAAATAAGTACGAAATGATACCTACAAATTAGGTAACGGCAACCCTGATAATAATCCAACCGGAAGACGCTGACCCCTTAGACCAACAATCTGGTGAAAACCGCGGTGACCCGAAGGATGCAGGAAGCGAGTAGCTGGCCAAAGTGGTGCTCTCTGGAGGAGGCTTATGTTCAGCAGTGGACGTCTTCTGGCTGTTGATGATGATGATGATGATGATGATGATGATGATGATGATGATGATGATGATAAATTAAGTGAAATGATGCCTACAGTAGTACCTTTATATTAAATCAATGTCAAAGTAAATTTTTAACGACACAGAAAAAATGTTTCGCGTAATACTCTAGCGATTACGTTAAACATACACAAATAACTAACAAATTTTTATTGTTACAGAATGCGCAGAACGTAAGTCCTTTTTTCTTTTTTTTTCTTATATTTTAGCTCCACACATAGCGTATTTAGCCAGTGTCAAGTATTACATTTTTATCGTGTTATAAAAAATTTCACGTAAAGTCATAGTCATAGTCCAGTCTAAGTCATGCTCCAGCAAAGTGGTGGCAAATTTACTAGAAGCTTCTATGGAGTTTTGGAAGCAACACGAAAAAACACGTTTCACCACATTATATCACTTGCCCTCACTCATGCTCGTAATTCAGCACTTAATGCGTAAAACGCCACCAATTTTAAACATTAACACTGGAAAAAGCAAGTTTTGAAAAATAATACAATGCAACGACGTGAACTTTTCCGCGTTCCCGCCAAAACTCCTCCTTCTTTCTTGTTTATGTATGAGGCCAGGGCCCCGTTTTATAAAGCTACAAGTCTTGTACTTGTAGCAAAAACCTGGCAACACAGCCAGAAAAAATTGAAATAATGTGTTTCATAAAGGTACAAGTTAACAAGCGTACAAGCAAATTGGCCGATATATTACTTTACTCTATGAATTACAAGCACTTGTTTGTAGATCATAGACAATCCATAGTGTTTTTTCAATTTTTAATTGTAAAATCGAACAATTGTTATGGTTGTAACAAGTGTACGGAACTACAAGTTGTAAAATTTTTTACCTAACTAAAGAGCTAGGTAAAATGAACTACAAGTGTAGATAAATTTACTGAAAGTGGGATGTATTGGTTGTGTCACGTATTAATGAATGTTCAATTAGTTCCGAGTGACAATGCAACTGTTATGGGCCGTCGTGTCACTTAACATCAGGTGAACGACTAGCTCGTCAAGTCATTTATTCTCATAGTTAAATTAAGTAAATTTGAATTAAACATCATTATTTGGCGACAAATTCAGCTTAATCTTAGCTCATGAATAATGAACGCATATCACAAAACCTAATATGAGAATAGCCATATATAACCTTGACCCAACTTAATACACTAAGGCCCTCTTGCACGTTCTCGGTTTAAAATTATAACTGAATACCTAACCCAGAGCTAGTAATTCGAGTTAAGTTGGTAAACAGAAATATCCAGACATTTTCTCTTGCACGTTCGGAATATTGACAGGGGTTAAGCCCGTCACACACGTAGCAATAATATATATTTATTATTATAATATATAAAGTTCGTTACCCACTCACTCACTCACTGACTGACATTTTTGTTCCCGAGCTCCTGGAAGTGGTGGAAAAAAACCGAGTATGAGGTTGTATAGAGATCGGTCACGTGACAACCAGAAAAATCTGACATCAGCAAAAAGTCGTCTCCTTGATGGAACCGGTCAACGGCTCTCGGAAACTACAAGTCGGATGGGTGACCTGTTCTAACTAAAGTTGTAGTAAACCCTGGGACGCTTGGAGAGAAATAAAAAAAAATAGGGGTTGCCATACAAAAAAATAAAAATTCCATACAAAATTGAAACGCTTATAAATCGGAAACGGTAAGAGGTAGATGGGGTGTGTTCGACCAAATGTCATAGAGGAGGATGGGCGCTTTCGGATGGTCGTCATGAAAATCCAAGATGGCGGATCCAAGATGGCGGCCATTTTGAAAGTTGGTCCGATCGGGCTGATTTTTTGCATCGGGGGGTTTTTGGGGTCCCTGATTTGATATTTGAAAAAATATTTTGGATCCCGCCATTTTTAAAGATGGCTGCCATACAAATTTTTTTTTTCATTTTTGGCTCATTGTTTCTCGATACCTATGGGAAATTTTGATCCTTTTTTTATTGATTCGTATAAAAATAGACGTTCTTAATTCAAAACATTTGATGACCTGGTCTTCCGACCTTCCATCATAGTGACCATCAACGGCCTGGCTAAACGATGTGAGATGGGTCATATGCGTTCTCAGGAATGTCATAGAAAACCCTGGGACGATTTTAGAGAAAATAAAAAAAATCCAAAATGGCGGAAAAAAAAAACTTCCATACAAATTTAAACCGGAAATGACGTCGAAACCATGATACTTTAGTATAAAAAGCTCGAACTAATATTGTTTGGAGGCCAAAAGAGAAAAGAACACCAATTTTTTTTTTTCAAAATGGCGGAAATTTTGGTCATGGCGGAAAAAAAAAATTCTCCGATCCGGATCAAAATCGATATCTGACGGTCCCCAAGAATGCTGATCAACATTCTAAAATCAAATTTTGACATGCGCCATTTTTCAATAGGGTTGCCATACAAAGGTGATTTTAACGAAATATGAACTTTCCTTTTTTACGCCTCCAATATGAATGTAATAGAAAAGTTGTTTCTGAGGATCAAGTAAAGATGTATAAAGGAACAAAACAAAATACAAATGAAATTGATTTTTTCAAGATGGCGCATGGAGACGTATCGACTTATAGAAAAAAATATCCGATCCGGATGAAAATCGATATCTAAGACTCCCCCTAGATACTTAGCAAGAATATGGCGAAAAAATTTTGATTCCGCCATATTGAAAAATTTCATTCATTTTACCGAACTTTTTTATGGATCTCCAATCCGTATGAAAATTGATATCTGAGTGTCCCTAAGGATACTGATTAACATGCTTTAGCTTCTTTTAGACATCCACCGTTTTTCAAAATGGCTGCCATACATATTTTCAAAACCACCAATGCGACGACGAGCGAAGCGAGGAGGAGCTTCAAACTACCTATCGCGACGACGAGCGAAGCGAGGAGGAGCTTCAAACTACCTACCGCGACGACGAGCGAAGCGAGGAGGAGCTTCAAACTACCTACCGCGACGACGAGCGAAGCGAGGAGGAGCTTCAAACTACCTACCGCGACGACGAGCGAAGCGAGGAGGAGCTTTAAACTACCTACCGCGACGACGAGCGTAGCGAGGAGGAGCTTCAAACTACCTATCGCGACGACGAGCGAAGCGAGGAGGAGCTTCAAACTACCTATCGCGACGACGAGCGAAGCGAGGAGGAGCTTCAAACTACCTACCGCGACGACGAGCGTAGCGAGGAGGAGCTTCAAACTACCTATCGCGACGACGAGCGAAGCGAGGAGGAGCTTCAAACTACCTATCGCGACGACGAGCGAAGCGAGGAGGAGCTACAAACTACCTACCGCGACGACGAGCGAAGCGAGGAGGAGCTTCAAACTACCTACCGCGACGACGAGCGTAGCGAGGAGGAGCTTCAAACTACCTATCGCGACGACGAGCGAAGCGAGGAGGAGCTACAAACTACCTATTGCGATGACGAGTGAAGCGAGGAGGAGCTTCAATCTACCTATCGCGACGACGATCAAACTACCCATTGCTACGTTTACAATGTTTTACTAATGCGACGTTTTTTAATTGGCTTTAGCTAATCTAACCTAACTTCAACACCACTAACCTTTTTTTACTTAACAACTGAATATTTTCGGGAACCTTGAATAAAATAGACACTCTTTGAAGAAACATAACAAAATGGCCGCCATGCAAAATTAAAAGGCGCACACTATCGAAACTAATAGAGGCAAGCATAGCGTGTTTGGACTCATGTTACAGAGAACAACGGAGGCTTTCTTACAGTCTTAAAATAATTCAAAGATGGCGGATTCAAAATGGCGCCCGATTTTATAGTAACTCGGATTCGGCTGATATTTTATATTTGGGGGTTTTAAAGGATGCTGATTTCAAATTTCGACCTTTTACTTGACTGACAGCATTTTTCAAGACGGCCGCCATGCAAAGTCAAGCGCATTATCATTTTCTTTGAAAAATACCGTCGTTTTGTACTTTTACTTGCAAAATTTAAAGTTTAGCACAAAGTATAACATTTTTATAAATACAACAGCCACGAAAACGTCCTCGCGGGCCGCACGCGGCCCGCGCACGGAGGAAAATACTAGTTAATATATATATTTTCCTTCATTTAATTGATGGTCGGCCTAGCGTTAACACGTGTTTTGTAATAAAGGGTGATTTCAAAACACAGTAGGTAATTACGAATTCAACAAGAAGTGCATTGTTATTGGATTTAATTGACAGTTCTTCAGACGACCATTCCGATTAATATCACAAACTCCTAATAAGGTGGATATAGTTTTTATGAAAAGTAGTTTATTTATGATTTGTATTTATTTATTTATTATAATAAGAACGGCAATATGCCAATTACACTTATTATTAAATTCATTACAGCCAAGCCAAGTCAAGCATGCATGATAAAAACATGATTTGTGTAATTTAAATGACTTGTACCTGAGGTAGTCTAAAAGGTGACCAGTCGCCAATCAGATTTTTACGTCGCCGATGCCTAGTCCCGAGTAGACTAAATGGCGGGCGGCCCAGGGGGTCTAGCAAAGATACCAACCACTAACGCTAACGCCAAACGCTAACTCCTTATGGTATTTTGAATGTACAGCATGTTTCAACATATCCGACGCGCTCGTCGGACGCTCCTCCCCTCTTACCATTCCTGCCGCTTTGCCTGGGGGTCTAGCAAAGATCCCAAACGTTAACGCTATCTCCAAAAATGTATTGAAGTGACATTAGCTGTGGAAAAGTAAGCGATTTCCGAAATGTCATCCTAGTTCATTTTGGAGTTAGCGTTTGGTGTTAGCGTTATTAGTGGTTGGTATCTTTGCTAGACCCGCAGGGAGTCAAAAGCCCGGGGAGCCCGCTGTTGAAATAGCAAAGATCACTTCCTTAGCATTAACTAAACCCTAGCTTCAAAATGTATGGAAACATTGACTATAAATCCAGTTGACCAATGATACAACTTCCCCTCATACGAAAATTAGTGGTGTGTTTCAACCGCTAATCCTATGAGTGGAAACTAAACAACCAATGTGTATTTTATTTCATCCTGCTCTGTTCTTTGTAATTGCATTTGACTGTCTCGTTTTGTTACTTCACCCCCTGCCCGTGCAAGTGAGCCGTGTTGGGGAGAAATTATGTGCACGCGCTATTAACGGGCTTTATAATCTATGTATGGGGCCCATTGTTGCACTAGTACGTATATTTTATTGTATTCCTATTTGAATGTTTATTTGTGAAACAATAAAGAGTGCTCTATCTATCTATCTATCTATGGGAATAACATTAGCTGCGGAAAAGTAGGTGACTTCCAAAATGTCCTTTCCATACATTTGGAGCTACCGTTTGGCGTTAACGCTAATGGAAAGAGATCTTTCATCTTTGCTACCCTCCAGGGGGTCTAACAAAGACCTCCGAGTAGCTGGATTACAATAGACGCCCTAGACGGGCCCTGGCGGACTAGTAAAGATTCCAAACGCTAACGCTATCGCCAAACACAAATTTTGCTTTTCGGATCATTTGGGATCCCAAAAACTTCAGGCTAACTCCAAAATGCCAGTACAATGACATTTCGGAAATCGCTTAATTTTCCACAGCTAATGTCATTTCAATACATTTTTGGAGATAGCGTTAACGTTTTGGATCTTTGCTAGACCCCCAGGCAAAGCGGCAGGAATGGTAAGAGGGGAGGAGCGTCCGACGAGCGCGTCGGATATGTTGAAACATGCTGTACATTCAAAATACCATAAAATATATTAATATACAATAATATAAAAATATGCCATAATATATATTACGGTATAGGTTGGTGACATCACAGAAATATATATTATAGCTGCGTGTGTGACGGGCTTTAAGTTGGTAAACCTCCGGCTCAATGCACAGAGTAAACCAAAATTACACCTGACTTATGTATTTGACGTTGAAAGGTACAAGGTAAGTATAGAATAGGTATACCTATTCTATACTAACTGGAATAAGCTCATAGCATCGTAAATTATACAAAACCAAACTTGAATTTTAAGGCCGTAAAATTGACTATCGTGTTTTGAGAGAAACGTGGTCTGAGGAAGATAGTACGTTGTGTACCCATGGAGTAGTCTGTCTTTTTCTTATGCCTTTTATCGGAGGTAGTTAACCTGTTTTCATGGGAATACATGTAGGATTAAAAATCTGATAAAGTTTATGAACGGACAATCTAAATGTAAAAAAGGTGTGAGAGTTTATGAACGAAGAATGAAAGAGAGAGATGCCAGATGTGAATGGAAGACGTGAGAGTTTTTTTCTGCGGTGTTAATAATTAAAATTAGTTTTATCGGAAAATATAGAAGAATTTGGTGCCTCAAGCCCCCCATCGTTTCATTTTCACGAGCACCAACCAGATTCTACATGCATAATAAACTCAACCTCGTAAGTTCTCGATGAATGTAAAATAATGAAATTAGGTAAAATTGACTTACCTACTTACTTTTACTAAAACTGAACTAAAAAACAATACAGTAGTTCATCGCACAGAAATCATACTTTCTATGGGATAGCATAATACCGTTACTTCATAAATTAATCAACTTAATTTTATCAGATTTAGTAAAATTAGAAGCTGTAGCGTGCAATGTACTAAACTGGGGGCGATCCATGTGGGGGCAACTGGGAATATACCACCTACCGGAGGAAGAGGTAGGCATTACCCCCTTTAGGCCTTTAGCAGTCTATGTATGTAATGTACCTTTGATGTTTGTATTAATAGCACATGCTGCTTAAGCATCCTACGTGATCCTGATGATTTTAAACTAATTCACAACTCGAGACACAAAAAAAAACGTCTCGATAAACTTATCGTTTCTGTTCGAAGTGCTTGTTCCAGTTAGTATGGAATATAAGTACTATTATAGAACTTCTTGGAGAGGTATCAATAGAACATTTTCGGCCAGTGTCAATTTAAAACTGATAAAACGTACATACCTAAAGCCGCCTCTACGTGCTTGATGTTTGCCACAAACACCCAGTACCCCAAACACCGACCACAAATTACTCAACACATACACTGCATCCACAGGATAGTCAAAAGTGCTAGGTATGGATGGGCAAAAATGGCAGGCGACGAGCGTGTTAGGGCTGCCAACATTTTTTTCGGAGAAATATATAGCATTTTAATATTATAAAAAACAAAAGATAAACAAATATATTATTTATCAAATATTCATTTTTATAAACACTAAACTTCTAATGTCTTTGTTTAAATTAAAAGTATCATAAAATATGCATTAAGTAAAATCAAAAGGACTATTTATTACTATCAGTTTCTTTGTTCTCCGCCATTTTAAATTCATATCGGAATTTCCTTCGTGTGAATATGGCGGGAATAGAATGCAGGAACGACATTACTTTAAGGCCCTCTTGCACGTTCTCGGTTTAAAATTATAACTGAATACCTAACCCAGAGCTAGTAATTCGAGTTAAGTTGGTAAACAGAAATATCCAGACATTTTCTCTTGCACGTTCGGAATATTGACAGGGGTTAAGCCCGTCACACACGTAGCAATAATATATATTAACTAGTATTTTCCTCCGTGCGCGGGCCGCGTGCGGCCCGCGAGGACGTTTTCGTGGCTGTTGTATTTATAAAAATGTTATACTTTGTGCTAAACTTTAAATTTTGCAAGTAAAAGTACAAAACGACGGTATTTTTCAAAGAAAATGATAATGCGCTTGACTTTGCATGGCGGCCGTCTTGAAAAATGCTGTCAGTCAAGTAAAAGGTCGAAATTTGAAATCAGCATCCTTTAAAACCCCCAAATATAAAATATCAGCCGAATCCGAGTTACTATAAAATCGGGCGCCATTTTGAATCCGCCATCTTTGAATTATTTTAAGACTGTAAGAAAGCCTCCGTTGTTCTCTGTAACATGAGTCCAAACACGCTATGCTTGCCTCTATTAGTTTCGATAGTGTGCGCCTTTTAATTTTGCATGGCGGCCATTTTGTTATGTTTCTTCAAAGAGTGTCTATTTTATTCAAGGTTCCCGAAAATATTCAGTTGTTAAGTAAAAAAAGGTTAGTGGTGTTGAAGTTAGGTTAGATTAGCTAAAGCCAATTAAAAAACGTCGCATTAGTAAAACATTGTAAACGTAGCAATGGGTAGTTTGATCGTCGTCGCGATAGGTAGATTGAAGCTCCTCCTCGCTTCACTCGTCATCGCAATAGGTAGTTTGTAGCTCCTCCTCGCTTCGCTCGTCGTCGCGATAGGTAGTTTGAAGCTCCTCCTCGCTACGCTCGTCGTCGCGGTAGGTAGTTTGAAGCTCCTCCTCGCTTCGCTCGTCGTCGCGGTAGGTAGTTTGTAGCTCCTCCTCGCTTCGCTCGTCGTCGCGATAGGTAGTTTGAAGCTCCTCCTCGCTTCGCTCGTCGTCGCGATAGGTAGTTTGAAGCTCCTCCTCGCTACGCTCGTCGTCGCGGTAGGTAGTTTGAAGCTCCTCCTCGCTTCGCTCGTCGTCGCGATAGGTAGTTTGAAGCTCCTCCTCGCTTCGCTCGTCGTCGCGATAGGTAGTTTGAAGCTCCTCCTCGCTACGCTCGTCGTCGCGGTAGGTAGTTTAAAGCTCCTCCTCGCTTCGCTCGTCGTCGCGGTAGGTAGTTTGAAGCTCCTCCTCGCTTCGCTCGTCGTCGCGGTAGGTAGTTTGAAGCTCCTCCTCGCTTCGCTCGTCGTCGCGGTAGGTAGTTTGAAGCTCCTCCTCGCTTCGCTCGTCGTCGCGATAGGTAGTTTGAAGCTCCTCCTCGCTTCGCTCGTCGTCGCATTGGTGGTTTTGAAAATATGTATGGCAGCCATTTTGAAAAACGGTGGATGTCTAAAAGAAGCTAAAGCATGTTAATCAGTATCCTTAGGGACACTCAGATATCAATTTTCATACGGATTGGAGATCCATAAAAAAGTTCGGTAAAATGAATGAAATTTTTCAATATGGCGGAATCAAAATTTTTTCGCCATATTCTTGCTAAGTATCTAGGGGGAGTCTTAGATATCGATTTTCATCCGGATCGGATATTTTTTTCTATAAGTCGATACGTCTCCATGCGCCATCTTGAAAAAATCAATTTCATTTGTATTTTGTTTTGTTCCTTTATACATCTTTACTTGATCCTCAGAAACAACTTTTCTATTACATTCATATTGGAGGCGTAAAAAAGGAAAGTTCATATTTCGTTAAAATCACCTTTGTATGGCAACCCTATTGAAAAATGGCGCATGTCAAAATTTGATTTTAGAATGTTGATCAGCATTCTTGGGGACCGTCAGATATCGATTTTGATCCGGATCGGAGAATTTTTTTTTTCCGCCATGACCAAAATTTCCGCCATTTTGAAAAAAAAAAATTGGTGTTCTTTTCTCTTTTGGCCTCCAAACAATATTAGTTCGAGCTTTTTATACTAAAGTATCATGGTTTCGACGTCATTTCCGGTTTAAATTTGTATGGAAGTTTTTTTTTTCCGCCATTTTGGATTTTTTTTATTTTCTCTAAAATCGTCCCAGGGTTTTCTATGACATTCCTGAGAACGCATATGACCCATCTCACATCGTTTAGCCAGGCCGTTGATGGTCACTATGATGGAAGGTCGGAAGACCAGGTCATCAAATGTTTTGAATTAAGAACGTCTATTTTTATACGAATCAATAAAAAAAGGATCAAAATTTCCCATAGGTATCGAGAAACAATGAGCCAAAAATGAAAAAAAAAATTTGTATGGCAGCCATCTTTAAAAATGGCGGGATCCAAAATATTTTTTCAAATATCAAATCAGGGACCCCAAAAACCCCCCGATGCAAAAAATCAGCCCGATCGGACCAACTTTCAAAATGGCCGCCATCTTGGATCCGCCATCTTGGATTTTCATGACGACCATCCGAAAGCGCCCATCCTCCTCTATGACATTTGGTCGAACACACCCCATCTACCTCTTACCGTTTCCGATTTATAAGCGTTTCAATTTTGTATGGAATTTTTATTTTTTTGTATGGCAACCCCTATTTTTTTTTATTTCTCTCCAAGCGTCCCAGGGTTTACTACAACTTTAGTTAGAACAGGTCACCCATCCGACTTGTAGTTTCCGAGAGCCGTTGACCGGTTCCATCAAGGAGACGACTTTTTGCTGATGTCAGATTTTTCTGGTTGTCACGTGACCGATCTCTATACAACCTCATACTCGGTTTTTTTCCACCACTTCCAGGAGCTCGGGAACAAAAATGTCAGTCAGTGAGTGAGTGAGTGGGTAACGAACTTTATATATTATAACTAGTATTTTGCTCCGTGCGCGGGCCGCGTGCGGCCCGCGAGGACGTTTTCGTGGCTGTTGTATTTATAAAAGTCTTATACTTTGTGCTAAACTTTAAATTTTGCAAGAATTAGTACAAAACAGGGGTATTTTTCAAAGAAAATGATAATGCGCTTGACTTTGCATGGCGGCCTTCTTGAAAAATGCTGTCAGTCAAGTAAAAGGTCAAAATTTGAAATCAGCATCCTTTAAAACCCCCAAATATAAAATATCAGCCGAATCTGAGTTACTAAAAAATCGGGCGCCATTTTGAATCCGCCATATTTAAATTATTTTAAGACTGTAAGAAAGCCTCCGTTGTTCTCTTTGTCATGAGTCCAAACACGCTATGCTTGCCCCCATAAGTTCCGATAGTGTGCGCCTTTTAATTTTGCATGGCGGCCATTTTGTTTTGTTTCTTCAAAGAGTGTCAATTTTTATCAAGGTTCCCGAAAGTATTCAGTTGTTAGGTAAAAATAGGTTAGTGTTGAAGTTAGGTTATTAGATTATGTAAGTACCGAACTTGATACCTACCGGCTAAGTAGCGTTTAGTCGATGAGTCAAACTTAAAAAAAATACATTTGTACAGTTATGTCATATCAAAATAATTTGTTTAATACATTTCGCTGGCTAAATACACTATGTGTGGAGCCAAAATATAACAAAAATAAAAAAATAAAAAATTGTCAGATAACAAATGACTTTGATAGCACAATATGCCGTTATCAGCTGTCATTTTCTCCGCTCGACATTGGCATTGACACTTGCAGAAAATGCTAAACAGCGTCAAAAATAAAAAGACTCAACTCCACCTTTTTCTAAAACGATTTGATACTCTTTCTTTGCCTATAAGGAAGAGTTGAAGTTAGTAAATTATATACTCTTTAGTTGAAGTCTGCCCTACAGATTAGAGAAAAAAAAAATAGTTGGCCCAAAGAAAAAAGTACCACAAACTAAGACAGAGCCACAGATTAGAGAAAAACAAATCTACTATACACTCAGATGAACTACCACTATATGATGGAGCAAAGTTTGACTTTTACGAACAAGAGTGTGTAAGGTTCATTGCAACATTCATAGCGACATATACCTTGCCAAGTAAAGAAATTGGGTTAAGTTACTCTGTGGATATAGGATAAAAAAAAGTCTTTGATAAAAGTCATGCTACGTATAAGTAATCTGTGATAAAAGTACAAGACGGGCGCAGACTATTATACGCTAACGCTTGACGGCAGACAGACAGGTAAATAAATATTACAAAGTTTTTGGCGGGAACGCGGAAATGTTCACGTCATTCATTGTATTATTTCTCAAAACTTGTGCTATTTCCAGTGTTTTCAATGTTTAAAATTGGTGGCGTTTTACGCATTAAGTGCTGAATTACGAGCATGAGTGTAGGCAAGTGATATAATGTGGTGGAACGTGATTTTTCGTGTTGCTTCCAAAATGCCATAGAAGCTTCTAGTAAAGTTGCCACCACTTTACTGGAGCATGACTTAGACTGGACTATAACTACCTGACTTAGACTGGACTATGACTATGACTAAGACTTGACTTTACGTGTAATATTCTATTAACATTAAACATGATGAAAAATGACAATACTTGACACTGGCTAAATACACTATGTGTGGAGCCAAAATATAACAAAAAAAAGTGCTGTTAAATGTCAATGCCATTTATAAGTTGTCTTTGTCAGTTTCAGCGCTTTGAATTAGAAAAAAAAAGAATGTTTATTTATAATTTTATATTTTTGTTGTAGAATGAAGATAAAAATCCGTAGGTACCTGCGAGTTGTCCAGACAGATTATTCTGATAGTATTCTTGAGATTATTCCCGTCACTTGTCTTGTCTTACAGTACGTGGTCCATGGTACGTGAGAACACTGGCAAAATTGCGACATTATTCCGTCGCAGAGCTCAAAATCAAGAAGTTTTTCCAACTCAACTTGTAGAATCCTGATTTTTGTTTTGTGGTCTGGAATGGAATATCCAGAAAATAGACAGCAACATTCTCCTCGGCACATTAGAATCGTCTGCGTTCAGCCGATCACCAAGCCAAGTGTGGTGGTTACAAAGACTTCTAGTACATATTTAAACCTCTATGGGTGCTTATGGCAAACCCCTCTATGATAAGCATCCAAGTGGGGTGTTAATGGGATGCCTGTGTTCAGCAGTGGAAACAATGATTAAATCAATCCCATTATGTACCATATGAAACAGACATTTTTAATGAAACTAACATGGATGAAATAAAAAAAGGTTTTAGGTCTCAATCAAAGGTTTCTTATTAGGTCCATGAAAACTAATAAGGAAACAGCGTTATTTTTACAGATTACAATACATCACAATACCTTATTTACAATAAAATATATGAAGTGCTTGTCAAGTGTCAATCTATAGCAAGATTCAATCCATGGTCCACCAGAGTTCACCTGGGTAGACCATGGGTATTTCTTCTTGCCCATGGTGACAATGTGATGCGCACTTACTTTACACCACCTCTTTGTTTGTAGAAAGTTAGTTACTTATATTAAAAAAATATAGTAATATACTTGATTGATATGTATAATATACTGTAAGTATACCCCTGTTTAGTCAATATATGAAAGTTTGTAACAGCTGCTGTACAATTGGGCATAATTTCATGGCAGTTGGGCCACAGTGAAATAGCTACTCAGTGTTTTATCTTAGCCTATTTCTACTACAGAGAGAAACAAAAAACAAAATAACTATTCCTCTGCTACCTTAGCGCAGACCACACATAAATGGCGTCGGGCGCCGACATGGCACAGACGGCTTCCTATTCCATTCAAAATGCATGGAAATAAAGCTCAGTTTAGGACGCGCGGGCGCCTACATGGAATGTCAACCACATCCAAGCAACGACATACTGTGTGTTCTAAACTTAGCTATATTATCGATAGGCCCGATGGCTCAGCTGGTAGTAGCCCTGCCTTCTGAACCGAGGGCTGTGGGTTCGATTCCTACCAGAGACAAACATTTGTGTGATGAAGTTAGATGTTTGTTCCGTATCTGGGTGTTATATTGTATTCTATATATGTAGTTACAAACAAAAATGTATCTATGTATTATATGAGTTATCTGGTTCCCATAGTACAAGCTATGCTTATACCCTGATTGCGGCAGGTGTAATAAGACTATTAGTTTGGAGCTAGATGGGGCTGTGTGAAATGTCCACACACTTAAAGTAACTATACTTAGTTTATTTATTTAAACAACTTTACCCTGGATTAGTGTGGGTTTGTTAAAAATATCCACTTAGTAGGTACCTATCTATCTTAATGAGAACTCATGATGTTTTTTTCAGTCGGGTTCAGTAATTAGGGTAAATCTGTCAAAATGGACAGCTAATATCTCATGCTATTCGCTCTGACCAGGAATAAGGAAAAGAAAAGACACAATACATTTCTTTTACTTACTTAGATATACCATTCATTTACACTTAGGTACCTATACAGCATATCTAATTAGGTAGATACCTACTTATCCTCTAAATTTAAAAAACGAATTGATCTGGTGATTGTAACAAAACATTATTATTTATTAATATACTTTTTTTAGTGTTATTAATTCAGAAATAGAAAAGGTTATATTGTATAGGTTGTTTGACAGACAGCCATAGAATTTACCTCCCATTTTTTTTATAGTATAACTTGCCATGTCTATGCAGGCAGACAGCGCACAGCTGCCCGTGGGACACATAATGAATTTAATGATTTCAGTTGCAACAGGTGAACAATTAATTATAGAATCCATTTATTCACAGATGTTCCAAATACAACCTTAGCAAAGTTAATGGTATTTTATTTAGTTTTTCAATGTATGTAGGTAGTTTCAAGTGAAGGGAAATAATATTAGTAAATTGCCTGTTAGCTAAAAATACATACATAGATTGTACTTACCTACTGGTCTCATGCAAGGCATATCTAAATTTATGTTTAAACCTGGTACCTAATAGTAATTATTGATCTGGTCAGTACCTACTGCGAGGAGCTGATGGTTCATCATAGTTCATCATAATCCACTGCTGAACATAGGCCTCCCCCAGAGAGTGCCACTTTGAGCGGCTGCTCACCTTCTGCATCCATCGGCTTGCCACAGTTTTCACCAGGTCATCGGTCCACTTAGTGGGTGGTCTGCCTACGCTGTGAATCTTAGATAAATAAATAAATAAAATTGGTTTGTGTCTGATTGATTACCTTTAATTTAATAATGCAATCCAAGTCCAAATTATAATAAAATATTGATACTCTTACATTTGAAATTATTTATCGTCATTCTATGATCTTAATGAAATTAGGTAGGTATATTGTGATAGTACTTTCATGGACTCTTGAACATAGCAAATCGGTGTTATAAAAAAAATCAAGGGACCAAAGAAACTTGGAGACACCATTTTCTAATTATTATTCTACCACATTAATTCACAAACACTGTTTCAGTCCTTCAGGATATTACATTTAGATTCTTCTTATCTTACATTTTTAATAGTTCTTACAGGATCTTTACCACTATTGGAATCATTTCCTAAGTTCCAGCAGCACAGTTACATGCTTATATGGTAAAAATCTAGGTTTTGGGCAGTTTTTTTGACTCTTTCTCTTCTTTTGTAACCTGAAAATGATAAAGATAATAATGTTACAAAATGTATTTGTCATCTAGACAGTCATCTTCCGCCTGACGATAATGTTAGCCATTGTTTCTTTGTGTTTCTTTTTGGTTCCGCTGCCGGTGTTGATCTCAAATCCACTGTCCTAGAAAGAAATGAAAATACCACATTATCTATAAAAATAAAAACAACATCCGTTGCATGGGAGCCCCTTTAATATTTATTTTATTCTGCTTTTAGTATGTATTTATTGTTATAGTGGCAACAGAAACAGAAATACATGTGATCCAAAACCGCTTCTGTCCTGTACTATGGGAAAGAGAAGGGAGAATGTATTAGTTATTATAGGGTTCGCTTTACTGTTTGGGTACTGAACCCTAAAAAGGATGAATACCTGCCTCCATACATCCTTTCCCTAAATGTCTGGACATTTCACACAGTGCAATCAATCTAGCCTCAAGTAACCTATGTAATAGGGCGAATTCTGTGAGCTAAGCATAGTTTGTTTTTTTTTTACCATGGGAAGCAAATAACTGATAGAAATGTAAATACATACACAAATAAAGTACAATATAACACCCAGACACAAATGTTTGTCCTGGGTGGGAATCAAAACCACAATCCATGGATTCTATGGTTACCAACTGAGCTGTCAGTCCAGTATGGGGTTGTAAAACTGAAAAGAAAATAATATATTTTTAACTCTTTCCACTTATAATAGTAATAGGAGGTTTGTTTGTGTCTGATTAGGTTTTATTCTAATATTCCAATCCAAGTCCAAATCCAAATTATAATATTAAAATAACAATACCATCTTATGGTATAAAAGTAAGTACATTCATGGACTCTTGAACATTCAGTCCTTTTAATAGTACTTACAGGATCTATACCACTATTGGAATCACTTCCTAAGTTCCAGCGGCAGAGTTACATGCTTTATTTTCATAGGTAGACTGAAGGAGCAGATAGGGTGATAAAATAAACGTTTTAGGTAGTTTTTTAATCTCTTGTTTCTCACAATATGTTAGTAACTTAAGTAGTTAACCTATGTCTTAGTACCTAGTTAGTGATTTTCAAATAGTAGGTCATTTTTTTATTTAATTGTCAGTCAGTGTTCCTTTGCATAGGTACTGTTCTTTTCTGTTGATAGGTTAGGAATGATGTATTTACCTAGCCATGGCAATCTCATTTAAAACATTTATTTATATATCACCTTATAGTTATCTCAACAATTCGTGAAATATATATAGTCTTCTATATATATAAAACTTACCTACTTCAGAAGATTTACTTTAATGCCGAAGAACTTACCACACAACCGAAATATGATTCACAGTATAATATACAATATTTAGCAAAACAAACTTCTTTAATCTGAGAACAAAGCAAATCGCCCGAAACAAAATAAATGTGTGACCATATGTAAAAACTACAAATTCTGCCCTAACCTTAAAAAGGCATATAAATTCTGCCCAAATCAGCCAGTCGCTTTTTCTGTCAATAATGTAAAAATGGATATACATTTGACAACAATTCACCGTGGGGTCTAGTCTTTTATTTAATTATTTTAAGACTGTAAGAAAGCCTCCGTTGTTCTCTTTAACATGAGCCCAAACACGCTATGCTTGTCTCTATTAGTTCCGATAGTGTGCGCCTTTTAATTTTGCATGGCGGCAATTTTGTTTTATTTCTTCAAAGAGGTAGTTTGAAGCTCCTCCTCGCTTCGCTCGTCGTCGCGGTAGGTAGTTTGAAGCTCCTCCTCGCTTCGCTCGTCGTCGCGGTAGGTAGTTTGAAGCTCCTCCTCGCTTCGCTCGTCGTCGCGGTAAGTAGTTTGAAGCTCCTCCTCGCTTCGCTCGTCGTCGCGGTAAGTAGTTTGAAGCTCCTCCTCGCTTCGCTCGTCGTCGCGGTAGATAGTTTGAAGCTCCTTCTCGCTTCGCTCGTCGTCGCGATAGGTAGTTTGAAGCTCCTCCTCGCTTCGCTCGTCGTCGCGGTAAGTAGTTTGAAGCTCCTCCTCGCTTCGCTCGTCGTCGCAGTATGTAGTTTGAAGCTCCTCCTCGCTTCGCTCGTCGTCGCGGTAAGTAGTTTGAAGCTCCTCCTCGCTTCGCTCGTCGTCGCGGTAGATAGTTTGAAGCTCCTCCTCGCTTCGCTCGTCGTCGCGTTTGGTAGTCACATCAACAGTACAACGTATGGCAACCATTTTGGGAAACGGTGGATGTCAAAATTGACTAAAATATGTTGTAATCGATTTTCATTCGGAGCGAAGAAACTTTTTTTCCAATATAACCTGAAATTTCTATTACTACCACAACATACGTAAGCTCAAAATATCTAATACTGTGTGTAATATCTAATACTAATGTAGTTTCAGCGTAATAAGGAAGATCAGCTGTTTAACGAATGAAATTTTCAAAATGGCGGATTCTACATTTTTTCTCATAATATCTTATGTATGTATGCTCATAACAACACATTTTTAAAACGTATACACTTTTTATTTATCATTACAGTGTAAATTTGAAATCTGCCCAAATGGCAGAAATCTGCCCAAGTGGTCGCACTCCATCCACCATAGACCATAGATCACATTATTATTTACCAGCACCGAACAGAAGTTAGCCGTATGCGGCCATCTTATTTCATACGATTATCGACCTTATTCAAGGGTCTATAGAGTTTCTTACTGGATGACAGGACAGGAATATATGACTTTCTGAGTAAGTATTTTTCGGTTTTTGTATGAAAAATATGTTTTTTTGTATAAGAGGTACCTTTTTTTATTGTTTATTTAGAATCGTCCCAAGGTTTACTACATTTTTGTTCAATTAGTTTATCTTTATCTCTTACCGTTTCCGAGATCCCATCTGGAACTTCTTCCTGGTACCACTTTCTGATGCTGACATATTTAATTTTTGGCCTCGGGATTTTTCCGTACATATCTCTCATAGATTGTAAGGTCGTCCGATGGCTCCTTCTTACGAAAACATTCATGTCAATAAATCATCTGTCACCGTTTTTTAGCTTTATATATCTGTTAAGATTAAGACTAGTATTTTGCTCCGTGCGCGGGCCGCGTGCGGCCCGCGAGGACGTTTTCGTGGCTGTTGTATTTTTAAAGGTCTTATACTTTGTGCTAAACTTTAAATTTTGCAAGAATTAATACAAAACAGCGGTATTTTTCAAAGAAAATGATAATTGATCTGACTTTTGCATGGCGGCCATCTTGAAAAATGCTGTCAGTCAAGTAAAAGGTCAAAATTTGAAATCAGCATCCTTTAAAACCCTCAAATATAAAATATCAGCCGAATCTGAGTTACTATAAAATCGGGCGCCATTTTGAATCCGCCATCTTTGAATTATTTTAGGACTGTAAGAAAGCCTCCGTTGTTTGTTTTAACATGAGTCCAAACACGCTATTCTTGCCTCTATTGGTTCCGATAGTGTGCGCCTTTTAATTTTGCATGGTGGCAATTTTGTTTTATTTCTTCAGAGGTAGTTGGAAGCTCCTCCTCGCTTCGCGCGTCATCGCAGTAGGTAGTTTGAAGCTCCTCCTCGTTTCGCTCGTCGTCGCGGTAGCTAGTTTCAAGCTCCTCCTCGCTTCGCTCGTCGTCGCGGTAGCTAGTTTAAAGCTCCTCCTCGCTTCGCTCGTCGTCGCGATAGGTAGTTTGAAGCTCCTCCTCGCTTCGCTCGTCGTCGCGATAGGTAGTTTGAAGCTCCTCCTCGCTTCGCTCGTCGTCGCGATAGGTAGTTTGAAGCTCCTCCTCGCTTCGCTCGTCGTCGCGATAGGTAGTTTGAAGCTCCTCCTCGCTTCGCTCGTCGTCGCGATAGGTAGTTTGAAACTCCTCCTCGCTTCGCTCGTCGTCGCGATAGGTAGTTTGAAGCTCCTCCTCGCTTCGCTCGTCGTCGCGATAGGTAGTTTGAAGCTCCTCCTCGCTTCGCTCGTCGTCGCGATGGGCATTTCTCTACCACTGTAGTTCGGGTATAATACGCTTGCGTGTTTTAGAGTCGTACAACGCCATCTAGTTTCTCTTCTGATAAGCTTCAGTTAAAAAATGATAGGTGCATTACAACTTTATATAAAAACCACGTTTTTGTATGAAAGGTACTAATTTTTATGACTGGTTTAGAATACATTTTTTCGTTCCATTAGTTTATTTTTATCTGTTACCGTTTCTGAGATCCCTTGGGGTTCTCCAACTTGGAGACGACTTAGCAATGAAGTTAATTTAATGTTTTTGTTATTTTCCATTACGCACACCAAAAAAAGAACAATTTGAAAAACAATTATTTTTATCAAAATGAAACGATTTACGGATAATCGATTTTTTTCGTCCAATAAAATTTATTAATCTAATATTAAAAATCGGTTTGCCCTCCCTTAGGTCACATTTAGCGAATAATAGTCTGTAGGTCACATCCCTACCTCAACTAAACTTGTACCCTGTATTCCGATTCACGCTGTAATCGCTATAATCGCTCACAACGCTCACGTTGATTATTCGTTCTGATTCAGATATTACGCTCACGACTTTGTGCGCTGTCAATGACCCGAAACTACCAATCACAGTCGTTGATATCGCAAGATGGCGTCGGTCATGACGTTTGTCAAAGGATATCGTTGTCGCACTCACGGCCATTCAATACGCGTTTTTAGCGTGATTATATCGATATTATTACAGCATGAAACGGAATACGGCCTTAATAAGAAGTTCGATATTATCGATTACAGCGTGAATCGGAACACGGGGCAAGAATTGTCATTAAAAGCGTTACATACCACAGAGTACATTGGTAAATACTGAAAGTTACATACTCTTTGGTCATTAAAATAAAAAAAAGTTACTTTACAAATACAAAATAAAATAAATAGAAAAATGGAGTTTTGGCGGGAAAGTGAAAAAGTTCACGTCATTGCATTGTATTATTTCTCAAAACTTGTGCTTTTTCCAGTGTTGATGTTTAAAATTGGTGGCGTTTTACGCATTAAGTGCGGAATTACGTGCATGAGTGTGGTCAAGTGTTATAATGTGGTTTTTCGTGTTGCTTCCAAAATTCCATAGAAGCTTCTTGTAAAGTTGCCACCACTTTACTTGAGCATGATTTAGACTGGACTATGACTATGACTAAGATTTGACTACGTAAAATATTCTAAAACTCGATGAAAATATACAATACTTGACACTGGCTTAATACACTATGTTAGGAGCCAACATATAAAAAAAAATGATGTAATGCGTATTACCAATGTACTCTGTGATGCGTATAAATTCTTTCAATCTTTACCAATGTACTCTGTGATAAATTCCGTGCTGAATATCTGTTGTGAATCTTGTAAACAACAACACAATAAACAATATTAAGCAATAAATGTACATTTTAAAAAAAGGAATCACATAAATAAACACCCAGCAGCAAGATCATGGAAAGCTGTGGTTCATGTGGTGATTTTCTTCACATTTATCTATGCACATATAGGTATAATAATTATAACATTATCTCCATAGAAGAATTCCTTTAAATCACGCCATATTTGTTAAACAGGCGAATTCTGTTTATTTGCCATCTCGTCATCTGCTTAGCTGCTACATTTGATTTCGGTTTGTACCTTAATTGCATAGGTCTAGATTCTAAATCTATGTTAAATGTGTTAAATATCAACCTAAAACCATTTGAAGTAGGTACGTAGGTAAAGTGTAGCATGTAAAAAAACGAAAGTAATATAAATAAACAGGCAAGTGCAAGTTGAAAAAAATCATGTTTGTTGTATTTGTTGTATTGGCAGCAACAGAAATACACCATCTGTGAAAATAACTGGTTTAACTATCATGGTTCATGAAATACAGCCTGGTGACAGACAAACGAACAGCACAGTCTCAGCTATGTGTCCATTTTACTCTTTGGGAACCTAAAAAGATTTTTGCTTTATCTAAAAATGCATTAGACACTGTAATTTTTTATGATACTAATACCGTGTGGTCTTATCCGGTACAAACGAAAAACAGCCCAAACACTGTCAAAACAATAAATATGTTAGTAGTAATGACTATTAGTATAAAAATTCAGTGAATAAAAGCTATTTTGTAATGTCTGATGGTTGTTGATGCATAATAATGCTTTTATGGAATTAATAGTAAATTCACCTTAAATTGTTTTCTTTTGCAGCCCTATTTTTGCTGTAATCAAGAACTTGATCAGATGTATGGATACCAGATATTACAGCAGACTGCAATGACTGCATGAAACAAATGATTTCAGTTGCAACAGGGTGAACAATTAATTATAGAATCCATTTATTCACAGATGTTCCAAATACAACCTTAGCAAAGTTAATGGTGTTTTATTTACTTTTTTTTTCAATGTATGTAGGTAGTTTCAAATGAAGGGAAATAATATTAGTAAATTGCCTGTTAGCTAAAAATACATACATAGATTGTACTTACCTACTGGTCTCATGCAAGGCATATCTTAATTTATGTTTAAACCTGGTACCTAATAGTAATTATTGATCTGGTCAGTACCTACTGCGAGGAGCTGATGGTTCATCATAGTCCATCATCATCATCAACAGTCTGTAGCCGTCCACTGCTGAACATAGGCCTCTCCCAGAAAGTGCCACTTTGAGCAGCTGCTCACCTCCTGCATCCATCGGCTCACCGCGGTTTTCACCAGGTCGTCGGTCCACTTAGTGGGGGGTCTGCCTACGCTGTGAATCTTAGATCACACTATTATTATGATCGGTATATTGTGATAGTACATCGGTGTTATAAAAATAAATCAAAGGACCAAAGAAACTTTGAGACACCATTTTCTAATTATTATTTTACCACATTAATTCACAAACACTGTTTCAGTCCTTCAGGATATTACATTTACATTCTTCTTAGGATCTTTACCACTATTGGAATCATTTCCTAAGTTCCAGCAGCACAGTTACATGCTTTATGATCACAGGTAGACTGAAAGGGCAGATAGGGTGGTAAAAATCTAGGTTTTGGGCAGTTTTTTTGACTCTTTCCCTTCTTTTGTAACCTGAAAATGATAAAGATAATAATGTTACACAGTTGTATTTGTTATAGGTACTGTACATTTTTGAATTTATTAAACTGAAGGATTACTGTAGTTACTATGCTTTTTATGCTTTCCTGGATTAAATTCCTCTTGTGTAGGAAATGATTCTACAAGCCATATTGGTAACTTTAGTTCTGCACACAGGAAACACCGAGCTAAGCTCTCTCCCTTACTCATGAGGTTTGTGTTAAAGTAGTAGTAGTATTATTCATTTTAGGACCTACCAATAAGTTATGAATAGGCATGTCACCAGTCAGATGTCCACAGCTGAACATAGGCATTCCCATTAGAAAGGAGGATTTGATTATAATAAAAACACAGAAGAAAAGGAAGAGGAAAATAAATAAATGTGTGGACATTACACACAGCACCATCTAACCCAGAATTAAGCATAGCTTGTACTATGGGAACCAGATAACTGATATACTCAGATAAACTAACAGTATATAATACCCAGACAGAGGACAAATACCTATTTTCATCACACAAATGTTGGTACCAGGTGGGAATCCAACCCACAGTTTCCTAACTATTCCACTGCAACTCTAGATCCAAAGTAGCATTATTTAAAAAACATTACCAACTTGCAACCCTGCATATTATTCCCAAATACCACCTCAGGGCAATGTACGGGCAACTGGGAATATACCGGTTACATACATAAAGTGTGATTCAAACTCAATGTCAGCTTTGAAGTCGGTGAGAAGTATAAGTGCAGCATGTGGATGGCTTGGAATGCACTTCATAGCCGCCATTGAGTTTGTACCACACTACCAAGAGATAGAAATATATGTATCTGTTACCTGGACTTAACACAATTACCTTACCTATACCACAGAATAAATATATAGTACTTCTATACCAAGACCCAAAAAAAAACACTTAGATACATTGATAAGATAGTTTATATAACAATAGAAAAGAGAAACTGTCTTTACATGACATAAGTAGCACCTCATTATATAATTTTATACACCTACAGAACTATTATTATTATATTGAATTGTTTCATTTTGATTTTGCATGCTTTCTTTGAATAAAAACCAATTTGTATCATCATCAACAACATGAAGACAACCAGGCCTCCCCCAAAGAATGCCACTTTAAGAGACTGCTTGCTTTCTGCATCCATCGGCTCCCCATGGTTATGGTCACCAGGTTAGCGGCCCACCTTTTTTCCCTTCTGTTGTCAGTTCTACGAGTGATGTGGCTTGCCCATTGCCACTTCAACTTGCTGATTCTAAATAAGATAACATAAATTACACCATTATACATACTACATATAAATATATACATACTTACTTCATAAAATTGCTTTGTTTACTTCAACTATTGGTGAAAATACCCACCCTAAATCTATATTAAGCTATTATTCACAGTTTCCCCATAAGCTTAGAAGATTAAATAATAAAAAATGTATCTAGTGTGGTAGTAGCATACCACACAGCCACAGAATTAATATATTATATAGGCTAACAAGAAGGTTTACAGTAATAGGTGACCTAATTATTTACCTGATGCTAAACCAAACTCCTGTTTTTCCTCTGTCATAATTAACATCCATCACTAAGCGCTTGTTTTTTGGATCTTTTATAGGTTGGAACTCTGAAAATGAGACAAGGTAGCATTGAGTTAATAAAAAACAAGGTGGATATTAATACTTTAGGTACTAATAAACAAGCATAGAATTTTAGTGTGTTCTGGGTGAAGAGCATAATTTGTTCCTGGTATTGTTATCATTTTATGCTAATGCTTAGAATAAGTACCTAGTCTATGCATTTCTGCAGTATATTTTGAGTCTGCTTTTACTTGCTTATCTTGTATAGTAGTAAATTTCGTTTATCATAAGACTTACTTGTTGCTAACTTGTTGACACCCACGGGAACAAATAGGCTGGTTCTATTCTCACATCACAGAATTCCCCTTATTACTTGTCTCACATACATAAATAATGTTGTTTTTCTTATTACAAACAAAAATTAAACCGCCGCCATCTCTGTGGCCGCCATATCTATCTAGTCAAATGCACAGAGAACTTTGCTATATACGTCAAATGTCAAAACATGAAACTGAAGTTAGCCGTATGCGGCCATCTTATTTCATACGATTAACGACCTTATTTGAGAGCCGATAAAGTTTCTTACTGGATGACAGGACAGGAATATATGACTTTCTGAGTAAGTATTTTTCGGTTTTTGTATGAAAAATATGTTTTTTTGTATGAAAGGTACCTTTTTTTATTGTTTATTTAGAATCGTCCCAAGGTTTACTACATTTTTGTTCTATTAGTTTATTTTTATCTCTTATCGTTTCCGAGATCCCATCTGGAACTTCTTCCTGGTACCACTTTCTGATGCTGACATATTTAATTCTTTGCCTCGGGATTTTTCCGCACAAATCTCTCATAGATTGTAAGGTCATCCGATGGCTCCTTCTTATCTAAACATTCATGTCAACATGATCTGTCACCGTTTTTTAGCTTTATATATCTGTTAAGATAATAATATATACCGTACTATAATATATATTATAGCAAGCTACCACACACGGAGACGATGCTATAATATATATATTTTCCTTCATTTCATTGATGGTCGGCCTAGCGTTTACACGTGTTTTGTAATAAAGGTTGATTTCAAAACACAGTAGGTAATTATGAATTCAACAAGAAGTGCATTGTTATTGGATTTACTTGATAGTTCTTCAGACGACCATTCCGATTAATATCACAAACTCCTAATAAGGTGGATATAGTTTTTATGAAAAGTAGTTTATTTATAATTTGGCTAATTTAAATGACTTGTACCTGAGGTGCCAATCAGACTTTTACATCGCCGATGCCTAGTCCCGAGTAGACTAAATGGCGATATATCGCCTAAATTGACCACACTGGTCGGGCGGAGGCGGCCCAGGGGGTCTAGCTAAGATTCCAAACGCTAACGCTATCGCCAAATTTTGCTTTTGGGATCGTTCGGGATCCCAAAAGCTTCGGGCTAACTCCAAAATGTACTGGAATGACATTTCGGAAATCGCTTACTTTTGTGGAAAAGTAAGCGATTAATGTCATTTCAATACATTTTTGGAGATAGCGTTAGCATTTGGGATCTTTGCTAGACCCCCAGGCAAAGCGGCAGGAATGGTAAGAGGGGAGAAGCGTCCGAGGAGCGCGTCGGATATGTTGAAACATGCTGTACATTCAAAATATGTCTCGCTATACCATAATATATATTAATATACAATAATATAAAAATATACCATAATATATATTACGGTATAGGTTGGTCACAGAAATATATATTATAGCTACGTGTGTGACGGGCTTTAAGTTGGTAAACCTCCGGCTCAATGCACAGAGTAAAACAAAATTACACCTGACTTATGTATTTGAAGTTGAAAGGTACAAGGTATACATATTCTATACTAACTGGAATAAGCTCATAGCATCGTAAATTATACAAAACTAAACTTTAATTTTAATGCCGTAAAATTTACATTAGACTATCGTGTTTGGAGAGAAACGTGGTCTGAGGAAGATAGTACGTTGTGTACCCATGGAGTAGTCTGTCTTTTTCTTATGCCTTATTATCGGAGGTAGTTAACCTGTTTTCATGGGAATACATGTAGGATTAAAAATCTGATAAAGTTTATGAACGGACAATCTAAATGTAAAAAAGGTGTGAGAGTTTATGAACGAAGGAAGAAAGAGAGACATGCAAGATGTGAATGGAAGACGTGAGAGTTTTTTTCTGCGGTGTTAATAATTAAAAATAGTTTTGTCGGAAAATATAGAAGACTTTGCTGCCTTAAGCCCCCCATCGTTTCATTTTCACGAGCACCAACCAGATTCTACATGCATAATAAACTCAACTTCGTAAATTCTCGATGAATGTAAAATAATGAAATTAGGTAAAATTGACTTACCTACTTACTTTTACTAAAACTGTACTAAAAAACAATACAGTAGTCAATCGCACAGAAATCATACTTTCTATGGGATAGCATAATACCGTTACTTCGTAAATTAATCAACTAAATTTTATCAGATTTAGTAAAATTAGAAGCTGTAACATGCATGTACTAAACTGGGGGCGATCCATGTGGGGGCAACTGGGAATATACCACCGGAGGAAGAGCTAGGCATGCCTTTAGCAGTCTATGTATGTAATGTACCTTTGTTGTTTGTATTCATAGCACATGCTGTTTAAGCATCCTATGCTACACACGGTTCTTATGTGATTGAAGAGATGAAACTGCGGGCCTACTACTTTATTTTAAACTCATTCACAACTCGAGACACAAAAAAAAACTTCTCGAAAAACTTATCGTTTCTGTTCGAAGTGCTTGTTCCAGTTAGTATGGAATATAAGTACTATTATAGAACTTCTTGGAGAGGTATCAATAGAACATTTTCAGCCAGTGTCAATTTAAAACTTATAAAACGTGACATACCTAAAGCCGCCTCTACATGTTTGATGTTTGCCACAAACACCTAGTACCCCAAACACCGACCACAAATTACTCAACACATACACTGCATCCACAGGATAGTCAAAAGTGCTAGGTATGGATGGGCAAAAATGGCAAGCGACGAGCGTGTTAGGGCAGCCAACATTTTTTTTCGGAGAAATATATAGCATCTTTTTAATATAATAAAAAACAAAAGATAAACAAATATATTATTTATCAAATATTCATTTTTATAAACACTATCTAATGTCTTTTTTAAATTAAAAGTATCATAAAATATGCATTAAGTAAAATCAAAAGGGATTTTTATTACTATCTGTTTCTTTGTTCTCCGCGATTTTAAATTCATATCGGAATTTCCTTTGTATGAATATGGCGGGAATAGAAAGCAGGAACGACATTACTTTAAGGGTCTTACTTATAAATGCCGCTTAAAGTTAGTCAGTGTTTTCCCGCGTGACATTTCAAATCAGTCAAAAGTTGACAGAAGGTTTTAAGCAATGGCTAACTTTAAGCGGCGTTTATAAGTGAGGCCCTAAATGAAGAAGGTTATATTGGCATAGCTACTGACCGCATGTTGAAACTTGGCAACAGGCAACTTGAAAGTGACGATGCGATCGAAGGAGTAGCATGCTAGCTATAGCTTACACACACATAGGATACTGATTACCTCTTTTATTTAAGCCGCAGCGAATAATCTCAATTATTTGCGGGCAGTATTCGAAGAGATATATAGAACCTACTAGTTGCGCACAGCGTTTAGCACACAGCCTTGAAATATAGTGCAGTTCTATATATTAATGTATGGTTAGCAACCCTACGCGCGTACTACTGTCAAACGTTTGAATACATCACAAACAGCTTTGTCGTTCGACAAACGTATTTGTCAAATCCTTAGAACTATGCACAATTCCGACACTGATACCGATCAATGGTGTTTGCCAGTGATACATGTGTGTTTGCAAACAGGCAAACACCAAAATAACAATACACACACCCATCCTCAAGTTCGTGTTTGCTATTTGATGTTCGCTGATTGCCAAGTATGTGAAAGCCGCTTAAGGATCAACATGTCAAATTACCCCCGGGTTAAATATATAACGGGATAAGTGGTCAATTTTCTAACGTGCAAGATAAAATACAGAAATAATCCGAGTTAGGCATTTATTCAGGTAACACGAGGTTAGAGTGAACGCGCAAGTCGGCCTAAGGGTCTTACTTATAAACTCCGCTTAAAGTTAGTCAGTGTTTTCCCGCGTGACATTTCAAATCAGTCAAAAGTTGACAGAAGGTTTTAAGCAATGGCTAACTTTTAGCGGCGTTTATAAGTAAGGCCCTAAATGAAGAAGGTTATATTGGCATAGCTACTGACCGCTACCTTGTTTTTTTTTTAATTGCGAGCTCTCCTGATCGCATTGAAAATATCGTATTATTGCCCCTAATCATAAAAATATTATAAATACGAAGGTTTGCGAGTATTTGTGTTTGTTACCTTTAATCTCCGCAACTACTGAAAAAGTCTTGAGTCTTGATGACATTAAATTTTTGTTTTACTTTGGACTTATCTAACTTTTGACCATGCTCTCACCTGATCGAAAGTGATGATGCGATCGAAGGTGTAGCATGCTAGCTATAGCTTATATTTTATGCTGGATACTGGAACACATAGGATACTGATTACCTCTTTTATTTAAACCGCAGCGAATAATCTCAATTATTCGCGGGCAGTATTCGAAGAGATATATAGAACCTACTAGTTGCGCACAGCGTTTAGCACACAGCCTTGAAATATAGTGCAGTTCTATATATTAATGTATGGTTGGCAACCCTACGCGCGTACTACTGCCAAACGTTTGAATACATCACAAACAGCTTTGTCGTTCGACAAACGTATTTGTCAAATCCTTAGAACTATGCACAATTCCGCCACTGATACCGATCACTGGTGTTTTCCAGTGATACATGTGTGTTTGCAAACAGGCAAACACCGAAATAAAAATACACACACCCATCCTCAAGTTCGTGTTTGCTATTTGATGTTCGCTGTTTGCCAAGTATGTGAAAGCCGCTTAAGGATCAACATGTCAAATTACCCCCGGCTTAAATATATAACGGGATAAGTGGTCAATTTTCTAACGTGCAAGATAAAATACAGAAATAATCCGAGTTAGGCATTTATTCAGGTAACACGAGGTTAGAGAGAACGCGCAAGTCGGCCTTAAATAGCTTAGCATAACAATTATGACGCCCGTGATTTCACCCACAACTAATTTATTTTCCCGCGGGAACTTTTTATTTTCCGAAATAAAACGTATCTATCCCGGTAATATAAGTACCCATATTACCTAACTAAACTTCATCCAAATAGATTCATTATTACAAATTAATATGGCTTGCGAGCCAGAACAAACAAAATAGACTGTTTTATTAATTTATATTATTATGTAGGGATTTAATGTAAACTTGACTCCGGCTAAATTCACTAATAAAGGGAAGCCAAATTAAAAAATTTGCTATTTACCGTGACGTTTATTCATAGTGGTGTGCAACTTGTAACATCATAATCTAGATTTTATACTGTAATTGGTCTGTGGTTCCACGCCATAACGTTCGTAGTGATGTGAATTACACTTGTAATCGATGATTTGTAGGTTTATTAAACGCTTGTTACTAGTAAATTGTAGTTACTAGTTCTTGTAGCTGCTACAATTGTAAGCTACAATGGTAACTTTATAAAACGGGGCCCAGATTGCCATTTTTAAGCCGCCAAAAAGGTTTATACGCTAACATTTTATTGAAGCACGGAACTGCACGGACAAGCAATACTTAACCACTTCGCCAATATATTGTCGCACCCACTCCGACCACACAGCCCCAACACGGGTTGTGCTTTGGGTTTAAAAACTGTTTACAACTGGGACGGGCCCACTGCCTTGGTAAGAATGTAATACCACTATAAGGCCGCGGATTCTTGGATTAAAGATTTTTAAGTCGATGGCTTGGCCGAACGGCGTTGTCCAACGGGCATGGTCAGTATGGTCACCCAAAAGTAGTCCACTGCTGAACACAGGTCTCCGCCATAAAACGCCTCTGGACGCTTATGGCCAGGTCTAATTCTAATTCTAATTTGCATTTTGACGGGCCCGATAGCTCAGTTGGTAGTATCCCTGCCTTCTGACCTGAGGGCTGTGGGTTCGATTCCTACCCAGGACAAACATTTGTGTGATTTTGTGTGCGTTATATTGTATTCTATGTATGTATTTACAAACAAAAAAGTATATAAGTATTGTATCAGTTATCTGGTTCCCATAGTACAAGCTATGCTTAGTTTGGGGCTAGATGGCGCTGTGTGAATTGTCCACACATATTATTATTATTATTATTTCCCACTCCAGCATCTACCCAAGCCAGCCCAGCTCCTTGAAGTAACGGAGTGCGGCTTTGGGGTGCTGGCACAACTGCTACAGTGTTGGCGTCGCAGATGGTGGCGATGATGAGTGGTTACAGGGTTTATACGCTTGTTCACGCATTCCGGTTTTAATTCTTATCTCTTCCGTGGCCTCGCAGTGAAACATCACATGCTCTACGGTCTCGTCCTCCTGCAGGCAGCTCCTACAAAGCGGACTGTCTGTTGCTCCAGTTTTATTCAAATGATTTAAGTTGCAATGACCCGTAATAAGGCCTGTGATTAGGCGGAGGTCATGCCGCTTAAGCCGTAGTAAGTTATTCGTCACTTTTCGATTGAGAGTAGGAAAAGCTGACCTAGCATGTCTGCAATCAGTTCTCCTATCCCATAGCTTTTGCTGTTCTTTTTCCGTGTGACGATTCAAATGATCTCGCACCTCCATCGCTGATGGTTTGCATAGTCCCAATGGGTCGTCAACCATCGCTTTTTTGGCTCCTTCTTTGGCAAGAGTGTCAGCCGCGATATTTCCCTTACACGAGCCACGGCTCTTCGTCCATTTTACTATTGGTCTGTAGTTCTCTGCTAACTTTTGCAGGGCTCTATCATGATAGCTAGTTGGATTGCCAGTATCACCACGCTTGGCAGGCGGCGTAATATTTGTTTTTTATGTGAATAAATGACGTGACGAGCTAGTCGTTCACCTGATGTTATGCGAAACAGCCGCCCATAACAGTTGCAGTGTCACTCGGAACTTTAAAATAGAATAAAGTTTTGCGTGACACTGCACTGCGCACGTCATCCAGAGACATCACACAGGCTAGTAAATAAGATCACTAGACTGTGTAATCAGGTCATAAGGTGTCATTTGCCCAGTAATTACACTAGCTACAATGCCCTTCAAACTGGAACACAGTAGTGCTTGAACACTACTGCTTGGTAGCAGAATAACTGGCAAAGCGGTGGTACCTACCTAGACGAACTTTGCAGAAAAGTCCTACCACCTAGTAAAAAAAATACCGCCACCTAGTAATTTTAGTGTACCGAGGACAAGCTGCTTCCCATTCCCTGGATATTCCCTTAGCCGTCTCTTACGGAACCTACGGGAAGAGATTGGGTGCTATTCTCGAACCGAGACCATTTCACGCACGGCAGAAATGGTCCAACTCTGATTAATATCCGCGATGATCATTGACTATAAATCCAGTTGACTACGTACGACTTCCTCTCTCATACGAAAATTAGTGGTGTATTTCAACCGCTAATGCTATGAGAGGAAACGGGACACCCAATGTGTCTTTTGTTCCATCCTGCTCAGTTCTTTGTGATTTCGTAAGACTGTCTCGTTTTGTTACTTCGCCCCCTGCTCGCGCATGTGAGTCGTGTTTGTAGGAGAAATTATGTTTACGAGCTATCAACTGTCTTTATAATCTTTGGTGGCGATGGTTTCAGCCGCTGTCGCAGTCGCTGCGGCCGCTTCAAGCGCTGTCGGTCACGTGACCGGCGCTATATCGTGCGACAACGTAGTCGCCGGCCGCGACGCCGCGTCTGTCGCCGTCGTCGACGCAGCTCTTGTTCGCTAAGACGGTAAGTTTACAAGCCGTGTTTGTACAATATCAAATAAATAACACCCAATGATCGCGTACATAGTTCTTGGATCTAACTAGGACCCTCTGGAACCCAGGAACTATGAGGACCATGGTCCCACAGCACCCAGACACAGAATAAGTATTTGCGCTCTGTGAACCACAACACCACCGAGGCTGTCAATATTGGCGTCTGGTTCGTTCTAACCAAAGAGTAACAGTTCTAATTCTAACAGCGTAATTTCAAAATACGCGATCCCGAATTTTTGCCTCGTAACTGAAACCGACGAGACTGATCTTCCTAAATGTACGGATTCCCAATTTTACAGAAACCCAATTTTACGGATATCTATTACGGTTACCCAATTTAAAAGGTTTACAACTTAACGTTTACAACAACTATAATAACAATTTTGACAGATGTCACATTTAACAGATGTGATTTTTTGACAGATGTCTAATTTTTGAATTAAAAAATTTGGCTTCGTTGAATTAAAGTATTGCAATAATCATTAAAAATAAGATTCTGTTGAAATGAAAATCTGTAGAAATGGGACTCAAGAAATGGGAATCTGTAGACTTTGGAATCTGTAGAACTGGGAGTCTGTAGATATGGGAATCTACAGATATGGGAATCCGTAGAAATGGGAATCTGTAGAAATGGGAATTTGTAGAAATGGGAGTCTGTAGGCATGGGAATCTGTAGACAAGGGAATCTGTAAAATTGGGATTCAGTAGAATTAAAAATCTGTAGTATTGGGAATAGTCCGTACAAACTACGTACTTACGGAAAACCGCGACCGAAAACAAAGTCAGAAAGGCTAGACTGGTCACTGGACCAGACTGAGAATGGGGTAATCAGGGGATGTCAGCATTCTCTTGGGTACAGTAAAACTTTCAGGGATCACCAAGCCGCCTGCCTAGCGTGGTGGCTAACACCTTTGAAAGCGTTTAAAGTGACGTATTTCGGCTATTGATGTGATGTGCGGGCTGTAGCATTCTCTTCGGTACAGCGATCACTATGGCGCCTGCCAAGCGTGGTGAAGACGTTCACTGCTGAACATAGGCCTCCCTCAGAGAGCGCCACTAAGCGGCTGCTCGCCTCCTGCATCCATCGGCTCCCCGCAGCCTTCACCTAGGGGCCTACAGCAGCCTACGCTGCGTCTTCCGGTTCGTGGTCGCCACTCGAGAACCTTTCTTCCCCATCGGTTGTGCTACGAAAAATGGCAATAGGCAGACCGAGTTGTGGCCTTCAACTTGCTAATAATAGGCATGATGACTAAAATTGTTTTTTTTTTGGATAAATTATAAATATTCCTCAAAAGATAACAATTGTGAAAACAAAAATTAAATATCTCAAAAAACGACAAAGTTACAAGCATTTTAAAATCCGGAATAGAAAGAGACAGTTCAAACGGCCAGTGACGTCAGAGGAAGGTCGTTATAGTACCTCATTACTAAGCTGTGGTAGCTTTTCATGCAATCTCTTTGGCATGTGACGTCACGAGTGGATTTTTCATAGTAGCTGTGGGCGCTCTGATTCGCGAGGAAGGGACAGAAGATGCCTCCTGTAGAACTTTAAAAGCTTATTACTCCGTGATTTATTTACCGATTTTGCTTGCTTTTTCAATTATTGCATTCATTTTTAATCTTCTTTATGATATTAATATGTAAATGTTCATTTTTAATAGTAGTCATCATGCCTATTGTAAGAGCTAAGTCCGATGTGTGAAGCAACACAATCTAGTGTTCAATCACAATCACAAGTTGTTATAATGTACGAACTGTAGATTTTTTTTGTACAGGAGTAGCTGGCGCTGCCGATCCCGCTCTGGAACGTTCAAGCGCTGCCGACAGTGCGACCGGCGGTATAAAGTGAGAAGTCGAAGCGGTTCGCCGTCGCATAGTCGTCAAGCCTAAATAGTAAGTACATTTTAGTGGCAGCTGGTAGCCTTTGATTGCAATTACCGGCTGTGATAATGAAAAAGGAAAGAAAGAAAAGATAATGCATAGACCATTAGACTTTTTTTTATAACAATGTTTTTCTACACTGATTTTTTTAACGATCACATACATAGATCCTGGCCCCTAACTAGGATTCCCTGTAT
Source organism: Ennomos erosarius (assembly GCA_963580505.1). Taxonomy (NCBI): domain Eukaryota; kingdom Metazoa; phylum Arthropoda; class Insecta; order Lepidoptera; family Geometridae; genus Ennomos; species Ennomos erosarius. Next base: position 5,374,184 of record OY757005.1, on the reverse strand, counting down.
CTAGGTACCCGGACACTACGAGGGCCATGGTCCCACAACACCCAGACAAAACAAGTATTTGCGCTTTTTTTCTGTGCCAAATACTTGTCCTGTCGCGGGAATCGAACCCGCCACCTCCGAATTATGGGCCGACCTGCTCAACCACCACCCCACAGAGGCTGTCTTCTATGCTTAGAAGTATCTAAGTCTAATGCCCGTCTGCACTAGTTTGAGAGCTTCTAAGTTCGCTCTTTTCCCTCTAAGACGTATACCTAGGTCATCATCATCATCATCATCAACAGCCTGAAAACGAGCACTGCTGAACAAAGGCCTCCCCTAGAGAGCGCCACTTTGTGCTGCTAATCGCCTCCTACATCCATCGGCACCCCGCGGCGCTCACCAGATCTTCGGTCCACCTAGTGGGGGGCCTATGCTCTACGCTGCGTCTTCCGGTTCGTGGTCACCACTCGAAAACCTTTCTTCCCCATTGGTTGTCAGTTTTGCGAGCGATGTGGCCTGCCCATTGCCATTTCAACTTGCTAATGCTAAGAGCTATATCGGTCACTTTAGTTCTGGGGATCTCCTCATTCCGGATCTTAATCTCGCAGGGAAACACCGAGCATAGCTCTCTCCATAGCTCGTTGCGCGACTTTGAGCTTAATGAGGCCATAAGAGACCGTCTGTCTTATAAGGTACACCTAGGTTCGTATACCTAGGTACTGTAACACCTTTAAGTACGTCCTAGAAGATAAGTACGAACTTAGAAGCTCAAATTTTAAGTGCGGACGGTTATTAGCCTAGTATTTAAATAAATAATAAATAAATAACGCCCAACGATCACATACATAGATCATGGACCGTAACGAGGATTCCCTGTATCTAGGGACCCAGGAACTACGAGGACCATGCACCCACAACACCCAGGCACAGAACAAGTATTTGCGCTTTTTTTTTCGGGCATAAATACTTGTCCTGTCGCGGGAATCGAACTCGCCACCTCCGGGTTATGAGCCAACTTGCTCAACCACCACACCACGGAGGCTGTCAATTTTTTCTTTTTCAGGTACTAATTGTCTCGTCTGTGATTTGCTGCCTTTAAGTGATTTTGAGAAATTATGGATGTCTACTATATTTTATACCTACATTAAATGAACAAGTATATTGTGTGAAATAGTTCAGTATTTTTTTATGTAGGTATGTGTAGTATATCTGTTCACATCCTATTAGCGAATGGATGAGGATTTGAAATGTAATTCGAATAACGACTTGAAAAAAAAGAAAAGAAGGCAGGGTGGTATTAAAGGAATGAGCAGGCTGGGTGATAAATAAGTTTAACATTTTCCTGGGAGTTAATGAGACCTTTTACCCATTAGTTACAGTGGGTTTATTTGTAGCCAATTTTTATGCAGTGGTATTATGAATTTCTTTAACTTCCATGTTTAGTCTAGTTGGTACCTAATCAATTTAAAATGACGGGCCCGATAGCTCAGGGCCGTTATTCGGTATCGATTCCTTACTTCGAAACCACGCGAATTCCTTGTCTTACATAAGTAATCTGCAAAAATCTATTCTCTATGAAACGAAAACAAAACCGCGCGAAATGATTTTGGAATTGGCGCGATTTGAACTGTCAAAAATCACATGTTTTACTGAGGTGCGCTCCGAAACATCAACACATCAAAAGATACCACCACTTTTGTTATAATTTGTATAATTTATTAAAAATAAAAATAACTTTAATGTAAAGCGAAGGTATATCTAACGTTGTGACACGATTTGAACAAGACACGATAACGACGTGGTTTCGTATCGTGTGGAATCTGTGTTTTCATAAAGAATATTGGCCCAGTTGGTAGTAGCCCTGCCTTCTGAACTGAGGGCTGTGGGTTCGATTCCTACCCAGGACAAACATTTGTGTGACGAACATAGATGTTTGTTCTGCGTCTGAGTGTTATATGTATGTATTTACAAACAAAAAAGTATCTAAGTATTATATCAGTTATCTGGTTCCCATAGTACAAGCTTTGCTTAGTTTGGGGCTGGATGGCGTTGTGTGAAATGTCCACACATAATTTAAAATGAACATTTTATATCAACAGTGGCAGTGGCAACTCAAAAAATAAACTGGTTTAACTTTCAAGGCTGTGGCCAAATCCTAAAATATGAGCAGGAGCGAACAAAACTCTAAAGGAGTCTCGGGAAACTAAAACTACATAATACGTAGACATAAAATACTAAAAATATATCCGTCTCTTACTTTCCCGTCTATTTAACAAGAACAGCAACAGTTTTAGAACTGTCAACTCTTTAAAATTGGCCCCCTTTGCTTCTTTCCTGAACCCGACCCTGTATAGTAACCGGGCCGACACAGCTTATCAGAGCAAATACACAGTGATCGATACCGCCATTCCACGAACCTTATCTTCTGATAACAGTGAGTATTACCTGGGTGCTTTGAACGTTTACGTTTGAGTGAACTTTGGAAAATCTGACTATTTCATCTATCTTTAGTCTTCCGTCTCTTTCCGTGCAGCACGGGTAGCATGGGATATCTTCTAGCATTTTTAAATGGAGATGGCAAGCCAAGGCGTACCACTCTGCTGGTCATATGGCGCTATTTGGTAGCCGTTCACCAGGGCCCGAAGTCTATTTTGTGTCATAATGGTTCATGAATGGTAACATTTGACAGATTTTGACTCTAATGGTAGTCTACAAACCATAAGTAGACTACCATTAGTGTCATGTTATTATGGCACCGTAGAACCATTATGACACTATTGAAATAACAGACTTCGGGCCCTGATGTTAAGGCGCTGAATGCTCCCAAATCGACTATTTTGAACGTGATTATCTTAAAACGTATACCATTTACAGGATTGAAAAAAATGCACGTTAATACTGGTCATATCTTCTTTCCATCTGCCGAAACCGAAACACGTTTACGAAAAGTTTTCTCGATAGAAGAAAATCGTGAAGTGACCTCTAAAAAATCATTCAAACGTCCTAAAATGTTACATTATAATAAGAAACCCCGTTGAAATAAATCATAGTGATAAGCTATGTTTCAAATTCAATGCATCCGTCTATAAGCTTATTTTTTTCATAACAATAAGCATTTCTTTTATAACTAATTATTTGTACCGAAAAATGGAAAAGTCGAAGTACAATGCAACGTAATCGCCATATTTTTGTTATGCATAAAGCAACCCTATAAGGTACAAAATAAGTTTAAAGTTTGTCTGCTGTAATAAACGTGCTCGCATTGGGTCACAGGTAGGTAACAGGAACTTTTAATAAAGTTTCGCTTGCAACTTCACTGCGCACGTCATCCTGAGACATTAGCATCACACAGTCTAGTAACTGTGAGATCATATCATAAAGTCTCATTGGCCCAGTGATTTCACTAGCTACAGCCCCCTTCAAACCGGAACAGAGTAGTGCTTGCACACTACCGCTTGGCGGCAGAATAACTGGCAAAGCGGTGGTACCTACCTAGACGAACTTTGCAGATAAGTCGTACCACCTAGTAAACCTAGTAGTAGTTGTAGTGGTCCTTTTTCTAGCGGGACAAGTCTTATACCACGTGGACGAATTGGGGAGACAAAATATTTCGTCCATTCATGAGAACAATCTCGGAGGTGGATAGAAGATGTCTCAATCCGCTTTAAAGGAGTGGCTATATTTTCAAATCGCCTACACATTTACAGCCGGAAGACGTCACTGTTGAACACAGGCTGCCACTTTGGACGCTTACCAGGTTACTTAGGTTTGCTAAAAGGTAAGATCTAGGGACATCAACATTCAACTGGCTCTTTCCACATTGCTCCATATTTTTGCCGTATACTTATTCTCAGTAGTTCAATTACCAGTTCATTTTCCCTGAACTAATGCGGCTTTAGCCTCACTGGTTCCAGAAATAAATGCTTCTATTCTATAACTACTCATAAAACTACTGTTTAACTAACGGTACAGTTCTGCAGGTTTTGTAAATGATCTCGCATTTTCAGTAAAGAATCCTAAATCATAAACAAACAAAAGATAAGATTAAAAAATGTTTGTAGAATAAACAATGACAGTGATTTGTCTTGCAGTTATTACAATATTCTCGTCGGAATGCGGCATTGAAGTCTGTCCATCTAGCGTTAAGCAGTTGTACCACGGATATACTGGCACATAAGCGAACACAGCATTCGCTATATAGCTAACGCACGGATGGTAATTTAAGTCTCATGCACACTTTGATGCATCAGCTTTATTAAATATCCCCACGTCCCCATGTCGAGTTCGAGTGCGATGGAGCTACTTACATACATGTACCTACATACACAAAAACTTTCGACAATAACAATTAGTATATTATTATACAATATTGTTTAGCAATGCACAAGATTTCAGTGTTCTCTGATTTTATCGTTCCGCACTGGTCTTCCGTTTCTTTTTTGCGCTGCATCTATGGCCTTACCTGTTATTCCGTTGGCGGCTTGGACGCGGGGGTAGGTACCTACTTAGGTACTTACCTGCTTGCTCCAGCAATGCACACACACAAATCGGTCACCGTCTGTAATTAACTGAGAGTTTATATAAGTTCACCTTATCGTAAATTGTATAACTGACACCTGCAGGAAGACGTTGGCACCTGGGATACAGATTTTCTAGTCCAGGTGCCAACACACCGCGATACTCAGATGAATAAGCATTTGTAATTAATACGTATTTACTACTTACTTCTGTTTGTCATACATTAAATCTAACCTTAAATACCCTGTCTTATGCATACTGATTCATGTAAATTCTACACACTTAATTTAAAAATTATTCGTGAGAATCACGATTCTCCACTGATTCCCAGGATGCAGATGTTCTGGACTGGATATCAGTGTGGTGTTTTATTCACCTAGCTTGTAATCATTTTATTAAATCCAATTTTGCATGCGCTATTTGTTTAATAGTAGAAAATTATGATTGTTAATTAAAAAAAAAAAAGAAAACAAAAGTAAGTATGTACAATTGTACACCTAATAAAATGTCAGTTTAAATATTGAATTTTCAAACTAGAATTGGATTTTCTATTTTATAACGTTAAAATTTAACGTAAAGTGTAATCTGTAAGGTAGGGCTATTAATAACTATGGAAATAAGAAGAATTCTGTGTGTGAAATAATTAGTTCCTATTTAGTTGTTTTTTTTACATTAAACTTATTTTTCATTTGACTTCGCTCTTGGGAAATGACAATGATGATGCGGACGGATGTGTAGCATGCTAGACTTTTAACTACCCTAGGTCGTAAAAACAATACTCTATTTGATCGAATCGAATCATCTCTAATGAGTCACAATGTACCACAACCCCCTAGTTTCCGAATGTGTCACGATTATCAAGAATCTATTTTCTCTTACTATTATTTGTATCATTAAAATCATGTGTCACTTTTACAGAACATTACTAAGTTCTCATTTCTTTTAAATTTCTTCGCATCGTCGTAGTGTTTCCGTAGAAAATGTGTATTATCCTTCAACGATACGGATTTTATGTATTTGTAATCCATCGAGGTCACATTGTCTGTTAGCGGGCGTGACATCACCTTCCAAACAGGATAAGATATGTTATCTATCAAAAATAACCTCTGAAATCAATTGATATTACCATATTTTTAACACCTTTTGAAATGCTTTACAATTTTCCAAAGTTACCAAAAACATTTATAAAATATTAAACAACCCATTTTAAGCTCAATAAATAAGCTAAAACCACATTAAAATCAATAAAATCGTAGATAAGATGTCGGTCCCAGCGTAGCCCCTTGCGGCACACCGCGCGCTAAACGCGACGCGCCCTTATCAATGCTATCAGCAGCATTAAATCACCTACCTTTACACTGAATTTCGAAACGGCGATAACGCATTCGTTGAAGCACTATACTAAAACCTTTTCAGCGTATCACGTATTATAGTTCATAGCGTCGAACGCACCGGACGTTTCTGCCGGGCAACGTAGGATTAGGAAAGTCCTACAATTTCTCATAGTGTTAAGTGATAGTGATATAAAAATGGGTTACAGAGAACTTGGTTTGGTTTTGTTTGTAGTTGCTGCAGCGTCGGCGCAGACTTGTAAGTGTTATGTAATACTGTAGCTGGTAGATATAGGTACTAATCAAAGGTTGAGTTTATCTTTGGATCTATACATTTTTTGTAAGACGAGAACGTTTTAAATTTAACGTGTAAGTACATTATGTTACCGATGAATTTGGTATCCATTGCACTATTAGGGTTACAATGCAATGGACTTGAAATCCACCGGCTGCGGCCACATAATGAGGCCGACTTTCGTATATACCGGTGATATTCAATCAATGAGGAAGTACATGAACTAACCCGTTTCTTATAAGTTTTAGGGGCGAAGTCGTATGTCCAATCATGATAATACTATCATATCACATGAATGCAAAACGATATCGTTTTTTGCATTGATGTGAAGATAGCGCTTGTATATTTTAGGGCGTTGCTCTTGCGCACGCTTGACGTAACCGCCACAGGCTAAAAGATCATGCAATATCACTCTCATGTCAGTGCCAATTATTGCGCTGTTTCCTCGTGGACCTACTATTTTGTTCTACTAGTAAGGACCACGAGGATTTATTTCAGTGGTTGTTTAGTGAAGTTAGGATTAAATTACTTAAGCCATTTATTTAACTCTGACAGCATCTTATACAAAGAAAATACTAGAAAAAATGATTTACTTACATAGGTAGTTTTGGATAACGTGTGCCATTGGAAAAGCGATTCGGCCAAAAGTTAGATAAAGCACAGCCTTAGAATTTTTTCGTTACCTATCTTAAGACTCGCGAAGTGTGGAAGCGAGAAGTACAAATCAAGTACACTATACATACGTACACTACCCGAGAGGAAAAGAGATAGTGAAATAATGGCGGATGTGTCATTATTTTGGGCGAGTTAGCACAAGAGGAGCACATGTCGGCACAATCTGTTTCACGACGAAGCATATTGAAAATGCGAAATTACATTTTTGCGGCTTTTAAATCATAAGTGAATGTTATTGATGATAATGGAGTTATTCACTATCTCTTTTCCTTGAATAATTGAAGAGTTAATGATCAAAACATTTTTTTAACAAAAGCTATTTTCACGATCCGTCTATAAATAAGCTATTCTTTGTTGCTAAATAATCTCAATTTTCATAAGTAAATGTTAATAGGTCGGTGCCCTATATACCTAGGTACTCTACGATAGAATGCGATTCTTGTGAATAAACATTAAACTACAGTAGGTACATACACCGGAAGACGCAACGCAATCCTTGGAAAGTACATGTTTCTGCTAACTTCATTATATGAATCGGTCAGAAAATAGTCTGTTCATTTTGTATTTTGTTTCTTTTATAATGTATCCTACTTGTAAGTAGGTACCTACAGCTAGTCGGGTATTGCCCGTTGTTTTGTAGCGGATGTTCGTAATACCTACATGTTTTTATTGTTAATGGTACATCATGTCCAGCTAATTAGTAGAGCCTAGTAGCCTATATTGATAACATTATATGAAGCAGTTTATTAAAATCCAACATTTTCCTTAAGTTTGTCGTATGTTATTCATCATCATTCAACATTAACAGCCTGAAGACGTCCACTGCTGAACATAGGCCTCCCCCAGGGAGCGCCACTTAGAGCGGCTGCTCGCCTCCTGTTTCCATCGGCTCCCCGCGGCTTTCACCAGGTCGTCGGTCCACCTAGTGGGGGGCTGGCCTACGCTGCGTCTTCCAGTTCATGGTCGCCACTCGAGAACCTTTCTTCCCCATCGGTTGTCAGTTCTACGAGCGACGTGGCCTGCCCATTGCCATTTCAACTTGCTAATCCTAAGAGCTACATCGGTCACTTTAGTTCTCCTGCGGATCTCCGCGTTTCGGATCTTATGTCGCAGGGAAACACCGAGCATTGCTCTCTCCATAGCTCGTTGCGCGACTCTGAGCTTAGTAATGAGGCCAACAGTTAGAGACCACTTCTCAGTTCCATAAGTCATCACGTATGTTATTAACTTATTACTTTTCAGAAAGAATTCGATCCTTAAATTTAAATTTAAAGCGAAATTATCGGAAGGTGTAATGGTTACAGGCTTTTTTTCGAAAATCAAATTCTGATGGTTTAGTTTTCAAAATCTGACTCCTAGGAACCTTTTACAGTGGTATTCATAGTTGAAATGCATAAAACTAGACTTTGCGTCACAGCGCATGAATCATCCCCTAGAGGAGCCCCCACCTTTACTATGAATTCCAGTGTTAGCTACTTCATAGTTTCGGATTTGAACTTCCACGCCCCACATAAGAGTCAGCTTGTATAGGCTGCCTACTAAGTATTTCCGTGTAATCGCAGTTTCGAAGTAAAATACTTATAATGAATCATTTGCGTTGGACGCCTCGCCTTTCCTTTATCTGTGTCAGTAAGTATATCGAAATCGAATACTTGATATCGATAGTCATATGACAGACATCGTTACCGATTAGACAGAATCACAGATATTGTGAACAATTTTTTTAATGTTGACTTAGAACTTTTTTAGGGTTCTGTACCCTAAGGGTAAATACGCGGGACTTTAATTATTAACCTTCCAGTGTCTGCCTGTCTGGCGAACCTAGAGTACGATTCAAACGCAATGGCGGCTGTGAAGTCTACGCGAAACCCTGCGCAGTAGTAAAAATTAGATATGGTAAGCGCCCACGCTTAAGCTAAGCGATCTGCGCGCCTTGCCGGGGCAGCGCACTTCACAGCCGCTATTGAACTTGTTTCACATTCGTTTTATCGCTTTTAGCGAACTCTTCCAGACAGTTTTCGAATTACTAGAAGTAGTTTGTTTTCTATTATATCTAGAAAACAAACTGTTTTCTAGATATAATACGTAGTGCGTACATACATGTGATGGGCAGCGTTCGGGAAGCTTCGACCTATCTGTTCGTTCAAAATACCACAAAGCCTGAAAACAAAAGTTTTCAATCAATGTGTGTTGCCAGTGATGACTTATGGAACCGAGACGTGGTCTCTAACTGTTGGCCTCATTACTAAGCTCAGAGTCGCACAACGGGCTATGGAGAGAGCAATGCTCGGTGTTTCCCTGCGAGATAAAATCCGCAATGAGGAGATCCGCAGGAGAACTTAAGTGACCGATGTAGCTCATAGGATTAGCAAGTTGAAATGGCAATGGGCAGGCCACATCGCTCGTAGAACTGACAACCGATGGGGAAGAAAGGTTCTCGAGTGGCGACCACGAACTGGAAGACGCAGCGTAGGCCGGCCCCCCACTAGGTGGACCGACGACCTGGTGAAAGCCGCGGGGAGCCGATGGATGCAGGAGGCGAGCAGCCGCTCTAAGTGGCGCTCCCTGGTGGAGGCCTATGTTCAGCAGTGGACGTCTTCAGGCTGTTAATGATGATGATGATGATGATGATGATGACATAGATGTAGGTAATAATTTGTATTCTGGCTTTTAGTTTTTAAATGGTTGACTGCTTTGCTTCCTAATATAATTTCAGTTGCAAAGAGAAATTAGGGCTTGGTCTCAACGTCCCCGGTGGCTCATCCCCGTTACCGGAGAGGATGAGACAAAAACTTAATTAAGTGTCATCCTGCCCGGTAGCCTCAACAATGGCGCTCACCGGGGACGATGAAACAGACAGTGTCACCTGCCCTGTTATAGTGTCATCTCCCCGGTAACGGGGACGAGCCACCGCGCCGGGGAGGATGAGACCAAGGCGAAATTAGCGTATACCTAATTGACAGCCTCTGTGGTGTGGTGGTTGAGCAGATCGGCTCATAACCCGATGGCGGGTTTGAGTCCCGCGGCAGCTTATGTCATGTAGTTATGCTCAAAGTTGTTCTGTAGTTTTGTATTATGTCGATATACTTAGGAATTAGACGGGCCCGATAGCTCAGTTGGTAGTATCCTTGCCTTCTGAACTGAGGGCTGTGGGTTCGATTCCCACCCGGGACAAACATTTGTGTGATGAACATCGATGTTTGTTCTGTGTCTGCGTGTTATATTGTATTCTATGTATGTATTTACAAATAAAAAGTATCTAAGTATTGTATCAGTTATCTGGTTCCCATAGTACAAGCTATGCTTAGTTTGGGGCTAGATGGCGCTGTGTGAAATGTCCACACATATTTAAAAAAAAAAAAACTTGTTTTCCAGATAAAGTATGCATATCATCGTCACAGCCCACATTGTGCCAGAGTTTAGACAAAGATGGGAGTCAAGCAGTTTGCGAGAGCGTTGAATCCAGGTGAGTTTATTTTATTGACATTGTGGTCGGTCAGGAGGTAGCTTGGTGGCTTTCAATCTCTTCCATGACACACATTTCGATGAACGCTTTGTAATTTTTTTTATCAACGATTGGCTAACATTTGACCACGGTCCTCACTAGGGCCATTATTCCGTATCGATTCTTTATTTCGAAACCACGCTAATTCCTTGTCTTACATAAGAAATCAGGAAAAGTCTTTTCTCTATGAAAAGAAAACAAAACCGCGCGAAATAAATTTGGAATTGGCGCGAATTTAACTGTCAAAAATCATATGTTTTACCTGGACGCGTTCCGAAACATCAACACATCAAAAATATGACCACTTTCTCAATATATTTTATTCAAAATAAAGATAACTTTAATGTAAGGTGAAGGTATTTCCAACGCTGTGACACGATTTGAACAAGACACGATAACGACGTGGTTTCGGATCGTGTGGAATCTGTGTTTTCATAGAGAATAATCGCCCTGATGGTAAATGACGACGCGGTCGACAATAGAACATGCTTGCCTAGAAGATACCGGTTCACTCTAGGCTTAAAAACTCTCTGATTATATTTGCTAGGAAAGAAAAGACAACTATTTATAAGAACATAGTTTAGTCAGACCATGGGGTCCCAACAGCTACAAACGAAAAATAGCCCGAACTTGAAAAAAATGTAGTAATCGTGTCTAGAGAGTTACTAGTTAGTGTCCAGTGTATTGATTTGGCCCAATACTTCGCCAACACGCAATAAATGTCGCTTGATAATCTTGCTTGATGCAGAAATAAAATAACTCTTAAAATAGCCCGCGTTATTCCGTTGTATGGAATGAGGCATCTGTACTGTAGGTATTATATTATCTGGGGTCAGATTATGCGTAAGTTTTCACAATTATTTAATCTTATTTAAGTTTCTAATTTAATAAGATATTAAATAACTGTGCACAAGAACTAACCCCTGTATTCTAAAACATTTCACCATAAATCCTTCACTCGACTTCCACTTAACTTTGAGGGAAACTAAAGTACATCGCGACGTACCTTGAGTTGACAGTTGTTTCGCTTCTCTCGTTTAAGAAAAATTGACGCAGAAATGTCAAGTTGATTATATATTGTCAATTAAAAATACCAAACACACAAAAATGAGGTTAAGTCGAAATTGAGTTGAGTGGAGTAAACTCGTGGTAACAACTTAGAATATGGGGGTTAGTGTCTTCGCCTTAATAGATACAATAAATGATAATAGACACATTCTTAGATTATTATGTGTTTAGAAGTTTAGCTAAATGAAAATTACTTATTAGCCGGATGGACGGGTGATGGATGGGTCGTAATATTAGTGGAGTGACCAAATGGGAAAAGGAAAAAAAGACTAACTTCAAAAATGTCCCAATGTGCGAGCGAGATAGAGCCATCCGCCAATACAAAGTGACCTTGAATTGATATGTGATCCCGAAAGGGGGTAAATCTACACCCCAAGGTAGACGATGTTTCTTCTACGACTTTATTAAATTAATAGTTTTTCATTGAAGAAATGCCATGTAAAGTTTACGTTCGAAAATAGCCTTAGCGCAGCTGGGGTGGTTGAACTTCGTCCTTGACCGAGTTACAGACACATAAATGAGTTTAACGACCTGTGTTTAGAATTTATAGTATCTTGTAAACTCTCGCAGCGATCGCACGTGCAATTTTGCGAGTGGATTTATTTTTTACCATGGAAGTTTGGAAACACCCAGTTTCACGTAAGACTCTCACAGCTTGTAGGGTATTATGGTCCCAGTCCCCCCATTTCGGGATAACATACTAATTCAAGGTCACCTTGTATACGAATCTTAACGCCAGCTTGTTCACTCTACTCTTGAAAAAATCCAAATTCTCAACTTGAAGGTTGTCTGGAAGAGATAAGTCTAAGCGATAAGACCGCCCATTTTACTGCCTTTTTGTTATATTTTTCGTGTTTTAATGTTATCTTTTATTATATTTGGTGTGCAATAAAGTATTATTCCATTCTGATTCGCATGATTAAAATTCCAGAGTGGACTGTGCCCTGAAGCTTGCCCGTGGAACTGCGGACATTGGCTACTTCTCCGAAGAAGAAGTGTTACTTCTAGCGCAGCAGCAGCCCAATGACAACCGGGTGGTAGCGACTGTCAGAGATGTTAGCAGGATGGGTGAGTGAAAGAGCATTTTGTAACCTATCTATCTTTTATACAAGGAGACCTTGAATTGGTATGTTATCCCGAAAGGGGGTAAATCTACGCCCTAAGGTAGACAATGTTTCTTCTACGAAATAAATTTATGGTATCTTTTTAACTCTCGTAGCGATTGCACGTGCAATATTGCGAGTGGATTTATTTTTTACCATGGAGGTTTGGAAACACTCAGTGTCAAGTAAGGCTCTCACAACTTGTAGGGTATCATGGTCCCAGTCCCCCCATTTCGGGATAAAATACCAATAGACATGATGACTACTATTAAAAATGAACAAGTAAATATTACTTTCATAAAGAAGATTAAAAATGAATGCAATAATTGAAAAATCGGTAAATAAATCACGGAGATATAAGCTTTTAAAGTTTCTACAGGAGGCATCTCCTGTCCCTTTCTCGCGAAACAGCGCCCCCACAGTTACTATGAAGAATCTACTCGTGATGTCACAAGCCAAAGAGATTGTATGAAAAGCTACCACAGCTTAGTAATGGGGTACTAAAACGACCTTCCTCTGACGTCACTGGCCGTTTGAGCTGTCTCTTTCTATTCCGGTTTTTAAAATGATTGTAACTTGGCCATTATTTGATATTATTAATTTTTGTTTTTACAAATATTTATCTATTGAGGAATATAATTAAACTATAAAAAATATAATTTTAGTCATCACGCCAATTCAAGGTCACCTTGTATATGATTCCAGAACCGTACGCCTTCGAAGCAGTAGCAATAGTTCCGAACACCCACACTGGCGGAGTGGAAGGCCTGCGTGATGGTCGGTACTGCCATCCGGGACTCGACCAGGTTGACCTGCGCTGGTCGCCGAGAGTACTCAAGACCTTGGAACAGAGTGTAAGTATAATAAAGTAAGGAAGAGGTGATAGGAGTATGTAGGATGGTGTGAAAACAGCTATGATAGAAAAAATATCAACTTTTTTCTTATATTTTGGCTCCACACTTAGTGTATTTAGCCAGTGTCAAGTATTGTAACTTTTCAACGTGTTAGAGAATATTTACGTAGTCGTCTTAGTCATAGTCCAGTCAAAGTCATGCCCTAGTAAAGTGGTGGCAACTTTACTAGAAACTTCTTCGTTATCAAAGTGCAAAATACTATTGTCGCAAATAATTCAAAATCTTAATAATAACAACCGCTTTACACACACTTATTTTTAAATTTCTTATCCCATTTTCAAGCTGTCTGAGGTCTTTTCATTCTAAGTTTATGGTTTTACTCGTCAAAAAGTACTGTAGGTAGAGTGCGATCCAAACACAATGGCGGCTGTGAAGATGACGCGAAACGTTGCGCAGAAGTAAATTTAGATGTGCGCGGGAAGAGGTAAGCGGTGTGCGCAGCGAGCGGGGGGCTATAGTCTGGCAAAAGTGGTAATGCTAACTCTGCAGTGGTTTAAATTTGGTGTAATATAAAATCTTGTATATTAGATCTTGTATAAAATCTTGCACAGTGCATACTTTAAAAAACTTTTCACACGTTTAATTGGTTGAACCATTACTTCTTTTCGAAAACACGACCGATCGGAAAATTGAAATTGCTTAATACACTGACATGTTATGAAATTGACAAGTGATGACATAAAAAATGATTGCTGAACTTTGATGAGGGAAGTAAAAGGATGTGGCATAAAGCTAACTACACAGAATATAGTTATGAGGTCAACTTCGTTAAAGAATGGACAAAAGTAGTCGCATTTAATTTTAGCCAATGCCATTTTGAACGTGCTAAAACGAGACAAGTATACCGTTTCAACTTTCATTTTTGATAATAATTTGTCTCTGACGTCACTTGAGACCGCCCTGCGGCAAAAAATCCGCCTTGTTCTGGTGGTATTTTGAGCTAGTACGTCAGTCGTCAACTAGCGTCAACTGTCAAACGCAGTAAACAATGGGGCGGAGTCGGCACCATATTGTGGTGAAAAAGTGCCGCACGTCACGTGACCATGTTTCACATCCTCTTACTTCCCTCATCAAAGTTGCTAAGTATATGTATATGAAAACGTTTTTGTTGGTTCCAAAATATGTCACTGCAAATATGTGTTTGCTCTAGCAGCGCACTTCACAGCCGTCTAAATGTTTGGCACGAACACACTTTATTAATATAGGACACTAAAGACTTCTATATCTACAGGCTGCGCAGAATGATCATGGCTCCGAAATGGGCGGCAAGTCAGCTGACCAGCTCGAGGTGGAGGCACTCGACCATTTCTTCTCCGCCGCCTGCAGACCTGGGGCTTGGTCTGCTAACGCCACTGTGGATACCGCTCTTAGTGAGTACAAGCACCCTTTATTAATTCCAGGACTACCAGGGTTATTATTCTGTATCGATTCCTTACTTCGAAACCACGCGAATTCCTTGTCTTGCATAAGAAATCTGCAAAACTCTATTCTCTATGAAACGAAAATAAAACCGCGCGAAATGAATTTGGAATTGGCACGATTTGAAATGTCAAAAATCACATGTTTTACCGAAACATCAACCACACCAAAAGCTACTACCACTTATTTCAAAATATTTTATTCAAAATAAAAATAACTTTATGTAGAGTAAAGGTACTCCTAACGGTATCACACGATTTGAACAAGACACGATAACGACGTGGTTTCGTATCGTGTGGAATCTGCGTTTCCATAGAGAATAACCGCCCAGGTTTGGCGCACTCCGCAATGGGGCATATTCATTTTTAGGGTTCCGTACCCAAAGGGTACAGTGAACCCTATTTCTAAGGCTCCGTTTTCTCTCTATCTGTCCGTTTTTCACCAGGCTGTATCTCATAAACCGTGATAGTTGGCGTTATTCTTCAATGGTTAGACAGTTGAAATTTTCTAAGATGATGTACATAGGACAAAATAAATATTTAAGGGCGCTCCCATACAATAAAAGTGATTTTTTTGCTCGTTTCTAGATAATGGTACGGAACCCTACGTGCGCGAGTCCGACTCGCACTTGGCCGGTTATTTATTGTATGTAAATAAAATGTATCCTATAAATATGTTTATTCCAGCGTATAAAATATCTTCATTCCATATTTCA
This sequence comes from Ennomos erosarius, assembly GCA_963580505.1. Taxonomy (NCBI): domain Eukaryota; kingdom Metazoa; phylum Arthropoda; class Insecta; order Lepidoptera; family Geometridae; genus Ennomos; species Ennomos erosarius. The sequence continues at coordinate 5,358,662 of OY757005.1, read as the reverse complement.
TTGTAATCCGTACCTACTATTTGCAAATGTCTACCATCGAAATTTTTAAAAATTTCGCATAAATAAGTATTTTTTACTGATTAAAATTCTTTGTAATTATCGAACCTACTCAAAATATGACAATCTTCGCACTCGCTCGGTCAATTAGTGTGAAAAGGCGAAGGGTAGGCTAGAGGTCGAAATTCATTCAAAGAAACATCGGCCTTAATATCGCAGACTTAAATATCAATTCAGTCTGAACTTCCGCGTGGCGCTTACGAAAGAGACAACACACGAAACGACTGATTTTGCCTTCTCCCCCAAAGGTGAATTAAAAACACCCCTATATTTTCAGAGAGCCGATTCCCGAAGCTGTGCTCTCTATGCGGCGATAACACATGCAATAATGGATACACCATTAACATGGGAGTTGCTGTGGCTGGCGTCCGGAATGAGAACAGACACATCCAAGCTTTGGAGTGTCTGAGGACCAACTCCAATGGAACCGCGCCTTCGGTCGCATATGTCGCTTGGCTGCACGCTAGGGAATATTTTACCGTAAGTTACCCTTGTTATTTTTTTCTTATAAATTGTTGGCGCTTACTATCCTCGATGGTAAATGATAAATTGATGATGAAGTGAGAAAGTGAATTAATTAGGTAGATGATTTTGTATAATAGGCATGATGACAAAAATTTTTTTTTTTGGCATAAATTAAAGATATTTCTCAAAAGATAAACATTTGTGAAACAAAAATAAAATATATCAAAAACGACAAAGTTACAAGCATTTTAAAAACCGGAATAGAAAGAGATATCTCAAACGCCAGTGACGTCAGAGCAAGGTCGTTCATAGTACCTCATTACTAAGCTGTGGTAGCTTTACATACAATATCTTTGGCATGTGACGTCACAGGTGGATTTTTCCTGACTTTAAAAGCTTATTACTCCGTGATTTATTTACCGATTTTGCTTATTTTTTTCGATTATTGCGTTCATTTTTAATCTTCCTTATGAAAGTAATATTTACTTGTTCATTTTTAATAGTAGTCATCATGCCTATTAGCTTTCGTTTGAGGACCAATTTTTATGGAACTGCGCCTTCGGTCGCTTGCGTTGCTTGGCTGATTGCTACATAAGGTATCAGAAAAAAGTCGAGCGTGGTCTTTCTTACTGGGTAAAATTATATTTTTGTTTTGGCGCTATCCACAGAGCAAGAAAAAAAAACGCTTCCCCTATAGGCGAAGCATCATTTGTTTCATAGCTCTGTGACGCTATCATTTTCCAAGAATGGGGAGTTTTCTGACAGCTGGCTAAAGGAACATGGCGTAAACATGGATAGATGGCGCCAACGAGACTGAAATGTTCAACCAATATAATTTTGTTATAGACCCGGAATCCTCAAGACGCGGCTTCGTACTCGGTCCTGTGCCCTAACGGAACCCTCCAGCCGCTGTCATCGGTTCTCCTCGCCAACTCCGTGTCTCCTTGCTCCTTCGTCAGCCAACCTTGGGGTGCCATCGTCACTAACACGTAAGTATAAAAACTTTTCTTTTCATACTCCTTTGTTACAGGCTTGTTATATTTTGACATGACTATGACTATTTAAGCATTTAGAAGACCAATTACTTATATTATTATCCCCCGGATTATCGTACATAGCGAAATACTGAACGCTCATTCGTTGAAGACAGCCGATGATCAACAGGCAACCAATGAGCGTTCAGGAGGTCTAGCAAAGATACCAACCGCTAACGCTAACGCCAAATGCTAACTCCAAAATGTACTGAAATGACATTTCTAAAATCGCTAACTTTTCCGCAGCGAATGTCATTTCAATACATTTTTTGAGTTAGCGTTTGGCGATAGCGTTAGCGTTTGTGATCTTTGCTAGACCCCCTGGTGTCAGAATTTTTAGGCCGCTTAACGACAATTGTCTTGCGACAACAGCCGGGACCGACGGCTTAACGTGCCCGTGAAGATTTTAAGTTACCGAGAGTTATAGGTACTGCTGTTGCTGCTGCTGGACATTCTCTAATCTGAGAGCCTTTGTCCCGCATCAGTTGAGAGATGTGGCCTGCCCATTGACTGCTTGTGGCTCATGTTGAATGTAATGTAAATTAACGTAAGTTTCTCCCAACAGCGCGAACTCAGCCGCCATTTTAACCTCCATGCGAACTTGGTGGCCGACCGGCGCCAGTGCGAACGACAACTCGTGGCAAGCCGTGCTGTTCACCGCGCTCGCTGGAGGAACCAACGCGAGGATCGTCTTCCAGGACGCTCCTATGGTTGTCAGCAATTACACTGCTCCTAGTAAGTTACATTTATTTATTTTTCATTAGGTAAATCGGTTTATAACTGACGGAGTTCTGATGTAATAGATATTAAAAGAAATACAATTTCGTTTTATATTGAGAGTTGCTTGAAATATAAACTAATATTCAGCAATTTTTAAATTTGATCACTTAATTATTGCCAGTGTAATTTTCTGGGTACTCTTTTTTTATGGCAGCCACTGATACGTAGGCTTCACGCGTCGATAATCAATTAATCATTAAGCCTGACGTTGTTTTTTTAAAATAGCATGAGAAATACGGAATATTAAGAATGTAATATGAAAATCTGTTTTTTTTGAGCGCTTTACAGGATAATCTTGAGATGGTTTTCAAACGATACCTTTCAAAAAAATGAAATGCTGCCTCGATCACTCTCAAACCTACTTTTAGACGCTCTTTAAAACCGAAGTCATTTTTTGAATATCACTAAGGAGTTTTATTTCTCAAAAAAATTGCAATAAATGTCTACTAAATCGCGGGGAGCCTATGGATGTAGGCGAGCAGCCGCTCAAAAGTTTTGCTATGGGGAAGGCCTATGTTCAGCAGTGGACGTCTTCAGGCTGCCTGTTGATGATTATGATGATTTCTACTAAAAGAGGGACAGCCTTCATGATGTGGAGGTTGAGCACTGAGCAGGCTTATAACTCGGAGGCGGCGGGTTCGATTCCCGCGACAGGACGCGTATTTGTGCACAGAAAAAGTAGCGCGTATACTTGTTCTGTGTCTGGTTGGAGCATGGTCCTCTTAGTTCTAGAGAGATACAGGGAATCCTAGTTATGAATAAATGAATAAATATGTGTGGACATTTCACACAGCGCCATCTAGCCCCAAACTAAGCATACCTTGTACTATGGGAACCAGATAACTGATACAATACTTATATACTTTTTGTTTGTAAGTACATACATAAAATACAATATAACACCCAGACGCAGAACAAACATCTATGTTCATCACACAAATGTTCGTCCCCGGTAGGAATCGAACCCACAGCCCTCAGTTCAGAAGGCAGGGCTATACTACCAACTGAGCTATCGGGCCCGTCAAGTGTCCAGGATCCGTTAGGGTCCAGGATCTACGGATGTGATCGTTGGGCGTTATTTATTTATTGTTTATGAAATATAACTATTGTAATGTTTGTCCCCAGTCCGCACAATCCCCAACATCGATTCCACCAGTTCTTACATCCCCGCTCGTCGTTGGTGCACCACCAGCGCGGCAGAACAAGCCAAATGTTCCTGGGTGCGAGCTGCTGCTTACTCTCTCGGGATCCAACCCACCATCTCCTGCCAGCAGAGAGCTGATGTCTTCTCCTGTTTGAGGGAAATTAGGGATGACAGGGTTGATTTCATCTCCTCGCCCTCGAACTACGGGTTTTTGGCTAGGCAGTAAGTATTTTTGGATTGGCAGTAAGTGTTTTCGAATTGGCAGTAAGTGTTTTTGGGTAAGCAATGAGTGTTTTTGGGTAGGGAGTGAGTGTTTATGGATTAATAGTGAGTGTTTTCGTAGTGACTGTTTTTGGATTTGCAGTATGTTTTTGGGTAAGCAATGAGTGTTTTTGGGTGGGTAGTGAGTGTTTTTGAATTACCTGTAAGTATTTTTAAATTGACTTAAAGTGTTTTCGATTGGCAGTAAATGTTTTTAGATTGGTATGGCAGTGAGTGTTTTTGGATTGGCTTTAAATGTTTTTGGTTTGGCAGTGTGTGTTTTTGGATTGACTTTAAATGTTTTTGGTTTGGCAGTGTGTTTTTGGATTAGCTTTAAATGTTTTTGGTTTGGCAGTGTGTGTTTTTGGATTGGCAGTGAGTGTTTTCGAATTGGAAGTGTGTGTTTTTGATTTGCAGTGAGTGCTTTTAGAATGGTAGTGTGTTTCTGGATTGGCAATGAGTGTTTTTTGAAGAGACATTGAATATTTAGATAGACTTTATATATTTGAATGGCAGTGATTTTTTTTGACTAAGGCGTGTGTGATTTTGAAAAAGCAATGATCATTCGGCGTTTTTGGAAGTCAGTGTGTGTAGGTACCTAAGCCTTACGCCATTTATTACGCCTTACCAGTCGAGTTCTGCGTGACCTATCCGGAGGACTTTAGTACCGTTTGTTTTTTGTGTTGCTAGTTGTAGTAGGTACCTAATATAAAAAAATAACCCACAGACACTACAAGTTGACTCCGGTAAAGATGGTGCAGAACCAGCGAGCGGCCGCGTCTCGCGTGGTGGCCTTCATAAAGGAAACTTCGGCGACCAATATCACCCGGTTTGAGAATTTGAGGGACGGACGGGCTTGTTTCCCGGAGTATGGAGGGCTTGGTGAGTTTTAGTTAATTTTTATCTTATTCGCTGCGTTGTAGGGGTTGGTTTTGGGAGGGTTTGAAGGGTGATTACTACAAAACTTTGATAGAATAGAAACAAGTGAATTTATCGTTTTTTCTATAGATATAGATGGACAAGTAAATTAATACGACTATAAGAGTGAAGTTAATACGACTATAGGACATGGCCAAATAACTACAACCAATAAAAAAAATATCGTTTCAATTTTAACTTCTATGCTGCAAACGAGCGGGAACTCAATCGATGTCGATAGAGAAAAGACTCGTAAACAACGAAAAATTATATCTTTGGAGCTTAGAGTCTTGAAAACGCATTTCAAATTCTGCTTGAAGTCTTCTCAATTTATTAAAAAACACCTAGTAGTTATATACGTTTATTTTTTATTTTAGTGAAATACTTGTTATTTGAAGTTGGGACACTTGGTTTTCCTGAAAGGAGGCTTTTCTTAAAAGTGGATCGGGCCGCAAGCAAATGCATTGAGACCCGCATGCGGCCCGCGGGCCGCAAGTTTGACATGCCTGTTTTTTCCCCTTTTATATTGGCTCCACACATAGTGTATTTAGCCAGTGTCAAGTATTATATTTTCATCGTGTCATAAAATATTTCACGCAGTCATGTCCTAGTCCAGTCTAAGTCATGCTCCAGCAAAGTGGTGGCAACTTTACTAGAAGCTTCTATGGAATTTCGGAAGCAACACGAAAAAACACGTTTCACCACATTATATCACTTGCCCTCACTCATGCTCGTAATTCAGCACTTAATGCGTAAAAAGCCACCAATTTTAAACATTAACACTGGAAAAAGCACAAGTTTTGAGAAATGATACAATGCAACGACGTAAACTTTTTTGCGTTCCCGCCAAAAACCCGACATGCTTGTTTTTTTTTTTTTTTATATTTTGGCTCCACACATAGTGTATTTAGCCAGTGTCAAGTATTATATTTTCATCGTGTCATAAAATATTTCACGCAGTCATGTCCTAGTCCAGTCTAAGTCATGCTCCAGCAAAGTGGTGGCAACTTTACTAGAAGCTTCTATGGAATTTCGGAAGCAACACGAAAAAACACGTTTCACCACATTATATCACTTGCCCTCACTCATGCTCGTAATTCAGCACTTAATGCGTAAAAAGCCACCAATTTTAAACATTAACACTGGAAAAAGCACAAGTTTTGAGAAATGATACAATGCAACGACGTGAACTTTGTCGCGTTCCCGCCAAAAACCCGACATGCTTGTTGTACAGTTTCAGTATTAAATAGTTCACTCACTCACTCATTCTTTAGTTCACTCACTCATTCTTCCGTTCACTCCAGCGTACGTGGCGTTCGTGCGCGCGGCACACGAGCGCGGAGTGATCAGCGAACAGGAGTGCGACTATGGGAAGGCGGTCAGCGAGTTCTTCTCCGCGGCTTGCGCGCCTGGCGCTCAAGATGCTAACCATGCGCTTTCTGAATCCGTTAGTACACTATTATAATAATATACAGGGTGTAATTGAATTCATTAGCATCCTTTGAAACTAGGTATCTACTCCTGATACCGGTCACGTGTGGACCAAAATTTTTGAATTCTAACACATTGGTTTGGTAATAATAATAACTTCAAAAAATGGAATAACTTACTTAATCAAAGGCTACAATACAAAATTTAATTAAAATAACAAAGTACTGTTTTTAATTAGTACATACAAGGTATAAAAACGTTTATACGTATCAAAATCATCCGTGCCAACTGCGTTAGGCGCCGCGGCAATCTTCATAATTTTCAATAACAATATTTTCATTTACACTCTTTACTCTTTAATAATCATCTATAATTGATGTACTATCCATCAGCTAATGAATTAAATTACATTCTGTATATGTGTGGACAATTCACACAGCGCCATCTAGCCCTAAACTAAGCATAGCTGGTACTAAAGGAACCAGATAACTGATATAATACTTAGATATTATTTGTTTGTAAATTGGTACAAACATACAGATATATGCAAGATACCCTATACCCCAGATAATATAACACCTACAGTATAGATGCTTCAACCCATACAACGGAATAACGCGGGCTTTTTTACGAATTATTTTATTCCTGCATAACGCAAGATTATCAAGCGACATTTATTGCGTGTTGGCGAAGTATTGGGCCAAATGAATACACTGGACACTAACTAGTAACTCTCTAGACACGATCACTACACTTTTTCACGTTCGGGATATTTTTCGTTTGTACCCGATGAGATCCCATGGTGTGGACTGTTCACACAGCGCCATCTAGCCCTAAACTAAGCATAGCTGGTACTATACGACCCATACTTTTTGTTTGTAAATACGTACATAGAATATAACTTATCACCGAGACACAGAACAAACATCGATGTTCACCACAAAAATGTTTGTCCTAGGTGGGAATCGAACCCAAAACCTATAAGTAGATCAGTTTATTTTTTATAATAATTAATATAAGTAGGTACTAAGTACTAGGTGTGATTGAATTCATTTGACACCTTAGAATAGGCATGATGACTATTATTTTTTATTGCATAAATTAATAATATTCCTTAAAAAATAAGCTGTCGTAAAAACAAAAATAAAGTAATTTTACGGTAATAGTCCAAAGGTTCATAAGACATTTTCATCTTGACAGCCTCTGTGGTGTGGTGGTTGAGTAGGCCGGCTCATAACCCGGAGGCGGCAGGTTCGGTTCCAGCAACAGGTATTTGTGCACAGGAAATAAAGCGCAAATACGTTGTTCTGTGTCTGGGTGTTGTGGGGCCCTCGTAGTTCCTGGGTCCCTAGATACAGGGAATCCTAGTTAGGGTCCAGGATCTATGTATGTGATCGTTGGGCGTTGGGCGTTATTATCTATGAATTCATAAAACAATTTATTTTCAGAACTTCCAAGCTCAGCAGATGTGTTCACTCTGCAGACCTGCTGTCAGTGCCAACACAAGTGCCTGTAAGTATCTAACCCTATCCCTTTTTATCCTGACTATACCCTCCTTTGTTTGTGTCCTGAAATGCTCTTTTATCCTGTTCAGACCCTCTCTGTGTATTGTCCCGAAGTCCCGAATGTCCTAACTTTCCATGTTCTGTATTTTGAACCACCACCAAAGTTTGTAATCTGATCCGCCCCGATTTCCATAACGGCCTACTTTTATTATTAATAATTATGTTTTGATCCATTTCCGCTGTTGTTTCGTGTTAATAACCCGCTCTCACTGCTTTGTGTTCTGATTAGCCCCATTTGTGTTTCGATCCGTGATGTGTATGTTTTGGGCCACCCCTGCTGATTTGTGTTCTGTGTGTTTTGACCCACCCCCACTGTTTTGTGTTTTGTGTTTTGCCCCACCCCCACTGTTTTGTGTTTTGCCCCACCCCCACTGTTTTGTGTTTTGCCCCACCCCCACTGTTTTGTGTTTTGACCCACCCCCACTGTTTTGTGTTTTGTGTTTTGCCCCACCCCCACTGTTTTGTGTTTTGCCCCACCCCCACTGTTTTGTGTTTTGACCCACCCCCACTGTTTTGTGTTTTGACCCACCCCCACTGTTTTGTGTTCTGTGTGTTTTCCCACCCCCAAAGTTTTGTGTTCTGATCCTTCCCCACAGTTCCTTGTTCATCCCCGCTGACGACCTATAATATTCTTATTGACCGAACCATTTTCTATTGTAACCCCCACTGTCCGCTGCCTTATATGACTGTAACAAATGATTTTATTTGTTTGTACATTTTTTTGTTTTATTAATATCTTGTTTTCTCCCCAGCCATCTGCACGTTCGACTACACAAACATGTTCTACGGTAACAACGGAACGCTCGCGTGCCTCGCCGATCCCTCCACAGATGTCGCTTTCCTCAACATACAGAATATTGCCAGTAAGTTTAGTTACCACAGAGAACATGGTAATTTAATAGAGTATTAATTATACCTTTTAGGCGGCCCATATACAGGATGTAATTTAATTCATTAGCATAAATTGAGTCCATGATAGTACATCATTTATAGAGATTATTAAAGAGTAAAGAGTGAAAATGAAAATATTTTTATTGAAAATTATGAAGATTGCCGCGGCGCCTAACGCAGTTGGCACGGATGATTTTGATACATTTTAACGTTTTTACACCTTGTATGTACTAATTAACCACAGTACTCCATTATTCCAATTAAATTTTGTATTGTAGCATTGGATTAAGTAAGTTATTCCATTTTTTGTAGTTATTATTATTACCGAGAAGTCCACTGCTGAACATAGGCCTCGCCCATAGAGTGCCACTTTGAGCGGCTACTCGCCTCCTGCATCCATCGGCCTAGTAGTAGTTACAGAACATTAATTAATGATCATGGAGCTAATAAAAAAGAAGGAGGGAATCCCGTCTGATCCGAAACTGAAGTACCCTTAGGAAGCCGGAACGCTTCGTACGTACGAGCGGGGCACGCACACACTCACACCATATGCAGCCGGTCGCCATACTTTCATCTGACATACATATGTAATATGTCCGCCATTTTGGGCTTCAGTTCCATGTCAATCAAAACTCAATCCTTCTTTTTATTATTTCATCCATGTTAATGATAATATAATATTATTTCAGCACACCTGTCCGCTCTGAACCTGCAACCAAATCAGTTCAGGGCGTTGTGTCGCAACAACAGTCTGGCGGTCACTCCCGGAGTCACCGTCGACGACAACTGCGCTTTGGCTTACGTGGTCGATGCAGAGGTCATCACTAGACGGTAAGCGAAAAAAAAAATATGTGTGGACATTTCACACAGCGCCATCTAGCCCCAAACTAGGCAAACCTTGTATGTGGGAACCAGATAACATAATTATAATACTTAGATTACTACACTTATCTTTTTTTGTTTGGAAATACATACTCTTTTTTTTCTTATATTTTGGCTCCACACATAGTGTATTTAGCCAGTATTGTATATTTTCATCGAGTTTTAGAATATTTTACGTAGCCAAGTCTTAGTTATAATCATAGTCCAGTCTAAGTCATGCTCTAGTAAAGTGGTGGCAACTTTACAAGAAGCTTCTATGGAATTTTGGAAGCAACACGAAAAACCACGTTACACCACATTATATCACTTGCCCACACTCGTGCTCGTAATTCAGCACTTGATGCGTAAAACGCCACCAATTTTAAACATTAACACTGGAAATAACACAAGTTTTGAGAAATAATACAACGCAACGACGTGAACTTTTTCACGTTCCCGCCAAAACTCCAAAATACATACTTACATAGAATACAATATAACTCCCACAGAACAAACATCAATCGATTTACATCAACAGCCGGAAGAAGTCCACTGAACATAAACCTCCCTAAAATACGCCGGATTGGAGGTTTATCATAGGGTTGCCATAAACACCACGCTTGGCAGGCGCCTTGGTTATCGAAGGTTTTAAAGTACCCAAATCTCACTGTACGGTCCAGTCTAAATGCAACAGTTTATAGAGCACCGAGGAGAATGGTGCAGCCAATAGGCATGATGACTACTATTGAAAATGAACAAGTACATAATACTTGCATAAAGAAGATTAAAAATGAATGCAATAATTGAATATAAATTGATATATAAAATCAGTAAATAAATCACGGAGTAATAAGCTTTTAAAGTTTCTACAGGAGGCATCTCCTGTCCCTTTCTCGCGAAACAGAGCGCCCCCACAGTTACTATGAAAAATCTACTCGTGACGTCACATGCCAAAGAAATTGTATGAAAAGCTACCACAGCTTAGTAATGAGGTACTATGACGACATTGGTCTGACGTCACTGGCCGTTTGAGCTATCTCTTTCTATTCCGGTTTTTAAAATGCTTGTAACTTTGTCGTTTTTTTGAGATATTTTATTTTTGCTCTCACAAATATTTATAATATCTTTTGAGGAATATTCTTAATGAATGCAAAAAAAAAATAATTTAATCATCATGCCAGAATATCCAGGGAATAGGCATGATGACTAACATCATGCCTATTCCCTGGATATTCTCTTAGCCGGCGCTTACGGCACCCACAAGAAGAGATGGGGTGGTCCTAATCTCAAACAGACTACATGACAATATAAATCTTCAAAATAAATGTTGATGTTTTTGTATAATAAAAAGTCCAAAGTGGCGTTTTACGGGTTTTACCTATGTTCAGCTACGTTGATGACGTAATGATTTATTTTTTTTAATAACTGTAGTCCGTTTCTGCCAGCGAAGCCGAGGGCAGCAATTTGGTTTTCTAAAAAAACGCCTAATTCGAAAACCTTTATCTTTCAGAAACGATCCTCTCTACAACAGCCTGAACGTTCTCTTCGACGCCTTGGACTTGTATTTCGGGTACAACGCGGCTACAGGAAGTCAACTCATCAATTTGGAGATATTTTCGCCTTTTGATGGCAACACCAACTTGCTATTCAAAGACTCGACCATCGGCTTGACCGAGCCTACAAGTGACAGTTCCCACGAACCAGCCAGGAATTATATCGATTTGTTCAGACATTTGCAAGCTTGCACGGGATCGGCGCCCCCTGTTGGCGGATTTGCTGCTCGCAGCGTTTATTCGATCATTTCTCTGGTCGTACTTTCCGTTTTGACTCGATTCGTGTTCTAATTTTAGTCTATTATCCCGCATCACTATTCACGCGGGAACTTTGACAGCTGTCTGACATTTGACAGCGAAATAAGCGGGATCGTTCAAAAATTCCCACCCAGTGTATTTTTCTTTCTTCTTAGTTTTGTAGTAATTTAATGTCGTATACCTACTTAAAACATTCCAAATGTATTTTTGTTACAGTATTTTTAAGCAATGAAGGTTGTATAATCAGGTTTGTGTGTTGTGTAAGTACAATTTTTATTTTTGTGAATATTAAATAAACGTTTTTGATAATAAGATCGGAGTTTCCCTTTGTTGTTCTACCTAGCTTTACAGAATAGATTACATAGTTTACTAAACGCTCATTGGTTGAGGTTGAGGACAGCTGGCTAATGGATCAACACGCAACCAATGAACGTTCCGTATTATTAAGTTGACACGAGTTTAACGTACGAGAAACGGGGTAACTCACTATACAACTTGTTAACTTCCACTCCTTTGAGTTTTGCTTGGTTTTTCAATCGTTCAACAATTATTAAAACCACTAATTTTTGTAACAACTATTTTGTTCAATAAAAAGACTCCTATCCCAGCGATTAGCGGTAGGAACAGGCTGATGATGGAATAATTATTATACATAATGATTGCATGGATATAGATTTGAGTGTTTCCCTGCGAAGATCCGAAATGAAGAAAGAGATCTGCAAGAGAACTAAAGTGACCGAAATAGCACTTAGAATTAGCAAGTTGAAATAGCAACGGGCAGGCCACATCGCTCGAAGAACTGACAACCGATGGGGAAGAAAGGTTATCGAGTGGTGATCACGAGGGACGTGACCGGGAGACGTGTAGGCCGACCCCCCATTAGGTGGGCCGACGATCTGATGAAAGCTGTGAGGAGATTCAGGAGGCGAGCAGCCGCTTAAAGTCAAAAGCGCTCTTTGGGGGAGGCTTATGTTCAGCAGTAGACTCTGCTGTTGATGATGATGATAGGTGTCAATGTAAAAAAGTGGCAATAATAATAAAAACCATAAAACACTTATAACCAATTATATTTATAAAATACACAGCTATAATAACTTACAATAATTATTTTAATGTAGTTTATTATGTAATATAAACAAAATTATCCGAGGTTTAACAAATATAAAACACTGAATCAGTCTAAGCATAAATAATATAGATTTAGTCATTTTTATTTTAAGTGAATTGGGCTTGAGTAAAATCTTGACGAGTATTATTATCAGAAAAATAAATAAACTATCTTCCTGAAATATAGAGTGCGAGTCAAACTTAATGGCGGCTGTGAAGTGCGCTGCGCTGCCACACGCGGCGCACACCACTTACTTCTTCTCGCGTATATCTAATATTGAATAGAATAGAATAACATTTATTCAGTACTTGCTTAAACTATGTTACAGAACATGTTATATTAATGTATAGTTGTATACTGCTACTGCGCAGCGTTTCACGCAGACTTCACACCCGCCATTGAGTTTGAATCGCACTCTACAATAATAACAATGCTCACCTGCACCAAGTCAATTAAAATACAGGGTGTAATTGAATTCATTAGCATCCTTTGAACATACTTCTGATACCGGTCACGAATGGACCAACATTTTTGAATTCCAACACATTGGTTTGGTAATAATAATAACTTCAAAAAATGGAATAACTTAATTATTATTAAATAAATGGTACAATACAAAATTTAATTAAAATAATGAAGTACTGTTTTTAATTAGTACATACAAGGTATAAAAACGTTTAAATGTATCAAAATCATCCGTGCCAACCGCGTTAGGCGCCGCGGTAATCTTCGTAATTTTTAATAAAAATATTTTCATTTACACTCTTTACTCTTTAATAATCATCTATAAATGATGTACTATCATGGGCTCAATTTATGCTAATAAATTAAATTACATCTTGTATAATTTAGCTACGTAACTTTCACCGGGTTTTCGTACGTTAGTAAATTCGTGTCAACACACCAAATACGGAAAGGTCATTGGTTGCCTGTTGGTCATAGCCTGTCTTCAATTAATGACCGTACAGAGTTTGGCGTGTTGACACGCGTTTGACAAACACTAGAAAGGAGGGTAGATAGATAAGTGCGAAATTAAGGGCGATGGGCCCAAACTCACCTAAAACACACTTATGTATGAATCAACAAAACAAACCACCATAGTACAATAGGCATGATGACTGCTATTAAAATGAACAAGTAAATATTACTTTCATAAAGAACATTATAAATGAGTGCACTAATTGAAAAAATAAGCAAAATCGGTAAATAAATCACGGAGTAATAAGCTTTTAAAGTTTCTACAGGAGGCATCGCCTGTCCCTTTCTCGCGAAACAGAGCGCCCCCACAGTTACTATGAAAAATCCACCTGTGACGTCACATGCCAAAGATATTGTAAAGCTACCACAGCTTAGTAATGAGGTACTATGAACGACCTTCCTCTGACGTCACTGGCCGTTTGAGCTATCTCTTTCTATTCCGGTTTTTAAAATGCTTGTAACTTGGTCATTTATTGAGATATCTAATTTTTGTTTTCACAAATGTTTATCTTTTGAGGAAAATTATTAATTTATCCAAAAAAAAATTTCAGTCATCATGCCTATTGACAGGCAAATAAATTGTAAACCTGTGCCCTGTTTTATAAAGCTACAAGTCTTGTACTTGTAGTAAAAACTGGCAGCACAATTGAGTACGGCGTTTTCTACAGCTACAAGAAAAGTTGATTTTGAAATATTTAATTTTTGTTTTCATGATTGCTTGTTCATTGAGGAACTTTATTTATTTACACCCTACCCTACCAAAATAGAACTAAAAATCCAAAGTTGGCCTTTGTGGAGGGATAGCCAAAATCACGTAAAACGATAGCAAACAAACTCGAATATTATTTAAAAAAATTGATAATGTTCTTATGCATTTTTATAGCAGTATTAATCAGCGTAATCTACAGATGAATTTGTAAAGGAAAAGTTAGAATCACGAGCGGGGATTGAACCCGCATCCATCCATCTCTCAAGCTGGGATATGCATTTTTATTTTGTCGTCACGAGATACCCATTGGGGGTACAAACAATTTATTTGCCAGTCAATATATAGATAATAAATCGCTATTTTCTTTTATCTAACCTATTAACTAGTAGTATTGATCAATATTTACATTTCTTACTACTGCAGCACTGGCAATATTACTAAATAATTACTCTATGAATGTTATTAGCACACAGCCGTGCGCTTTTTTATTTTTTTGTTTTTCGTCTTTTGTTATATTTTGGCTCCACACATAGTGTATTTAGCCAGTGTCAAGTATTATAATTTTCAACGTGTTGTTTAATATTTCACGCAAAGTCATGTCATAGTCAAGTCTAAGTCATGCTCCAGCAAAGTGGTGGCAACTTTACTAGAAGCTTCTATGGAGTTTTGGAAGCAACACGGAAAACCACGTTTCACCACATTATATCACTTGCCCATGAGTGATACTCGTAACTCAGCACTTAATGCGTAAAACGCCACCAATTTTAAACATTAACACTGGAAAAGGCACAAGTTTTGAAAAATAATACAATGCAACGACGTGAACTTTTCCGCGTTCCCGCCAAAACTCCCGCTTTATTATTATTACGTAACGGACGCTTATTAATAAAAACGCGCTTTGAATTATTATAATATATGATATACATAACGATGTCGCCTTCGCGCTAACGAGAAATGCCACGAGTGAAAGAGAGACAAATAATACAAGATCATGATTTGCGAATAAGGCGGGTTAATTTTATTATTTGAGATAGAAAGAGAATAATAATTAACATAAAATTCCAGAACAGCACAGACTTTTCTATTAAGGTGATACGACACACTCTTTGCGCCTAATTAAAATTTTCTTGCGTTTTTGCTAATTACAAGTTAATTACTCAACGCAAACTAGTTTTCATGTAATTGCGTTGAGTAATTAAGCTGTAATTAGCAAAGCAAGCAAGAAATTTTGAATTTGGCGCGCTGAGTGTGACGTACCACCTTAAACACTACAAATCACTCGAATAGCAAATCCGTGTTTTTATCTTGTTTTCTCTTTACCAATTTCAAACGCAATAGAGAGAGACAAAAAATATTCCTACAGTATACAAAAATAGAAAGATTTGTTGAAATTATTCTTTATATTCCATGGTTATTCCATGTAATATTTATCCAATTTCGTTTTGATATGTTTTTTTTTTTTTTAAGGCTGTAGATTCTTGTCCTTTAGCCATGTCTTATTGAGTTCACTTCTTGGTTGTTTTGATATGAATATTCTAATATTGCCAGTGCTTACTTTACATTATTTATTCATTAGCTAGATCCATTATAAAATTGAATTTAAAATATGAAAAATGATTTAGTTACACGTCGATTTTACAAAAAAAGAAAACCGCTGTTAAGTATTTTTTTTTTAATTTCGCTTACTATCTGATTTTGAATTGTTATATTATCCCGAAAGGGGGTAAATCTACAACCCCAAGAAAAAACATTGTCTAATGTTTCTTCTGCGATTTTTTAAATTAAT
The DNA here is from genome assembly GCA_963580505.1 of Ennomos erosarius. NCBI lineage: Eukaryota > Metazoa > Arthropoda > Insecta > Lepidoptera > Geometridae > Ennomos > Ennomos erosarius. Next base: position 5,342,863 of record OY757005.1, on the reverse strand, counting down.
AGTTTTTCATTGAAGAAATGCCATGTAAAGTTTACGTTCGAAAATAGCCTTAGCGCAGCTGGGTGGTTGAACTTCGTCCTTGACCGAGTGCACATAAATGAGTTTAACGACCTGTGTTTAGAAATGAATTTATAGTATCTTGTCAACTCTCGTAGCGATCGCACGTGCAATTTTGCGAGTGCATTTATTTTTTACTATGGAGGTTTGGAATCCGGCAGTTTCAAGTAAGGCTCTCACAACTTGTGAGCTATCACAATGTGTGTTTGACGGGCCCGATAGCTCAGTTGGTAGTATCCCTGCCTTGTGAACTGAAGGCTGTGGGTTCGATTCCTACCCAGGACAAACATTTGTGTGATGGACATAGATGTTTGTTCTGCGTCTGGGTGTTATATTGTATTCTATGTATGTTTTTACAAACAAAAAGTATCTAAGTATTGTATCAGTTATCAGGTTCCCATAGTACAAGCTATGCTTAGTTTGGGACTAGATGGCGTTGTGTGAAATGTTCGCACATATTTCTTTATTTATCATGGTCGACCCCCCTTTCGGGATAACATACCAATTCAAGGTCACCTTGTATTATTTAATATATTACATGCCCGTAAGAACAACGTTTAATCGTTATTCGGTGCTAAGAATAAAATGGCAGAGACCACAAATAATCCCAAGCTACAGGTACATGGAACCGGCCCGTTTACCTGCCGCGTTAGAAGCAACGCTATAGCGATAGAACGAGAGGCAACTCTTTAGGGTTGAACAAGCTGGCCCCGTTTTATAAAGCCGCAAATCTTGTACTTTTTTTTTTCTTATATTTTGGCTCCACACATAGTGTATTTAGCCAGTGTCAAGTATTGTAATTATTCATCGTTAAAGAATATATCACGTAAAGTCTTAGTCATAGTCCAGTCTAAGTCATGCTCCAGTAAAGTGGTGGCAACTTTACTAGAAGCTATGGATCCAAAATTCCATAGAACAACACGAAAACTCACGTTTCACCACATTATATCACTTGCCCACACTCATGCAATTAATGCGTAAAACGCCACCAATTTTAAACATTAATACTGGAAAAGTTTTGAGAAATAATACAATGCAACGACGTGAACATTTCCGCGTTCCCGCCAAAACTCCAATCTTGTACTTGTAGTAAAAAGTTGTCAATATTACATAAATAAGTTGAGTGTAACGATTTATAATGCTATTAATCAAATGTTGCGTTTCGTTGTCTTCCAGCATTAAAAATCAACACATCAACTGTCTTGTAGCTGTAGAAAACGTACTCAATAAACTTGTGTGATGCTGCCAGTTTTTTACTACAAGTACAAGACTTGTAGCTTTATAAAACAGGGCCCCGAACTACGCTTTATTACGTTCATGGGGTCCCATCAGGTACACACGAAAAATAGCCCGAACTTGAAAAAAATGTAGTGATCGTGTCTAGAGAGTTACTAGTTAGTATCCAGTGTGTTCATTTGGCCCAATACTTCGCCAACACGCAATAAATGTCGCTTGATAATCTCGCGTTATGCAGAAATAAAATAATTCGTAAAATAGCCCGCGTTATTCCGTTGTATGGGATGAGGCATCTGTACTGTAGGTATTATCAGTATTATATTATTTGGAATTACGTTGTAGAAAATATAGCTATTTATAAGTAACTTCACAGAGTATAGTCTTTTGTACCTTCTAGTGGGTAATCATTGCGTTAGTGGGTAGTTTAGTGGTGTAAAGCGTGATGTGGCGTTAAGACCGCCCCTCCGGCTGGCAACACCGAAGTGATCACAGGCGCTCCGCTAACGGTATGGGCACTGCTAACGCCGCCAACCCCTTGGCCGCAGAATATCACCTGGAAAAAATAAATTAAATAAAATATAATTTTTGGTGAGAAACTCAAAATAAAACCACTACTTATTATACTACTACAAAAGAGTGTCAGAATATTTAGAATAATTCAAGAATAATAATCGATATTATTACTATCGTACTCTTTAATGGCTCGAATAATAATATTCGATGCATGTTTTTTTGTTTGAGAATGAATGACGTGACGAGCTAGTCGTTCACCTGATGTTAAGCGGCACGGCAGCCAACTTTAAAATAATAAAGTTTTGCGTGACACTGCACTGCGCATGTCATTTTGATATTACTAGACTGTGATCTCAGACAATAGTCTCATTTGCCCAGTGTCACGCAAAATTTTATAATTTAGAATTCCGAGTGACAATGCCACTTTTATGGGCCGTCTCGCATGTAATTACAAACAAAAAAGTATATATCTATTGTATCAGTTATCTGGTTCCCATAGTACAAGCTATGCTTAGTTTGGGGCTAGATGGCGCTGTGTGAAATGTCCACACGTATTTATTTATTTATTTACTAAGCCACCGTGACACTCTTAACATCATGCAAACGACTAGCTCGTCATGACCTTAATCCATATTAAAAGAAACCCTGCTTACCATTCCCTTTACTCAAATATTCATCTATTTATTACGCATAAACAGGAGACATTAGATAGATAAATCTATCAAGAAAAACAAATTTATAACAATTGGTTATCAAAAAATTCACCACCCAGCGGGATTCGAACCCGCGTCCTCCACCTCCACGGTTGAGTGCCGATTGAGTCGGTATGTACTAGCGGTGGCAATTAATGCGATTTTGCGTAAATTTCATAAACATGCTAATTCACGAGACTTAGCATGCTAATTGCTATTGCTATGCTATTTGCTAAAATTAAATGAAATGGGAATGAAAAATGAAATGAAAATTGAAATTAAAAATGAAATTAAAAATTGTATGAAAAATGGAATTTTAATTAACAATAAACCTATATGACACAAAACAAAAAAAACTACCTGCTAACTACTATTATATTTTATATCTACTTAAAAATAAATGTCTAATGAAACCTTGAACGTGTCGATACTTGAACTATCTATAGACTGTAAAAAAAAAAAATTCAATACGAACTAAATTATTTGAAATGAAATTTCATCTTTCACAGAATTTCGCAACAACATTCAATTTGCGAAATGCTTGAGTTTTCACATGGTTAAAATGAATGCGAATAATAATTAATCCATCACTAGTAGGTACTTACTTGTGAGACGGGCGAAGCATTCTGTCCCGGACCCGCTAGGACGTATTGCTGTTGCCTCACACCGCCTACCTATACGGGAAAAATACTTTATAAACAAATTGTCTCCAAGTAATGACGTTCGTACTGACATGAATCATACTTGTAATCGATGATTAGTAGATTTATAAAACTGTAGTGTGGAAATTCGAACTTGCACCGCTACATCACGACAATACCCGTAACAGGTAGACTGCCCTGAACTAGTCTCTAAGGTTTCTCTAAACGTTCCGCATCGACACCCTCGGCTTAGAAACTTGCTTCATGTCCCATTTGCACGCACTGTTCATCGCCGAAACTCTTATATTTTGCGATCTTGTACTTCCTTCAACAATCTCATGAAGTCCGACCTCTCAACCATCGACCTATTCACGAGTAGCGTGGCGTCAGTGACCAAAGCACTTTCCAAGGATTGTGTCTCGCCGCCGCCGCTCGTCGAATTGTAAATGTTTACTGTAATTATATGTTAGGCTATTGCATGTACCTACCTATAATTTAATAACTGGTTGTGGAGGCTTTTAATTGGCTTTCTAAGTTTATTTTGTTACTTATTTTGTAATGTTAGCTGTAAGCCCCCCAAATAAAATAAAATAAAATAAAAATAAAACATGCGTCCGAACTACTTGTAAGGACGACCCTGTAGTATAAGCTCACGCCTTCCATCATGTAGACGCCTCAATATACTCCAGTACCACCGACACCATCTTTCAATCATCACCACATCAGAACCTGGACCACCTTCAGAGCTGGCTCCTCCAGCCCAGCTCATCAGACATAGGTAGCGACACCACCAGCGCTATCATGTCATCACAAAACGCTTGTTACTAGTAACTTGTAGTTTCTAGTTCTTGTAGCTGCTACAATTGTGAGCTACAATTGTAACTTTATAAAACGGGGCCCTGGTGTTCACAATTGTACGCTCAGGCATTATTTCTTATTTTATTATTATTTCGCTAGACGTGAGGCTTCTAATTTGCTTCCTAATGTATATTATGTAAGAAAAGCTGTTGTTAGCCTTCCTAACAAAAAAAAAAATAAAAAAATATTGCTTTTAGGATTCCGTACACAGAAGGTAAAGTGGATCTTATACTAAGGAACTGTAGAGATACTGTAGAGATGTTTTACTAGGTGGTAGGACTTTTCTGCAAAGTTCTTCTAGATAGGTACCACCGCTTTGCCAGTCATTCTGCCGCCAAACAGTAGTGTGCAAGCACTACTGTGTTCCGGTTTGCAGGGCATTGTAGCTAGTGAAATTACTGGGCAAATGAAACTTTATGACCTGATCTCACAGTCTGGTAATTTGGTTACTAGACTGTGTGATGTCTCAGGATGACGTGCGCAGTGCAGTGTCACGCGAAGCTTTATTACTTTAAAGTTCCGAGTGACACTGCAACTGTTATGGGTGGCCGTGTCGCTTAACATCAGGTGAACGACTGGCTCAACAATATTAGATCGTTCATTTCTAGTAGTAGTCAAATAGCCCATTATTAAGCTATGGTTGCATGCCCCAGTGGTTGCAAATTGATCCCATCAGCCTCAGTGCATCTGCTGAGAATAGTGCCATTGGGCCCGACTTCAAGTATGGCTCTCACCAGGGCGGATGACACATAAGAAGTGACAACGGGGACTATAGGAATAAGCCCAAATTATACTTAGTTTTTTGGCGGGAACGCGGAAAGTTCACGCCGTTGCATTGTATTATTTCTCAAACCTTGTGCTTTTTCCAGTGTTAATGTTTAAAATTGGTGGCGTTTTACGCATTAAGTGCTGAATTACGAGCACGAGTGTGGGCAAGTGATATAATGTGGTGAAACGTTATTTTCCGTGTTGCTTCCAAAATTCCATAGAAGCTTCTTGTAAAGTTGCCACCACTTTACTGTAGCATGACTTAGACTGGACTATGACTAAGACTTGAATTTACGTGAAATATTCAATTAACATGATAAAAATTACAATACTTGACACTGGCTAAATACACTATGTGTGGAGCCAAAATTAAAAAAAAAAACTTAGATTTAAACAATTTCATGTTACCTGATGTATTTGCTGCGGTTGCTGTTGTATCTGCCGATGTTGGTTCTCAGAGTCCACCACAACTTGGTCTATATACTGTCCCCCTGCGAACGAAACATTAGTCTTTAAGGTAAGTGGTCGTTAAGGTTAATTACTCAACGCAATTACATGAAAACTAGTTTACCGCAAGTAAATAGAATGTATCAACAAATTAGGATTACATGTATAACCTAAATATCATTGGTTTAGCAACAATAGACCGAAAAGCCAAAACAAAATTAGTTTTAGCCAATTGTTGCTAAACCAATGATATTTAGGTTATACTTGTAATCCTAATTTGTTGATACATTCTATTTATTTGCGGAAAACTAGTTTTCATGTAATTGCGTTGAGTAATTAAGCAGTAATTAGCAAAACAAGCAAGAAAATTTGAATTTGGCGCGCTGAAAGTGACGTACCACCTTATATTAGAATAGGAATACAATAGTGTTCGCTCCGCTTTGTTTTGATGCGGTGCGCGGGAGATCGGGTACGGTCAGTCAGTACAAAACGAAGTGATCTTATTCTTATTCTATTTGGGGGCGGTAAGGCCTGCACTGACGTCCCGCATGGGGTGTATTGTGCATTTCCCCCTGCCAGCATTCACCCAAGCCAGCCCAGCTCCTTTATGTATCGGAGCACGGCTCTGGGTCGCTGGCACAACTGTTCCAGTGATGTTACGTTAGATGGTGACTTGGAGACCGATTGCAAACGATGCCGCGATCGTTGTTCTTGTTCGTACAGACGTGTCGTTTCTCTTGTCTCTTATGTGGCTGTGCATAATAGCAGCACGTGTTCCACTGTTTCGTTTTCCTGCGTACAACCCCGACACAGAGGACTGTCTGTGGCACCGATTTTGTGCAGGTGATAATTGAGGTTACAGTGACCTGTGATGATACCGACCATAAGGCGGAGGTCTTGCCGAAACTAAGTGATTATATCCTCTTTGAGTTACTCGATAGACTTGTAGCGGGAAACTCGCGTTATTTGAAACTCCGCCGGATGCGGAACGCGGGTGATTTATTTCGTAAATAGGCATGATGACTAAAATTTTTTTTTTGCATAAATTAAAAATACTCTTCAAAAGATAAACGTTTGTGAAAACAAAAACAAAATATCTCAAAAAACGACAAAGTTACAAGCATTTTAAAAACCGGAATAGAAAGAGATAGCTCAAACGGCCAGTGACGTCAGAGGAATGTCGTCATAGTACCTCATTACTAAGCTGTGGTAGCTTTACATACAGTATCTTGGGCATGTGACGTCACAGGTGGATTTTTCATATATTTTTTTTTATACTTTACACAATTTATTTTATAGTTCACACGAAATCTAATAGATGGCGCTGACTTTTCCCACGCCATTTTGACAAAATAAAATGTTCCTTCGGGCATATCCTGATATATAAATCTATGATTTTGTAATAGTTTTTTGGTATCGAGCAGCGCCCAATCTGAATTCCGCGAGTGATTCGGTTTCTCTGTGGAGTGATTAGCTGTGTGTACAGCAGCCGTAAGCCGTAATTGGGTATCAAAAATAACCTCCGCTTCGGTCTCTGCTGTGTGCCCGTGACGGACTCCAATGATATGAATGGACTAATGTGAATGTGAAGACAAGCCGGGGAAGCAAAATCTATAATACAAACAAAGAAAAGAAAACACACAGGATCTGCCAGTAAATTATTATTAGAATTTTTTTCATTGTTATTTTCATTATAAATAAATCTATGAAGTACCTAATTTGATTTCGTAATTTATTAATTTTATTCAATACAAAATACATTTCTTCACAAAACCCACATTAAAAAATGATTTTAAGCAGCATTGTTTTTAAAAACATGCGTGATAAAAAAAATGGCGGTGCCTGAGCACGGCTCGATTCACCGATTTCGTGGCTCAGCCCGTCTCATTCTCAGCTGAGCATATACTCGTACTCCATTATGCTAAACTCGACTGTGAATGCAAATTCGGTCGAAGTCTAGACTCCAATTTTGACATAACGGAGTTTGAGTTCGAACTCAAACTCGTCTCTGAATGTCAGCCTTAGAACTGACAACCGATGGGGAAGAAAGGTTCTCGAGTGACAACCACGAGCCGGAAGACGCATCTTCTAAATTTTAAATAAAATAATAATAATGATGATCTGTAGATATTTTCAATAGTAAAAAACAACAATTTAAAAGCTTTGTGTTGAACGTTATCAAAAATGAATGTGATTAAACTTTACGTAAGTCCTACATTATAATAATACATTTGCTATATTTTGGATGTCTCAAATGGTTTTTCGAATAAATGTTGTTATACGTAGTTATAAATTATATTTAATTAGGTACCTATATTGTTAGTTATAGCTTGTAATTATCTTATGCCTTTTTGTGTTTACCTACTTTCTTGGTATTTATGTGTAAGTATGTACTGCTACTCTCTACCCTTTTATTTTTATATTACAAAAAGTGAATATGTAATTGGATGTATGATATAGCAGTAAGTAAAATCCCTTCCCTGCCCTTCTACGTGGTACTACTCAGTGCACTCACACTAGCACTGGTCATAATGCTACGACGATTCAACTTATGCAAACCCAAAACGCCTCAACGCCCAGACGACAAGAAAGAAAGAGATGACAAGAAACCTGCGAAGCATGTATATGAATACCCTGAAAACCCTACAGATTTTCCAGCAACATTTTCACTAAAAGTTGGAAAATAGTTGCTGATCTGGGGATGGAGGAATTACATATTGCCCAACCACGTAAACAGCAACGATAGCGCGACATACTTTATTACACGAGGCGCAGTAACGAGAATCTAGGTGCCGAGTCAGCGGGATGGCGAAACAGCGCTGGAAGCCGACACCGACATTCCGTAGCGCGTCACTTTTAGTTCTCACATCGAACTGAGTGGATAGCATAATTTTAACTTAGAATATTTTAATGTAATTTTGATTTTTAATTAAATTAGTGCTTTTGAATTTTGTTTTTTTTTTAAGTCCTTCGGCTGCTGCTCGCTTAATTTGTACCTATCTTAAGATCTGTAGATTCTGTGAAATAAAATATATAAATAAATAAATGATGATTGTAGGTAGCGTTGTCACTGTCAAAAGTGTCAGTTTGTAGGACTGACATTTTGGTGCTCATGTTTACTTAATTAGTTGAAGTTAAGGTTAAATCGGGGTCTTTGAAGAAAATCCGACAATGGCGGTTGTGAATTTTGAATTTATTTTTTAAAACTAGTGTATCTTGAAATTTAATGTGTAATAAGGGTGGATTATTATCCGTTGAGTGTTCGTGAACGTGCACAAGTGTTGGCCCAAAATGGTTTCAAGATCATAAAACCATGCATTGTCGTTTTTGCTTCAAAGGCCTTTTTAGAGCCTTCAGTAAAATATCCTCCATTTTACTGTTGGCGTTTTGACTGACAAAATATGACTTTGACTTGACATAACCGTACAAATTTTACCCACTTGACATTGCTAGAATTATTGCAAACAAGCGATAGAAAGCCATAAAGAAGAAGAAGAAGAAGGTTAAATCCGATGTTAACGTAATTAACTATTGAGCTAGAAAAATACAAGTTTATACCAACACAGACAACCTGTTTCCATGTAGAAACCCTACAATGATGACGGTGATGATGAAGCTGATACGATGGTGATGATAAGTAACTTACCAGCGTTATTGCCGGCTGCAGTGGGCGTGCTGTTGTCACAACCGAAGAGACAATGTTGCACCGTCCAACGCGGCTCGAACGGAATGTGCGTTTTCACCTGAAACCATTTCAATATGACTTTATTTTTATTTAACATTGCATACTAACACTTTTAAAAGCTATAACGTATGTTTTTTTTTTATATAACGAAGCACCGTAAGTAGTACGTCACTAAAATTACAATCTAGCCATTTCTACGGCAAATAAGTGATTTAACTTTGACTTAAACTGCTAAGGTAGAGTAATGCTAAGAGTTTTCTTAATGTCTCAATTAAGAGGTAGACACCTTGTTCACGTGTCTTTCTGAGTAACACTCACTACACTATGTTTCAATGTCACTATCACTAAACTAACTCAAAAGGTTTTATCCTATTTAGCCTTCTCACTATGTCTGTGTTATCGAGGAGCTGGATAGCCTCGACATTCACATGGTGATGAAGCCTTCGGTCATGAGCTTCGGCGAACTTTTTTATCACTTTAACGACGAGGTCTACCTTTAGGTCCCGGTGTAGGTCCTCATTTCAAATATACCACGGTGCATTTACAGCGCACCGAAGTACTTTATTTGGAAGCGTATGTAGCAACATTATAATAATAAACATAACAAAAAAGCCTTAAAATTTCAGCTTGTGGTTATAGTTTACATTTACAAAATTTAATAATATAAGTTTTATATACAATGTGACTCTGAATTGGTATGTTCCCGAAATGGGGGGACTGGGACAATGATAAATAAATAAATATATGTGTGGACATTTCACACAGCGCCATCTAGCCCCAAACTAAGCATAGCTTGTACTATGGGAACCAGATAACTTATATAATACTTATATACTTTTTTGTTTGTAAATACATTAAATACATACATAGAATACAATATAACACCCAGACGCAGAACAAACATCTATGTTCATCACACAATTTTTTGTCGCGGGTAGGAATCGAACCCACATCCCTCAGTTCAGAAGGCAGGGATACTACTAACTGAGCTATCGGGCCCGGATACCCTACAAATTGTGAGAGCCTTACTTGAAACTGGGTGTTTCCAAACTACCATGGTAAAAAATAAATCCACTCGCAAAATTGCACGTGCGATCGCTACGAGAGTTAACAAGATACTATAAATTCATTTCTAAACAGAGGTCGTTAAACTCATTTATGTGCACTCGGTCAAGGACGAAGTTCAACCACCCAGCTGCGCTAAGGCTATTTTCGAACGTAAACTTTACATGGCATTTCTTCAATGAAAAACTATTAATTTAGTAAAGTCGTAGAAGAAACATTGTCTACCTTGGAGTGTAGATTTACCCGCTTTCGGGATAACACACCAATTCAAGGTCGCCTTGTATAAGCACATATACAGCTAGGTGGTAGGACTTTCCTGCTAAGTTCGTCTAGATAAGTACCAACGCTATGCCAGTTATTCTGCCGCCAAGCAGTAGTGTGCAAGCACTACTGTGTTCCGGTTTGAAGAGCATTGTAGCTTCTCACTAGTTACAATGACATATATTACTCGACAAATGAGACTTAATGACCAGTAGAGCGATTATGTAAAGCTGTTACAAACACTGGGTTGATCGAAACACATTTGAAATAGCTACATGTGTGTATCGATAATTTGCGATTACGTAAGGGTTTTTATTTCTATTTCAATCGGTTTTTATCGATAACAACCAAAGTGAAGTTGCAGCCAACCCGACCAATTTAAAAAGCAAGGTTTATATAGAAAACGTGTTGAACTGACTATCATTTTTATATGGCTGCATTATACGGTTCTTTGGCCTATGTTTTTGTTGAAACAGGAAATGTCATTGTCAATGAAAAAATAGAGTTATAAAAATAATTGTGACCATTTGTGGCAGATTTCTGCCATTTGGCAGAACTAGCTCTCAAGTTTACTGTTTTAAAAACGTGGCATCTTTCGGCAGATATGGGGGTTTTTGATATTTTGAAGTAAAAATCGGAGGTCTCATAGCTGCAGCTCTTTATTAGTTTTAATAACTTAATAATATTAATTTGTAACTCATTCATCAGACTTCCTCACTGAAACTAAAAGAAACTAAATACCATACCTGCCGTGCGGACTAGAGGGAGCGCCTCACTAGCAACCATGTAACTAAGATAGTTTTCATCCGATCAATATCCTACTGCCGGTAAACTGGCGCGCTAATTGACTGTTATTTTCTTTTAAGATATAAATAAAAATTTCATATGATTATTTTTTTATTCATTGGTCAGCCCCCAAAGGGCTGAAACATAAACATAAACGTCATGGGCCCTATCGGGCACGCAAATATTAGAAGAGAGGAGGATACATAACTATTGATAATCGCGTACAGCCAACGACGTTTTTGCGCGCCAACGTAACACGAACAATCGATCAATATTGAAGCCGCTTAAACAGGGTTAGGTAAAACGTAAAAATTATTAACCCGCGCGAGCCGGGTTGGGTCAACTAGCAATATATTATAAAATACTTGAGGCATATTTCTTTGTTGAGGAAGATTTCTAGCCTATTTAGGGCAGAATCTGCAATTTAGATGGTCACACTGGATATAGTAAGTAAGTATTTTATGATTTACTACTACTTATGCGTTTATATTGCTTGAAGATGTCCAATGTGAAGAAAAACAACAATAAAAGTTCGCAAGAAACAACCTCTAGCCTGTTTCTATGGAGAATGTAATTTCTGCCGTCATTTCGGCTGAAATCTATGTACGTAATCGCAAATGTTCATATCGATGAAATTTTTGTTCTGTCAAATCCTTTTCTGTAGCAAACTTGTTGCAATCGAACTTTTATTGACTTTGATTGATACAGAATGTCGTACATAATCGCAAAACTATAATAAATACATATTTCTTAATGAAACTGATTGGAATAAAAGTTACATAATCGCCCTACTGATCTCACAATGTAGTAATCTGATTACTAGACTGTGTGATGTCTCAGGATGACGTGCGCAGTGCAGTGTCACGCGAAACTATTATTTTAATGTTCCAAGTGACACTGCAACTGTTATGGGCGGCCGTGTCGCTTAACATCAGGTTAACGACAAGCTCGTCACGTCATTCTCATAAAAACTATTTTCACTAATATTTGTAAAATATTATTTTTCGGGATAATTATTATGTAATTTTTTTTTCTTAAGAACCCGCATACGAAATTTGGCCGTTTTCGCTTATTATACAGACGTGGTTTTACAGTTAAAATACTATATTTCTATATTTTTTAGTGTACAAAATGAAATATCATTCCAATCATGATCTAATGTACGAGCTACTTTTTTATTTGTGCTATATCATTTTGATTAATCGACATAAAACTAACGACTGTTTTGTGAATTTTTGCTGTAAACGGTTTGGAATATCGTATATTTACGACTCATTTTCACGTCTAAAACGCATGAAAAAATTACAATGTATTCTTGTGAAAGTCGTCTATACAATCTACGAATCATTATTGCCAGTTTTAATAAAGAAATTGAGTAAAAAAATATTTAAGTTAGTCAAATTTTAGAGAAAACGGGCAAAGAATTGATTTTTATTTCAGCTACATTGAACACTCCTTTATAAAATTAAAACATCAGAAATAAACTTCAGTTCAAAATCAATCATCCTACGAAAAAAAAAAATTATAAATATTAAAAAAAAAGGGCAGTAAAAAATCTTTTAAAACCACCCAAATCTTGCGTTATAATACACGACGCAAGCCTCGAGTCAGCAGTCCGCGCCGAGCGCTTGCAGAGAGTGGACGTGTCGCTCCGCGCTCTGAAAACCGCTGAAACCCGCGACCGTCGTGTATACGTGTGCGTGTCGAATACCTAATTCCGCCCGTCTCGGTTTAGTATCGACGGGCCCGATAGCCGAGCTCAGGGCGGTTATTCTCTATGGAAACACAGATTCCACACAATACGAAACCACGTCGTTATCGTGTCTTGTTCAAATCGTGTCACAGCGTCAGATATACCTTAACTTTACATTAAAGTTATCTATATTTTGAATAAAATATATTGACATAAGTGGTCAAATCTTTTGATGTGTTGATGTTTCGGAACGCGTCTCGGTAAAACATACGATTTTTGACAGTTCAAATCGCGCCAATTCCAAGTTCTGTTCGCGCGGTTTTGTTTTCGTTTCATAGAGAATACAGTTTCACAGATTTCTTATTTAAGACAAGGAATTCAAGGAAGTAAGGAATCGATACGGAATAATGGCCCTGTTGGTAGTATCGCTGTCTTCTGAACTGAGGGCTGTGGGTTCGATTCCTACCCAGGGCAAACATTTGTGTGATGAATATTTGTATCAGTTATCTGTTTCCCATAGTACAAGCTATGCTTAGTTTGGGGCTAGATGGCGCCGTGTGAAATGTCCACACATATTTAAAAAAAAAAACTCTTAACATAGTGATATTACCTTTAGTTCCGTAGTTAACATGAGTATATGTCGGCACGGCAGCTTGAACACTTTGCTGAATAAACAGGAGCATTCTTGAGTCGAGGTGCCATACTTGCATATAGCTGCACTACTATGCCTTCTGAAAAAAAAAAAAAAAAAACAATTCGTTTAAGAAAAAAAAAAAAGACTTATCAGGACAATTTTATTTGTAAGTTTGGATGTTTGTAGCTTTAGTTTTTGTTTGCGAATGAATGACGTGACGAGCTTGTCGTTCACCTGATGTTAATAGACACGGCCGCCCATAACAGTTGCAGTGTCACTCGGAACTTTAAAATGATAAAGTTTCGCGTGACACTGCACTGCGCACGTCATCCTGAGACATCACTCAGTCTAGTGATCAGATTTGTAGGCTGTGAGATGCTGCCGACCTAGACTCATTGTCTGTATTTCAGATAGAAAGAAGATTTGAATTGACTGAATTTCAACATCATCAACAAAAGCCTGAAAACGTTCACTATTGAACATAGACCTCCTCCAGAGAGCGCTATCTTGAGCGGCTGCACCCTTCCTGCATCCATCGGCTCCCCGCAGCTTTCAACAGATCGTCGGTCCACCAGTGAGGTCACAGTCGGTGAAGCTTACGCTGCTTCCAGTTCGTGATCACCACTCGAGAACCTTTCTTCCTCATCGGTTGTCAGTTCTACGAGCGATGTGGGCTGCCCATTGTCATTTCAACTAATTCTAAGAGCTATATCGGTCACTTTAGATCTTCTGTGTAGTGTATATTATTGATATATGTCGGCGCAACGGAATTAAGCGTTAATAAAAACATTAATGGTTGTGAAACGACTCAAACGGTTACGTCGTTGAGCCCCGCCTCTCCGTGAATCAGGCGGCTAGTGGGAGGAGCGAGAGCGTAATATAAGCGCTCGGCGCGCGGCGTACCGGGCATTCTGCGTTCGGACGTCGAGCGAACCACTAGTCTTAAAAGTGTTTAAGTTCTCGCCTGAATCACAGTAATTGTATATTTAATTAATTCAATTGTAATTTTGCACATTGTTTAAAAGTAAATAATTCTTTAAACATCGAAGAAGTGTTTTATTATGGAAAGCAACGAGTTCCAAGAAAGGAGCTCGTCACCAATACTTCAGTCAGTCCCTCCAATTTCTGACATCAGAAGTGAGACGAATCGGTGTCGGCGCCCGGACCATCCGGCGAAAATGGAGAGGACTTTATCATCATTGATGCTTACCATTCAGCATTAAAGAACTTTGGATGGTACAAAGCTCTTGCCAAGATTCGTGATGAAAACTGGTTCCCTGAGATGTCAAGCACTGTGGGGTTATTTATTGGTGACTGTGTGATATGCAAGACGAGCGAAGGATCATCAGGAGCTAGACAAGTACAGCCGTATCCCATAGAAAACGAGCCTATTCGGTTTCACACTGCTTCTCACAACACTGGTTGGATAATCCCACCATCTCTTTCAGTCGAGAAATTCATGGTCCAGTCAGGGACTTTGTTGAAATGTCTGCTTCCATGTTTTCAGTTGGCTGGTGTTTTGCTCCAAATACTTCATCCTTAATGCGGTCCCTTATGAAATGCATAATTAGGCCTATGTGCTTTGACCTGGTGGAGACTATGGGGTTTTGACATGGCTTTGGTGCTGCCTGATTGTCATTCCAGATGGAGATCTTTCTTTTGTTTATACCCAGGTCTTTGAAAGGTGCTTTTAAATGAATAGCTTCTTTTGCAGCTTCGGTTGTTGCAGTGTATTCAGCCTCTGCCGTTGATGGCGCAGCGCTTCTCTGTTTCCTGGATGCCCAGTTTATAGGAGCACCTGCAAACTTAAAGCGGTGGCCGGAGGGGACTTTACGGTATAGTTTGCGGGCAACCCAACCGGCATCTGCCGTGCCTTGTGGGTATTTTCCAGTTTTTTTAAATATAAAGCCCACATCTTTGGTACCTTTTAGATAACTGACGACTCTTATTGCGCTTTTGAAATGCGTGTCATCATGGCTGTCATTGAGTTGTGATGGATAGCTTATTGCAAGTGCTATATCTGGTCTGGTGGCTGCGGCGAGGTACATGAGTGTTCCAATCAGATTTTTGTAAGGTTTGGGTTGCTGCTGCAGGTCCTGTTGCAGATTTTCGACAAAATCATCATAGCTTGTTTCATCGTGTTCATAGTACATCTTGTTCATGACTTTTACATCCCTGCCACAGTCACAGTGTTTCTTCAGGTTTCAAATTCGATTACATACTTTGCGTATACAACAAACATTCCTTCTTTAGCTTTTTGGCTTAATTTTCCCTTCCTATTTTTAATCAGGGTAAAAACTTTACTTCCGAATACATAAAAGTCATTCGCAGATGGTGTTCGGCCAACCCATTTTTATATGGTGTATCTCCGCTTAGGGCTTTTGCAGGACTTCTATTAATCAAGTAATTAGCAGTAAAAACTGCCTCAGCCCACAAGTTTTTCAGAGTGTTTGCTTCTATCATTAAGCATCTGGCTTTCTCCATCAAGCTTTGGTTTTTACGCTCGCTTATTCCATATTGTTGCGGGATATTATGGTGCGGTCAATCAGCTTTCTTCGGATACCTATTTCTGTCAGATACTCGTTGAACTTATTTTTGATGTATTCTTTTCCGTTATCTGATTGCAGATTTTTGGTCTTTTTATTTGTAAAGTTCTCTACTTCATTTGCGTATTCTTTGAACTTCTCTAATGCTTGACTTTTTCTTTACATGCAGTATACATAGGCGTATTGCGTGTAGTCATCAATGAAAGTCGCGTAGTGTTTGGATCCGGCTAGTGATTCGCGTTCGAGTGGGCCACGTGCGTCAATGTGAACGATCTGCAGTAGTTCAGTTGTTTTTATTTCGTCATGTTTCGGGAAAGGAAGCATTGCTAATTTTCTTTTTATACAGGTTTCACAATTGTCGAGTTTATCAAGTCCTTTTCATTTACGTGTCCGAATTTCTGATGCCATTGCATAGTTTTGCTGTCGGTCCTAGGTGCGTGGTTTGCGGTCTCGTCTGGTGTATCGGGTTTTATATAGTGCAGCCCGTTCTTCCGGTTTACTGTTCGAAGTACTTTGTTGTTATCTCCAAGTATAGGGGCTTGTTTTTCAGGAAATGATTTGTTTTCTATGTTTGTTGTTCTTCCGACTGACAGGGGGTTGGTTGTCAAATCGGGTACGTATAGGATCTGTCATATTGAATTGGCGTTAGTCGGCTGTCATGGTGACTTTACCTTTTCCTTTAATAGCCATTGTATGGTTTTTGGATGCCAACTTAAGAGTTCCCGTTTTTGAGGTTGTGTTGGTGAGTGGCTTACTGTTTCCACAGATGTGCGACGAGCGGCCGCTGTCGGGACACCATACTTCTTGTTTCGTGTCCAGTTGACTTGTGTTCATACACACATTGGGGTTGCTTGGTTGTTGTTTTTGTTGGTTTTGTTTTTCTTTTGTTTGCCTAGCATGCTTCCGTGCTATGGCCGTTCTTTTCACAATTTTGACAGTGCTTTGTACTTCTTCGAGAAAGGTGCACCATCGCTCTTTTCTGGATCATTGTTTTTCCGAGCTTCGCTTTCCTCTGTGATCTTTATTTTCGGTTCTTTGGGTTTGGGTAAACTGTCTCGGGATTCCACTGCGATGTGGACTCGATGATCTTTGTTTTCGGCTCTTCGGGTTTGGGTAAGCTGTCACGAGATTCCACTGCGATGTGGAAATCCTTATGTGCTGCTGGTACTGTACAACATCCTGATGCTCAGCAAGTCTGGATGAAGGTCAGCATCGTGTCGGCGAGTTTGTCCACGATGTCCATAAAATTGTTTAAATGTTCGCGGAAATCATTGTTTTCAACCTGTTTCAGGATTAATTGGTTGAGTATTGCCTTTCGTGCGGGCCTGTGCTTTGATAGATATTTTTTGGTTTGTCCCACAGCTCATATGACGTTTAGCGGTTTTGATCTGACACTTTGATTCAGATGGGGATGTAAGCAGCAGCGGCTCTGACCTCGCTGGCAAATCTTTTTGCGTTTACTTAACTTTTTCGTTTTTCTTTACGGCGGCGTTTCGATGCCACTGGCGACTTCCCACAATTCATTTTTGATCAGGATTGCTTGGGCTTATGCGCTCCGTGTGTCGTGGTTTTCTTTGGTGAGTGCATCGATCCGATGATCGATTTTTATTTCATGGTCGCACTTCATTGGAAACTATATCTGAAATAAGCGGGGAGCCGTGCTCTGCTACCACTTGTAGGGGTGGTTCTCATGAGGCGTAGCATTGAGCGAACAAAGATTCCAGAAAGAAAGAAAGAAAGGCGAAATGGTAACGTTTAAAATAAACCCAAGAACCCAAATAGGATTAGACCTTGAGTACCCAGATGCTTATGAAATTTGGAAGTTACTGCCAAATGATCGCTACCTAGTAAAAAAGGGTACTTGGAAGAGGAATACCCAAAAATGTGGCACATGATCAACTCCGACTTGCACCGAAGCCAGGGATTGCAACTCGAACCGTGTCGGCAGTAGATGATGTTTCAGAAAGTAATCAAAACCGTAGTGACAGAGATTTCAATGGTCAATTATTAATCGAAGATTATTTTGGAAAGAGATTGGAGTCATGTTTTGTATAGCTTTCTTACAACTTTTATGTAGTCCATGTTTGTTGAGGACATGGGCCTCCAAACACTTTTATGTTGTCTAAGTTTGTTGAGGACATGGGCCTCCAAACACTTTTATGTAGTCCATGTTTGTTGAGGACAGGGGCCTCCAAACACTTTTATGTAGTTCATGTTTGTTGAGGACATGGGCCTCCAAACACTTTTATGTAGTCCATGTTTGTTGAGGACAGGGGCCTCCAAACACTTTTATGTTGTCTAAGTTTGTTGAGGACAGGGGCCTCCAAACTCTTTTACTTAGTCCATGTTTGTTGAGGACAGGGCCCCAAACACTTTTATGTTGTACAAGTTTGTTGAGGAAGGGGCCTCCAAACTAGTTTTAATAATTATCTTTTTGTCTAGTAATGGGATTCTAATCTAGTTGATATTTTTGATCTGACAACAGTACAAAAGTGAGAGGTTTCGTCAGAATAGAAGCCGAGCTAGATTAAATTCTAATGCATTGTTTTATGTTCATTTTCATAAATTCACGTCGAGCGCGACATGCAGCAGAATGGCCGTGTCGGCGCAACGGAATTAAGCGTTAATAAAAACATTAATGGTTGTGAAACGACTCAAACGGTTACGTCGTTGAGCCCCGCCTCTCCGTGAATCAGGCGGCTAGTGGGAGGAGCGAGAGCGTAATATAAGCGCTCGGCGCGCGGCGTACCGGGCATTCTGCGTTCGGACGTCGAGCGAACCACTAGTCTTAAAAGTGTTTAAGTTCTCGCCTGAATCACAGTAATTGTATATTTAATTAATTCAATTGTAATTTTGCACATTGTTTAAAAGTAAATAATTCTTTAAACATCGAAGAAGTGTTTTATTATGGAAAGCAACGAGTTCCAAGAAAGGAGCTCGTCACCAATACTTCAGTCAGTCCCTCCAATTTCTGACATATATTGATGATTTTATTATCTTACCTGCCAGCTCGATCATCCAAACATTTTTGCGCCAACTTCGTCTGATGACTCATCAGATTGTACGCGTACTGCGTTATCGTGTCTGTTGGGGATTGTTTCAGAGTCTCCGTGTCCTGGAAATAAACAAAATAATAAAAAAACAATAAAAAAAACGAAACTTTACAATAATAGGCTAGAATGCCACTATTTTTAATTACACAAATCAAATAATATTCTTCAAAAGACAAACATTCGTGTAAACAAAAATTGATTATCTCAAAAAATGACAAAGTTAAAAGCATTTTAAAATACAGGAATAGAAAGAGAAAGGTCAAACGTGCAGTGACGTCAGTGTTTGCGTTTTCATAGTAACCTCATTACCTGCTAAACCACCGCACCGCAGTATTAGTATACAATGTGACCTTGAATTGGTATGTTATCCCGGAAAGGGGGGGGGGGGACTGGGACCATGATACCCTACAAGTTGTGAGAGCCTTACTTGAAACTGGGTGTTTTCAAACCTCCACGGTAAAAAATTAATCCACTCGCAAAAATGCACGTACGATCGCTACGAGAGTTAACAAGATACTATAAATTCATTTCTAAACACAAGTTTATGTGCACTCGGTCAAGGACGAAGTTTAACCACCCAGCTGCGCTAAGGCTATTTTCGAACGTAAACTTTACATGGCATTTCTTCATTGAAAAACTATTAATTTAGTAAAGTCGTAGAAGAAACATTGTCTAACTTGGGGTGTAGATTTACCCCCTTTCGGGATAACATATCAATTCAAGGTCACCTTGTATAATGAGGTACGTAGAACCCCAGATATTATAATACCTACAGTATAGATGCCTCATCCCATACAACGGAATAACGCGGGCTATTTACGAATTATTTTATTTCTGCATCAAGCAAGATTATCAAGCGACATTTATTGCGTGTTGGCGAAGTATTGGGCCAAATGGATACACTGGACACTAACTAGTAACTCTCTAGACACGATTACTACATTTTTATCAAGTTCGGGCTATTTTTCGTTTGTGCCTGATGGGATCCCATGGTAGAACTGACAACCGATGTGGAAGAAAGGTTCTCGAGTGGCGACCACGAATCGGAAGGCGCAGTGTAGGTCCCCCACTAGGTGGACCGACGATCTGGTAAAAACTGGGAGCCGATGGATGTAAGAGGCGAGCATCCGCTCAAAGTGGCGCTCTCTGGGGTAGGCCTATGTTCAGCAGTCTTGTTGATGCGATCATCATCATCAGCCCCTATTGTAGTATATCTACGAGGGTACTTCAAGTACCGTCAATATTTTCTGCTTGCTCCTGGCTACGTGTGAAGAACTTATAACGCCGCACTGTGATATTCGGTTTCGCACCGAAATAAGAATCGAATTTCTTCAAAAGGCAGTTGACATCATCATTTTCATCCGTATCAAAAGTGAAAGTCGTAAAAACCTCAAAAACCTCGTATCCCGCTGATCCTATGAGGTTCACCAACGGACTAGCCTGTACCTCTTTAGGCTCTTTGCTCACTCCAGACGCCTTAACAAACACCTCGAATAGGTTCCGCCATTAGCGCCACGCCTCGGGCCGCGCGGCCGGCCGCCATCGAGCGATAACTCCGCCGGAGGACGCGCGTGTTCCATAACTCCGCCGGAGGACGCGCGTGTTCCATAACTCCGCCGGAGGACGCGCGTGTTCCATAACTCCGCCGGAGGACGCGCGTGTTCCATAACTCCGCCGGAGGACGCGTGTGTTCCATAACTCCGCCGGAGGACGCGCGTGTTCCATAACTCCGCCGGAGGACGCGCGTGTTCCATAACTCCGCCGGAGGACGCGCGTGTTCCATAACTCCGCCGGAGGACGCGCGTGTTCCATAATTCCGCCGGAGGACGCGCGTGTTCCATAATTCCGCCGGAGGACGCGCGTGTTCCATAATTCCGCCGGAGGACGCGCGTGTTCCATAATTCCGCCGGAGGACGCGCGTGTTCCATAATTCCGCCGGAGGACGCGCGTGTTCCATAATTCCGCCGGAGGACGCGCGTGTTCCATAATTCCGCCGGAGGACGCGCGTGTTCCATAACTCCGCCGGAGGACGCGCGTGTTCCATAACTCCGCCGGAGGACGCGCGTGTTCCATAACTCCGCCGGAGGACGCGCGTGTTCCATAACTCCGCCGGAGGACGCGCGTGTTCCATAATTCCGCCGGAGGACGCGCGTGTTCCATAATTCCGCCGGAGGACGCGCGTGTTCCATAATTCCGCCGGAGGACGCGCGTGTTCCATAATTCCGCCGGAGGACGCGCGTGTTCCATAACTCCGCCGGAGGACGCGCGTGTTCCATAACTCCGCCGGAGGACGCGCGTGTTCCATAACTCCGCCGGAGGACGCGCGTGTTCCATAATTCCGCCGGAGGACGCGCGTGTTCCATAATTCCGCCGGAGGACGCGCGTGTTCCATAATTCCGCCGGAGGACGCGCGTGTTCCATAATTCCGCCGGAGGACGCGCGTGTTCCATAATTCCGCCGGAGGACGCGCGTGTTCCATAATTCCGCCGGAGGACGCGCGTGTTCCATAATTCCGCCGGAGGACGCGCGTGTTCCATAATTCCGCCGGAGGACGCGCGTGTTCCATAATTCCGCCGGAGGACGCGCGTGTTCCATAATTCCGCCGGAGGACGCGCGTGTTCCATAATTCCGCCGGAGGACGCGCGTGTTCCATAATTAGTTAGTTACGGACCAAATACGACCACAACAAAACTATTGCACTATAACTTTAAAGGGTTCAAGCACTTTTTACCATTGAAAGCGACAAAAATAATCCCGAGCTGTCACCATGTAGTGAAACACACGCAAGTTGGTTGAACACTGAGTTTATTTTATATGAAAATATTGACGGTACCTGAAGTACCCTCGTTGATACCTATCAAGTGGACACCTATCAGTCCACTGCTGGACATCCTCCCCCATTTCCTAAACAGGCCTCTTCTAATGTCGATGATGATGATGGAATAAGTATACATTACCCTAAGCCTGGTGACAGCGAAGCTCCTCCGTTCCTCTTCTAAATGGTTCACCACGCTGAACAGTATCGGAACAAATTCTTCAGGTTGGAGTAGAGATCGCACAGACGGCTGGAACTTGGCCAGTAAACGTTCTAAGCCCTGGAATATACATTCGTTTTAGGCCTAATTTTGAAGGTTGATAGTCTTTGAAATACTAAAAATATATCCGTCTCTTACATTGCCGTCTATTTGACAAGGACAGCAACAATTTTAAGAGTTTTATATCAACTAAAGCCTTTAAAATTGCCCCCAATATTAGGTTAGCATAGAATTGTATATTGCACGGTAAAATACACAATTTATTATAATTTCTTCGTAACAGGCTTAGACGCTATAAAATAAAAAAATGATTAAAATTATAATATTTAATTTTTAATGTATGCAATTATAATAATCGGACCATGCGTTCCTGTTGGTATATGGGGAGAGGGAGAGAGATAGAGAGTGGGAGGGTGATAGAGAGAGGAAGAGAGAGGGGGGCAAGGGGAGAGTCAGAGGGTGAGCGAGATAGATCGAGGGAAACAGGGCGAAAGAGATAGGCAGAGAGAGAAAGGGAAGAGAGTGAAAGGAAGGGAGAGAGAGTCAAGTGCGTGTTGGTGGATAACAATTTAGTATAGACACACATACCTTGTGCAGTATGTTTGTATAGTTGTCCGGTTCCAGCCAGGAGTCCATTTTGATGACGGCACCGTTGGGCCGCGTTAGTATTTCCCAGAGTCGCAGAGTACCAGCGCCGGTGCCTATTATCGCACGCTTTAGGACCTAAAATTGAAAAAAAAAAAACTAAATTAAAAAAAAATGCGAGTTAGGTAATATAAATCGATGCAAAAAGATTGGTTGATGATCATATTATTCAAATTGTTTTTTATTAATTAATACTTTCACCTTTCCCCGTAGCTCTATTCTAATACCCTTTTTCACCTGTAAAATTTTCGCCTTTCTCCTGTAATATCGCCTTTTACCTTGTCTTCCTACTGTAATAATCCTTTTCACCTGTAATATCCTCGTCTTACACCTGTAATATGTTCACTAACCTGTAACTGCTGCGGCGAATGTTCCCCCCTCAACAAAGCGAGTGCATAAGTCTTGCATCTAGCCGCGACGTCATCCTGAGCGATCGTTGCATCATCCCGTCTCGCAGCTTCCGCTGCTAATCTCGCCGCGCCTCGCGCCGCTTGCCAAACGGAACAAGTCACATGGGCATTTGGGAACGCCGTGCGAACCACCTGGACAAGTGGATACGTCGGTAGATAAGTGATTGATTGTTTTATTAATAAACTACACTCTATCTAATGAAAGAATGTGTTTGACAGCTATAATGAAATAGTAAAAATCTGAACAAAAACCGAAATTCAGATCATTTTTGCTGATAATTCTATCGGTTGGATGGTAATGGATTATACATTAGCTATAATGAAACATTTGAATGTTTAAATACAGTTTTTTTGACTATTTCATTGTATTTATGATTTTTATAGGGATGTATACAGGATGTAATTTAATTCATTAGCATAAATTGCGCCCATGATAGTAGATCATTTATAGATGATTATTAAAGAGTAAAGAGTGTAAATGAAATAATTTATATTGAACATTATGAAAATTGCCGCGGCGCCTAACGCTGTTGGCACGGATGATTTTGATACATTTAAACGTTTTTAGACCTTGTTTGTACTTATTAAAAACAGTAATTCATTATTTTAGTTAAATTTTGTATTGTAGCATTTAATTAAGTAAGCTATTCCATTTTTTGGAGTTATTAGTATTACCAAACCAATGTGTTAGAATTCAAAAATTTTGGTCCACGCGTGACCGGTATCAGGAGTAGGTATCTAGGTTCAAAGGATGCTAATGAATTCAATTACACTCAGTATAGCTATAGCTACTTAGCTAATCGTGATTCTAATGACGGGCCCGATAGCTTAGTTGGTAGTATCCCTGCCTTCTGAACTGAGGGCTGTGGGTTCGATTCCTACCCAGGACAAACATTTTGTGTGATGAACATAGATATTTGTTCTGCGTCTGGGTGTTATATTGTATTCTATGTATGTATTTACAAACAAAAAAGTATATAAGTATTGTATCAGTTATCTGGTTCCCATAGTACAAGCTATGCTTAGTTTGGGGCTAGATAGCGCTGTGTGAATTGTCCACACATAAAAAAAAAAAAAAAAGTTCCCTCTGACAATTTAATCTGTATTTCATGTACTATATGTATGTGTTGTAGCTGTTAAACGCATTCTTTCAGCAAGTAGACATTAGTTAATGGGTTAATTAGTTTTGAGTGTCGTCATTGCCATGGTTTTGTTTTTGTCCTAAGTCTTAGGTGGTTCTTACGGCACCCACGAGAAGAGTTAGGGCGATCCTATTCTTAAAATTAAATACAGTGTTTTATTGCAAATAGGCTATTCATAGCACTTTTACAAATCAAATGTCGTTAGGTACTTAAATTATTATAACTACTAATGTCAAATATTATAACTATTCATAGCAAGCCTATTACACTAAGTGTTTGAAAAAAAAAGAAGTTCTCTCATCTACTACAGGTGCAAGGAATCCTTAAAGCAGGACCACAGTTTATATGATACTAGGTGTCAAAATAAGTAGTGACTTACCGCTTGACACTTTGTTGGGTCGCAAACGACGCATCTAACTTGCCTCCACGCTGGATTACACGATTTGAATGTATCAAGCAGCCATACTAGATCATCGCCTATAAGTGTTGAGATACCTGAAAAAAAAAAATATAAAAAAATTAAATTTAAAACAGAAAATTTTCATATGAAATTCCTTTAAAATATTTTTTTTTTAACCTATAACGTCCCACTGCTGGGCAAAGGTCTCTTCATGTTCTTAAAATATTTACATTAAATTAATTCTTTGACCTTCTTGTTACAATATAAGTATCTAAAGGGTTATAGCCTGATAGCTCTGTTGGTAGTGGCTTTGCCTTCACGGGCCGTGCTGTGAGGTCCAAAACAAATCCTCGTCAAAATCTTCACAAAAAAAATAATTGAAAGCAATTCAATATAGGCTCTGTTATGAATCGCGCTGAGAGCTCACATTGCGGCACCTGAACATCCAGACACCGAACTAACACCTATGTTCATCACACAAATGTTTGTCCTGGGTGGGAATCGAACCCACAACCTACAATTCAGAAGGCAGAGTGACTACCAACTGAGCTAGTTCACTAGGTGGTAGAACTTTTCTGCAAAGTTTGTCTTAGGTACCACCACTTTGCCAGTTATTCTGCCACCAAGCAGTAGTGTGCAAGTACTACTGTGTTCCGGTTTGCAGGGCATTGTAGATGGTGAAATTACTGGGCAAATGAGACTTTGACCCGATGATAAAGTCTAATAATCTGATTACAAGACTATATGATGTCTCAGGGAGACGTGCGCAGTGCAGTGACACGCGAACCTTTATTATTTTAAAGTTCCGAGTGACACTGCAACTGTTATGGGCGGCCGTGTCGCTTAACATCAGGTGAACGACTAGCTCTAACCCGTCATTGATTCTTATAAAAAACTAACAGGCTAATCAAAACTCAGTTACTTACCAGCGCTGACTATAACTGATTTCCCGTTACCATCTTCAGCCAAAAACAGTGTAACATTGTGTTTAACACTTGGCGAAGTTCCACTACCACCCACCGTCGGGATTTCACTGTTGAATTCTATGCCTGTGGAAATAAGAAATAATACCGGGTGTAATTGAATTCATTAGCATCCTTTGAAACTAGGTACCTACTCCCGATACCGGTCACGCGTGGACCAAAATTTGTAAATTCTAACACATTGGTTTGGTAATAATAATAACTCCAAAAAATGGAATAACTTACTTAATCAAATGCTACAATACAAAATTTAATTAAAATGATGAAGTACTGTTTTTAATTAGTACATACAAGGTATAAAAACGTTTAAATGTATCAAAACCATCCGGGCCAACTGCATTAGGCGCCGCGGCAATCTTCATAATTTTCAATAAAAATTATTTCATTTACACTCTTTACTCTTTAATAATCATCTATAAATGATGTACTACCATGGGCTCAATTTATGCTAATGAATTAAATTACATCCTGTATATTAAATAAATGACAATATTAAGAAAGATAGCTGTTGGTCTTTAAAGACTTACAGGGACACACTGTTGGTCTTTAAAGACTTTTATAGGGGCACACTGTTGGTCTTTAAAGACTTTTACAGGGCACACTGTTGGTCTTTAAAGACTTTTACAGGGACACAGTCTTCACATCAAAAACTGGAAGATGTCTGCTGCTGAACATAGGCTTCCCTATAAAATGTCACATTGGATGTTTATCATAGGGAAACTTTATTATCACAAAGATTAGCAGGCGGCAATACGTGGTATGGGAGCCTAAAAATCTAATATTTTTATCTGAGCAGCACCCCTATCCCCAACCTATCGAAGACGTTTCGATTCGAAATCTACACTCTCCGTCTCTTTCATTCTAAATAAATAAGTGTGGACATTTCACACAGCGCCATCTAGCCCCAAACTAAGCATAGCTTGTACTATGGGAACCAGATAACCGATACAATACTTAGATACTTATTTCTTTTTAAGTACATACATAGAATACGATATAACACCCAGACACAGAACAAACATCTATGTTCATCACACAAATGTTTGTCCCGGGTAGGAATCGAACCCACAGCCCTCAGGTCAGAAGACAGGGATGCTACCAACTGAGCGCGGGCCCGTCTAAAATGTAGATGTTCTTAAATGTAGATGAAGAAGATGGAGGGTGTAGATTTCGAATCGAAAGGTTTCAGATAGGTTGGGAATAGGGGTGCAGTTGAGCTTATAACTCGGAGGCGGCGCGTTCAATTCCCGCGACTAGAAAAGTATTTTTGCACAAGGAAAACGCAAATACATGATCTGTGTCATGGTCCTCGTAGTTCCTGGGTCCCTAGATACAGGGAATCCTAGTTAGGGTCCAGGATCGATGTATGTGATCGTTGGGAGTATTTTTTTTTTAGCCCCAAACTAAGCCAAACTTGTACTATGGGAACCTGATAACTGATACAATACTTATAATTACACTTTTCGTTTGTAAATACATACATAGAATACAATATAACACCCAGACTCAGAACGAACAGATACGTTCATCACAATGTTTGTCCCGGGTGGGAATCGAACCCAAAACCTACAGTTCAGAAGGCAGAGCTACTAACAACTGAGCTATCAGGCCAGTTATTATTTATCACTTACCAGTTTCTACGCACAGGAATTGTGGTACTGCATTGAAAGCCAACTGCATGCTTGGTGTCGTTAAGTAGACGCACTGGATGCAACCAGAGGCTGAATGCAGGAGTTTCACACCAGCATCTGTGGAATACGCATAATGACTCCGTTACTGGGTGGTAGGACTTTTCTGCAAAGTTCGTCTAGGTAGGTACCACCGCTTTGCCAGTTATTCTACCGCCAAGCAGTAGTGTGCAAGCACTACTGTGTTCCGGTTTGAAGGGCATTGTAGCTAGTGAAATTACTGGGCAAATGAGACTTTATGACCTGATTACGCAGTCTAGTGATCTTATTACTAGACTGTGATGTCTCAGTATGACGTGCGCAGTGCAGTGTCACGCGAAACTTATTTTAAAGTTCCGAGTGACACTGCATCTTTTATGGGTGGCCGTGTCGCTTAACACCAGGTGAACGACTAGCTCGTCACGTCATTCATTCTCAAAAAAAAAAGACTACTACTTGTTTATTGTATAAATTAATAGTTACTAAAAAAAAATAATAGAAATATAGAATAGAGGAATAGAAAGAGACGGCTTAAGCATAGTGACACCAGTAGGGCGATTATGTAACTTTTATTTCAATCAGTTTCATTAAAAAATATGTATTTATTATAGTTTTGCGATTATGTACGACATTCTGTATCAATCAAAGTCAATAAAAGTTCGATTGCAACAAGTTTGCTACAGAAAAGGATTTGACAGAACAAAAATTTCATCGATATGAACATTTGCGATTACGTACATAGATTTCAGCCGAAATGACGGCAGAAATTACATTCTCCATAGAAACAGGCTAGAGGTTGTTTCTTGCGAACTTTTATTGTTGTTTTTCTTCACATTGGACATCTTCAAGCAATATAAACGCATAAGTAGTAAATCATAAAATACTTACTATATCCAGTGTGACCATCTAAATTGCAGATTCTGCCCTAAATAGGCTAGAAATCTTCCTCAACAAAGAAATATGCCTCAAGTATTTTATAATATATTGCTAGTTGACCCAACCCGGCTCGCGCGGGTTAATAATTTTTACGTCTTACCTAACCCTGTTTAAGCGGCTTCAATATTGATCGATTGTTCGTGTTACGTTGGCGCGCAAAAACGTCGTTGGCTGTACGCGATTATCAATAGTTATGTATCCTCCTCTCTTCTAATTTTTGCGTGCCCGATAGGGCCCATGACGTTTATGTTTCAGCCCTTTGGAGGCTGACCAATGAATAAAAAAATAATCATATGCAATTTTTATTTATATCTTAAAAGACAAATAACAGTCAATTAGCGCGCCAGTTTACCGGCAGTAGGATATTGATCGGATGAAAACTATCTTAGTTACATGGTTGCTAGTGAGGCGCTACCTCTAGTCCGCACGGCAGGTATGGTATTTAGTTTCTTCTAGTTTCAGTGAGGAAGTCTGATGAATGAGTTACAAATTAATATTATTAAGTTATTAAAACTAATAAAGAGCTGCAGCTATGAGACCTCCGATTTTTACTTCAAAATATCAATAACCCCCATATCTGCCGAAAGATGCCACGTTTTTAAAACAGTAAACTTGAGAGCTAGTTCTGCTAAATGGCAGAAATCTGCCACAAATGGTCACAATTATTATAACTCTATTTTTTCATTGACAATGACAATGACATTTCCTGTTTCAACAAAAACATAGGCCAAAGAACCGTATAATGCAGCCATATAAAAATGATAGTCAGTTCAACACGTTTTCTATATAAACCTTGCTTTTTAAATTGGTCGGGTTGGCTGCAACTTCACTTTGGTTGTAATCGATAAAAACCGATTGAAATAGAAATAAAAACCCTTACGTAATCGCAAATTATCGATACACACATGTAGCTATTTCAAATGTGTTTCGATCAACCCAGTGTTTGTAACAGCTTTACATAATCGCTCTACAGACTTTGGTCCTTGATAGTACCTCATTACTAAGCTGTGGTAGCTTTACATACAAACTCTGACGTCACAATCATGTTTTCATAGTAACTGTGCGGTTTTGCAAGAAGGGGACAGGCGACGAAACTTTAAAAGCTTATTACTCCGTGATTTATTAATTAAATAATTTGGTAAAAGTTGGTACTAAACATCATGTGATCATTGGACAGAATTTTAATGTACCGAGGGGAATGGTGCTGCCTATTCCCTGGACATTCCCTTAGCTGGCTCTTACGGTACCAACGGGAAGAGATGTGGTGCTACTATTCTTAAACCGGGACCAGACAACAAATTGATCTTGTAAGCTAAGGGTTTTTATTGTTATGGATACTTATTTTGTAATTATTACATACCAAAGTTGAGCTGAAGTTTCCTAATAACAACATCATATTTTTGGTTCAACCAGCGAACCGCGTTTGGTCCCAACGCTACCAGCTGCTCTTCCGTTGTTATTACTTGGGAATCCACTGTTATCCTGAAACGAGATATCATAATATGCATGATGACACTATTACTTTCATTAAGAAAATTAAAAAAAAATGCAATAATTGAAAGAATTAGTAAAATTTATGGTGTAGGACACCCATCATCTAGGTGGAGCGATGACTTGCACCGAGTGACTGGCAGTAATTGGATGAGAAGAGCCAAAGATCGGGCTCAATGGCATACAGAAACCTATTTTTTTATTTATTTCTTTACATCGATAGGCTAACATTTGACCACGGTCTCACCTGATGGTTAGTGATGATGCAGTCGACGATGGAGCAAGCTTGCCTAGAAGAAACCGGTTCACTATTCCTATGTCCAGCAGTGGACTATTGTGGGCTGGTGATGATGATGATGATGATAATCTCAGTATGAAATCAGTATGTAGCACTCACAGCATAGTACAACTAACCGTTTGCTAACCGATCAATAAAGTTAAGCAAAATTTGCTGTGGTCTCTAGTGGGATGGGTGACCGTACAAAATGGAGTTTACAACTGAGCACTACCAAGCTTTAGAGGGCCGATAGCTCCTATAAGCCATTGGTGCTGGCTGTTGTTGTATTACAAGAATTGTTAAGCCAAAGAGCTTTCTGGCCTTAAAATCTGACCACATGACTACACAAAATGTATAAAACATGTCATACCATCTTTTTAATTTATGTCAGTTTACCATCTTTTTTTAGAAGGAAATTATATATCCACAACCTTTCTCACTCATCTATTGGGTTGTGTGACCTATGGCCTTACCTTTCCGTGGCCTCGGTAGATGGATCCTCAATGATAGCTACTTCGTACTCTTGCTGGCCTTCCACTTGAGGAGTGCCTGAGATCTCATACTGCTGATACGAACTCTGCTGGTCCTCTTGTACTTGTTGCTGTAATATATGAATATTAATTTTAGGGTGTTGGTTCGATTCCCACCCGGGACAAATATTTGTGTGAAGAACATCAATGTTTGTTCTGTGTCTAGGTGTTATATTGTATTCTATGTATGTATTTACAAAAGTATCTAAGTACTGTATCAGTTATCTGGATCCCATAGTACAAGCTATGCTTAGTTTGGGGCTAGATGATGCTGTGTGAAAATGTCCACACATGTTTATTTATTAATTATGAGTGTGGACATGTCACGCAGGGCTATCTAGCCCCAAACTAAGCCAGGCTTAACACACTCCTCGCTTTAGGTACGCTACAAGTATTCAGAACCATGTTGGAAGGGTACTTTTTTGGGTTATTATTTGCATGCTCAAAGCATATCTTCACGGTAGCAAAATTTATTTGTGATATCAAGCATTTTTATAACTAAACAACTAGCTAAGTATGCCAAATATCTACAAAATGTTTATAATAAAATACGTTTATTATTAGTTTTGCTTCAATGAATGCATATTATATTGGTATCTAAGCTCTGCTGGAGTTTTTGTGCTTTTATATTACCTATTTATCCAACAGTCAAAACTGAGATGAAATAATGATCAATGCTTTAGTCAAAGCAGTCTATACCATCAATGGCATCATTGTGGCATTTGGTACTCTTCTAAATCCAATACTAAAACACAATTGCAATCTTTGTCCATGGAACTTTGTGAAACTAAATGTAATCAACTCATTTCTACACCATCCGCTTTTTACCAAATTATTTTACATTGTGAATTGGGACTGATTCGGATTAGAATTTGAGTAATATTGGTATTGGATTCCTGAGTAACCCTACAGCACTGGTTGAGGATTGTCTTTGCTTACTGGTAGCTAGAGATATAGTTATGTACAAAACAAAAAAAATACCACGCTGTATCTAGGTAGAATAAAAAGAAATAAATAACACATGGTGCTGTTTGTCATGGGAGCCCTACAATACTCACAGTAATCACTTCAGAGTTATTCTGGACAAAATTCCCGCCTTCTTCCTCCGGTTCTCCTTTCACATCGTAAATAGGTTCAGCCATGACGATTCTCCCGGAGGAATCCATTGTCCACATCCCGCCAAATGCAAAGTTTGAGGGATTTCCGCTTTGTTCGTACAGGATCACAGTATTTGGGCCGAGTTGTACCGGCTCTCCTTTCATGTTTACAAAAACTGGTTGTTCAAAATTCCCCTCCACAATTTGTCCCGCGTGAACTATCTGTTGTCCTTGTTCTACCGGGACCTCTACCACTTGATTCACAACTTCAACCTTTTCTTTCTCACTCTCATTCTTTCGAATTAAAATCTTCTTCTTGCTTTCGCCTTCGGCCGGCTCTTCATTTTTGCGCTTCGCCACCGCTTTCTTTTTGCTTTTTTTGTCCATTTTTGCACTTTTCACGGCCTAATGTTGCGATGCCTTCGAGAGAACGCCTTGCCCTAAAATCATTGTTTATACTGTTCCGAGATTACTTTTTGAGTCAGATTGGGCTCATAGGACTAGTTTAAATATTATGCGGCGTTTGCAGTTAGATAACTTTTATACTTTTTCTTTTGAAACGAGAAAATAGTGAAAATATGCCGTGCGAAAAGGACAACTCAGAAAGACGCCATTTTTAATGGAGGGAAATCGCTATCTCTTTCTTAATTTACTGCCATCTTTGTTCAACCTCCAAATATCATCCGAAAAAAAACCGTTCTGTCTTGCCAGCGTGACAGTGTATCCGGACTCCGGACCACAGACAATTTATAAATGTAATCTGTGATTCGGCCTAATTAGTCGATTCTTGAGTCAAGACGCTAACTACATCACTAGAGCTGTCAGTTGTGTTCCGTAATCCATACTATGCTTCAAATGTTGTTTGGCAATTTTGGCATAGTTTATACTTTGTTTCTTTTCTGTGAATAATGTTTCTCTCTACTTTTTTCTCTTTCTAATGCTCAATTAATTTTGGAAAACGGTAACAAAATAAACAGCTGATGGTTGTTGATTCATGTCATTATGATTGTTGATGTTGACCTCTTTGCAGAATTAGTGTTTAGTATTTCTTTGTACATATTTGGTAACCTTTGCGGTTAATTGCACTGATTATTTTATGTACAAGGTCATCGTGACTCGCTTACATGCTCGTACTCAATACTCTGACCATTCTTGTTCAAGTGGCGTTCATAGTGTTTATGTCCTTGGTTTCGATGAACATAATTCGTTATTTTACTACAAATTTACATAAAATGGCTGTGATCGCTCCAGCACTGTTCGTTAACCATGGAGGTGGTCCCATGCCGCTACTGGGAGATAAGGATCATGCGGGCCTGACGATTTTCCTGCGAGATGAGGTCAAGAAACATGTTAATCTAAAGGAGGTAAAAGCTATTATTTTAGTCACCGCTCATTGGGAAGAAGATGAAGTTACCATATCCTCAGGTAAACACCATGATTTGTACTTCGATTACTACGGATTCCCGCCAGAATCGTACAAATACAAATATGACGCGCCAGGGGATCCAGAAACAGCTGAGCGAATTCATGAAGCACTAAAAAAGGCGGGAATTCGTTCAAAAATGGATGCAAAAAGAGGTTGGGACCATGGAGTTTTTGTGCCTATGATGCTTATTAACCCATCAGCAGACATACCAATAATTCAAGTCTCTGTACTGAACAATCAAGACCCAGAACAACATTATAAGCTTGGTGAAGTTTTACAACAGTTCCGGAAGGAAGGCATTGCGGTGTTCGGCTCAGGAATGTCTTATCATAACATGAGGGAGTTTCGATCAAGTAGATATAAGAATGAGGTTGTTAATAAAGATTTTGATGATTATTTATTTAAGACTTGCACAGCGGAAGAAGAGAAAGACAGGAAAAAAGGTTTTTTGGCATGGAGAAAGCAAACGGGGGCCTCCGAAGGACATCCGATGCGGGCTGCTGAGCATTTCATGCCTTTGATAGTGGTTGCTGGGGCTGGAGGTTCAAAAGCTGGAGAAAGGATCTTCAACTGGGATATGAGTGGGACTTTTAGACTTAGCGGGTTTGTGTGGAAAGAGGAATAATAATTTTTTTATTTATTATACTGGATCAAGTGTCTTGTAAGGTAGTTGACTAATTTTAATATGGAAATTGTAATTTAAAATAGCATAATCATGGATGATATACAAAGGTTAAAATAAATATTTATTTTCTATAGCAAATGTAGTTTTTATTACGGCTGCCCAATAGGCATGATGACAATGACATGATCAGGTGAGATGTTGTCAACCGTGAGCCCATTTAAGTATAAAAAAAAAAAAAAAATTCTTTTTGATAAATTAACAATGTGAATAAAACATAAACATTTGTGAAAACAAACATTAAAAATCTCAAAAAATGACCAAGTTACAAGCATTTTAAAAACTGGAATAGAAAGAGATACCTCGAACGGCCAGTGACGTGAGAGGAAGGGCGTTCATAGTACCTCATTACTAAGCTGTGGTAGCTTTTCATACAATCTCTTTGGCATGTGACGTCACGAGTGGATTTTTCATAGTAACTGTGGGGGCGCTCTGTTTCGCGAGAAAGGGACAGGAGATGCCTCCTGAAGAAACTTTAAAAGCTTATTACTCCGTGATTATGTAAATATGTACTGAATACGTAGTACAAATCTACGTAAAAATTGAACTAGGTACGTAAACGCTCGCCTGGGGTTGCTTTACACCCCAACCGCACTCTACTGCCTCAACCTTACGCCACAGAATGGTTGATACCATTTTAATACACGAGTACGTAAATTTAAAGTAAAAAGCACGCGTGTTGCGTGGGTACGACTTAGGCAAGAACCCACAGAGCAAAAAAAAAAAAAACGCTTCTAGGCGAAGTGTCATTTGTTTCATAGCTCTGTGCACGAACCAAATAATTTTTCAAGCGCTTCATTCGTTGATAGCGTTCGTTTTGTTCATTTTGTTAGTATTGCTCGCGACTTCCCCGCATAGACGGGTTACGCGCCTACGAATTTAGGTATTCACGTCGTAGTGCTACGAAAAAATTTGTAGATATAAGATTATTTTCATTATTAAATTTTTGTATCTGTAATGTTTCTCTAGGGTCTGTGAATTTAGTTAAAAAAGTGATAGGTAATTAATAAGGTTTCCGCAAATATGTCGGACAAAGTAAGTATTTTAGGATTAATTACCCTAATTTAGCAGTATTAGTCAAAATATTACTTTATTATGCCCGTCTGCACAAAAGTTCGCACTATCTCTCTACGTACCCAAATGTAATGTAGGTACACCATAGCTGGATAAGCGTATACTTATAAACTCAATATTTGGTGCATGTGCAATTGTGCACTTATGCAGACTGGACATTATTAGTAAATTATAAATAAATAATAGTTAGTAGTAATATCTAAATTGTAATTTTAATAATGCATAACGGTAGGTAAATAAATATATAATAATAATAAATATGTGCGGACATTTCACACAGCGCCACAGTCAACACAGTATTATTTCTCCTCTCACCATATCAGATAGCCCCCACAATTCTTCGAATACGTACAAAGCGTTTTGATTCCTCGTTTATAATTCGGACAGCGAAGGAATGGAACACCTTACCAGCTTCATTGTTTCCTGACAAATATAATCTGGGAGTTTAAGGCTAGAGTAAACCGGTATCTTCTAGGCAAGCATGCTCCATCGTCGACCGCGTCATCGGTTACCATCAGGTGAGACCGTGGTCAAATGTTATCGATGACAAAAAAAAACGCTGTGGAGGGTCTTCCGTTTTGTGGCTGCCACTCGAGAACCTTTCTTCCCCATCGGTTGTCAGTTCTACGAGCGATACCAACTGAGAAATTCTTCGATGATATTTTCATACATTACCTAAAATAAAATAATTTATATTCTCAGTTATTTTGGCTTAAGAACTGAACAATATCTCTTTAAAAAAAAAACTACAACATTCTAAATCTGCTCATAAACAACGGAGTCATGAAATAACAAATATTAAAAAAATACAACCGAATTGAAATCTCATTGTTATTAAATATATTATAGGTATTTGGCTTAAAAATTCTATAAATAACTTAACAAAGCGTATACCTATCCTTTTGTCAACTGCAAAGGCATCGTAAATAATTAATTGTACGAATGTACGTACAGTTGAACGACCGCAAAGTTGCCTGCATTATGCTGTGAATAATTCATTATACGGATTGTCCAAGCTTTTCCTATTCCCACGGGTATCTGCAAGGATAGGGTTGGTCCCTTTCTCCACACCAGCTCTGTACAGTGTCCCATTAGTGGGGAGAAGGGGAAAAGTAAATAGCATGTACCTACTATCGACGAAAACAACATTCTTTCTTCTCTCGAGGAAACGTTTCACCAATGAAAACGGTCAACGTAGCAAAAATAGTGTGAGAACCCACTGCACAAATACCCACGTCATTTTTAGATCGTTAGCCGACACTTAAACATGTAAAAAAACCAGGTCTGCCAGTTCCAGTCTTGCCGGGTCATGGAAATCCAAGTTCAAATGCTGTGAACACTAAGTTCCGTCCGGCAAGTTTAGACCTAGCTGATCTTTTTAATCTATTATCAGGGGAATCTTGGCTATTAATGGGCATATGTTTCATCGGGGTACTCGATGAGGTAGGTAAATGGTGTGAAGGGCACGTCGTAAGGGCCTGCCAGGTACTTCCAGCAGGATCGGCACTGGCAGACCTGATTTTTTTACGTATTTAAGTGTCGGTTAACTATCTGCTCTTAGGATTAGCAAGTTGAAATGGCAACGGGCAGGCCACATCGCTCGTAGAACTGACAACCGATGGGGAAGAAAGGTTCTCGAGTGGCGACCGCGAACTGGAAGACGCAGCGTAGGCCGGCCCCCCACTAGGTGGACCGACGACCTGGTGAAAGCCGCGGGGAGCCGATGGATGCAGGAGGCGAGCAGCCGCTCTAAGTGGCGCTCCCGGGGGGAGGCCTATGTTCAGCAGTGGACGTCTTCAGGCTGTTAATGATGATGATGATGATGAACGATCTACAAATAGCCTTTTGAGGTGCTCGATGACGTAGGTGTTTGTGCAGTGGGCTCTCGCACCATAAGTCGATTTCTACAGCTCATGCCCGCTGTGTGAATTATTTATATTTTATTTTTTAGAAAACAACTGGAAATACAAGTTGTGTATCTAAAACAGCTGCGTGTGTGCTGATCACCGTTAATTTGATAGCTATGGTAAGTAGCCTATTTGTTAAAATACAGCACATTATCAAAAACAATACAATATATTAATCTATCAAAAACAAAAATATGCCAATTTAGGCCATACCAAAAATTACCCCTTAATCTCAGGTTTTTTTCAAAACAAATAGACTTACGGGAAATTAACGAATTTAAACTCCTAGGTATAACTGTAGATTCTAATCTCAACTGGAAAAAACATATCGAACATATTAAAACCAAACTGTCACAATTTATTTACGCGCTAGGCGTTTTAAAATGCAACACTGACTATAAAACCGCTTTGTCTGCTTATTACGCATACGCTTACTCCTGGCTTAACTATGGCATTATTTTGTGGGGGAAAGTACTGATTATATGGATCTATTCATCCAGCAAAAGAAATGTATCAGAATATTAATGAATATAAAACAGAGAGATAGCTGTAGGCCACATTTTATTGCGCAAAAAATTCTCACACTACCGTCTATGTACCTATTACAAAGCTGCATGTTTGTAAGAAGACACCGAAATCTTTTTAAACCTAATGCGGAATTAAATAAAAATTACAACAGAAGAAATAAAAATAAATTAGTCCCCCCCCCTGACAACTCTTAAAAAAAGCCCTTATTGCAGAGTGATCTCTAACTATAACAAATTGCCGGAAAATATTAAATCGAATCAGAAGATATGACGTTCACAAGACGACTAAAATCTTTTATGCTAAAAAAAGACTATTACTCCGTCGAAGAATTTAAAGCAGATAAACTTTAGTTCGCTCGGTCCTGTTACACTCGATGTAGGAAATGATAAAAATTAAAAATATTAATATCAAAGTAGGTAATATTAATAATTAATCTAACAATTGCAATATAAAATTTATTCCGCTTTGAAATTTACTTAGAATGATAATATGACAATGATAATATATAAATTGACCTAAATTGTATATAAGATGACGAAATTCAATTAAAATATGTATAATTTGCTATTTTTATTAGGACTATACGTATAAACATTGTAATAATTTAAACGGATATGTACGCTCCAGCTCCACCCAGAAGTACAACGCCCTCACAGGGCTCATACAATGAAATATTTAGGACTAGGTATTTAGTTTTAGTTACACTAAAAGACATTGTATGAAAGCATGTAATTAATAAATAAAAAAAAAATACTAGGTCGTCTTCCGTAAAGTTGGTCAAACGCTTTCCCACTCACAACTCGTGCAGGGTTAAATTACAAATGTTATTTAGTAAATGGGAAAGGACAGAAGTATAAAGAAGGGAGGGCAGAAGGAAGAGACGTTGAAAAGTTAGGTAGAGCAAGGGCAAAATGTGGATGCTGACGAGAAGTAGAACTGAGATGTGAAATTAAACAAACCGTGCATGCGAAGCCAGGGCTGGTTAGCTTGTCTCTAATAGGAATTCCTGGAAGGAAATACTTGTCGGACGACTTAAAATTGAAAGATGTCGAAGTAGTCAGACATTGGGAGGGTACAGAAATCGATAGTGTTCCACCTGTAGCATACTTTTTTGGAGCTCCAGATATTACAAAAGAACCTATTAGACCTGTTCCTGCCCCTGTTGTGTATGAAGACTTCGTTGCTCCATGTACTGAAAGTGAACTGGCAATTTTGGCCATGGGCTTTCCGAAAGGTCCATGTGGAGGAACTAACTGTCCTAAACGAATGGAATATAGAGGAAGGCAACATCAATTTGTTCATGGCGAAACAACATGGCCAGTTTGTCAATAAGAGAGATGTTCACGGCTCTCGTGGAAGGATTGACTGTCCTTTAGCAAAGAAGGTTAGGTCTTACCTATGCAGTGAAGGTAGCTACAAGCCGTGCAAGAAACCGTGTTGTAAAGATTACTATTAATATAGAAAAAAAAGAAAAAGTAAGAAATAACTACTTATTATGTCCACTAGGGAATCGCCTTTGACCCTGAAAACCAATAATTTGATGTCAAGCACAATGACCTAAAATAATTATTATAGTACAAATTAATTTGTAAAGGAAAAATTAGAATCACGACATGAGACCACTTGTCACGGTAGCTTAAAAAAAGCATAAGCGTAAAGCATATCCCGGCTTGAGGGATGGATGGATGCTGGTTTAATTCCCGTTCGTGATTCTAATTTATCCTGCTGTAAAAATCGCACGATAGGGCCGGCGCCGCGGCTAATTCGGCTGAGGCAGCTGCTGAGCTAGTAACCTCGGTAGCGGTTATATATTTGAGCCGTTTGGCGTTGAGACCGTGGGTCCGTGGGGACCGGGAGCTCACCGCGTTTTCCAAAGTCTATCAGAGCGCCTGGTCGATGCGACGCGTGACCAATTTGCTGGCCCTTATTTGGCTCAACGCATCAGCATTGCAATTCAACGAGACAATGCTGCCAGCATGTTGGGCACGCTATCTACCGGTAGTGGGCTGGAGCGATTGGACTGTCTATAGGCCATCGCGGTCTATTATACAGTCCATATGTTCATTGTAGTAGGTATAGTGTAGCTAGTTAGTGTGCAGTGTAGTTAGGTTTAGTTTAGTTTTTATTATTGTAGTGGTTAGCTTGAGTAATAAAGGCATCAAATCATAAATATTAAAAAGTACAAATTTAACGGAATTGTTACAATTGGCGGTCTTATCGCTCAAAGCGATCTCTTCCAGACAACCTTGCATGGAAAGGAATAACGCAAAAATATATGCCTTAGCATGCTTCTTCACCTGCGGGAACAGATGGGGTGGATTCGTAATCCGGTGCCAAGTCATGCTTGCTTGCATCTGTGCGCATTGTTGCCCTGTGGCAATCTGAAATCAAAACTTGGGTCTGAATCTGAAAAACGTGTTTATGATGGCTGTAGTCATAAGAAATGTTGATGTTAACTTTATTTCAATGGCAAGTCCTCAAAGCAGGCCAAGGTCAAGAACTTAATTGGTGCCCTTGACTCAAGTATTTCGATTCAACTTACATATTATACAAATAAGGTAATTGAAGGTTGTCGACAAAGGTTTGCCATGAAGGTTTCTGATGATAAGCTTGTGTAACTGAGGATTTAGGTTGACCACGTCAAGGATTTTTTTTTATGTGGATGGATGACGTGACTATCGTAGCCTAGTGAACTAACCGTTCACCTGATGTTAAGCGATATGGCTGCCCACATCTTGGAACTTTAAAATAATAAAGTTTCGCGTGACACTGCACTGCGCACGTCATCCTGAGACAGCACATAGTCTAGTAATCAGCAGTGCAGATTACTACACTGTGTAATCGGGTCATAACACAAAATGTATGGGAAAGCCATAGAGTAACTTTTTATACTTGAAAGATTTTCCGCAGCTAATGTCAAAGCTAATGTCATTCTCCATACTTTTTGGAGCTATTTTTTTTTTATCGTTTGGCGTTAACGCTAATGGAAAGGAATCTTTACTAGACCCCCTGACTTATACGCCACAGTCTTACGTAGGCGTAAGCTCGATCACGTCTGCGCACATCTTTCAGTCTTACTTAGCATAATTATATCCTTTACTTAAAGTTTTCTTTGCAGATTATTATTATTTTCTTGATTTTATTATTTTTTGTGACTGTGAATTTCATGTCCTTGAGTATTTTCACTTTTTA
This sequence comes from Ennomos erosarius, assembly GCA_963580505.1. Taxonomy (NCBI): domain Eukaryota; kingdom Metazoa; phylum Arthropoda; class Insecta; order Lepidoptera; family Geometridae; genus Ennomos; species Ennomos erosarius. The sequence continues at coordinate 5,302,506 of OY757005.1, read as the reverse complement.
ATCAACTAATGAATTTTATTTTAGGTATTCTGCGCGTTGCTGTTTTCGTTCAGTCTGTGGGAGATTGCGTCGGCAAGCTCAATGTCTGCTGCTATTCGAGTTGTAGGAGGAAATACTTTAACGGTAAGAATCAGTTGTCTACAAGGTGACCTTGAAATGGTATGTTATCCCGAAATCGGGGGTCTAGGACCATGATACCCTACAAGTTGTGAGAGCCTTACTTGAAACTGGGTGTTTCCAAACATCCATGGTAAATAATAAATCAACTCGTAAAATTGCACGTGCGATCGCTACGAAACTTAACAAGATACTATAAATTCATTCCTAAGCACAGGTCGTTAAACTCATTTATGTACTCGGTCAAGGACGAAGTTCAACCACCCAGTTACGCTAAGGATATTTTTGAACGTAAACTTTAAATGGCATTTCTTCAATGAAAAACTATTAATTTAGTAAAGTCGTAGAAGAAACATTGTCTACCTTGGGATGTAGATTTACCCCCTTTCGGGATTACATACTAATTGAAGGTCACCTTGTATAAAAAAAACTATTTGAGGTTGTCTAGACGTGTCATTGTCTGCTATTTTAAAGTTATTATGATGACTTGATGAATTAGGATGGGTTTTAGGGTTCCGTACCTAAAGGGTAAAGCGAACCGTATCACTACGGCTCCGCTGTCCGCCTGTCTGTCTGTCTATCTGTCCGTCCGTCCGTCCGGTCCGGGTTCCGTACTCAAAGGTAAGGCTCTGCTGACCTTTCTGTCACCAGGCTGTATCTCATGAACCGTGATAGTTAGACAGTCAAACTTTCACAGATGATGTATTTCTGTTGCCGCTATAACAACAAATACTAAAAAACAGTATGAAATAAATATTCTACGTTCCCGTACAACAAACATAAGATTTTTTGCTCGTGTTTATAGATAATGGTACGGAACCCTTTGTGCGCGAGTCCGACTCGCTCTTGATCAGTTATTTGATCAATACGATTAAACCCGATAACTCGTTTATTTTTCGATTCCGATTCAATCCGATAAAATAAATACGAATACCTACCTAGACTAAACATAATCATAGAACCTACATTCTGTTATCATAACTTTATAGCATGGAATAATAAAATAGCTGGCATTTGGCGTGCCTAGCATACGTTGTAAATGACTAATTAGATAGGTATACCTACCTATATGGCATGACTGAAGAAAAGTTGAAATAACCGATTATAACCCATAGCTTTTTTCGATTTCGGTAAAATATATCACTTTTATTATTGACACAGGGCCTTCTCTCTCATGTAGTGTCGGTAGACCATACCATGGGGTCCCATCAGGTACAAAGGAAAAATAGCCCGAACTTGAAAAAAATGTAGGAATCGTATCTAGAGAGTTACTAGTTAGTGTCCAGTGTATTCATTTGACCCAATACTTCGCCAACACGCAATAAATGTCGCTTGATAATCTTGCGTTATGCAGAAATAAAATATTTCGTAAAATAGCCCGCGTTATTCCGTTGTTTGGGATGAGGCATCTGTACTGTAGGTATTATATTATCTGGGAGCATATTATAATCCACCATACTGGACAAGTGCGGGTTGGTTAAAGACACAAACGCATTTATTTAATTCTTGAAAATGCTCCCTCTCGTTGTTTTCGTTCACCATTACAAGAGCGAGTGCTTTACTTTTTTTTTATAGTTATGACAGTCTCTGTGATTGAGCAGGTCGACTCATAACCCGGAGGCGGCGGGTTCGATTCCGACAGGACAAGTATTTGTGCAGAGGAAACAAGCGCAAATACGTTGTTCTGTATGTGTTTGTTGTGGGAGCATGGTCCTCGTAGTTCCTGGGTCCCTAGATATAGGGGATCCTAGTTAGGCTCCAGGATCAAAATATCAATATCAAATACATTTTAAATCGGAGCGTAGATCATGTACATTACATTACTTTTTATTTCACTTCAATACATGCAGTATTTCCAAAATTATAACGACGAGAAGTTTAAGCCCTTTTTTGAATTTCCGGCATTTGCCGCGTTCAATATGACGTCACGCCCGCACTCGCTCCGGTCGTCCGCGGCGCGCTATTCGTGCAAACGAGTGCGCGACTATCGAATGACAACGGGGTTGACGTCATCACTTGCCCGCGTTTTCAAAAACCTTCGGCCGGAAAAACGCACTTCGTAAATATCGCAGCCATTTTTTAACATATAAAAAAATTAAAAACACAGTTTTTCTCGTAGTTTTTTGTAGATTTATTTGGCATATAAATTTAAAAACGTTTGTCAGGGCCTTATTTATTTATTTAAATCTCAAGCCGCCTGCCCAGCGTATGGCGTATGTTCAGCAGTGGACGACTTTCAGCTGTTCAATGTGTTTGTGTGTGTGTGCATGTGTAAGCAGGTCGGCGCCAGGTCGTACCGACCCGTGACATGCACTCGACATTCGATTATACCATTAGGTATACCACTGCAGAATGAATTGTGTCGTGCCCTACTAGTTTTTAAATAACTTAGTTAGTAGGTATAGTAGGTAGTAGGTAGTGTACTTAACTATAATAATATAAAAATTTTTAAATCCCAAAAGTTGATTAAAGGTGAAGGAAAAATTCGGACACGAGGCCACTTGTCACGGTAGCTTAAGGCCCTGACAGGACCCAATGCGAGCACGCTTATTACAGCAGACAAACTTGAAACTTATTTTGTACTTTATAGGGTCGCTTTATGCATAGCAAAAATATGGCGAATACGTTGCGTTGCACTTCGACTTTTCCATTTTTCGGTACAAATAATTAGTTTAAAAAGAAATACTTATTGTTATAAAAAAAATAAGCTTATAGACGGACGCATTGAAACAGAGCTTATCACTATGCTTTATTTCTATGGGGTGTCTTATTATAATGTAACATTTTAGGACGTTTGAATGATTTTTTAGAGGTCACTTCACGACTTTTTTCTGTCGAGAAAACTTTTCGTAAACTTGTTTCGGTTTCGGCAGATGGAAAGAAGATATGACCAGTATTAACGTGCATTTTTTTCAATCCTGTAAATGGTATACGTTTTGAGATAATCACGTTCAAAATAGTCGATTTGGGAGCATTCAGCGCCTTAAATAAACTCGGGCTAGGCTCTCAGAAATGAAGAGTTACACGATGAAAGAAGTTACAAAACAACCATAAATAAATCCTACTCTCCTTTTATCGAAGTTGGTTGAAATAGAGTTCGTTATCTATTATCATATCGTCTATAATAGCTTAAACGACAATAATGGATGACACGCGACAGTGTTCATCCATATATCCGGGTCAGTAATAACCGTCGATTCCGGATAATGCATGACCCGGTAAACCGGATGATTTAATCGAATCAAAAAATAAGGGTAATCGAGTTGCGTTTATCAAAGAACTTACATTTTGGATCGAATAGTCATTGAAATAGCTTTGTAATATAGTCATTTTATTTTTCAATTTCGTTGTATTTTAAGGGTTCCGTACCCAAAGGGAACCCTTATAGACAGCGGAAGTTTTCACAGATGACGCATTTCTGTTGCCGCTATAACAACAAATACTGAAACACCGGAATAAAACAAATATTTAGGGGGCTCCCATTCTTATAACAAACGGGATTTTTTTTGCTCGTTTTTATAGGTATTGGTACGGAACCCTTCATGCGCGAGTTCGACGCGCACTTGGCCGGTTATTCTTGTTTGTTATCTCTGTGTTCTAGTGGGACTTTTGTGTCTCATTAGTTTCAAGGCACTGCTGATATGTGTATTTCCAGAAGTACCACCAAGTCAATTGACTATAAAAACAATTGTTATTTGTTTCCAGGCACTGCTGCCTCCGGAAAGCCTCTCCATCCATTCAGGGGTAGGCACAGCATCTCTTGCTATCTTCATATTCTTCATAGCCTTCATGGGTTTCTATGGAGCAGTCAGCAGGTCCCAGTTTTTATTATTTATGGTAATAAAATTTAAAAGTTTTATGATTAATGTAAACTTGACACTGGCTAAATACGTTAATCGCGCGAAGCCTAAGATTTTTTACATGACTCGAAAAAATAATGACCTAAATGCACATGCTCATATTCAAAGCCTAAATGAAAACTTGTTTAAAAAGTGTTTTTTTTGTTGAAATTTTTTTAAGGTTTTAACAAAATTCTACCATTTTATACCATCAAAAAATGATGCAATGCACGAACATACGAGCGTTAAAGTAATTTAATATTAACTGTAAAATTAATATATATTATTATTTTAACCGTAAAATTGGTGAGGCGTTTTATTAAAAAAATAAGCTGTAATTTTATAAAGACCCGATAGATGGCGTTAAAATGCGGGCTTTGCGTGCTTACATTGTTAAGATAATTATGTATCGAGATAGTATCCTATCCTTATTCTATGGAAAGCATATACTCTAATGGCTTTCTATCGACAAATCGACCACGTACTCTGTGATCCACTCCACTGAATTTGAAATTTCCTTGCACTCTGTGGTTTGAAATTACAACCATGTTTGAAATACGTCGTTAGTGCGCCATCTAGTAACAGAAGCGGAACTAGTTTTTTTTTAAATAATACGTCTCATTTTACACCTAACAGAGCTATGAAATAGTATCACTACCTAATCTGTGCTATGAAACAAATGACGTTTCGCCTATAAACGTTTTTCTTGCTCTGTGATACACCTAAACAAATTTTATTACTTACATTATTTACATAAATTTTACAATGATAACATGATAATAAGTAGCAAATAAAAAATGAGAACAATAAAAACGATATTAAAATAATAAGTACCGTAAAGGAGTTTTGGCGGGAACGCGGAAGAGTTCACGTCGTTGCATTGTATTATTTTTCAAAACTTTTGCTTTTTCCAGTGTTAATGTTTAAAATTGGTGGCGTTTTACGCATTAAGTGCTGAATTACGAGCAGGAGTGAGGGCAAGTGATATAATGTGGTGAAACGTGACTTTTCGTGTTGCTTCCAAAACTCCATAGAAGCTTCTAGTAAAGTTGCCACCACTTTGCCGGAGCATGACTTAGACTGGACTATGACTACCTGACTTAGACTGGACTATGACTATGACTAGGACATGACTTTACGTGAAATATTTTATAACACGATGAAAATATAATACTTGACACTGGCTAAATACACTATGTGTGGAGCCAAAATATTAAAAAAAAAAAAAAAAAGTACCGTAAAATTAACATTATTAAACACTGTAACGTATCTTTTCAGTATTCGACGCTTGTACTCCTGCTACTGCTTTTAGAATGGGCTTTGATTTACTACTTTACGTCTAATTTGATTGAGGTCAGTATCTGATTATCTCTTATATTCATCATCATCATCATTAACAGCCTGAAGACGTCCACTGCTGAACATATGCCTCCCCCCGGGAGCGCCACTTAGAGCGGCCGCTCGCCTCCTGCATCCATCGGCTCCCCGCGGCTTTCACCAGGTCGTCGGTCCACCTAGTGGGGGGCCGGCCTACGCTGCGTCTTCCAGTTCGTGGTCGCCACTCGAGAACCTTTCTTCCCCATCGGTTGTCAGTTCTACGAGCGATGTGGCCTGCCCATTGCCATTTCAACTTGCTAATCCTAGGTGCTAAATCGGTCACTTTAGTTCTCCTGCGGATCTCCTCATTTCGGATCCTATCTCGCAGGGAAACACCGAGCATTGCTCTCTCCATAGCTCGTTGCGCGACTCTGAGCTTAGTAATGAGGCCAACAGTTAGAGACCATGTCTCCACGTCTTATATTACTACTATTCTATTATTATTGGACAGCCTCTGTGGGGTGTAGCTATCACGAAGTTACGGACATTTAGCTTAGCTTATATATTGGAAATGTGAAATAGTTTTGGCGGGAACGCAGAAAAGTTCACGTCGGTCGCTGCATTGTATTATTTCTCAAAACTTGTTTCTTTTTCCAGTGTTTATGTTTAAAAATTGGTGGCGTTTTACGCATTAAATGCTGAATTACGAGCATGAGTGAGAGCAAGCGGTATAATGTGGTGAAACGTGATTTTTCGTGTTGCTTCCAAAACTCCATAGAAGCTTATAGTAAAGTTGCCACCACTTTGCTGGAGCATGACTTAGACTGGACTATGTCTATGACTAAGACATGACTTTGAGTGAAATATTTTATAACACGATGAAAATATAATACTTGACACTGGCTAAATACACTGTGTGGAGCCAAAATATAAGAAAAACAAAAACTACTTATGTATTAATATTAATTAATCCACACTGAGTTTTAATGAATAACTTAATTTGTAGGTAGCTTATTTAAATTAAACACTTTATTTCCTAACTTAAACTTATTTGTTTTTTATACAATGCGAGTGATATACTTGCACTGTTATGTAAAAACTGTGTTATGTAAAGACTTTCCACTGCTGAACGATGTCGAAAATTTCACATCAGACGTTCTTCTGGACCGTTCGCGAAGTGCTTGCGTGTTTTAACAATGCATACCGCCATCTAGTTTCTTTCCAAGGAACTAATTCCCGACAAGTTCTCAAAGTCGACACCTCTGATGTGAGGATGTGGCGCTAATGTGTTAAAAATGTATAGTTTGATGTGAAACACATTAGATTTTTATATTGCTTGTTTCTTGTACAAATATTCAATAGACAATCAACTGACAAGAGTGATAATATTATGTGGACGCTTCCCGAGAGTTATGCCAAGAAAAAAAGTATATTTGAACATTCTATCAAAGTCAAATAACTTTCTAATTTCGAGAAGTAAGAATCATGTCAAATTCGCATTTTGTATGTAATATTATAACCATTATAATAATTATACTACGTCAGACTAGACTGTTATAATTATATTACGGCTATTTTTCAACCGAATCTCGCGATATTTTTTGAGTAGGTTCAATAATTAGATAGAATCCGCCCCAAATTAATGACTTGCAGCACACTTCACAACCGCCATTAAAGTTGGCGCAGACTCTAGTACATTATTTTTGGATCTTTATTAGTAGTTATCTAAATTACAAATTAATTTGTAAAGGAAAAATTAGAAACACGAGCTTGGATTGAACCCGCATCCATCCATCCCTCAAGCCGGGATATGCTTTACTTAAGCTACCGTGACAAGTGGTCTCATGTCCGAATTTTTCCTTCACCTTTCACAACCAACTTACGGGGTTGGCAGCGCTATCTATTGAGAAACTCTTGAGAGTCATTTCAACCAGCATGGTCAAGTTACATCAACACAAATGCTGTACAGATAACGACTCCCAAATCAATATTTGTTTTTTTTTATAGCGTAGCCATAGATAAGAGTATATATTTGAGCGTAGCTTCAAAGCTGAGCACGCGATACTGCTATAAAAAAACATAAGCAAATATTTATTTAAATTAATCAATAATATTTGAGAAATTAAGAATACGTTTGAACATTGTACCGTACCGATCGTGACAATGGCCATACGTAATTTCTCACATGTTATACTTACAGTGCGAGTGATATACTTGCACTGCTATATAAAAAATGTCTAAGCGGAAGACTTTCCACTGCTGAACGATGATGAAAACTTCACATTAGAACTTCTTCTGTGCCGTGTGCGAAGTGCTTGCGTGTTTTAACGATGCACAACGCCATCTAGTTTCTTTCGAGAGAACTAATTCACTTTTAGTTCTCAAAGTTGACACCTCAGGCTTGAGGATTTGGCGCTATTGTGCTGGAATCGAAATTAATAAAAAACCGGCCAAGTACGAGTCGGACTCGCGCACGAAAGGTTCCGTGCCCCCTTAAATATTTATTTTATTTAGTTTTTTAGTATTTGTTGTTATAGCGGCAACAGAAATGCATTATCTGTAAAAATTTCAACTATCTAACTATCACGGTTCATGAGATACATCCAGGTAAAATACGGATAGATAGACAGACACACAATCAGGTGAGATTGTGGTCAAACGCTGGCTTAGTCAAATTTAAAAAAAAAAACCGACAGATAGACAGACAGATGGACAGCGGAGCCTTAGTAATAGGGCTAATAGATTGTATGGTAGTTGCATATATATAGACATATATATTAAGGACAGGCGAAATGACTGGTTATAGGTCGCTTCAAAGTGGGAGCCAATTTCGCAGATTGGCATCCACTAGCGCTCAGTCTGTGATGGAAGTTAGAAGGCATCGGTCGAATGTCACAAACATAATATGCCAAGTTGTATTGTGAAGGGTTGCACAATCTATACTCAAAAGTGCAGTAAAAAGAAAGGCCAAGTTTCTTACCGCAAGTAATTCAATATTTTTAATATTACACTCTGTTTTGTAACAAAATAATCGAATTTATATTTGGAATAATCATTGTAAACATTAACATTGACGGACATAATGGCAGCGATAGGCACCTAATTTTCTCAACTTGTCTTAGTTCACGTGAAATCTAATAGATGGCGCTGACTTTTCCCACGCCATTTTGACAAAATAAAATGTTCCTTCGGGCATATCCTGATATATAAATCTATGGGTAGTTGCGATGTCTGTCCGAACGCCTTATTACTGAACCAATTCTCGTTTAAACAACTTCAAAAATAATTACTAATCATAGGGTTCCATCGGGTACAAAAGAAAAATAGCCCGAACTTGAAAAAAATTTAGTAATCGTGTCTAGAGAGTTACTAGTTAGTGTCCAGTGTATTCATTTGGCCCTATACTTCGCCAACACACAATAAATGGCGCTCGATAATCTTGCCTTATGCAGAAATAAAATAAATCGTAAAATAGCCCGCGTTTCCGTTGTATGGGATGAGGCATCTGTACTGTAGGTAATTATTAGGTAATTAGGTATATTATCTGGGCTAGAGTTTATATTTTTGTTGATTTAGTTATTGGACTTCTTTCAAAATGGCGGAACAATGAGGGTTGAAATAGCATAAAATTAATTCATTTGTAAAGGAAAAATTAGAATCACGTTATTGATAAAATGTGTGGACATTTCTCACAGCGCCATCTAGCCCCAAACTAAGCATAGCTTGTACTATAGGAACCAGATTACTGATACAATACTTATATACTTTTTTGTTTGTAAATACATACATAGAATACACCCAGACACAGAACAAACATCTATGTTCATCACACAAATGTTTGTCCCGGGTAGGAATCGAACCCACAGCCCTCAGTGCAGAAGGCAGGGTTACTACCAACTGAGCTATCGGGCTCGTCTAAATATATCACAAACTATTATCCATAATTTCAGAAAGGATTGCAAGTTGAAGATGAACAGTGGTCGCATTACACCCGTTTGACGTTTGGATGCTGTGACTTTAACACGTAAGTTAAAGAGAAATCATATTAAATACCTCTATACAATTAGAACTTGGATTGGTATAATATTATCCCGAAAGGGTAAATCTACTCCCCAAGGTTTACTTTTACTACTCTACACATTTCTTCAGCGACCTTTTGAAATTAATAGTTTTTCATTGAAGAAATGCCATGTAAAGTTTACGTTATAATTTTACCCAAACCTCACCAAACGTTACGAACACAGCTAGGGCTGGGCCGGGTGACTTAATTTCGAAAAATATATATAACTTAATGAATTCACCACAACTTATATAAAAGTTTTTTTTTATGAGAATGAATGACGTGACGAGCTAGTCGTTCACCTGACGTTAAGCGACACGACCGCCCATAACAGTTGCAGTGTCACTCGAGACTTTAAAATAATAAAGTTTTGCGTGACACTGCACTGCGCACGTCATCCTGAGACATCACACTGTGTAGTAATCAGATTACTAGACTATGTGATCAGGTCGTAAAGTCTCATTTTCCCAGTAATTTCACTAGCTACAATGCCCTTCAGACCGGAACACAGTAGTGCTTGCACACTCCTGCTTGGCGGCAGAATAACTGGCAAACCAGTGGTACCTACCTAGACAAACTTTGCAGAAAAGTCTGCCACCTAGTGATTTAGGTATGATAAAATTATTCCAGGTCCCGATACAGGGCTTCTGAGAAGCCACCCTGGTCCTGCTGTGGAACTGAGTTCTACCCTGACAACTGCACCATTTCAGATGCATTCCCTAAGGTAGGATTGCTTGCACCCGGTTAGTGGAAAAGTGAACTTCTTTTTTTTTAATATCATATACGGGCCCGCACGACGGAACGGCCATTAGGTGGACTGACGACCTGGTGAAAACCGCGGGGAGCCGATGGATGCAGGAAGCGAGCAGCCGCTCTAAGTGGCGATCTCTGGGGGAGGCCTATGTTCAGCAGTGGACGTCTAGGGGCTGATGATGATGATGATGGTGATGATAAGGGCCCGCTGCTATGGATAGGTACATACCGGGACTTGGCCAAACGTTTGGTGGAGGCATCAGGTGACCGAATGCTTTTTTTTTTTGCCATTCGACGTGGCGATGGGGTGCGAGCCTCGGCTTGGGCTGTTGCCGGGATAAGAGGATCGAGAAGGCTACGTCCCCTGGAGGAGTGGAGCAAGGAGCAAAATATAATTATTTAAATTGATACTTAAGGGGATTTATAGTGTTTATTTTTTTGTATAATAATTTCCTTCCGGTGTGCAAAGTCCGTGCAAAGGGGATTTCTGGATTAAAAGTCCAAACCCGCCCGCGCCACTTCGTGACTAGTTAGGAAGCTATCCACACTTCGGCGATTATTGTCACTATGATTCTATGTTGATGATTGTCACTATAAGATAATTAAGGCGGAAATGTTTTCTTCTGCCTTACCATTTTTTTTTAAATTTCAGGATTGTCAGCCAACTATATCAAACTGGTTGGACCGCTACCAAACCGCGATATATGCATTGTTGGCGGTGCTGCATATAATACTGTCATCCTGCTCACTCTTGAGGCGTTCCCGTAGTGCGACTCGCTCGCACAGCTAGCAATCTGAGCGCCGTCGGGGCGGCGGTAAGTACAAGTACTAAAGAAAGAATTATCAATTTTTGTTTTCTTTTTCCATCGATTATAGAAACTGTCCGAATTATACATAGAATTTTAAGGCAAGACTTCAAGGAAATAACACATGCTGTTTATTAAATTTTTAATATACTAAATATTTAATAGACACGCTTTAAAAAGATTTTTCCCAATAGGTTATAATTTTAAAACCATGCTCCTTTATGTAAAATAAAATGCAATAAGTAATCTTTCATTCCAGCTTCACCCTCTACCCCGAAGCCTCGATCTTTCCACCCCCGAGTGGCACCCCAAATAGACCCTGCTGATCATATGCTGATGGTAGTGCTAGGCAGAGGCAGACTGGGCTGGGTCGACAAGTAGAACAAGAAGTATTATCACATGCACATATTGTTTGCAGGATATAAGTATTTAATGAGATATCATACGCTTCTGTTACTAGATGGCGTAGTAACGACGTTTTTCAAACATGGTCGTAATTTCAAACCCCGGAGTACAAGGAAAGGTACAATACTCAAATTCAGTTGAGTGGATCACAGAGTATGTTGTCGATTTTTCGATAGAAAGCCATTAGAGTATATGCCTTCCATAAAATAAGGATAGGACACTAAACTCGTTAAATAATTATCTTAACAATGACAGAACGTAAAACCCCCATTTTAACGCCATCTATCGAGTCTTTATAAAATTACAGCTTTTTTTAATAAAACACCTCATTGTTGGAATGTTTGCGTTTTTGTGAGAAGAATCTACACCTACTTATAAAATTGTGTAAATTACAGCGCAAGAAAGAAAATTCGCTTCCCGATGCGATGCGTCATATTCTTCAAAGCTCTGTTGTGTAAATATTCATTTTAAGTTGTTTTTGTGTAGGTGATGTATAAATGTAAAATAATGTATAAATATAATATACAGGGTTACAGGGAAAATCGTGCTAGATCCGTTTAGAGCGTGGAGTACCCATCACTTCTGACTTATTTCACTATGTAACACCCTAGCCTAAACTTAACCCTTTTCGAGATATTCGATTTTTAATATTTTTTGTGAAAATTGCCGATTTTTAGGCTACAAAATTTAATTTTGTTTATTTTGTGTGTCTTATTATTATGATTATTGCATTTTTACATGTGTATTAAGATGTTTTAGGACGTCAATCATTAAAATAGTACATAAGTTAATTAATTGAATAGACCGTAGTAGACAAGTGAAAGTTAAGAAATACAAAAAATATTAGAAACTGTATTTTTCTCTAAGGAATATCTAAATAAAATATTAAGTTGAGACTAGGTTGTTTCATAGTGAAATAAGTCAGAAATGATGGGTACTCCACGCCCTTAACGGATCTAGCACAATTTTTCCTGTAACCCTGTATATATTATTGCTTTATTGTAATAAATTGGTCTTTAAGATATTATCTAATTTGTAGGTATTTAGTTATTAAAAACATTAAATATTTTTGTTGTATATTCATGTACTTACGCATAAAAAAATCTGTAGTAACTCTTTTGTAATAAATATAATGATTACATAATGATTACATATTTATTTATTTAAAAGTAAATCAGTACATATAATACAATTGTAACCAGGCTAAATCTGTACATTGAATATTTTTGAAACACTACCGGCAGTACCAAGGATCGATTGCACGACCCGTGTTATGGTGACCTAATTACTCCTAGCACGAGCTCCTCTAATAACAATTGTTGTGCCCGACAGGGTCCGTAATGATACCAATGCTTGATTACACTATCTAATGTTACATTATGGAACGCAATAAACATTTGAATTTGAATTTGAATTTGAAACAGGTTGAACTTTTGAATTACCTCGTAGCATGATAAGGTCGGGAAGCGGGGTGTTACTTCCTAGAATAGGCATTATGACTACTATTAAAAATGAACAAGTAAATATTACTTACATAAGGAAGATTAAAAATGAATGCAATAATTGAAAAAAATAAGTAAAATCGGTAAATATTTGACGGAGTAATAAGCTTTTAAAGTTTCTGTAGGGGGCATCTCCTGTCCCTTTCTCGCGAAACAGAGTGCCTCCGCAGTTACTATGAAAAATCCACTTGTGACGTCACATGCCAAAGAGATTGTATGTAAAGCTATCACAGCTTAGGTACTATAAGACGCGATAAGACCGCCCATTGTACTACTTTTCTTAAGAAATATTGTTCGTTAGGTACTTATGTAATTCTTCTATTCTATTCTACTATGAACGACATTGCTCTGACGTCACTGGCCGTTTGAGCTATCTCTTTTCATTCCGGTTTTTAAAATGCTTGTAACTTTGTAATTTTTTGAGATATTTTATTTTTGTTTTCACAAATGTTTATCTTATGAGGAATATTATTAATTTAGGCATTAAAAAAATTTTAGTCATCATGCCTATTCGATCCTTTTATAGAGACAATGGTGTAGGTAATATAATACACGCCCTGTATTGAAATTTCTGAAAACTAACTGCATGAATAATCCAATGATCATTGAATAATTACCTTAGAATATTAAAAGGAGCATGGATGACGTCACTACACAAAGGCAGAACGAGCTTATACAACTTAGGCTAAGATAGAACGGGACAGAGACTATTACTCTTGCATCCCTTACGCGTAACCCATTTTGTGTCTGTCACAAAATCAAGGTTGTGACAAAAAGTACGTGAGCTGTCATAGTGATTGTTTTATGATTGTAAAACTATTGCTAACTATCTAATATTATCGAGTATCCCCGTAATAAAATGGCCTGTAGAAACAAAGAATCAAATTGAAAACATCAGTGATAGTTACATAGACCTAGTGATTTAAAACAATTTATTAAAGTAACATAACCTGTAATTGTCTAAAGAAGTATTTTTTATCGGTCGTCGATATCTAGTGAGGGGAACAAAATCAACTTCAGGCATATTTGCCTTACTAAATTCTTCCATGTTTAAAAAAAAAACTAAACTAACTGATAGATGAAAATCAAGAAACACTTCATAAAGAAGGAAAACCAAAAAAGTGCAGAAATCGTCGAAGTTCGTAAGAAACTATGTGACTTCTACAATGTTTACCCATTCGAGACGTACCTAATTCACTCTGATTAGTGTTCAACTTATCATGGTGGCCTGGCCTGCTGTATTTTTTAGATTCAGTTTATTAAATTACATATCAATCTCGTCCTAAATGTGAAACTTAAAACATTATTTAAATCTATTGTCTCACCTTATTAGATAAACACATTATCTTAGTGATCCTTAATTACTGTCATCATGCCTTTTAAAATTCAAAAGCTTTTCAAACAATCTTATTAACAATGATTAAAATAAACCGAATATGGAAATTTTAAACGGACGAATATTAATTTCTAGAGTCGCCATAAAGGTTTTTAATTAGTTTTACAACCATTTAAACATTTTACTTAAAATACCGAAATACCCGTTTTTGTGTTTTCAATACCGGTATTGAGAAGTGCCTTAAATAGTACGGTATTACCGATTTTTCGGTATTACCGAATACCGGTATCCATGCCCTACACACAACGTCACTCGCTGATTGCTGTTCCAGCATCTATGAAAGTATGAAAAGAGAAGCCCAGTGCGTTGCATCCTGGTACGCATCGCACAGCCAACGGTGAACCCGTATCCATCCATCAAGCCATTCCCGCTCGTGATTCTGATTTTTCCTTTATAAATTGATCTGTAGATTACGCTGAGCAGGCGATACTGCTATAAAAATCATTAATATTATAGTTATGTTGGCTAAGCAAGCTATAAGGTTGATTCATATACGCAAACCCGTCAACAATAAAAAAAATATGATTATTTTAGCCGTTTTCCTCATAGACGGATGGTGAGGTTGTATACCTTAAACTTGTATTCATTCCATGCAAGTCGTGGTACGAAGCAGACAATATATTTTTTACTGTGCTAAAGCATGGATTTACATTTCACTAGTTTTAATTTTATTATTATTGGTTGTTGACCTATTGTGTTTAATTCAAAATTAACATTTTATTGAGGTTTTATAATGGATAAACGTTTTCAAAGTGCGTTGGTTTTCGGTAAGTAAATTTTTTCTTTTTGTTTTTATTGAAGTAGTAAAGTCAAGGTCCCTATATTGATCTGCTTTGTTTGTATCGTATGAGGATTTTGACAAGCAATCCAGAATAGCTTTGTCAAATCTGCTTTGAATCACGCTAAGAATTCACAGTAGTAGGAGTCTTCTGGAAACATTATGTCTCGCCTGTTCTCTACACGAACTGGAATACCCTTCTACCTTCACCTTAGCCGACTCTTACGGCACCCACGGGAAGAGATAGGGTGGTCCTGTTCGCACTGCTGGGACCACCTGGCCAATCTTCACGACTGTCTATTCTCTGTCAAATGTGGTTGCTTCACTACGTTAGTTTTCATTTCCTTTACTACATAGACTATTATAACGTTTAGAAAAAGGAACTTAGGTATAATAAGGTAGGATTATTATTGTTTGGTTAAAACGAATAACGAATATATGTTTTTAGCCACGACGCTTGGTTTCATAATACCGTATGCATCAATGAATACAACGTAAGTATTTCTGTTTTATGTTAAGTTATAATTTATGCTATACTACATTTTATGGTATCCGTAAGACGCTGGTCGTGGTCTCTAACTGTTGGCCTCATTACTAAGCTCAGAGTCGCGCAACGAGCTATGGAGAGAGTAATGCTCGGTGTTTCCCTGCGAGATTATATCCGAAATGAGGAGATCCGCAGGTGAACTAAAGTGACCGATGTAGCTCTTAGGATTAGCAAGTTGAAATGGCAATGGGCAGGCCACATCGCTCGTAGAACTGACAACTGATGGGGAAGAAACGTTCTCGAGTGGCGACCACGAACTGGAAGACGCAGCGTAGGCCGGCCCCCCACTAGGTGGACCGACGACCTGGTGAAAGCCGCAGGGAGCCGATGGATGCAGGAGGCGAGCGGCTGCTCAAAGTGGCGCTCCCTGGGGGAGGCCTATGTTCAGCAGTGGACGTCTTCAGGCTGTTAATGATGATGATGATGAAGACACTGACAGGACCCAATGCAAGCACGTTTATTACAGCAGTCAAACATGAACTGTATCCGGTATAAAAAAGGGTCCCTTTATGCGTAGCAAAAATATGGCGATTACGTTGCGATGCACTTCGACTTTTCCATTTTTCGGTACAAATAGTTAGTTATAAAAGAAACGCTTATTGTTATAATAAAAATAAGCTTACAGACGGATGTATAGAAACATAACTTATCATTATGATTTATTTCAATGTGGTATCATATTCTAATGTAACATTTTAGGGCGTTTGAATGATTTTTTAGAAGTCACTTCACGATTTTTTTCTATAGAGAAAAGTTTTCGTAATCGTGTTTTGGTTTCTGCAGATGAAAAGGAGATATGACCAGTATTAGCATGCATTTTTTTCAATCCTTTGAATGGTATACGTTTTGAGACAATCACGTTCATAATAGTCGATTTGGGAGCATTCAGCGCCTTGCTTAGGTTCAGCTATGGATGTCTTCCAGCTGACGATGTGCATGTTGATGTGTTATAAATGAATGAACAAGTACATACAAACCAGCTATAGCAATGAGTTATGCCACAGACGAACAAAAAAAGTACGATTCGTAGGTGCGAAGCGTATTGTATTTCTTGCTCTGTGGGTTTTGCTATATTTTGTCATGTTAAATTCGATAGCTGCATCTTACCACGGTTTCCAAGAAATGGTTATTACACAATTCCTGGAAAGGTCAACGTTCACCCAGGTATGGCATTCGAGAATGTTCAACTTGAATATGGCTGCCGATCAGGGTTTATAGTTGAAGGACCGACTTCTAACGGATGCCATAATGGTCTTTGGAACTATACAGAACTAACACAATGCCTCTGTAAGTATTTTTCACAATAATAAGTAAAGTTATGAGTGGTATGCCCTAAGGGAGTAAACTTGGGCCTTTCACTATCCTCATATATGGCCACACTTTTTCAGCACAATGTGTTCTGAATAAAAATCCAAGCGTGAAGTACTTCTGCCCAAGGAAAACATCTAGCTTTTGGGAGATTGATAAGGAATGCGGAGAGCTTGTAACTGAAGGGACAATAGTGTTGCCAAAATGTCGTGCTCCATTCTATTACTCTAAAGAAGAGTTCACTAATATGTTATGTGAAGCCGGAGTATGGAACTACGTAGCTACTTGTATACCAGGTAAAATTTGAGTTCAGTGTCACAATGTCACAAGCAGATGAAACTGAAATGCAGCTATTGTAGTAGTTATATTAAGCTGTTTTCGTTGGTTGCCTCTTTTGAATTAAAGCTGATTTCACTGAATATGTTCCATCATTATCAACAGCCAGAAGAAGTTCACTGCTGAACATAGGCCTCTCCCAGAGACCACCACTTTGAGCAGCTGTTCACCTCCTGCGTCCATCAGGCACGCTGCGTAATGATGGTTCCCGAATATGTTTTATGCCACCCTATTATTCTTGCTTTAAAAACGAAAGGATCAAAATACTAAACGTAAAATATAAAATAAAAATGATTCCATTGGTTCTGCGAGTTAAAACTGCATAGCGATTCAGGAGACCTCAGTGCTGAGGCTCAGCGCTGAGGCTCAGCGTCCAACCTCGATTTAACCAACTTTTATTTGAAAATAGAACGGAAAGCTCTCCCCTAGCTCATGCCTTTTGCAGAAACGATGACGTTATTTCCGTTCTATTTTCAAATAAAAGTTGATTGAATCGAGGTTGGACGCTGAGCCTCAGCGCTGAGCCTCCTGAATCACTATGCTGGTAGGTATGTCATAAAACTTTAGATACTAATG
Source organism: Ennomos erosarius (assembly GCA_963580505.1). Classification (NCBI taxonomy): domain Eukaryota; kingdom Metazoa; phylum Arthropoda; class Insecta; order Lepidoptera; family Geometridae; genus Ennomos; species Ennomos erosarius. The sequence goes on along the minus strand of OY757005.1, from coordinate 5,284,766 downwards.
TAGGAGAATCAAAAGATCAAACCCTAGTAGGTATGCATTATACTTACAGAATGTGGCGTGGCTTTACAAAATAATCCGCTCCAAATAGCAAGTAAGCCTGCCAACTACGGAAGCACTCCGTGGCACGTCGGCATTTTCTATAAGCTGAAAGATCCTTACCAACAAGTCTGTGGAGGATCCATCATTTCCAGTACCATCGTCATATCCGGTGAGAGGCTTTTTTTATGAGAATGAATGAAGTGCCCAGCTAGTCGTTCATCTGATGTTAAACGACAACACAATAGCGCCATAACAGTTGCAGTATCACACGGAACTTTAAAATAATAAAGTTTCGCGTGACACTGCACCGCGCACGTTATCCTGAGATATCACACAGTCTAGTAATCAGATTACTACACTGTTTAATCAGGTCATAAACTCTCATTTGCCCAGTAATTTCACTAGCTATAATGCCCTTCAAACCGGAACACAGTAGAGCTTGCACATTACTGCTTGGCGTCAGAATAACTGGCAAAGCGGTGGTACCTACCTAGACGAACTTTGCAGAAAAGTTCGTCTAGGTCTACCACCTAGTAAAAGGCTGCTTGGACTTTCTTTCATTATAATAGTTAATATTTTGACAAGAGCCAGCAAACGCTGGCGAAACATACGTAATTCCATTCTATCATCGTAGTTCTTTAGACATAATACTATAGCCAGATGTTAAGTGACAATATTGATTAAAGCCTTGATGAAACAAAAGATGCTGGTAGGGAGTTTTGGCGGGAACGCGAAAGAATTCATGTCGTTGCGTTGTATAATTTCTCAAAACTTGTACTTTTTCCAGTGTTAATGTTTAAAATTGGTGGCGTTTTATGCATTAAGTGCTGAATTACAAGTGTGGGCAGGTGATATAATGTGGTGAAACGTGGATTTTAGTGTTGCTTCCAAAATTTCACAGAAGCTTCTGTAAAGTTACCACCACTTTACTAGAGCATGACTTAGACTGGACTATGACTACCTTACTTAGACTGGACTATGATTATGACTAAGACTTGACTTTACGTGAAATAATCTTTATAATACTGGCTAAACTTGGTGGAGCCAACATATATATGAAGTTTGAGTAGGTAGGACTTGGTATTATGTCCGAAATAAATTTCATTTCATTGTTTTTTTATGTACTTAGATCGTATTCTTTCAGGGTGTAAATTGGCCTTTAACTATCTAAGTTAACTATCTTTTAAGCATTAGGTACATCCTGATTAACACAGTCTAGTAATGTGATTACGTGTGATGTCTCAGGATGACGCGCGCAGTGCAGTGTCACGCAAAACTTACTTATTTTAAGGTTCCAAATGACTGCAACTGTTATAGGCAGCTGTGTCACTTATTTAATTTAATTGCATCTTTAATTTTCAGCGGCTCATTGCTTTTGGCGTAAAAAGACTATGCAGCGTCCATCGAGTGAGTTTGCCGTGGCTGCCGGCAAACTCTACCGGCACTGGGACAGTCCGCTGGATGAATTTGTGCAGAAATCTGACGTGAGAATACTTAAGACCAGCCTCCATCTCGCTCGCGCATTGCGACGTGTTTAAAAGTATTAAATGGTAGAACTTACTTACTAAAATTCCAACCGTTGAAAACCCTGCAAATTAAACTCAATCGCCAGATGATTTTAGCTTTTCCTGTAGGCCTAGCACGAATATTTACGCGCGCGTAAGTGTAACGTTAACGTAAGTCGGTTGTAAGTGGCGCTGATCAAATCTCATACAACTGAAGTTAACGTTACACTTACTCCCGCGTAAATGTTCGTGCTAGGCCTACAGTTTAAATGTATGAAATCTTGTTTGGATTAATGTGATTTTTTTGTTGAACATTTGTGGCGTTATTTTGCAGGTTTTGCATTGGTTAACATTTTCGTAAGTAAGTTCTAATATTCAACTCAACTTGTAGTTCGTGTTTTTATCTTTGAAAAAGTCACAATGCGCATGCGGGATAGAGGATCATCGAGGAACCAACCCAAAGAGGAGTGATGACACTACGCTCTGCATAGCGATTCAGGAGACCTCAGCGCTGAGGCTCAGCGCTGAGGTCTCGATTGAACCAACTTTTATTTGAAAATAGAACGGAAAGCTCTCCCCTAGCTCATGCCTTTTGCAGAAACGATGACGCTATTTCCGTTCTATTTTCAAATAAAAGTTGGTTGAATCGAGACCTCAGCGCTGAGGTCTCCTGAATCGCCATGCTGTTCGAAATCTATTCCATCATTTTTCGTACTTAGATAACGCGCTCTAATTGGCGGAGCCACCACCACGCATTGATTCTTCAAAGTTGTAGTGATGGAACATAGATTGTCCAGTATATTTTAGCTTGTTACGAGCCCACGCAGGGTCACTAGTTACAGACACGTGCGCACAGATCAAACTTCTGGTCGTAACTGATATAGTCGCTCGAGCTCAGGAGCTTTATATGGGCTAAATCACACATTTACTAAGGAATCGGACCAGTGTTGCCAACTTTATTTTTTAGGGAATCGTACCTTTGACGTGAAAAGATCGTATTTTCCTACAATTTTCCGAAAAAAAAAATAGTACGATTAGAAATTTCAATAAAAAATGCGAAATTATTTAAATAATTAGTGATTAGTTAGTACAAGTGCATTAGTAGTATTTTTTAATTATTTAGTTACGTTGTGTCAATATTTTAGGGTCTACAATATTTCACATTTGGCATTTCATAATTATTATATTTGTTTTATAACGGGTAAAGGCTATTTTAGCATTTTAGATACACACGTTGAGCAATTTTCTGGAACTCTGGTTATCAGACTCCGGTCACATATCATAATGATGAATGAGAATTCCACACGAAACGCAAAAAAATGAGTAGGTACGTATTTTAATTTAAAAAAAAAACGAAAAAAGAACTGAAATCAAATTGAAATACTCATGCGTAGAGTAAAATTATTTGGATAGCAACTACGTTAATAAATAAAATGAGTAAGACGATTAGGTTTTGTCGTGTGACGGTTTGGTTTATATCTCTTTCGGCTCTATCGTTATTGACTTTTGGACAAAATGAACTTAATTTATTAATTTGGCTACGAAGATTAAAAGCGTTGAAAAGGTCATATGTTTTGAGTACGATTTCGGATTCACGATCGTACATCATACCAGAGCCAAAAAGATCGTATAAATACGATTTAAATCGTACGGTTGGCAACATTGAATCGGACGCACTAGCCTCCTCTAAGGGTTGGTTCCTAGATGTAGAGAATGCACGAAGATCCTGGCCTTAAAAGTTTAACAGCAAAGTGCCCTTGAGTCTGTTTCGCGAGACGGTTTGAATACTTGCGTTCAGTTTTCAATCTGCCGCTGGCGTTATAGGATCATCTTTAGCTGGTTTCACGTGACCGGCGTTTTTTATGAGAATGAATGACGTGACGAGCTAGTCGTTCACCTGATGTTAAGCGACACGGCCGATCATAATGATCCATACAAGACTAGTGGCCGGATAGGAACCGGATGATGAAACAGTCTCATGTTAAGTCCTTATGCCTCCTTAACATAATCTACGGTTAACGAACCGTTGTTAATGATATTCAAAGTTTTTTCTTTGAATCCGGTTCTTATTGAAAACTTGTTTGGGTAGGTATGATACGTACGTAAGTAGTTGTAGAATGGTAATTGTAGACATTGATTATAAATCCAGATGACCAATGATAAAAAATCGTGCTGTGATTTATTAACATTACTATTAACTACTTTGCTGGCCTCTACTTGGCCCAAAGGTTGAGCATTACCATTCAACGAGGCAATGCTGCCAGCATTTTGGGCACCTTGCCTACTGGTAGTGGTTTGTTAGATTAGTTATGTATTACAGGTATTGTTAATTTTATAGTTTAAATTTGGTAGTAGGGTAGTAGTTTAGTTTTATAAACTACTTATTTATTAACATACTTGGTAGAACAGTAGGGCACCGCAAAACAAACGCTTGCGTGTTCTAGCGGATTACCTCACCTCCCATTGTAATCAACTTAGGCCTAAACACACTGTTCGTTTCGTACCAAGTGTTATCGTCAAAGTAGAAAGACTCACCCCCGTATTCTAAAACATTTCGCCAAAAATTCTTCACTTGACTTCCACTTAATTTTGAGGGAAACTCAAGGTACATCGCGACGTACCTTGAGATGACAGCTGCTTTGCTTCCCTCGTTTGAGAAAAATTGACTCAGAAATGTCAAGTTGATTATATATTGTCAATTAAAAATACCAAAACACAAAAATGAGGTTAATTCAAGGTTAAGTCGAGTGGAGTAATCTCATGGTAACGACTTAGAATATGGGGGTCATTCACTACATTTTTTTTTCGTCCAAAACGGGTTTTAGAAACAAAAAGACTCAAAGTTTTCTCATAAGACTAGGGCACAATCCGTTTACTTGACTCTGCTCACAGAGCTTTGAAAAATATGACGCTCTAATAAGAATATTATGCTCTGTGACTCTGCTGCTTTAAGTGTAAATAATTTGTGTACCTACAATAGTCACAGCACGATTTTGACTTTTTTGGAGAGAGAGAGAGCTATGCTCGGTGTTTCCCTGCGAGATAAGATTCGCAATGAGGAGATCCACGGGAGAACTAAAGTGACCGATATAGCACTTAGGGTCTTAGGATTAGCAAGTTGAAATGGCAATGGTCAGGCCACATCGCTCGTAGAACTGACAACCGATGGGGAAGAAAGGTTCTCGAGCGGCGACCACGAACCGGAAAACGCAGCGTAAGCCGGCCCCCCACTCGGTGGACCGATGGATGCAGGAGGCAAGTGGCTGCTCAAGGTGGCGCTCTATGGTGGAGGCCTAAGTTCAGCAGTGGACGTCTTCGGGCTGTTATGATGATGATGATGAATGACAGCTTCGAAGATAATGTCAAATATTAACTTCTTCAGGTGCAGGAGATTAGACTTCCCCCGAGGTTCAGCGGATTGGAGACTAACTACGGGTACGACATCGCAATCGTGACGGTCACCAACCAATTCCATTTCGGGATCTACGTTCGCCCCGTCTGCATCAATTTTGACTACAGAGTTGACAGCAGGCAGCTCATGATGGGTCGAATTGGGAAGGTACCTATTTATAAATAAATAAATAACGCCCAACGATCACATACATAGATCCTGGATCCTAACTAGGATTCCCTGTATCTAGGGACCCAGGAACTACGAGGACCATGCTCCCACAACACCCAGGCACAGAACAAGTATTTGCGCTTTTTTTTCGGGCACAAATACTTTTCCTGTCGCGGGAATCGAACCCGCCACCTCCGGGTTATGAGCCAACCTGCTCAACCAGCACACCACGGAGGCTGTCAAATACAATTTATACCTGCTACTCTTTGCCAAATATCATCACAACATCCATCTCAATATCATCACAGTGCTTTTGTTTATCAAAAGAGGATCCAATGACTACTAGATATGCTTAGGATGAAAAATATTTTGGTCTGTGATTCATACCGATGCAAGGAATTTCATTAGTATACCTATTATACTTACTATACACAGTAAATAGTAGACGGATAGAGTTCCAAATGTGGAAGTTCTAAGGAAACTGAACAAAAAGGTGGAGATCTTAAATATTATAAAACCCGTAAGTTGCAATACTTTGGCCAAGTTATGCGAAATGATAAGTACCACCTGCTCCAGCTTATAATGCAAGGTAAAATCCAAGGAAGCAGATGACCTGGAAGAAGACGTACGTCATGGCTCAAAAATGTTTACATGTGGTTTTTGTTGCCACCTCTGCGGTTGGTTTCGCGAAGATGTCCCGGGAGCGGTGCGTTCTTCAAAGCGCGCGGGATCGCGTGCTTTCTCTTTCGCTCTTGTGGTACGGCGCGTCGAAAGTGCTAGGCACAACTGCGGCGCGGGGTCGGGTACGGCGGGCAGCTTCCGTTGTGACGGAAGCTACAGAGTTTGAATATGAAACTACCAAGAGTTTGATATGAAACTAAATGCCGTCCGACCTGCGCTGCTACGACGCGTACACCGGAACGCAGTCCGTTTGGAGCTTCCTCACGAAGTCCGCGTGGCTGGGGGATGGACTCTGTTTACCGAGGAAAGTTCTCACTCGGCCGCCGGTAGAGTCCACCTCAGTACAGGCTCGTCGCGTAGTGTTCTGGATGCCGCTTGTGGCAGGGGTACGGGGAGGGGTCCAATGAAACACGCTGTATGCTGAACTAGCGAGTCTTCGAGCCAGCCAAGCCTATTTTCTTCACCAGAAGGTCTTCCTAGCTGACTATTTCTTCTTTTCTTCCTATTTCTTCCTTTTTCTTCTTATTGTCACTTTGAAACTAACCATACTTGAGCGCCAGATCTCGCTCGCTTAAGTACCTCGAAGCTTTACTTTACAGAGAGCCCCTATAATTTGCCTACTTTATGTGTTCATTTTTACTATGGCTGGCCCAAAAAACCTCGCGTTACTTTATTCAGGGAATAGATACAATAATGAAATACACATCAAAAGATAGCTTATACTAAGACCTATCCTTAGACCTAAGTCTCTAAACCCTACCTTTTAAACCTTTTTTATTATTTCCAAAAATCATCTTAATTTTCACTAAGTTGGCTAACTTACAACATTGCGTGCTAATAACTAGAAACTGTACAAGTCTTTTACTTACAAAATGCTTTTATCTAATATCCTAACGTTAGTCCTACGTGAATATAATCCCAAAACAATAGAAACTTAACGTAATTTACAACAATTAAGCATTTTATATAACTAAGATAAAAGCTCTGTACAAGAGCGAGACGCCGCTAGCGCTTAGCTGTTGATCTCGCTTACACAGCCAACGTTGCCGTAGAACGGGACGCCGCGATCTCGTCGCCTCGTTCTTCAAGGTGGTCGCCGACATCCTCCCCCTCGTGCGCAGCACCGACTCCTGAACCGGCGACCTCGTGCTCGTTGACCCGTAACTTCTCGTTGACAGGAACCAGCAGCACCACTTTTGAGCTGGGGCGTTTGAGGATGCCCCCTGTGGTGTGCACCTCGACGATCCTTGTCCTGCCATCAGGTCCCGGATAGGTAGTGATGACCTCCCCCCTTGGCCAAATATTCCTCGGCAGCGTGGAGTCGACGATGAGGACGACATCTCCGCGCTGCATTCTCGGGATCAGAGTTGGTAGGTACTCTTTCACCCATCTTGCCCAGAAGTGGTCGGCCAACCGTTGCGCAATCTTCCATGTTCTTTGGCCCTTGAGGTCTTCGTCGGTGAAGGTGCCGATTCTTGGCGCACCGCAGGATCTTCCAATCAAAAAATGGTTCGGCGTGAGTGCCTCTTCTCCGGCCAAGTCGCCGTCGACGAGCGGCCGCGAGTTCACGACGTGTTCTGCCTCCAGTAGTAGCGTGTGGAGGACTTCTTCCTTGGGGTGCTTCTCTCGCAGCGTTGCTGCCAGGGCCGTCTTAATGGACCGGACCAGGCGTTCCCACGCTCCCCCCATGTTCGGCGCACCCGGTGGTATGAACTTCCACCGGATCCCCATCTTCTCTGCTTCCGTCGCGACGTCTTCGATCTTCAGTTCTTCCGTAGATTCTTGCAGTTCCTTGTTCGCTCGTACGAAGTTGGTGCCATTGTCACTAAACATTGTCTTCGGTGTTCCTCTTCTTGCAGCCATTCTTCGCAGCGCCAGAATCATCGAGTCGGCTGACAAAGATGCGGCCAATTCGATGTGAACTGCCCTTGTAGTCAAACAGGTAAACAGCGCCCCCCATCTCTTCTCATGACGACGGCCCACGGTGACCATGATGGGACCGAAGTAGTCCACTGCTGTGCAGGTGAAGGGTGGCTCTCCAAACCGTAGTCTTTCCTTGGGTAAATTCCCAGGGGGAGGCGTAAGGGGCGACCCCCTGTGGACCTTGCACCACTGACACTGGTGCGTGACCGACCGGACGGCCGACCGCAGCCCAAGGACCCAAAAGCGCTGTCTGACTTCGTTGATGACCGTCGCGTGGTTGCTATGGTTGAAGACCTCGTGATAATGTTGGATGAGCAGCTTCGTGATGTGGTGCTTGCTGTCCAGCACCACTGGACGTCGGAAGCTTCTCTCCAGGCCTGCTGCGGCGTCGATCCTTCCTTTAATGCGCAACAGACCCTCTTCTTCGATGACGTCGAGCTTCTTCAACTTGCTTGTTCGGTCGAGAGACTTCACCTTCTTGACACAGGTTATCTCTTCTTTGAAGCTCTCTTCTTGACTTCTTCTTAGAAGTAGCTTCTCCGCCTCTTCTAAGTGCGTCGGTTCCAGGGGTATCGATCTTCTTTCTTCTTGACTCTTCTTCACGGGTCCAGTCTTCTTCTTGATTCTTATGGGATTCTTCTTCCAGGTGGGATCTTTTCTTTCTTCTTTTCTCGAGAGGTTCACCGCTTCTTTCTTCCTTCTGCATAGGTTGATGAATTGTAACATTCGTGCGGTGGCCCTCAACAGACGAGTCCAACTGGAAAATCTTGATGGATCTGGAGTCGGTAACTTGGTGATCATTTTCATGACGGCGACAGTCGGCCTTTCTTTTTCTTCCCCCGTGGCTTCGGTCTTGAAGGTTCGCGGTTTCGGCCAATGTTCTTCATTCTTCCTCAGGAACGTCGGACCGATGAACCATCTGTGACTACTGCTGAACTCCTTCGGGATGCCTCTGGTCGCGTCGTCAGCTGGGTTGTGGGCAGTGGGTACCCAGCGCCATTCTTGCGGTTTGGACGAGTCTTCTATCTCGGCGAGACGGTGTGCTACGAAGGGCTTGAAGCTTCTTGGGTCTGACTTGATCCAGGATAATACGGTGCTCGAGTCGGTCCAGTAGATCTTCTTCGTTGTTTTGATATCCAGTTCCTCTTCCACCGATCTTGCCATTCTGGTTCCCAACAGAGCAGCCTGCAATTCAAGCCGCGGGATCGAGACCGGTTTCAGCGGTGTGACCCTGGCTTTTCCGGCTAGGAGCGTGACACTATACTCCCCCTCGTGTAGCAGCTGCCTCCAGTAGACCGCGCATGCGAATGCCTCTTCGCTGGCATCCGTGAAGACGTGGAGCTCCCCTTCCATGCTGGACCTGGCGATGCATCTTGGTATTCGCAGACTCTTCAGTAGCTGCAGGCTGTCCAGGTAGCTTCTCCACAGTACTTCCTCTTCTGGTGCGATCTCTTCGTCCCATCCAATTCCGCTTCTCCAGATGTCTTGCAGAAGTCTCTTCCCCTGTATGAGCACTGGTGATGCCAACCCCATAGGGTCGAAGGTCGACATCACGGCGCTCGTGACCTCCCTCTTGGTTGGAGTCTTCCTTAATTCGACGACGTCTTCTTGAACGTTACGTAAACTTGTTCTGAATCCCATTTCATCTTCCTCGGTGAACCACCGAAGTCCTAATGTTTTTTCCTCTTTGGAACCCAATTCGACTTCCTTATTTCCAAGGTCTTCGTGTGCGAGTCTTCTCATGATCCCTGGCTTGTTCGATGCCCATCCCCGTAGCTCGAACTTAGCTTTCCGGTGAATTGCATCTACTTCACTGGCTATCTTGATGGCTTCCTCTTCGGTCTTGAAGCTGTGCAGATAGTCATCCATGTAGTGATTCTTCTCTATTGCCAGTACCGCCTCCGGATACCGTTCCTGATGGTCGGCGGCGTTCCTGTTCTTCACATATATCGCTGAACTTGGAGAGCAGGCTGCTCCGAAGATAACTGATGTCATCCGATACTCCTTCGGTGCTCCAGTCCGCTGATCTCCCCTCCACAGGAACCTTAGGCTGTCACGATCTTCTTCTCTTATCTTGATCTGGAGAAACATTTCCTTGATATCCGCCACCACGGCGACTGGATGCTGGCGGAACCGTAGCAGGACCCCAAAAAGTGACTGCAACAAATCTGGCCCCGGCAGCAGCGCATCGTTGAGACTCTTCCCGGCGAACTTGGCAGCGGCGTCGAAGACCAATCTCTTCTTCTTCTTGGTGGGGTGCGTGACGGCGAAGTGAGGTAGATACCATCTGCGATCAGGTGTCGATACCCGGCGGACCTCTTCCGCATATCCATTGTCGAAGAGGTTCTGGATCTGCTTCTGGTATTCCTGCTTCAGTTCTTCGTCCTTGTCTAACTTCTTTTCGATCCCCCTTAGTCTGGTCTCCGCCGACTGGTAGTTGTCCGGCATCTTCTCATCTTCGTTTTTCCATAATAGTCCTGTTTCGAAGCGCCCGTCTTCCAGTCTTCGAGTGGTTTTCTCCAGGATCTTCAGTGCTTTTTCTTCTGCATCTGTGCTGGGCCGACGTGGTTGAACCCCCAGAGACTCGATAGCGAAGTGGTCCTTGATCATCTGGTCCATCTTCTCTTCTTGCGTAGCCACGTGCGCACAAGTGACGAAGTTCACTTGCTTCGACGCTCCCCCGTCGTATCCGTGCAGCACCCACCCGAGATGAGTAAGGGATGCCACGGGTTCGTTCTTCTTCCCGGCGCGTGTGGTTCTTGAAACGATGAGTCCCCAATTATCTTGTCCGATGAGCAACTTGGGCGGTTCTTCTTCATAGCATAGCTGGTCGGTCAGCTTGAACAGATGAGCGCATTCTTCTATTCTTGCTTTGTCGATCTTCTGGGGCGTGAGGCTAAGTCCATCGATAGTTCGCGCCCCAACGACTTCCTTCTTCATCGGCTGGTGGGTCCCCTTAATCTTCATGTTGACCTTCATGGAGTCCTTCTTCATGATGGTCTTCCCTCCAACGGTCTCTAGGAACAGCGTTTCTTTGGGTCCCTTGAGGCCGATCTGATCCACTACTGATGAGTCGATGAGTGTCACCGTTGACCCCTCATCTAGGAGAGCGAGCACTCTGGTTGTTCCCTTTGGTCCATAAATTTCCACTGGAACCATCTTCAGGTATGCCTTTGACGTCTTCATCGCGCACACCGAAAGCCTTACGTTGTTGGCGACTTCCTTCTTCTCTTCTTGCTTCCTTTCAGATGGCCGGTCTTCATGGAGCAGATGATGATGCCAACGGTTGCAGAACTTGCACTTCGGCTTCTTGCAGCTTTCCTTTCGATGTCGTCCTCGCAGGCACTTGTAGCAATATCTTGACTTGAGTGCGAGCTCCCATCTTTCTTTCTTCGATGCTTGAAGAAACTTGCGGCATTCGAGCAGCTGATGATCTTCTTGACAGAGCGGGCACATCACTCGCTCCGCGCTCGACGTCCTCTGTGGGTGCGGCTTCTTGTCTCCTTCTTGCTCAGTCGTGGCGTGCGCAGCTTGCCTCTGCGCTTGCTGTCTTCTCCCAGTGACTGGCTCCTTTGGTGCGAATGGCGCGCACCGATCCGCTTCCCTGTCGAGGAACTCCGATATCATCATCAGATCCGCATCTTCGTTATTGTAGCTGCAGTCCATCCACTTGTTCAGGAGCACTGGAGGCATCTTGTCCGTTATCGCCTTCAGCATTTCTGGTGACTGCAGGTACCGTGGCTTCTTGAGCCCTTTCACTGCTGCGACGGTGTTGCCCACCTGGCTGGCGAACACGCAGATGTCGCCCGGCACGTCTCTGATCTTCGGCAGCGCTCGAAGCTTGTCCAGTTCTGCGAGGACCAGGACGTCAGGTCTGCCAAACTGGTGACGGAGCCTCTTCATCACCTCTTCAGGCAGACTCCCCGAGTACAGGACGCGCTTGACCACGTCCCTTGCCGCTCCTTTCACTGCCTTCCGTAGTCTCACCATGTTCTGGACGTCGGAAAAGAGCGGGGCTGTGTCTTCATACACTGAATTGAAGGCCAGCCATTCTTCACTATCTCCGTCGAAGTAGGGCAGCTCGAACATGTAGGCTGGAGGTGCTGCTTCTATCTTCGGTATGTTGATGGCTTTCGCGGTGACTTCAGCTAGGTTTCTACCGCCATCTCGAATGGCTTCTGGCTTGGCGGCAATCGGAGACTCTTCTTGAAGCTGCCCCTTCCTGGACACCTTCCCTTGTGGCCCCTCCCCGGACCGGTTTGGATGCCCCTCCACTGGCATCCCCTCCGTCGCCTTCGGCCCTTCCCGGGGTGTGGTCTTCCCTGGGTGCCCTTCCGCGGACGCCCCTACCACTGTCGCTTCCTGCCCCTCCTCGGGCGTGGACTTATCAGGATGCCTTCGTTCATCAGACATCCCCTCCACTGTCGACTGGACCCAGTTCTTCGTTTGTTCGAGACGGTCTTCTGGTTCTTCACAGACTGAATCTTCATCTTCGTCTTCAATCTGTATCATTTGTAGCCGTACCTCGGCTAGCTTCCTTGCGGCTGTAGCTTGGGCTTCTTCTAACTGTCGACGAACCAATTCAGCACGTATCTTCAATTCTTCTCGTCTTCTACCATTTCTCGACGATCGTACCGATGCGGCTGGTCGACTGTTGGTGGTAAGGAAAATTGTCTTCTCCGAAGTAGGTCCAATTAAAAAACAGTGATTTCTTCCACATATGTATTGGTTTTCGTTTTACAAAATAAAGTTAATAAAAATAGCACGTATCATGGCTGACGTCTGTAGTGGAGTGAGGCCCGGGCAGGGGGGCAAGTGTTGCCACTTGTCGCTTTGAAATACTACTGCTTAACAGGCTCCCCCGGGTGGAACATTCTGTTCCACGGAATCATTGACAGGTAGCGGGCAAATCCGATTGTATGCCCTCTTCAGTATTCCTCCAGCAGTGTTGACATCAACGACGCGTATGCAGTTGTCTGCACCAGGATACAGGCGAACGACTCGTCCGAGCAGCCAACGATTAGGTGGGAGGCGATCATCCTTCACCACCACCATGTCTCCAAGGCGTAGCTGTCTCTCGTCCTTCCGTTGCCACTTAACGCGTTTCTGAAGCTCTGAGACGTATTCTTGGTAGTAGCGGTTCCAAAAGTGGTTAGCGAGCAACCTTACTCTCTTGTAGCGTGGCAATGTCCATATCTGCGCACTTTCATTCAGGTTACCCGGTGAGGTTGGCAACATCGTGAGAGTTCGTCCCAGAAGAAAATGAGATGGGGTAAGGGGAACGAGATCGTTAGGATCCGACGACAGCGGGGTTAAAGGCCGTGAGTTGAGAATACCTTCTATTTGAATAAGAACGGAATTCATTTCTTCGTATGTCAAATGAGTTAGAGATAAAACTCTTTTCAGATGGTACTTGACGGATTTGACTGAGCCTTCGGCTAAGCCATTAAAATGCGGACTATAGGCAGGTGAAAATTTGAAATCAATTGATTGTTCTGACGCGTATGCACTTATATCATTGCATTTTGACTTAAGAAATTTTGATAATTCGTTATAAGCTCCTACAAAATTTGTACCGTTATCAGAAAAAATGGTAAGCGGTTTCCCTCTGCGTGCCACAAATCGGTTTAACGCGGCAATGAAGGCCTGAGTACTCAGCTCAGTAACAAGTTCTATATGCACCGCTCTTACAGCCAGACAGATGAATATGCACATGTATGCTTTTAGAAGTCTGCAGCCTCTACCTTTCCTGTCGGCCAGCATTATTGGACCAGCGTAATCTACGGCTGAGTTACTGAAGGGAAAATCAGCATGAAGACGTTCCTTAGGTAAACTGCTCATTATTGGCTGAATAGACTTCCCAGAGAACCTACAGCATGTCACGCATTCGTGTGTAACCTTTCGGACCAGGTTTCTACCTCCTATTGTCCAATACTTATGTCTCATAATGGATAGAAGCAGCTGGGGTCCAGCGTGCATAAGAATTTTATGATAATACCTAAATAGCAGCAATGTAACATGATGTGACGAATGCAGTATTATAGGGTGTTTAGTATCATAGTCGTAATTTGAGTTGCATAACCTGCCACCTACTCGTATAAGCATTTCCTTTGACAGAAATGGGTTCAGGTTTAGTAATTGTGACTTATTTGGTAACTGGCCTTTGCTTTGTAAACTATTATAATCCTTTGAAAATGTATTAATTTGTACAATTTTACATAATGTCTTAGTAGCTTCAGCGAGTTCTGATACCTTAAGGTGGTCAGTAAATCTGTTATTTGGGCAACGACAGTTGTAAATAAAACGTAGCATGAATGCTATGATGCGTTGCAATTTACTAAAATCAGAAAATTTATTGACAAATTCAGTATCTTGAGTAGTTAAACTACATTGAAATTTAATTTCAGGTAAATCAGTGTTAATTTTGTTAGGTTGTTGAGGCCACTCAGATTCCGGAAGTTGTAAATATTGTGGACCCGTCCACCATAGCTGTGAATCTTTTAATTGTTTTGCATTACATGCTCTAGAGCCAATATCGGCTGGGTTGATATTGGTAGGTACGTAGCCCCACATACTTGAGTCTGTATATTCTGTGATTTCATTAATTCTATTCAGTACAAATGACTTCAGGCTTGATTTTGGTGTTCTAATCCAACCTAAAACTACTGTAGAATCACACCAAAAGCGCCATCCATCTATATTGAGCCTTAAAGCCTGTTTTACCTTCTTTGCCAACCTGACTGCTAACAAGGCTCCGCAGAGCTCTAGGCGTGGTACTGTCATACCCTTCAGTGGTGCCACCTTGCTTTTTGCTGTAATCAAATGCACTTTAATGTGACCATCGGCGGACACCGACCTTGCATAAACACATGCGCTGAAGGCTAACAATGAGGCATCACTAAAAGAGTGAAGTTCAATGTACACACAAGCGTCACACAGCACACGTCGCGGTATAGCAATCTCATTCAGTGATGGAATGGATTTCAAGAAAGCCAGCCATTCATCTTCAGCCTCAGCAGGTAGCCTCTCATCCCATGATAAGTTAGAAGCCCAAAGCCTTTGCAAAATGAGCTTAGCTTGGAGTAGGCATGGATTTACAAGACCTAAAGGGTCGAAAACCTGACCTATGCCGGAGAGGACTGACCTTTTGTTTACATTTTTAGGATCAGCATGTATGTTTACTGAGAAGAACAACATATCTGAGCTGCACGACCATCTCAGTCCTAATGTTTTAGCATTATCATCGTTTACTAATTTTAAAAAGTTATCTTTTCCATTATCTTGTATTTGTGTCAATATGTTAGAATTGTTTGAACGCCATTTTCTTAAATGAAATTGACCCCTTTTAAGCTGACTAATCACACCTTGACAGATACGTAATAGTTCGGTTTCACTTTCATTTCCACTTATATAGTCATCTACATAAAAATCGTGTAAAATGGTTTCACGAACATCTGCATCCGGACACTCTTGCCCTAGCTGTGCTAAGCAACGGGTAGCTAAATACGGGGCCGAAGCGGTGCCGTACGTGACAGTGTTCAATTTGTATAACTGAATCGCATGAGAAGGGTCAAATCGCCATAATATTTGTTGTAAGCATTGTTGCTCCTCGGCTACTAATATAAAACGGGACATTTTTTCACAATCAGATGTGACTACATATTTATGTTGTCTAAACCGAATCAAAATACTAACCAAATCTTCCTGTATGGTTGGCCCTACATGCTGGATAGAGTTGAGTGAATGCCCTGAAGAAGTAACTGCAGAACCGTCAAATACTGTTCGAATTTTTGAAGTTAAGTTATTTTCTTTCAGGATACCATGATGAGGTAATATAAATGAATGTATATCATTATTTTTCTCATTTAAAGACATGTGGCCTAAGTCTAGATACTCTTTCATGAACTCACAATATTTTTCTTTAAATGGTGGATCACGCTTAAATCTTTTCTCAAGTGAATAAAATCTAGTCAATGCCTGTTGATGAGAATCACCCAGGACATCTGGGGGTTGTTTCAATGGAATCTTGACAACAAACCGCCCATCTTCTTGTCTTGTTGTAGTTTGTAAAAAATATTGTTCACACTCATCCTCTTCCTTTGTAGTTTTGCGAGGTAATGAGAGGGAATCTAATTCAAAAAACTTATCAAGTTGATGCTGTACTTGAATATCATTTGAAAAGTGACAGTGGACTGTATTATTGTGTGTTAAATGCTTGTTTTTATTCTGTGTTGGTAAACTGCCAGACACCAACCAACCTAACTTGGTTTCAGTAAGAGTAGGATTGTTTTTTCCTAAGGAAATGCGATTACTACCTAGTACACCCCAGAACAATTCTGCACTCAACAACATGTCTATTTCAGATGGAGTATGAAAACCTGGATCTGCTAACTGAATGTTGGATGGAATTTTAAAGTGTGAGGTATCAATTTGTACAGTAGGTAGCAGCTGTGTAATCTGTGGTACAATAAAACAATCTATTTTGTTTACATATGTTTCAGTTCGAGAAGATAATTGAACCATTGTTCTCTTGTTTATGTATACTGAGTTACGACTCAGACCTTCTACCTTGGTTGAAGTTGAATGAACTGGCAACTTCAACTTGTTACTCAAAGTTTCAGTAATGAAATTTGTGGTACTACCATTGTCCAGTAAAGCACGCACTGTATGAATAGCACCATGTCGATCGACGACGTCGACAAGTGCCGTCGACAAGAGAACACAATTATTGTTGTGAGTAGTTGACGACAAAACGATGTCACTCTCTAGATTGTCATCAGAGTGAGTAGACTCAGATGACTCATTTGTGGTTAAAACCACACGCTCACTATCCTTACTAGTAGAAGGAGGCAATGTACTAACCGGAGATTCATCAATATGTAAGATGGTGTTATGCCATTTCGCACAAATCTTACATGGACCTAGCTTACACTGTTTCAAGTGATGTCCCTGCCGCAAACAATTTATACACAGATTTAATTGTTTTGTTTTTTGCAACTTTGCCTGTTGAGACAATGATTTAAATTGAGTGCATTGATAGATGGGATGATCTTGTTTGCAGTAAGGACACTGCATTGATTTGTTTTGAATGTTTGAGTTGGTCACAAATGATTTTTGTCGGTAATGTATTGGTTCGCTATGCCTACGTTTCATGTTAGTGTGTTCAACTGTTTCCAACAGCTCTGCACGGCCCTTCAGGAAAGTAATGAACATGTTTAAAGTAGGTAACTCTTTATGAAGATTTATGTGTTCCTTCCAAACCCTACTAGTAGTTGGATCTAGCTTACTGGATATCATATGTATGATGATAATATCCCAATTTTCTGTGTTTATGTTCAAAGAATTAAGAGCTCTAAGATTCTTGTTTGTTGTATCAATTAATGTTCGCAATGCAACAGATGATTCCCTTGAAATCATCTCTATTTCAAATAGTGCTTGTATATGATTACTTATTAAAAGTTTATCATTGTGATATCTTTCGCATAAAAGCTGCCATGCCACATCATAGTTGCTAGCTGAGAAGTCTAATGAGCCAATGACTTGTTTTGCACTGTCTTTCAAAGCAGACCGTAAGTAATGAAACTTATTTATTTTAGGTATACTTGGATTCAAATGTATCAATGAAACATATGTGTCATGGAATTCTAGCCAATCTTGTAGCCGCCCAGAAAAGGTAGAGAGTTGAATAATAGGTAATTTCAAGCTTGGCCCACCTGCCACATGCATCATAGAACCTGTCACTGATAGGTTGTCCTCCGCTGGCTCCGCAGAGTTGAAACCGCTCAGCAGGTTTCTGGCACAGGCGATGGTTGAGAAGTACTGGCTCTCAAACTCCTCCCGTTCTAGGTACTTGGTTGGGTCATCTTCGTCTGAAAAATCCGATTGCCCTTCTATACTAAGCTGTACACAGTCATATTCATTGTACATTTCATCAATTTTGGACAGTCTAAGATTTAGCTCAGCAATTTGAGTGCTGGTTGGCTTGGGGCATGATGTGAATTTATCCAAGAATTTTTTAAATTGTGTTAGTTTAGCCTTATACGAAGAACGCTTTTTCTTCAAATCCTTGTAGCTGGTAGACATTTTGTATTGTTGCAATGAAAGTGCCAACAATGAATATTAGAAATATTGTATGTTGCTGGTGCAAATTAAAGTTAATATTCAAAGTGCAATGATTATTGTATGTATGATGTTGGATACTTGCCATGCATATGCGTGCAGAACAAAGCAGAATTGCTTGCGACTCGCTCAGACTGCAGCATACAATCAATTGTAATATTGTAATTACAATTGCAATAATGTTTAACAGAACTTGTGATGTTACTGTCAATTTATGTATATTTACAACCAATGTGTAAAGAAATTGGTATGGAATACCTACTGTGTATTTTTTACAAAATGGAATTGTGTTTGTTGGAACTTATGTGTTCACAAAACAAAGAAAATAAGAGTGAAGGAATTAGGTTAGGTATCTAACTATGAATCGTGTGAATTAACTTGACAAGAGATATGGAACGAACTCACGTTTGTTTCGATTGTTGTTCTTGTAACTTGTTGGTTGTTCTTGGATCCTCGGTGCTTGGCGATGAGATCAATTTTCCAATTGGCGGCCATTGCGCACGCCGCGTGGCGAATTTTGCTGGTCTGGTTCTCGCAATGTAAATCCGGACGAATGGATCATAAACTGGTAAGGAAAATTGTCTTCTCCGAAGTAGGTCCAATTAAAAAACAGTGATTTCTTCCACATATGTATTGGTTTTCGTTTTACAAAATAAAGTTAATAAAAATAGCACGTATCATGGCTGACGTCTGTAGTGGAGTGAGGCCCGGGCAGGGGGGCAAGTGTTGCCACTTGTCGCTTTGAAATACTACTGCTTAACAGTTGGCTTCTGGCATCTTGGTCTTTTCGGTCTTCTCGGCGGTTTTTTCACCGACGATGGTCCGATCTGCCTCCCCTGTTCTGTCACACAGGAACTCGATGAGCGGTTGCTTGACATGGTCGTCGACACCCCGGTCGCGGCAGCCTTGGCTTCAGTAGACGGTGCTGTCGCGTCGGTTGGTGGCGCTTGTGCCTCTCGTGGCGCTTGTGCCACTGTAGTCGCGACCCCTTGTTGACTTCTTGTAGTTGGCATCCTGGAGCTGGCACGACCTACGAGCCTCTTCGGATCCGGCTCGAAGGACCAGCTGTTGCCACCTCTGCGGTTGGTTTCGCGAAGATGTCCCGGGAGCGGTGCGTTCTTCAAAGCGCGCGGGATCGCGTGCTTTCTCTTTCGCTCTTGTGGTACGGCGCGTCGAAAGTGCTAGGCACAACTGCGGCGCGGGGTCGGGTACGGCGGGCAGCTTCCGTTGTGACGGAAGCTACAGAGTTTGAATATGAAACTACCAAGAGTTTGATATGAAACTAAATGCCGTCCGACCTGCGCTGCTACGACGCGTACACCGGAACGCAGTCCGTTTGGAGCTTCCTCACGAAGTCCGCGTGGCTGGGGGATGGACTCTGTTTACCGAGGAAAGTTCTCACTCGGCCGCCGGTAGAGTCCACCTCAGTACAGGCTCGTCGCGTAGTGTTCTGGATGCCGCTTGTGGCAGGGGTACGGGGAGGGGTCCAATGAAACACGCTGTATGCTGAACTAGCGAGTCTTCGAGCCAGCCAAGCCTATTTTCTTCACCAGAAGGTCTTCCTAGCTGACTATTTCTTCTTTTCTTCCTATTTCTTCCTTTTTCTTCTTATTGTCACTTTGAAACTAACCATACTTGAGCGCCAGATCTCGCTCGCTTAAGTACCTCGAAGCTTTACTTTACAGAGAGCCCCTATAATTTGCCTACTTTATGTGTTCATTTTTACTATGGCTGGCCCAAAAAACCTCGCGATACTTTATTCAGGGAATAGATACAATAATGAAATACACATCAAAAGATAGCTTATACTAAGACCTATCCTTAGACCTAAGTCTCTAAACCCTACCTTTTAAACCTTTTTTATTATTTCCAAAAATCATCTTAATTTTCACTAAGTTGGCTAACTTACAACATTGCGTGCTAATAACTAGAAACTGTACAAGTCTTTTACTTACAAAATGCTTTTATCTAATATCCTAACGTTAGTCCTACGTGAATATAATCCCAAAACAATAGAAACTTAACGTAATTTACAACAATTAAGCATTTTATATAACTAAGATAAAAGCTCTGTACAAGAGCGAGACGCCGCTAGCGCTTAGCTGTTGATCTCGCTTACACAGCCAACGTTGCCGTAGAACGGGACGCCGCGATCTCGTCGCCTCGTTCTTCAAGGTGGTCGCCGACAGTTTTAGATGGCCATGATTCCGTATCGGTTCCTTACGTCGAATCCACGCGAATTCCTTGTCTTACATAAGAAATCTGCAAAAGTTTATTCTCTATGAAACAAAAACAAAACCGCGCGAAAGGAATTTGGAATTGGCGCGATTTGAACAAAAATCGTATGTTTTACCAAGACGCGTTCCGAAACATCAACACATCAAAAGATTTGACCACTTATGTCAATATATTTTATTCAAAATAAAGATAACTTTAATGTAAAGTGAAGGTATATCTGACGCTGTGACACCGTGTGAGAATAACCACCCAGGGCGGTTATTCTCTATGAAAACACAGATTCCACACGATACAAAACCACGTCGTAATCGTGTCTTGCTCAAATCGTATCACAGCAAGGAATTGTCACTTTTGTAAATTCTGTATGATCTAAACCACATCCCGCGAGTGTGTTCCAAATTAGTCGAAAGTATTTCTCCTACCAAATCGGTAAAAAATGTAAAAATAAAAATATAAAGAAATGGCTTATAATTATGATGTGATATAACGAAACCATAAGTAATTTTAAAAATATCTGTCAGAAATACTTTAGTAATATCATAGAAATACATTAAAGTAATTTTTTTCTATGTATATGTTGTATATTACATGGTGATAACTTTTGACGTGTTCATGTTTCGGAACACGTCTCAGCGGAACATATTATGATTTTTCTCTTAACTTGTCATTTAATTCAAAGAGTATTATCAAGTATTATATAATTTTGTGTGTGTGTGTGTGTGTGTGTGTGTGTGTGTGTGTGTGTGTGTGTGTGTGTGTGTGTGTGTGTGTGTGTGTGTGTGTGTGTGTGTGTGTGTGTGTGTGTGTGTGTGTGTGTGTGTGTGCGTGTGTGTGTTTATTTATTATATAGTAAACTATCAACCTCACAGTCACAGTGGCTTCCCTTTGTTGTTAAAATGTTACATCTCGGTGATTTCGTGCGGTTTTCATACGTGGAATTGTTGACAGTTCAAATCGCGCTAATTCCACATTCATTTCGCGCGGTTTCGTTTTCATTTCATAGAGAATAGAGTTTTGCAGATTTCTTATGTAAGACAAGGAATTGCGTGATTTTGAAGTAAGGAATCGATACGGAATAATGGCCCGGCGTGAATAAAATATATTGACATAAGTGGTCAAATCTTTTGATGTGTTTATGTTTCGGAACGCGTCTCGGTAAAACATACGATTTTTGACAGTTCAAATCGCGCCAATTCCAAATTCATTTCGCGCGGTTTTGTTTTTGTTTCATAGAGAATACAGTTTTGCAGATTTCTTATGTAAAACAAGGAACTCGCGTGGTTTCGAAGTAAGGAATCGATACGGAATAATGGCCCAGCACGAGATCCCTGTTCCGAGCAGCAGCATCTAAAATAAGGATTGCCTTAATGATAACGACCTCCGGTAGGAGATGGCACCATAAGTAGAATCTTCTTCATAGGGTGCCGTCTCCTACATACTTACTATAAATCTTCCTTGTACTTATACTATTTATATTACCTACACCAGAATAAGTAAGTGCTTTTTAAAGGTATACTTGGTTTGCAGATAGCCAGTTGGGGTCGCTCGGCGAATGATGGAATCCAAGAACATTGGCAGTTTCTACAGGAAGTGAACCTTCCGTACGTCGACATAGAGCAGTGCCTCATCGAATCATCGGACATGCGCGAGTACATCACGTCTGATAAGTTCTGCGCATACTATAATGGTTAGAGAAGTCTCTTAGAATTAGCAAGTTTAAATGTGAGCAAGGCACATCACTCGTAGACCTGACAACCGATGGGGAAGAAAGTTTCTCGAGTGGCGACTACGAACCGGAAGTTTTTATTTATAATTTATAGGCATAGCATTTGAACGCTGCCTCACCTGATGGTAAGTGATGATGGGGCCTACGGAGGTGCATGCTTGCCTAGAAGATACCTGTTCATTCTTGACTTGAAGACACCCAGGTTATAGTTAGATGGAAACAAGGACGACGGCAAGTTATTCCACTCATATTTTCATCATCATCATCAGCCTGAAGACGTCCACTGCTGAACATAGGTCTCCCCAAAAAGCGCCACTGAGCGGCTTCTTGCCTCTTGCATCCATCTCATCTCATGGCATCGGCTCCCCACGGTTCTGACCAGGTCGTCGGTCTACCTAGTAGGGGGCCGGCCTACGCTATGTCTTCCAGTTCGTGGTCGCCACTCGAGAACCTTTCTTCCCCAACGGTTGTCAGTTCTACGAGCGATGTGGCCCGCCCACTGCCACTTCAAGTTGCTGATTCTGAAAGATATATCGGTTACTTTAGTTCTCTTGCGGATCTCCTCATTTCATCTCATTTTGTTATTCTAATAGAATTCTATCTAATAGAATCTTTTAATTAAATCTTGAAACAGATACAGCTCGTGAGTTGTGTCAAGGTGACACGGGTGGTGGGCTGGTGTTTCCTGCGCAGAAGAATGGAGAGGAACGGTATATCTTACGGGGAGTGGCCTCTACTGCGCGGGGGGACAAACAGAACTGCGTTATGTTCACCACATTCACGCAGGTCGTCAAGCATGAACAGTTCATTAAACAGTATTATACAGCGTAAGAAAATTTTAAGTTTACGGACACTTGTCATTAAATTGTATATCATATACAACCTGAACTTGAATTCATATGTATTCCGAAGGGGCGGGACTGGGACCATGATACCCCACAAGTTGTGAGAGCCTTACTTGAAACTGCGTGTTTCCGAAACTCCATACAAAAAAATGAATCCACTAACCTAGCGCTGCGCGTAGTAACCCTATAACACACAACCTAATCCACGAAAGAGATAGAGACATAAAAATGAACGTTACGACTCACTACGAGAGCTAACAAAATATGAAAATAAATAAACGAACTATTTTATAAACGCAGGACGACGAACTCGTTTAAGGAATTCGGTCAAGGACAAAGTTCATTTATACCGTGTACCTGCGCTACGGCTGTACTCGCCGCGTTTAGTTAATATTATTACGTAAACTTTGCATGGCATTTCTTCAATGAAAAACTATTGATTTAGAATGGTCGTAGACCCCACGAAGTCAACCTTGGGGAGTAGACTCACCTGCTTCCAGAATAACATACCAATTCAAGGTCAGGTTGTATTATATCACGCTTACCTTATAAACGCGTTTTGTTGCAGTGTTGTACCACTCATCCATCTCAAAACACTTTTCTTATCGTCTCATGCCAATAACAACGTTTCATATGTTTCTTTTCTAGGCCACAAAATGAAAAGTGCATCCTGCCACCTATCCCTGAAAGTGGAAATTACACCACGAGTGACTTTAAAGGGCAACCCGGAGACGCATTCGATAGTGTCTATATCAACATAACTTGCCATAAGCACTATAAAGTTAAGGGACCCAGCTTGGTTCACTGCTACAATGGGTGGTGGCTTGATAAGACGCCTGAATGTACAATAGACTCGAACAGTTTTCTTCTTGGAAGTAAGTGTTTTACGCTTTACCCATCTAATAGTCTGGCAAAGTTAACTCTGCAGTGATTTAAAATTGGCGTCATTTAAAATATTGTATATGGCAGCACAGTGTAAAACTTTTAACCTTTGACGCAAAGCTAACTACACAGAATATGTTATAGTTATGAGGTCAACTTCGTTAAAGAATGAACAAAAATAGTCGCATTTCATTTTAGCAAACATCATTTTGAACGTGCCGTTTCAACTTTCATTTTAGATAATAATTTGTTGCTGACGTCACTTGAGACCGCCCTGCGACAAAAAATCCGCCATGTTCTGGTGGTGTGTCGAGCTAGTACGTATTACGTAACTTTGACAGCAATGCAACAGGAGAAATTTAATTCCAAATATGAAAATGTTCATAGTAACTATGCACATAAACTGCATATTGAAACTGTCAAATCCATACATTTTTGTGTTTCTATTGGTTGCAATCAAGTTACATAATCGCCTGGCAGGTATCGATATGTCGCAAGATGTCACTGGAAATCGTAAGTCACCTGTCGCTGAATGCACTGTGGCCTTTGATACTACACTAGCGCCATCGCCACTAGCAACGGAACAGCAATAGATGGAAACAAAATAAAGCATTTTTTAGTTCATTGATTGTCCGATAGACGGTGATCTAACGCTCGATAGCTTCCTGTGGGGTGATTACGTAACTTTGACAGCAATGCAACAGGAGAAATTTCATTCCGAATATGAAAATTTTCATAGTAACTATGCACATAAACTGCGTATTGAAACTGTCAAATCCATACATTTTTGTGTTTCTATTGGTTGCAATCAAGTTACATAATCGCCTAGCTGCTCTCTGTCAAGGTGTTGTTTGACAGCAATGATTGCGAAATTTACACCTGTTGCAAGCTTGTCTCGAGTTACGTAATAGGCATGATGACTAAAATTTTTTTTTGCATAAATTAAAATTATTCCTCAAAAGATAAACATTTGTGAAAACAAAAATAAAATATCTCAAAAAATGACAAAGTTACAAGCATTTTAAAACTGGAATAGAAAGAGATAGCTCAAACGGCCAGTGACGTCAGAGCAATGTCTCATAGTACCTCATTACTAAGCTGTGGTAGCTTTACATACAATATCTTTGGCATGTGACGTCACAGGTGGATTTTTCATAGTAAATGTGGAGGCGCTCTGTTTCGCGAGAAAGGGACAGGAGATGCCTCCTGTAGAAACTTTAAAAGCTTATTACTCCGTGATTTATTTACCGATTTTACCTATTTTTTCAATTAGTGCATTTATTTTTAATCTTCTTTATGAAAGTATTATTTACTTATTCATTTTTAATAGTAGTCATCATGCCTATTAGCCAGGAGCAACAGGCAGTCTTGTGTAATACGATTTCCAGTGACATCTTGCGACCGATTAATTATGTACTCTGTGCATAGAAATATATATAAGGACAGGCCTAATGACAGATTAAACCGTCGCTTCAAAGGGGGTGTCAATTTCACAGATTGACATCCACTAGCGCCCAGTCTGTGTTGGAAGTGAGAAGATATAGGTCGTGTGTCTCAAAGAAAATATGCCAAGTTGTGTTGTGAAGGGTTGCACAAACTACACTCTAAAGTGCAATAAAAAGAAATACAAAGTTTCTTACCACAAGTAAGTCAATATTTTCAATATTACACTCCGTTTTGTACGAAAATAATCGAATTTATATTTGGGATAATCATTGTAAACATAAACATTGACGGACATAATGGCAGCGATAGGGCCGTTCTCATCGTAGTTCCTGAGTAATCTAAGAGATGGCGCTGACTTTTCCCCACACCATTTTGAGTAAATAAAATGTTCCTTCGGGCATATCCTGATATATAGATCTATGACTCTGTGGATTAATTGCTGCTTGCTGTCGCTTTACTACTGCTGTTATTACTTTTACAAAATACGGCAGTGGGCTGATTTTTTATGTTAAGTTAGACCACTGGCGTAGCTTGGGGTTTTCACCACTATGTGACAACTCAAGCTTTATTAACAACAATTGTTACAGGTGGACCAGCTAGGCCATGGTGCGACTTACCAAGTGTTTGTGGCCCTTACAGTCAGTGCGCACAAATATCTCTTGCTAAACATATTTGTTCTTGTCTGCCGGACCACAAAGGAACTCCTCCAAAGTGCACACCCCCGTGCATGGTGGATACCGACTGCGATGAATCAAAAGCATGTAAAAACCAAACTTGTGAAGACCCTTGCAATAGCGCATGTGTCGATAAAGCTGTCTGTTTCGTTAAAAATCATTTACCTATATGCGCCTGACAACCGGCTTGATTGTGATCACGGAATGCTAATTGTAAGTACGTAGCCAGTTTTCCACAGCACGTTTGTAGTACTCGATGCTCATCAAGCCAAAAATTTCTTGTGTCAGAAAAAACACGTGGTTATACTTATCTATTCTTTTTTCTATGAGAATGAATGACGTGACGAGCTAGTCGTTCACCTGATATTAAGCGACACGGCCGCCCATAACAGTTGCAGTGTCACTCGGAAGTTTAAAATAATAAAGTTTCGCGTGACACTGCACTGCGCTTGTCATCCCGAGACATCACCCATGCATCACCCAGTCTGTAAACAGATAACTACACTGTGTAATCAGGTCATAAAGTCTCATTTGCCCAGTAATTTCACTAGCCACAATGCCCTTCAAACCGGAACACAGTTGTGCTTGCACACTACTGCTTGGCGGCAGAATAACTGGCAATGCGGTGGTACCTACCTAGACGAACTTTTCAGAAAAGTCCTACCACCTAGTTCATTTTTATCTATAATGACTATTTGTGTTTTTTAATTCTTAAAGTCAGAAGTGTTCTTCTATCACAAAGACAACCTTTGGATAATGTAGAACAACCTAACGTTGTGTCCACAGAGCAATAAAATAAAATACGTTTCGTCCGACGCATAAATTTTTCAAAGCTCACTGACCATTAGGTACGGCAGCTGTGTGATATACAAGGTGACCTTGAATTGGTATGTTATCCCGAAATGGGGGGACTGGGACCATGATACCCTACAAGTTGTGAGAGCCTTACTTGAAACTGGGTGTTTCAAAACCTCCATGGTAAAAATTAAATCCATTCGCAAATTTGCACGTGCGATCGCTACGAGAGTAAACAAGATATTATAAATTCATTTCTATACATAGGTCGTTAAACTCATTTATGTGCACTCGGTCAAGGACGAAGTTCAACCACTCAGCTGCGCTAAGGCTATTTTCGAACGTAAACTTTACATGGCATTTCTTCAATGAAAATCTATTAATTTAGTAAAATTGTAGAAGAAACATTGTCTACCTTGGGGTGTAGATTTACCCCCTTTCGGGATAACATACTAATTCAAGGTCACCTTGTATAAATAAATAAATAAATTATGTGTGGACATTTCACAAAGCGCCACCTAGCCCCAAACTAAGCAAAGCTTGTACTATGGGAGCCAGATAACTGATATATAACTTAGATACTTCTTGTTTGTAAAATATACATACATAGAATACAATATGACACAGAACAAACATCTATGTTCATCACAAAAATATTTATCCTGGGTAGGAATCGAACCCACAGCCCTCGGTTCAGAAGGCAGGGCTACTACCAACTGAGCTATCGGGCCCATCATATAGCTTTGGGGTTCACAGGATTGTACCATATTCTAGATTTCAAAATATACCTACTAAATATTCAAATCAATACGGCTGCTATTTATTAATTCCAGAACAAAAAGAAAAACGTCAGCGTGATTGGGGTTCGAGGTATTCACAGCACGTACTTCAAGTGCTTCAGCGTCATCGCCAGTGATAGCTGTCATAATGGTTCATAATGGTACCACATTGACAGATTTTGACACTAATGTTAGTCTACAAGCCATTCGTAGACTACCATTAGTGTCCAAATCTCTCATGACGACAGATTTTGACACTATTGGTATTCTACAAACCATAAGTGGACTACCATTAGTGCCAAAATCTGTCATTATATGTCTACAAGCCTAATATATTTAAACACAAGGTAAAAGCATTTCTTTTGGAGAAAAGTTATTATAGCATAAATGAGTACTTGACCTAGCTTTGCGATAATATTTTGACATTTTGTTTTTTATTTGTGACTTACCTTATCATATTATGACATTACTATTACTTATTATAAAACTATTTTAATTTGCATGCATACTAATCCGATTATTTTATTTTATTTTATTTTAATGTACCTACTAAATTCAATGTAAATGTACTTAATTCAATTTTTATGTAATGTAATTCAAATACAATATATGTTGTTCATGAATAAATACAATACAATACCATTCATGAACCATTATGACAATTGAAATAGCAGACTTCGGGCCCAGATTACTTAAAGCATTTATAAATGGAGATGGCAAGGCGAGGCGTACCCTCTGCCGGTCATATGGCGCTGTTTGGTCATACACATTAACATAGTGTGCCTGTAAACACTGCGTAACTACACTAGATTATACAGGATGTAATTTTTAATTGAGCCCATGATAGTAGATCATTTATAGATGATTATTAAAGAGTAAAGAGTGTAATTGAAAATATTTTTATTGAAAATTACGAAGATTGCCGCGGCGCCTAACGCGGTTGGCACGGATGATTTTGATACACCTAAACCTAAACTTTGTATGTACTAATTAAAAACATTATTACATTATTTTGATTAAATCTTGTATTGTAGCATTTAATTAAGTAAGTTATTGCATTTTTTGAAGGTATTATTATTACCAAACCAATGTGTTAGAATTCAAAAATTTTGGCCCACACGTGACCGGTATCAGGAGTAGGTACGTAGTTTCTGGGTATTGCCCGTGGTCCACCTGCTTAGTCCACCTGGGTGGACCACGGGAAGTTTTTTTCCCCTGGTCCACCTCAAAATATCTGGGTGTACTACGGGTAATTATTTTTTCCTGTAGTCCACCTTAGTTCACCTGGGTGTACCACGGGAATGCTAATGAATTCAATTACACCCAGTAGGTATAACGGTGTGCGTGTTTTAAGATGGTGTGCGGCGTGCGTTTACACGCGTGGGTTGCGCATGTGCTTTAAAGTACTAAATAAGTAGGTTAACTTTTTTTTCTTCTTATATTTTGCCTCCACACATAGTGTATTTAGCCAGTGTCAAGTATTATATTTTTATCGTGTTATAAAATATTTCACGCAGTCATGTCCTAGTCATAGTCATAGTCCAGTCTAAGTCAGGTAGTCATAGTCCAGTCTAAGTCAGGTAGTCATTGCTCCAGCAAAGTGGTGGCAACTTTACAAGAAGCTTCTATGGAGTTTTGGGAGCAACAGGAAAAATCACGTTTCACCACATTACATCACTTGCCCTCACTCATGCTCGTAATTCAGCACTTAATGCGTAAAACGCAACCAATTTTAAAAACTAACACTGGAAAAAGCACAAGTTTTGAAAAATAATACAATGCAATGACGTAAACCTTTCCGCGTTTCCGCCAAAAAAACTAGATTAACTTTAACAGTTTTGCAGAAACACCCTAAGGGTAGGTTGCACCAGCTTACTTTAGCAATAACAATCAAAAATTTCAGTTAAAGTAGGTACCGGTTAGGCAAAAAATTAGGTGCACCATCTGATAATTGATAAATGACGTTGCAGCGACACATGAAAAAAAGGTAAAACATCATAACTTTAACTGCTAACTGTAACCGCCCGCGCTTCGCCGTTTTATTGTTTACTATGTCAAATATCTGTCATACGCATAAAATATAATCGAGTTTTGGCGGGAACGCGGAAAAGTTCACGTCGTTGCATTGTATTATTTCTCAAAACTTGTGCTTTTTCCAGTGTTAATGTTTAAAATTGGTGGCGTTAAGTGCTGAGCACGAGTGTGGGCAAGTGATATAATGTGGTGTAACGTGGTTTTACGTGTTGCTTCCAAAATTCCATAGAAGCTTCTTGTAAAGTTTCCACCACTTTACTAGAGCATGACTTAGACTGGACTATGACTACCTGACTTAATCGCGGATTCAAGTATTCTAAAGTAAAAAGTCTGTCTGTCAATTATGATGGTGCAACACATGCTAGATAAACTCCATGGTTAAGGTCAAAGTTATAGTCAATTTAAATCGTAATAGTAACTTTAACTGTGATTATGGTGAAACTCAGCCTTACCGTTTTTAAGTAAATCCGACCGTGTGGGTGGTTGTTGGCGACCGAATGAAGGCACTAGCGATGGCAATTAATGCTATTTTGCGTAAATTTCATAAACATGCTAATTTACGAGTGTTAGCATGCTAATTGCTATTGCTATGCTATTTCCTAAAATGAAATGAAATGGAAATGAAAAAATGAAATGAAAAATGAAATGAAACATGATCCAAAACCATATTTTTAAAATTAAATTCAAAATGAACTAAATTAATTGAAATGAAATTTCATATTTCACAGAATTTCGCAACCACGTTTCATTTGCGAAATGCTAATTGAGTTTTCACATGCTAAAATGAATGCGAATGCTAATTAATCCATCACTAGAAGGCACCAACCACCATCCACACAGTCGGATTTTACACCAACCCGACCAAGGTGAGACCAATGTGACCTTTGTCGGTAGTTAGTCCCGATCCTCTATTTTGCTTTTATGTGTAGGTAGTTATTTAGTTTATAAGTAAACTACTGTTTATTTCAGATTATGTTCAGATTTATGAACATAATACTCAATAAACAAAGTAATTTAGTATTATGGTTCTATTTTTTATTTATTTAAATTATACCATTATAAATTATTAACGACTACGTTGAAATTAAAGTATGGTGGTGAGTACCACCATACTTTAATTTCTGTTCTGATAAAGGGTAAATAAAAGAGACGGAGATATTGGAATTTATGTTAGTTTTAATGCGACACAAGAACAATGATTAAACCTACCCATAAATTTCTTAAAATTTTCTGGCTTGATTATTATTTACTTCAGTTATTCTTTTCGATGTCCAAAAAGTAATAATTATACCTTATTCAGACTCAAAGTAAGTAAAAAAATATACCATAGAGCCATAAACCCGGCTCAATAGTAGGTACTTGTACCTACTATTTAAAGAAGAGCTTATTCCGATTAGATAAATTGACAGTTTATATAATGCTGTATGTATATATCATAATATATTACCTGGTTTCTATTATTCATTCACAACTTTCACATCACAGCACTTGACAGTCCTTTTCACAGTAAATTAAGCACAAAAAAAAACTTAATTTTGCACTAAATTTTGTATCGCTTTGTCGATTTTGCGCGCGGGTCACGGGCCCGATTTCTAGACATGACTGCTCGGATGGCAGTTGTTTTGAAACTGTTTTTTTTTGTTTCGAATTTTGTTTCTCTTCAAATTCATATTTTTCTTTTTCTACTGTCAATTTCAGTGAGGTATTTCATAGTTTGGCCATGATTGTATGGATTTTGACTCTAGATTTTTTTTTTACTATTCTGTATTCGAAATTTTGAATACTGCAAAAATCTAGAACCTTGGAATGCTAGCGAGGTTTCTTTAGAAAAGCTGTCGCTATGGAATGGCAGTCTCAATTTACTCCTCGAACGAGGAACACTAAATTGATATAAGGCCATTCCCGGGCCAGGCAAGGCCCGGGAACTCAAGAACGCCTTCAAAAACCATCTTTGGCTATCCAACACCAAAATTGTGAAGTGAATCTCCATCTACGTCAATCGCTGCGCCACGACATATCCATTGTCAAACCGCCGATCGCCGAGCTACATCCGCTACAGCCAGTCGCGGAACTACGACGAATCTATCGCCGAGAGCTGATCGCCGAAACTACAACTGTTGTCGCCGTCGGCCGCCGTATCTGCCACGACGAATCTATCGCCGAGCGTCAACCAGTGAGACGACCGGCTTGCCATCTTCAAACATTGAGTGGCAATATAACTTCATCACCATGTTCCGGCCCGTCGTCCGTCATAGCTGTGACGACTAATACCTGCGAGTCTCCTGCTTCTGCATCTTGAATCTGAGCTGCGTAATAATACTTCATCGAAGGTGGAAAGACGAGAATCTTTTTCTGGATCCAGAAGCTAATAACTGAATGAGCTGAACTCTGGAAGTCGGCCAAACTAAAGGCAACGAATTCCTCAGTCTCTATAACGACAGTGGGCCTTGTTTGAATAGAGACCCGGAAGTGGGCCTTGTTTGTTTGAAGACCCCGGAAATGGGCCTCGTTGAAGACCGGAAGCGAGTATTGTTTATCTGAAGACCCGGAAGTTGGCCTTGTTCGGATCCAATAACATTCTAATTCTACCGTGATAACTTGTAGGCCGTAAACAACTTAAAATTTCGCGTTTTTCCGCATCATCTAGAGACTTTTTTTACCTTTCTACAAAGCTTGTAAAATTTACCAAAATAAATATCTGTTACCAATTCCTTTTTTTCTCTTCAGCTCTTAGGATCCTGTCAACCTAGGCACTGTTTAGGTAGGGGAGGAGCTGCTCATTAACTTGTAGCGTTCCATCCTACCTTTTTCACGAAAGGAACGGATGTAACGTGACAATACGCAATGCCTATATATCATGCCTATATTATTTTATTTTTTTTATATTTTGGCTCCACACATACTTAGTGTATTTAGCCAGTGTCAAGTATTATATTTTCATCGTGTTATAAAATATTTCACGCAAAGTCATGTCCTAGTCATAGTCATAGTCCAGTCTAAGTCATACTCCAGCAAAGTGGTGGCAACTTTCTAGTGTTTTCATAGTTCTCGTAACTTTTAATACGTATAACTTAGGTACTGCTTGACATTTTTATAGGAGTACTTGTGATGGTTTGTACACATCCTCCATTTATTTAACAGAGTTTTTGTTACACCCTGTATATTAGACATTAGACACTGTTTGCACTGCGTTCCTGTACGTTCCAGGCTTAGAATATAGGTAGATAACCTATATAAATCCAGGTTTATGATTTGGATCTTCGCATTATATGCCTGAATAATTATAAATAACCGAAAATGACTGACCGTTCTATTGTAAGACATGATGCCCGTTTGCAATAAATCGACAGTTTATAAATGACAGTGTTTTTTAAAATCAATCGGTTCTTACAAAAAGCCGGTGACATAATCCCTATCCCTCCCTACATATAATAAATGTGTTATTCTGGCGCGCTTCGGAACACACACATTATTGTATGATATTTAATTTATCTCATAGGTTCTTTATTTATTTATTTATTAATGACCGGCGCACAACATAGGATATATTAAAATACAAATATCATTAACTTTTTTGGTCAAAATTATTATGGGGTTTGGGCAAAAGTGGCGTCTTTTTCAAGTTTGGCGGCCACTTAAAAAACTAGTGTTATTAAAAAGAGCTATATAAAACAATTTATTTTTGTCAAGGGAGCAACTACCTAAACCTAATCGGAGCCAAGATATTTAACCTACCTACTAATAACCTACAAAATAATTATTTATCAAACAATCTGCTGAGACGGACGAAGATGGTTTCATTAAGGTAGAGCGGAAGCAGAAGAGACGGACCAACCGCAACCAGTGCGGTACCGGAGCGACCAGTGCTAACCATCTGCTGCGTCCCGCTGTGCCGACGACTCTACTATATGTGTCGCGGCTGCATTTTACCACTAAGGAGGAAGACTTAGTGCAGTTCATGTTGGTGAAGACCAAGCTCAACCTGAGGGTACAGCGTCTGGAATCTCGTAACAACGTCAATTTTAAATCTTTTGTCGTACGAGTTCCCACTACCAACCTGGCAATCTTCACGAAGGAAGACTTTTGGCCTAGAGGTGTAATGTACCGGAAGTTCCGAGGAGGGCTACGTGACACCTCCAGCCAGCTCAGCACGCCGTCTCTACGTGCCCAATGAAACTTATTATAAGTAATAATAATTATGTATGTTAGTCTCTAAGGTATTTATAATATGGGCCTGTGTTTATTTTATAAGCTTGTTGCCTGAAATAAATGGTAAATAAATAAAAATAAATAAATAAATTCTTCATATTTCAGTAATTGGCAAAAGTACTAGTGATAATAATAATAGCTAGACCGGTCCCACTCGCCGAAAGCTTCGATAATTTCGTCAATCAATCATAGCGCTGGATTCCTGTATCAGCGCCAGAGTAAGTTATTGCACCGCGTAGCTTTACCTGCATTATTTGCTTCACTCACTATCCAATATCCGTCAATTTCATCACCTTTTTGGCTTCTCTTATTGGACTTTGTGATTGCATTTATGTGAACTGGCTGTGTTAAAAGTACTTTAGATTTGTCTAGAGATCTGAATTGTGTGTGATTTATACAATGGATGAACCAGACCCCGCGACTTGTATTTGTTGCCTGCGAAGTTTAAGACGCAGTGGTGGGAACCGTCGAAGATATATCGCAGAGTCTGACAGCAGAATTCATGCAAAACTCTCCATTAGGGTGCTGTGCTCATATCATGTTTGTCATATGGTTTCTGGGATGGGGAAGATACCAAGATGAAATTACACCGCCTGCACAGTTCTTGGATTTAATAATTCGAAACGACTTGGAAAACGAAGCACACTAAACATCGGATGATGATAAAGGTGGCCGTGTAGTCCCGGCTACGAATAGAATCACCCCATCTCTTCGTGGTGATTATGGTAACCCCCATCTAAGTTTGAGTTTCTGAGAGAGATTGAGAACTTCTATGGCTACTAACACAGCTCAGGACACCAGAGCCAAGTTAGTCCGACACTATACCGAAGATATCTCTGACGTCAGCCTGTACGAGATTAGAATGGCCCTTGAACAGCTTAAAAACAACAAGGCGCCAGGTGAGGATGGAATTACGACCGAACTTCTGAGAGCGAGTGGTACACCGGTACTTGTAGTCTTCCAGAAGCTATTTAATTCTGTCATCCTTGAAGGCACAACGCCAGAGGCGTGGCACAAGAGCGTAGTGGTGCTCTTCTTCAAAAAAGGTGATAATACCTTATTGAAGAACTATAGGCCCATCTCGTTCTTGAGTCATGTGTATAAGTCATTACGAATCGTCTCGCACGCAGATTTGATGAATTCCAGCCTCCCGAACAACCCGGTTTCCGAAAAGGCTTTAGCACCATAGACCACATCCATACGCTACGCCAGATTATACAGAAGCCCGAAGAGTATAATCGGCCACTATGCCTTGCGTTTGTGGACTATGAGAAAGCCTTCGATTCAATCGAGACTTGGGCAGTGCTGCAGTCCTTACAGCGATGCCAAATTGACTATAGGTACATCGAAGTGTTGAAGTGTTTGTACAGTAAGACCACTATGTCAGTCCGACTACAGGAGCAGAGTACGGAACAGATCCCATTGCAGAGAGGCGTGAGACAGGGAGACGTTATTTCTCCGAAACTGTTTACAAACGCATTGAAGGATGTTTTCAACCTCTTGGAGTGGAAAAGACTTGGCATCAACATAAATGGCGAGTACATCACTAACCTTCGTTTTGCCGATGATATAGTCATAATGGCGGTGTCGCTCGATGATCTCAGCACCATGCTCAACGACCTCAGTAGAGTCTCCCGACAGGTTGGTCTTAAGATGAACATGGACAAGATGAAAAACTTGTCTAATGCCCAGGTTCCACCTATACCGGTAATTGTTAGGAACGATACTCTCGAAGTTGTTGACAAATACGTCTACCTAGGGCTGACTGTCCAATTAGGTAGGTCCAACTTAGACAAAGAGGTCGCCCGTAGAATCCAACTCAGTTGGGCAGCGTTCGGGAAGCTTCGACCTATCTTTTCGTCCAAAATACCACAAAGCCTGAAACAAAAGTTTTCAATCAATGTGTGGCCAGTAATGAGTTATGGGACTAAGACGTGGTCACTTACTGTTGGCCCCATTACTAAGCTCAGAGTCGCGCAATGAGCTATGAAGAGAGCAATGCTCGGTGTTTTCCTGCGAAATAAGATCCACAATGAGGAGATCCGCAGGAGAACTAAAGTGACCGATGCAGCTCTTAGGATTAGCAAGTTGAAATGGCAATGGGCACGCCACATCGCTCGTAGAACTGTTACTGACAACCAATGAGGAAGAAAGGTTCTCGAGTGGCGACCACGAACCGGAAGACGCAGCGTAGGCAGGCCCCCCACTCGGTGGACCGACGATCTGGTGAAAGCCGCGGGAGCCGATGGATGCAGGAGGCGAGCAACCGTTTAAGTGGCGCTCCTTGGGGGAGACTTATGTTCAGCAGTGGACGTCTTCAGACTGTTAATGATGATGAAAATGATTAATGTTTAGATTTCCTAGAATTTCTTCGTATACGCTGAATGTACTATGTACTATTACTCAGACACGTTGAAAAGTGACGTTATTTATTTTGTATTTACAAACAAAAAAGTATCTAAGGATTATATCAGTTATCTGGTTCCCATAGTACAAGCTTTGCTTAGTTTGGGGCTAGATGGCGCTGTGTGAAATGTCCACACATATTTATTTCATTTTTATTATAATAAAAAGTTGATTATATAATTCCAATGACGACTAAACAATAAAGATTATGTGATTATACTAGCTCTAGTATGGAATATAAACATATTCCATACATTAGAAACCTCCAAAAAGTACAGTTTGCTTGTTTACTTTTGATGACATAATCATGCCATCGATGAAACTTCAATGTCGTATATCTCAGCTCCGATATGGTTTAGAGCCATGGATGCTTATCCTAATATATAACCTGGTGTAGGCCTACGAAATAAAAATAACTGCTTGAGTGGCTGCTTAAAATAAAAAAGACGCCACTGCCCATACAAAATCGCCCAAACCCCTTTCATTACGAAAACAAACGGAATTTCATACAACATGGCCGCTTCATCGTGAGTTTCTTTTGGCTACTGACGGTAAGTTTATGTCACAGAAATGTTCATCTGAAGGATATGACCAAAGAGTAATAGGAGTCAATTTCCGTGGTAAATATGCAATAAACAGCGTATTGAAACTATCAAAAGATCAAATTAAAAAAAATTTATAGTTTTTCTATGTACGCCTTTACAGGTTGTTTGGGGTTTTCGGAGTAAAATAGATATAACGTATACCAACAAATAAAAAGTAAGTAGGTAGTGTAAATCGATTGCATTCAGGTTACCGTGCCACGGTTACAAACATGTTATAAATGCCCAAAGATTAGAGAAAAAGTACCTATACCTACTCTGTGTAAGTAGGTATCTATGTGTTGTCGCCTCACTACAAAATAAAAATAATCGGCCAAGTTGTTTACCATTATCTATAAAAACCTGCAAAAAACCACGTTTGTTGTATGGGAGCCCCCTAAAATATTTATTTTATTCTGATTTTTAGTATTTGTTGTTATATCGGCAACAAAAATACATCATTTGTAAAAATTCAACTGTCTAACTATCCAGTTCAAGAGATACAGCCTGGTGACAGACGGACAGCGGAGCCTTAGTGATAGGGTTCGCTTAGCCCTTTGGGCACGGCACCCTAAAAAGAGTGTAGGTATGTGACCTTCTTGAAAATGAGCTTTTAATTTTTGACATGACACACAGAACATCAAGGAATTATTATTATGAAAACTAAAACTTCGAGTTTTGGCGGGAACGCGGAAAAGTTCACGTCGTTGCATTGTATTATTTTTCAAAACTTTTGCTTTTTCCAGTGTCAATGTTTAAAATTGGTGGCGTTTTACGCATTAAGTGCTGAATTACGAGCATGAGTGAGGGGCAAGTGATATAATGTGGTGAAACGTGATTTTTTTGTGCTGCTTTCAAAACTCCATAGAAGCTTCTAGTAAAGTTGCCACCACTTTGCTGGAGCATGACTTAGACTGGAATATGACTACCTGACTTAGACTGGACTATGACTATGACTAAGACTTGACTTTTCGTGAAATATTCTAATGATGAAATATTACAATACTTGACACTGGCTAAATACACTATGACTGTGTGGAGCCAAAATAATAATTTAACTAAAACTTCTTAGACTTTTTATGTGGCTCTTAAGGCTTCACGCGATTATCACATTTAGCCAAATAAAGATTACATTATTCGAATATTTATTCAATTTTTCGATTTAAACGGTTCTGGTTTCCTTATTCCTTATTGCTGATCGGAAATAAGGAATAAGGAAACCACCTCCTGCTTCACCCCGATAGAGCAGAGTCATCAGCAGCGACCAGTGAACCCGGTAATGTTGAAAAAGTCAACGTTACAATGGAATCAGGTGCGTGTATCCACAGAGAGGCGACGAGACCCCAAGTCATGGAAGTCGTAGCAGTTACGAACGATGCTGCTACGCGAAGGGGCTACGACGCTACAATGTCCGTAGCAGCAACCAACGACGCTGCTACGCGGGGGATATACGACTCTACGGGGTCTACTACGCGGGATGCCTACGCTGCTACGAGGTATGGCTACGGTGCTACGCGGAGCAGTGATTTTGCTACAGGTACGAGAACTGTAGCACCAGCTACGCCGGTGGATATAGTGGCATCCACAACATCGTGCATCAGCATAAAAGAGGTAAAGCTGAAGATTTGTCCAGTCACAGTACTGGGACCTAAGGGGCGCATGAAGGTGTACGCGCTCTTGGATGAGGGGTCAACTATCTCCCTCATAGATGACAGCGTAGCACGAGCCATAGGTGCTGAGGGACCTATCAAACCCCTCAGCATACAGGGAGTCAACATGGCAAAGCACGACATGGACAGCAGGCACGTCAAATTCAAAGTACGAGCGAACGACGGCTGTGAATTCCAGATGCGAGCACGGACCATGAGAAGTATGAACTTAACTTCACAGACCATCCCTGACAAGCTGCTACGTTTGGATCACCTCAAGGACCTAAGCCCGGACGAAGTCTGCTACGAACAAGGCAGGCCGCGACTACTGGTAGGAGCCGATCATTGGGAGCTCATAGTGTCGCGAGAGTTACGGTTCGGTAGGAGGTCGGAGCCAGCCGCATCACGCACGCAGCTGGGGCGGGTGATCCATGGGACTCTGCCTCGAGTTATACTCAAGGAGGACGTAGAGTCGGTTCTTCACATCGTACATCGAAGCGATAGACTTACTGTTATGGTAGAGGAACACTTCAAGATAGACGCACTGGGCGTGTCATTAAAGCCCCGGGTGCGTCGAGAAGATGAACGTGCCGTCGAGATTTTTCGGAAAACCGCAAAACGAATCGACGGTCGCTACGAGGTTGGGCTACCCTGACGTAGCGATGACTTCAATACGTCACCAAGCTACAACGCAGCGCTGAGAAGACTGACGAACTTAGAAAAGAAGTTGGACAGATCTCCGAACTTGAAAGATGAGTATAAAGCGCAGGTATTGAATTTATGTAAAAAAGGTTACGCCGAGCCCTGCGAAAGCAACGAGCAGAGCGACCCGCGAGCCTGGTACCTGCCTCATTTCCCGGTCTTGAACCCAAACAAGCCCGGGAAAGTTCGTCTTGTATTCGACGCCGCAGCAAAGTCATCAGGTGTAAGCCTCAATGATTTTCTCCTAGAAGGTCCGGACTTGTTGCGATCCCTGCAAACTATTTTGTTTCGCTTTAGAGAGAGAAGGGTAGCAATCACAGCGGACGTGCAAGAAATGTTCCTGCAAATCAAAATTCGGCGGGAAGATCAACCGGCGCAATTATTCCTGTGGCGTGGTGACAATCAAGAGCGACCACCGACGGTATACAAAATGACGTCGATGATATTTGGCGCATCGAGCTCTCCCTTTCTTGCCCATAGCGTCCGGAACGAGAATGCACGTGAGTTCGAGGCACAATACCCAGACGCCGTAGCTGCGATCAAGGAATCGCACTACATGGATGATTATGTGGACAGCTATGGATGTGAGGACGAGGCCATCAAAATCATGAAACAGGTAGATCATATCCATAAGCAGTGTGGCTTCAAGCTACGAGGTTGGAACTCGAATAGCGAACGTGTCATGGAGGAAGTGCCGAGACAGAGCTACGGGCGAGGTCTACTACACAGCCTCTCTCAGGCAAAGAGTCGTCGGATAAAACCCTGGGGCTACAGTGGAACGTCGCCAGGGACACATTGGGTTTCAACACGGCTTTGAACAGAGTGAGCGTTGTGGTAAAAACGTTCAGCCGACTGCCAACGAAACGAGAGGCACTCAGCGCGGTAATGTGTCTCTACGACCCGCTCGGTCTGTTAAGTTGCTATAGCATCACAGGGAAAATTCTGCTGCAGCGGCTATGGCGAGAGAAAACCGGGTGGGACGAGGTGCTACCGGACGAGATAGCACACGCCTTTGTGTATTGGTTGAAACAAATGCACCTTGTGTCCGAATTACAGCTACCTAGGTGCTATGATCCAGAGAGCAGAGTGGTAAGTAAACAGCTACACGTCTTTAATGATGCAAGTGAAGACGCCTTCGCGACCACGGCCTACTGGAGGCTGGAAAAGGAAGACGGGACCGCTGACGTGGTGCTAGTGGCTGCCAAAGCTAAGGTGGCGCCGCTCCGCACGCAAACAATACCACGACTGGAGCTCCAGGCGGCAGTCATCGGAGCGAGACTAGCTGCCGCCATCCAGAAGGAGCATAAAAGGCCGGCCGACGAGGTGGTATTCTGGACTGACTCACGGACGGTGTACCACTGGATTCACAACGAGAATATCAGGTACACTCCATTTGTGTCTCATCGCCTAAGCGAGATCGCCGAGTTGACGAGCCCCGATCAGTGGAGATGGATTCCCACAGAGCTGAACGTCGCCGATCTAGCGACCCGTCCGAACTACGTGCCTACGTCACCTCATGACACGTGGTTCTCCGGTCCAGAATTTTTAAGAGATAGAGTCACCTCATGGCCTCAGTCGTTATGTCCCGATCACGAAGTCGAACCTGCGAACGAAGTCGTGTTGCAAACGAACGAACGAAAGCTATAATTTCCGCTACCAGATGTAAATAGATTCTCGAGTTACGAACGACTAATCCGTGCAACCGCGATAATCCTTCTCTTTATTGACAAATGAAGCTAGACATCTAGAAGCTCGTCACATGAAAGAAGCCGAAAATCTTTGGGTTCGGAAAAGCCAAGCGGAAAGTTTTCCCGAGGAAATAGAAGGGGAGGTTCGTTCCAGAGAGAAGCCGTATCCACAAGCTCGACCCGATCCTGAGCGACCAACTGTTGTGAACGGGAGAATCAATGTTGCGAACGTGCCGTCCGAGATGAAGCAACCAGTCATCTTGGATGGGCGACACCCGTTCACGAAGCTACTGATACAACGAGAGCATCGCGCCGCGGGTCACGCCAATAACGAACGAGTCGTCAATGACCTGCGGCAGCGGTACTGGATACTGAGACTGCGGCCAGCAGTAAGGTCCGTGGCACGCCACTGCGCTCTGTGCCGCGTGAGAAAGACCGTCCCACGAGTCCCGGTCACGGGTGACCTCCCAGCAGCAAGGATGGCGCCATACACACGACCCTTTACGAACTGTGGGGTGGACTTCTTCGGGCCCATCATGGTGGCCGTTGGGAGGCGAAGGGAGAAGCGATGGGGTGCGCTGTTTACGTGTCTTACGACACGTGCAGTGCACCTCGAGGTGGTGTACAGTCTGTCCACAGATTCAACAATCATGGCGCTAAGACGGATGGCGGCGCGGCGCGGGTGGCCAGCCGTCATCTACAGTGACAACGGGACCAACTTCAAAGGCGCGGATGCTGAGCTACGGGCTGCCTACGCAGAATGGGAGCTCGCGCTACGTGACTATGGGCTGCAGCACCGTGTCTCCTGGCGATTCATTCCACCAGGAGCTCCAAACCAAGGGGGCGCTTGGGAGCGCCTAGTGAGGTCCGTCAAAGTGGCCCTCACGGCCGCGCTCCAGGAGAAGACACCGAGAGAAGAGGTCCTCAACACCGTGATCGCCGAGGCTGAATACTCGGTCAATGCGAGGCCTCTCACACACGTCTTGGTCGATCCCATGGATCTCGAGGCGATAACGCTGAATCATTTCATCATTTCCTGTTGGGTTCGTCAACGGGCCTGCCAGTCGTCGGGCCGTGCGAGCAGGCTGATCGTCGCGCCTGGCGGGCCAGCCAGGCGCTCGCCGAAGAATTCTGGCGCCGATGATAGGTGCGGGAGTACCTGCCGACGCTCGTGCCGCGCCGAGGTGCGGCGACGGGCGTCCCCGCCCTCAAG
This sequence comes from Ennomos erosarius, assembly GCA_963580505.1. Classification (NCBI taxonomy): domain Eukaryota; kingdom Metazoa; phylum Arthropoda; class Insecta; order Lepidoptera; family Geometridae; genus Ennomos; species Ennomos erosarius. The sequence goes on along the minus strand of OY757005.1, from coordinate 5,243,070 downwards.
GAAGGCGACCTGGTGGTTGTCGTGGACCACACTCTGCCACGTAACACGTGGCCACGTGGAGTCGTCGAGCGCGTGTACCCGGGCCAGGGTGGCCTGGTACGCAGCGCCGACGTCAGGACGCGAGGCGGTGTCTTCCGCCGGCCGACTACGAAGCTCGCCGTCCTAGCGGTGGAGGGCTGCGCTGATGCTGCGCCGGGGGGAGACTGTTGCGGACGCCGAGCGTCGAACCCCGAACATCGACAATCCACAATAAAATAAGATCTAATCATGTATCAAATCGTTAGGAATAATAAAGATAAGCGGTGGAATGGAAAAACACCTCAATAGAAAGAGATAGGATGAGAAGGACCTTGGTGCCAACCGTGGGAACGGGCTCCAAGGTTACTTCTCATAGGCCTTTTCCATTCCACCTAGCTAGGCGGCCAATCGTGAGCCCGCTCTTGACGAGTGAGGGAGATCGCGGAGGGACTGGGACAGCATGTGTGAGTGCTGTGATAGGAGAACGCGCCCGTCCCTCTAGCGTAGACACCCACAAGTGGGGATAAGACTGCCGTCTATAAATATATTGTATTTCTTGAATAAATTGTCTACTTTCCATAGGGTCCACTCCTCCAGCGGACGTAGCCTTCTCGATCCTCTTATCCCGGCAACAGCCCAAGCCGAGGCTCGCACCCCAGGGGTGCCCTTGAGCTAGTTGCCCCCCACTTTTGTCGGCTGGGTGCCTTAAGCGCCTGCCCTCCCGCCCGGTGACGCTGTAAAGGTCGTTAGAGACCAACAGTATTAGCCCGTTCAAAAAAAAAAAAAGAATAAATTGTCAGTACCTCGCTCCGTAGCGTTAGCGTTCTTCAACGCAAACGGTCTCGCTCGTCAACGCGACTTGGTTCACGACTTTTGTAAGATCCATCAGGTCGATGTAATGCTTGTGCAAGAGACCCTCCTGAAACCCAGTAAACGGGATCCTAGGATCGCCAATTACATTGTGGTTCGTAATGATAGGCTTACCAATGCCGGAGGCGGTACGCTTATCTATTACCGAAGGTCTCTTCACTGCATTCCAATTGATACTCCTACGTCCTTAGTCAACTTAGAAGCCTCTTGCTGCCGCCTAGCTATGAACGGCCATCAGTCGATCATACTAGCGTCTTGTTACCTCCCCCCCGACAAACGTTTGCTCAGTAGTGATATCAACGCACTGCTCTCTCTGGGAAGCTCCGTCATACTGGCGGGAGACTTCAACAGCAAACACACCATGTGGAACTGCCACACTTCCAATACCAACGGTAGGATACTCGAACAACTAACTGACCCACGACCAGACGCAGACCACCACACCTTTGACATCATCGCACCCATGACTCCAACCAGGTTCCCTGGAAACCTCGACCATCGACCAGACATACTCGACATAGCTCTTTTAAAAGGCGTAACACTCAGGTTACGCTCGATAGAAGTGCTTCACGAACTTGACTCTGACCACCGGCCCGTTCTCATGAGACTAGGCTCGGATTCTACTGAACTTCCACCCCAGACCAAAACAGTGGTGGACTGGAAGCGATTGGGGGAATCCCTGAAAGCTATCAGTTCACCCGACTTAGATAAGATACCCGATGACATACAGACACTAGATGACGTTTCCTCCGCGATCGACGCTCTCACCAGCCACCTCCGCACCGTAGTAGGTGAGTCCTCGAAGCAGGTTCCAGTGGTGGACCACCGCTGGGATTTGCCCGGGGATGCGAGGAGACTGCTGACAGAAAAGAACGCCGCCACTAGGGCATACGACGCGGCCCCCACCCACGATAACAAATCCACCTTGAATTTCTTCCAGCGTGCTGTTAAGAAACGCATAGGTGATCTTCGCGCTCAGAACTGGACAGACCTACTTTCAGGGCTCGAGCCAACCCACCAGGCATACTGGAGGTTGGCTCGAACCTTGAAAAGTGACACACTTAGAACGATGCCTCCTCTTGATAGGCCGAACCAAGTCCCTGCGTTCGATGACGAGGAAAAAGCTGAGTGTTTGGCTGAGAGCCTCGAGGCCCAGTGTAACCTTTCCCCTGATCACGTTGACCCTGTCCACCTCCATACGGTGGTCAGCGAAGTTGAACGTCGCAGCTCCCTAACACCCTCCGACCTCCCTCTTGAGCTTATTAAGGCCGCTGAAGTCGAGTCTGGCATCAGGGATCTCGTCACCCGTAAAGCTCCCGGCGCTGATGGTATCAGCAACAAAGTGGTCAAACACTTTTCGGTCCCCTTGATCTATCTCCTGGTTAGCATCTTCAATGCGGCTATGAGTAATTGCTCTTTTCCCGCTGCGTGGAAGTCCGCCGACGTCATCGGCATCCACAAGCCAGGCAAGAAGGCTACCGAGCCCTCTAGCTACCGCCCCATTAGTCTCCTCAGTACTCTGGGGAAGATCTACGAGCGTCTCATTCGGAGGCGTCTCTGGTCCCATGTCCACGAACATAAACTCCTTCCCGACGAGCAGTTTGGCTTTAGAGCCAGACACTCTTGCGTCCAACAGGTGCACCGCATCACGGAGCACATTCTCGATGGCTTCAACTCGAAGCCGAAACCTAAAGGGACTCTTGCAGTCTTCTTAGACGTAGCAAAAGCCTTCGATAAAGTCTGGCACGACGGCTTGATATTCAAGCTGTACCACATCGGCGTGCCGGATCGTCTTGTGCACATCATACAAGACTTCCTCAGGGATCGAAGCTTTCGCTACCGCGTTGAGGGGAAGAGATCCTCTCCCCATCCCATCAGAGCCGGAGTACCCCAGGGCTCCGCGCTCTCCCCTTTGCTATTCTCGCTGTTCACCAGTGACATTCCGCGGTCATTCCATCCAAGTGTGCAGCTTGCACTCTTTGCGGATGACACCGCCATCTACTGCTCCGGATGGCAGAGAGTCCATATGCGCGGTCGCCTCCAACGAGCCCTCACCGAGATCGGTGCATGGTTCAGAAAATGGCGCATCACGGTTAACCCAGACAAAAGTGCAGCGATGTACTTTTCTGACTACAAGCGTGGTCCGCCATCGAGACCACTCTCTTTGTTCGACAAGCCCGTTCCTTGGGTTCCGTCTGCTAAATACCTGGGGGTTTCCCTTGACTCCAGGCTCAGCTTCAGTGACCATATTAAGCGAGTGCGCGATAGGGCTGCCTTCGTCCTAGGCCGCCTCCACCCTCTCTTGTGCAAGGGTAGTAAGATGTCCCTTAGAAATAAGGTGACACTTTACAAAACTTGCGTTCGCCCCATTATGACATACGCATCTGTCGCGTTTGCTCATACACACCCAGTCCACCTGGATCGACTTCAGGTGATCCAAAACCGCTTCATCCGCAAGGTGGTCGGGGCTCGCTGGTACCAGCGAAACGCCGACCTCCATTGTGATCTCGAACTTCCATCCATCCGTCAGTTTATGAAGGATGCATCCCGCCGCTATTTCGACACGGCCCCCCATCACCCCAACCCTCTCGTAGTCCAAGCATCAAGCTACTCTACAGACATGACAGACCCACCACCCCGTCGTCGATGCCCAAGACACGTCTTGAGCGACCCGGAAGATCCTATAGCAGCCGTTGTTTCGGCTGCGCTAGGATCACCGGACCAGTCTAGCCCTTCTGGCTCAGGTACCGATTTCGGCACCGGTATAGGATACCAGCGTAACACAATCAGACACCGACCCCGCCGGCGAGGTCGACGTACACCCCGTAGGTTAGTTAGAACGGTCGCGACTTTCCATAGGGTCCACTCCTCCAGCGGACGTAGCCTTCTCGATCCTCTTATCCCGGCAACAGCCCAAGCCGAGGCTCGCACCCGGGGGGGGCCCTTGAGCTAGTTGCCCCCCACTTTTGTCGGCTGGGTGCCTTAAGCGCCTGCCCTCCCGCCCGGTGACGCTGTAAAGGTCGTTAGAGACCAACAGCATTAGCCCGTTCAAAAAAAAAAAAAAAAGAATAAATTGTCAGTATTGTTTTAACCATCAGTCGTTTCTATTATAAGCCCAAGACGTCCAGCAAGCAGTAATTGTTATACCTAGCCAGTTAGAATCAGTTTTCACCAGTTTAAATTCAGTTCACAAATAAGTACCTAGTTTTCCTATAGTTTTTACAGTCCACTATAACAGTATTTTCCGTTAACAGTTTTGTCGTTAACAGTAAGTTTATCAACGAACATTCTATACCATGATTGGAGATTTCATCAAAATTGGTCCAGGAATATCAAGGATAAAGTTAGCGTACCTACGCTATTTTGGAAAATATAATTAAGTCATTTCATTTTTTAGTTCCTGGCACAGTATTCGCCCTATTACTAACCTGGATGTGATTTTGAAGTTCTAAGATCTTTTTCAACAAAATCATTTAAAACTAAAACCCGACTACATAATTATTTGATGGCATTTTTTCCCTCGCCCAAATGAAGGGGTGTTGTATAGTATAACTAATGGTTACACTTACCTTTGTGCAAAAATGTGTGTTTAGTGATTTTATTTTTTGTTAATTATACTACTACTCGGGCTCAATGGCGTACCTTGGGAGAGGCCTATGTCCAACAGTGGACTATTAAGGGCTGATGATGATGATGATGATGATGATACTTTTAACCCATTCAATGCCGGCGACCCTCCAGGAGGGTTCACCTTCACCGCATTCGCGGGCCCGAGAACCCTCCTCGAGGGTCCATATTAAAAATATGGTTTTTATCGTAAATACACAATAATAAAATCAGAAAAATTATTACAGCGTATAATTTAACAAGATGAATTTAGTGCACACATTGGTTTTCAGGTTTAATCATATTTATTTTTTAATTATTTTCGGCTTCTTCCTAGGAGCCAAGGGCCCACGACGAGGGTCCTATTGTGTAATGTATGGCGGCACGGGGGGTGTGCACCATGAGCGGGGGGAGGACGCGAATGTGTTAAGTAGGTACCTACTTCTATCATCTATCATCTATGCTACAACTTTACAAGCGCTATGCAGTTGCGCGTTAAGCTGAGGTGGGAGGAAGCAATTTTTTTCAAATTACAACATCGTTTGATTCCTAAAGTATTGATCCTACAGTAAAAATGGATGGAATCTTTTTTATGGCGAATGTAACATAGTTTAATTTCACAGAAGTAATTGTAATGCTAATCCTAAAGGTTTCTGAGATATAAGCAAATATCCGAAAAAAGTGATATTTAAACCCTTCCCCCTCCCCCTACTTACCCCCCACGCTCGGACTTTTATAGTATATTCATCAGTATAACTATATAACTGTGCCAATTTTTAAGGCTACACGAATGATTTCGGCTGTTTGTCTAATGTTTAGCGATTTTTTTTACTATGAGGTGGAATGGATAGGTCATAAAATCCGCCATATTGGGTTTAGTAAAATTTAATGTACCCTATGTCACCCAGAGTGTCAATACGCATTGATTGGTCTCAAATTTGATAAAATATGATGAGTAGTTTAGGCACAACCAGGGAACAACAAAACCAGAAAATTCGCGCCTATTTTCATACGTCGGCTATACATAGATATACATAGATATACATAGATATACATAGATATACATAGATATAAAAATTATACATATTCGAAACGTACTCATAAAGACCTTTCATTTGATTCCACACATGACTAGTTTATCGAAAAAATATTTTTTTTCGTCCGCGAATTTTTTAAATATAATCCGCCATATTGAATTTAATGTAACTTTATATAGCCTATGACACGCAGAGTGTTAAGATCTATCAATTGACACCTAGCTGTTTGAAATAAGATAAGTAATTTAGGAGATACGAGGGAACATATGAACATACATACATACATACATACATAGACAGTCAAACTCATAACCCTCCTTTTTGGTAGTCGGGTAAAAATAATGCCATTTCTTCATTCTTATGCAATGCAGGTAATACACCTACTATGCAGAACAAAGAGTTCGTTATAATATATAATGGGAAAACAAAGGTAGTGCGATCCTTAATAATTATTTACTGTTAATATTCGACAGTTTTAAAATATTCTGTGTAGATCGTAGACTCAGATGTAAATAGCCAAATACCGATGGCAGTCACGCGTAACGCAACTACTGTGAAAGTGGTGGGCTATATGATCTAAGTATAACTATTATCATAGGTTGGTAATTGTTGTAGATACTCTACGAATATTACTTAGCCTGCGCCGTCTGTGCTACTCTGTGACGTAGCACTGTAATACTCTGTGACGATTGAATTTGGGATGATGGCGTCGTACTTGTTGTTGTAATAATGTGATCCTTAAATTGATACAATTACATAGATTCTCTCAAGAAAGCACGGTGTTTTATTGATTGATAAGTTAACAAGAAAAATCTACTACAGTAATGTAGTACACGCGTGGCAACGCCGCGGGCAGTAGCTAGTAATAAATACATACCTAATTATAACTCTATACCTTTCAACAATTTGTTACTTCACTGATAACAGCTTTGATACGTTTTTAATAGTACTTACGGCATATTTACCGTGATTAGAATCATTTTTGAGTTCCCGATATTTCGGCACAGTTACGTGCACCATTGTTTGCAACCGTGAAAGTCTAAAACAGTGTAATAGCTTTGATGTTAAGAAAAATGGTTCCTTCTTGACCTGATTGTACAATCATTAATTAATTATGTCACCGTCTTGTTGCTAGCTTAATAAAAACAAGCTGCATCGCCCTGGCTTTGCTTGGATTACAGTGGGGGAGGTGGGATGTTATGACACATCAAAACTCATCCGTTCATTTTGATTTCAGACTGACAGATAGACCAACAATAATCTCTAAACATTTATATTTTAATACTAAAACCTGTAAAATCTGTAAAATATAATAAAGGTCACAGTGACCTTTATTATCTTTTACAGACACTTTAGATAACAGCTGCAGTCTACCACAAACTAATACAAAACCATCATGGTTCGTGACAGTAATGCTTCAAGGTTATAATAATAGCGTTTTGATTCCTCGTTTATAATTCGGACAGCTAAGAAATGGAACACCTTACCAGCGTCATTGTTTCCTGAAAAATATAATCTGGGAGATTTTAAGGCCAGAGTGAATCGGTATTTCCTACGCAAGCATGCTTCATCGTCGACCGCTTCGTCACTTACCATCAGGTGAGACCGTGGTCAAATGTTAGCCTATCGTTGATAAAAAAAAATATATTGTTCGAATTCGTACCATGAACTTATAAAGAATTTCGGCGCGAGAATGAGACGTCTACATTTTTATATAGCGTTATCACTGTCACACGTCGCTGTCAACATGATTAACGGTGCGACATGACAGTTGTATTTGAGTGAACGATTTAACGTGACGTCATCAAAACAGCTCTGCGTCACCAACAAATTCTTACTTTTATGTCATATTTCAATGTATGATTGAAGTAATAATGCTACAAGACGTTGTGGTGACCCCTCTGAAATAAAAATCTATTCATAAACCGTATTCCACATTAGTAGCTTCACGGATTTAGAGGCTTTGACTTAACATTGCTTTTTTTTAACTTTTATTACTCATTTCGTCTGTGACGTTTAAAACAATATCGTTTTGTTTGTTTATTTTAGGTGAGTTATCCCAACTTTCTTACTGTTCCGTCTTTAATTTGTAAACTATGATATGTTCAGAATGTCGCGAGCTTTTTCATTAAATACTATAGGATAAGCAAAGACTTCCTATGTAATAGGGGGAATTCCGTGAGGATAGGTATTTTGTTTTTAGGGTTCCGTACCCAAAGAGTAAAATGAACATTATTACTAAAGCTCCGCTGTCCGTCTAGACAGTTGAAATATTCACAAATGATGTATTTCTACAGATTAATTTGTAAAGGAAAAATTAGAATCACGAGCGGGGATTGAACCCGCATCCATCCATCCCTCAAGCCGGGATATGCTTTACTTAAGCTACTGACAAGTGGTCTCATGTCCGAACCAACCAATATCCCGGCTTGAGGGATGGATGGATGCGGGTTCAATCCCCGCTCGTGATTCTAATTTTTCCTTTACAAATTAATCTGTAGATTGCGCTGAGCAGGCGATACTGCTATAAAAATTGTTAATATTGATGTATTTCTGCTTCCGCTATAACAACAAACACTAAAAAACAGAATAAACTAAGTATTTAAGGTGCTGAATGCTCCCAAATCGACTATTTTGAACGTAAATCTCAAAACGTATACCATTTACAGGATTGAAAAAAATGCACGTTAATACTGGTCATATCTTCTTTCTATCTGCCGAAACCGAAACACGTTTACGAAAAGTTTTCTCGATAGAAAAAAATCGTGAAGTGACCTCTAAAAAATCATTCAAACGTCCTAAAATGTTACGTTAAAATAAGACACCCCATTGAAATAAATCATAGTGATAAGTTATGTTTCAATGCATCCGTCTAGTAAGCTTATTTTTTTTATAACAATTAGCATTTCTTTTATAACTAATTATTTGTAATCGCCATATTTTTGCTATGCATAAAGCGACCCTATAAGATACAAAATAAGTTTCAAGTTTGTCTGCTGTAATAAACGTGCTCGCATTGGGTCCTATCAGAGCCTTAAGGGGGAAATACATCATCTGTGAAAATTTCAACTCCCCAGCTATCAAGGTTCATGAGATTACAGCCTGGTGACAGAAGGACAGACAGACACGGACTAGTACGGGTTTGCTTTAACCTTTGGTTTTTTTTTTGAAAGGGCTAATGCTGTTGGTCTCTACTAGTGATGGATTAATTAGCATTCGCATTCATTTTAACCATGTGAAAACTCAATTTGCATTTCGCAAACGAAATGTAGTTACGAAATTCTGTGAAATACATTTCAATTAATTTAGTTCATTTTGAATTTAATTTTTAACATAAAGTTTCATTTCATATTTCATTTCATTTTTCATTTCAATTTAGCAAATAGCATAGCAATAGCAATTAGCATGCTAAGACTCGTGAATTAGCATATTTATGAAATTTACACAAAATCGCATTAATTGCCATCGCTAGTCTCTACCGACCTTTGCAGCGTTGATTGCGGATTTAACCTTTGGGTACAGAACCTAATAAGTAAGAATAATAGTGCTTCCACATGATATGCCTACAAAGTATTAAAAATTGGGTTTCATTTATATGTTTTGAGATGTTAACTATTATTTATTATATTATATTTATAACAATTTTTATCTTTGGGTTCTCCTATCTGTGTACATTCATGGTGATAATAAAACGTTGTTATTATAACGTACTGTCGTATCGCTGTATTGTATGATATTTATAAGCACATCATCATTACAAGATTTACATTTTTAAACATAATAATAACCTATCGTTTTTGCCATTAATGTATTCAAAATGCGTGAGCGGCTGTATCCGGAATTTTAATATAGGTACCCCTCAAGTTTTTTAATAGTTACTTACCGGTGAAACAATGATTTCATGCGATTTATGCATAGCTGAATAATTATTATATTCGGAAACTGTAAAATAATCCCGATCATCCAAAGTTCTCTAAGTATTCATGAACATCTCTAAAGCCCTATTCAAATAGGCGCGGTAGTTCTCAAGTTCCGCTACCCAAAGTGTTAAGCACAGAGCAAAAAATAACGCTTCCCCTCTACACGAAGCACATTTGTTTCATAGCTCTGTGGTGTTAAGTATCCGCTTGTGTGTGACTGTGAACAGGCGGAATATCGAGTACCTAGTACCGACCCACTCGGATATCTTTACCGCGAGCGGTACAGGATACAGGCCTTAACTGGCATAATTTGTAGAAATGGGAGTCTGTACACATGGGAATTTGTAAGACATGATCTGTAGAATTTGGAATATTATAAATAAATAAATAAATATGTGTGGACATTTCACACATCGCCATCTAGCCCCAAACTAAGCATAGCTTGTACTATGGGAACTAGATAACGGATATAATACTTATATACTTTTTTGTTTGTAAATACATACATAGAATACAATATAACACCCAGACGCAGAACAAACATCTATGTTCATTACACAAATGTTTGTCCTGGGTAGGAATCGAACCCACAGCCCTCAGTTCAGAAGGCAGGGATACTACCAACTGAGCTATCGGGCCCGTCTATTTATGCAGGATTGGGAACAATGCCCGGCCAGTATACTTTCACTCTTATACATTTTTGTTATTACTGTTTTCTAATGTTGGAAAGCCTTAAAATTAGCAAGTTGAAATGGCAATAGGCAGGCCACATCGCCACAACTGACAACCGATGAAGAAAGGTTCTCGAGTGGCAACCACGAACCGGAAGACGCAGCGTGAGCAGACCCCCAACTAGGTGGACCGATGACCTGGTGAAAACCGCGGGGAGCCGATGGATGAAGGAGGCGAGCAGCCGCTCAAAGAAGCGCTCTTTGTATATAGGAGGCCTATGTTTAGGAGTGGACGTCTACGGGCTGTCGATAATGATGATGATTTTTTTTTTATTGATGGATAGGCTTCCGCTTGACCACTATCTCACCTGATGGTAAGTGAAGATGCGGTCTAGGATGTAACGCGCTTGCCTAGAAGATACCTATTCACTCTCGATTTGAAGACTCCAAGATTGTAATTTTCGGGAAATACAAACGCTGGCAAGGCATTCCACTCTTTGGCTGTTCGCAATATAAATGTGGAAGCAAATCGCTTTGTTCGCACATGCGGGATGTTAACCATGTAGCGATGGCGTTTTTTCGTGCATCTGGTCGTCCGATGGTGGAACGGTGATGGCGGAATCAAGTTATGCAACTCTAGTGCGCACTCTCCAAAATGTATTCGAAAAAACACCGATAAACTGGCAACTTTGCGTCTATGGTCATTATGATGATGAATGTTGGAAAGTCGGTCACTTCAAGTAGTCATTATAATTTTCCTTTTTGTCCAACAGTGGTGCCGCTTTGGGCTGATGGTGATGAGTGTGGGTAAGATGAATTTAATTGACTCGGTTAAATCTATTTTAAAAATAAACACAGTATCTATTTTAAGAATAAAAAGCGAGACATTTTGGTACTTTATAATAATTATTTTCATCATAAAACTTTTGGAGCCAATGGATGCGGGAGGCAAACAGCCGCGCAAAGTTGCGTCCTTTGTGGGAGGCCTATGTTCAGCAGTGGACGTCTTCGGGCTGATGATGCTTATGACGTGTGATGAATTGAAAGGCGGCTGTGAATTTGGCGTGACACGCTGCGCAGTAGCGAAAAATACCTAAGTGTGCGCGGGCAGAGATAAGCGGCGTGCACAGCATGCGTGGTCTTGCGGCGTACTTCCTTCAGCCACCATTGAGTTTTGAATCACACTGTTTCGAGAATCAAAGAGTACCTATACCATAGAATAGCATGTAGTCATCCCTCCTAAAAAACCTACGGAGGGTACGTCGACCTCGCTGGCAGGGTCGATGTCTGATAGTGTTACGCTGGTATATACTAGCGCAGTCGGCAGGATCTCCTGAGTTGCCTTAGACGTGTCTCGGGCGGGAACCAAAATGTCTTACGTGGAATTATAATTAATATTTTCCACTCATTGTTTTAGTATGGACGAATGGAAATGTGATGATGGATCTTGCATTCCGGTCACCACTGTATGCGATAACAAACCAGACTGCAGTGATAATAGTGATGAAAAGAGAGAAATCTGTGATAATGTCACGTAAGTAAGCCAGCAGACGTCGCGTTGAAATATTTTAACTGGACCAATTTTTTTTATTGTAGTCATGGTTAGAGTGGTAATTATTTTATCAACGAATGAACCATTAACAGTGGTATTTGGGGGGTTTTTAAACAAAAGTTGAAAAACCTCCCAAAATCTATCATTCCACTTTTACCTAGACTTTTACCTACCTTAGACCTTTACTTTTACCAATTTAATTAAATACTCTACGATTTCAATCAAGTTGTCTTTGAAAATTCTGTCGAGTGTCATTTTGACGCGACTTTTGAACTATCAAAAGTCGCGCCAAAATGTCACCCATCATGCCAGATTGGGGGCTGTTATTGTTTATGAAATGCATAAAGCTAGTATTTGCCGCACAGCGCCTGATTCATCCTCTAGAGGAGGCCCCGCCTCGACTATGAATTCCAGTGTAAGACAATAATTACAAAAAAGGCCAGGTAAAAAACCACCTCAAAAATGAAAAAAAAATACATTTTAATTAAATACTCTACGATTTCAATCAAGTTGTCTTTGAAAACTCTGTCGAGTGTCATTTTGACGCGACTTTTGAACTATCAAAAGTCGCGCCAAAATGTCACCCATCATGCCAGATTGGGGGCTGTTATTGTTTATGAAATGCATAAAGCTAGTATTTGCCGCACAGCGCCTGATTCATTCTCTAGAGGAGCCCCCGCCTCGACTATGAATTCCAGTGTAAGACAATAATTACAAAAAAGGCCAGGCAAAAAACCACCTCAAAAATGAAAAAAACAAAAATTAACATAGAATATTATCGGGTAATCATTAGGAAAATAAAAAATAAACATAACTCCTAAAGTATGAGAAATCATAGAACATACATGGAGTATTTTCTTGATCCTTGGTACGAGGGATGCTTTTCGGGTTGACGTCACCTTCTGGAACGGCCTGTATACTAAAGGCCTATTCAGACTGGGGCGGTATCCTGTACCGCCCGCGGTACCGATATCTGAGTGAGATAGATAACGCTTTGGGTAGCGGAACCCGAGTGAAACTTTTCCACCCGGGGCCTGATTCAAAAACCAATGTCACACAGTTCTATCGCAAGTTTGCTACCAGAATCAGCCCCCAACGGCCGGGTGCATGACCACGGAACTTTTTGCGTAGGTGCCTAGGCGCTAGGCGGTAAAAGTTCCGCTCTAGCCGGCGAATACCGCGGGCGGTAGAGAAATACCGCTCCTATTTGAATAAATCCTTATTGACAAACTACCAGTGACCACTCAGCCTAACACTACTTAGTACATACTACTTACCAATCTTTTCTCTTTCAGAAATTATGTATTCCAATGCAATGATGGCACTTTTATACGACTGGATAGTAAGTGTGATGGTACTCCACAGTGTCCGGATGAGTCTGATGAGACATTTAACGGTTGCTATAATATGGAATGCCCGCCGGGTTTTTACCAGTGTAGATATGGTGCTTGTGTCCCCCCATACACTCTATGTGACGGTGTACGTACTATTTACAATAGAATATTGTAGGGTCTTCTAACAGCTTATAAGTAGTGATTTTCATTACAATTTATAAATTACGCACCACAGATCTATAGAATCCAGACCTCGAACTGTTGAATTTATGATCGAGATTGTGGTTGAGATTGTGATCAAGGTTGTGACCGAGAGTGTGGTCGAGAGTGTGATCGAGATTATGATTAAGATAGTGATTGAGATTGTGAACGAGATTGAGATTGAGTTTGTGAACGAGATTGTGGCCGAGATTGTGATCGCGTTTGCGGTGGAGATTAGCGACTGTCATGAGGATTGCGATCAAGATTGTGATCGAGAGTGCGATCAAGAGTGCGATTGAGTGTGATCGAGATTGTGATGGAGAGTGTGATCGAGATTGTGATGGAGATTAGCGATTGCAATAGATATTGTGATCGAGATTGTGTGATCGATTCTTGGTTCTTGCATCAAAATTGGTAAGGTAATTTTATTTTATTTTATTTATTTGGTTCACCAACAGTTGATACACAGTTTCGATTACACGGTATCTAAGCTTAAAAATATTAACTATGTGCGCAACCAATTATAGGCAAACACAGCGTGCGTGATGAATTAATCAGTCAAGCACCTTTGCCCTGCTGATACTATGACTTAGTTGAATTTAGTTCCTTAGATATTAAAATAATTGCTTGTAGATAAGAAGAATGAACATGACACAAAACTTTTTTTTTTTGCAGACCCTAGATTGCTTTGACGGATCCGATGAATCCAATTGTTGGGGCAAGTAAGTGTACCGTTATAGTAACAAAATGATGGGCTCTGAAACATTGGATTTTATTTTGTCCAAGCTAATAATTAATAGTTATTTGACCAACAAGAGAGCAAAGTACTATAAAAATGTAGTGAAAAACCGCGATAGTTTAAAACAGTTTTTAAGTCACCTTGTAGGTGACGTTGAATTAGTACGTTATCCCGAAATGGGAGTACTGGAACCATGATACCCTACAAGTTGTGAGAGTCTTACTTGAAACTGGGTGTTTCCAATCTTCGTTGGTAAATAATAAATCCACACTCAAAATTGCATGTGCGCTATTCGCTACGTGAGTTAACAAGATACTATAAATACATTTCTAAACACAGGTCGTTACACTCACTTATATGCAGGTCAAGGACGAAGTTCAACCGCGCAGCTGCGCTAAGGCTATTTTTGAACGTAAACTTTACATGGCATTTCTTCAATGAAAAACTAATAATTTAAAAAAGTCGTAGAAGAAACATTGTCTACCTTGGGGTGTAGATTTACCGCCTTTCGGGAAAACATATCAATTCAAGGTCACCTTGTATAAGTAGTAGGTAATTGAATACTTAGGATAAACTTTTGAGTAAAAGATTCCCATGAACCAAAGAGTTATAATGTACTACGTTCTAGAGAAGCAATGGGAAGCACAAATCGTTTCCATTTTTGGTATAATACGTGAACTAAAATCCGCTACAGCGCTTTATCAAACCATATAACCACACGATCCCAACACGCAGCGCTAATGCTTGTAGGTTGTGTTGTTTGGTCAGTTATCATCTGTCAATTGACTGCCGCCGTGCATTCTGGCGCCATTATAAATCGACTAAATAATATTTCATTATAGGAATGATTTTTAAAGTGTAAACCACACTAAATAAAAAAAAAATAAAAAAAAGGAAAATTTTGAGGATTATAATAATTATCTTTATGAATATTACATTAGGTGTATTTGGTTCCAAATTCTAAACTTATTGTTCAAAAATCATTCCACCTCGTTTGTTTGTTTTCCCCGAATGTTTTTTGTAGCATCTGAGTAGGCGCGATGGCATTTTCGGATCATAACTTTTATTACAATACACGTGCATTCGCTTTCAGCGCCGAGCATCGTATGAGCGAGATGATGTCAATTGGCTTATTTGTAGTGGTCTATAGCACAGAGTACTTTTCTATATATCTATAGTGCAAGTTATAGATGTACCGTCTAGTATAACAAGAAGTATTTGCCATAAGCAAAGGGTTAGGCCGTACAACTAATAATTAACCCGTGTGAAGCCGGGGCGGGTCAGCTAGTTACAAATAAGTAATAGCACACTTCACCAGCTTCTTTGACTCCTGACAAATATACGGAGTTTTCAAGGCTGGAGTGAACCGGTATATTCTAGGAAAGTATGTTCTATCATCGACCGCGTCGTCACTTACCATCAGGCGAGACAGTGGTCAAATGCAAGGTTGAACCACATATCTAGAATATCAACAACAAAAACAAACAAAACAGTATATTGTATCAGTTATCTGTAGCCCATAGTACAAGCTTAGTTTGGGGCTAGATGGCGCTGTGTGAAATGTCCATACATATATTTTTTTTTATTTTATCTTTCAGGGTCTATATGGGTTTAACTAACAAGTAATCTTAAGTAAAAATAAGTATGTCATCGTAAGTAATCGTAAGTAATCTTTATTGTAAACGTACTGGAAAACAAAATCGTTTTGTTTGTTTGTAGACCACGACGCTGTATTTTACCGCCGTATCCAGAAAACGGAATATACTTTACAAACGTAACTAACGCAAAACCTGGGGATGCTGTCGACAGTGTATCCATCACAGTCATCTGTCCCAAAGGATATATAGTTAAAGGATCCAACAATACCTACTGCGAAAATGGAATGTGGCCAGAGAAGATACCTGAATGTGTCTGTAAGTATTACATTTCGTTATTATTTGTTATTTTATGAAAGGTGTTCCACAGGGTAGTAACTTTGGGCACACGCTGTAAGTATAATACATACCTTATTTTTGAACAAATTAAGACTTGAGACGAATCACGAATTTGGAAATGTATGAACGACGTCTTGTCATTCTAACTCGCACTAAACTTGACTAGTGTGAATTACTTCTTACAGGGAGGTGTGTGGGCGCACTTTTTCTCTACAAAAGAAGTCCCATATCTCACCAATAGGAACAAATGCGCTGGTGATAATGATAATAATAAACAACTTAGTTTTGTGTTTATTTACCTCTGTGATTGACATTTTATTTTTTGGAAGGTATCGAAATTCGAAAACTAAAATTTTTATATAGAAAGCAAAAGCTAGCGTAGCGTTTATATGATCTTTGGCCAAAGCAACTAAAAAGAATTAGTAGAAACTAAAATCTTCATTTACCCTCACAATAGCAAATATTTTAACACTGAAATTCATAGTCAAGGGGGTGGCTCCTTTAGGGGATGGTTCAGGCGCTGTGTGGCGAATTCAGTTTAAAGCAGTTTTCAGACCGAGGCAGTATCCTGTACCGTCCGCGGTAGCGATATCCCAGTGGGTACGCGATATTCCGCCTGTTCACACACAAACGGAAAACGTTTTGGGTAGCGGAACCCGAGCGGAACTTTTTCACCCGGGGGTCGATTCAAAATCAACAATTTGTTTACCATTCTATCGCAAATTTGTTAACAGAATTACCCCCCAGCGGCCGGTCGCGCGCGACCGCGGAACTTTTCGCGGGCCTAGGCGGTAAAAGATCCGCCCTAGCCGGCGAATACCGCGCGGGATCCCGCGTGGTATGTTCCGCTACCGCGGGCAGTAGAGAAATACCGCGTTTGAATATGGCTGCATTTCATAAACATGAACATGTTAATAAATATTTAAACAATGCTTCGGCCGCCTCTGTTATAGAGGTGGCCAAAGCATCGACCACGATCAATATTCGGAATGTGCCATGTGTCATGTTTGTGGCACAACCCAAATTAGTTTATTTACAGTACATCCGCTGGTTTGGTCTGTATGTCCTTTCTTAGTCAGTTATTCAGGCTTACCTTTTAAAACTTTGATATTAACGCAGTATCATAACATCGCTCGTTAAAACAATTTCTTCTCTTGACAGCGCAGTGTCATCTCATTCCACACGCTTCCGTTGAGTACCGCTGCTTCGACTCCGAATCCCCGGAAACCTCCAGGGATTGCAACGAATACGAACTCAACAATACTGTGGTCGAACCTGAATGCACTTCCGACTACTACGCTGTAACTCCACTGACCAACATGCAATGCATCGATGGCAATTGGAACTATACTGCAATCTGCTCTCCCGGCGTGACCAAGAATGGAACCAAGATCACCATTGTTCTTAAAGACACTGTCGAAGTTACAATTAATGACATTCAATATGTTGTTCTCAATATTACTAATAATAAATTATCTGTAGAACCTTAAGAAACGACTAAAGTAGAATCTAGACCCAGCTCTTTCTTTTCTGCAAAGTTCGTCTAGGTAGGTACCACCGCTTTTCCAGTTATTCTGCCGCCAAGCAGTAGTATGCAAGCACTACTGTGTTCCAGTTTGAATGGCATTGTAGCTAGTGAAATTACTGGGCAAATGAGACTTTATGACCTGATTACCTGATTACTAGACTGTGTGATATCTCAGGATGACGTGCGCAGTGCAGTGTCACGCGAAACTTTATTATTTTAAAGTTCCGAGTGATACTGCTACTGTTATGGGCGACCGTATTGCTTAACAACAGGTGAACGGCCAGCTCGTCACGTCATCCATTCTCATAAAAAAAAAAGATATGATAAGGTGATTATTCGTGGACGAGGAGGTATTAGGTATTAAGTTTAGAGTTGGTAGAGTTATAATAAAATATTGCTTATGAATGATATTTTCAGCTAGGCGATTATGTAACTTGATTGCAACCAATAGAAACACAAAAATGTACGGATTTGACAGTTTCAATACGCAGTTTATGTGCATAGTTAGTATGAAAATTTTCATATCCGGAATGAAATTTCTCCTGTTGCATTGCTGTCAAAGTTACGTAATCACCCCACAGATGCGACTAACTCATATAAAAAAACACGCATACTGTAACACTCTTTTCATCACAGTTGCTCGTAAAGTAGCTCCTATCCTCACCGCTGTTAGGATGAAAATCCATGAAATTTACGACGCGTGCTTTTGATTTTACATTGTAAACATGATAATAACCCGATTCAGTGAAGTTTGTATCTCACTACAAGTTATACGCATATTTTATTATTATTATCAACATCAACAGCCTGAAGACGGCCATTGCTGAACAGAGGCATCCCGCACACAGAGCCACTTCGAGCGGCTGCACGCCTCCTGCATCCATCCTGCATTCCGATTCCGGTTCCCTTTACATTACCTACAACTGTTTTTTCCTTGCCAATGTGATGAAAAACGTCGTATGACACGCGTGTGGGTTGATCATTGCACCCACGGCTCCAATAGCGCGCTCGCCTGCACCTCCAGTGCAATGATCAACTTTCCACACTTGTTTCTTATTGTACTATTTTCTACATTGTATTTGATTCTGGCGATACTATAATATGAGTACTTATTCAGGTTTTTATACATAACGAAAAATCTCACTAACCTAATATAATTGTGTACTTACTTTTAAAATGAATAAACATTATCCGTGTTTCAATCAACTTAGGTTTAATAAATAAAAGGAAGTATCAGCGACAAAATCTACATTCCTGCCGTTATGTCAATAATTCTAAGAACAGTTTTTTGCCTGCTGAGAAACAATAAAGTTTAACTATTTAGTATTTTTTACTGTAATCTAGTTTTATTACTTAACTCTTTACAAACTCAATAGTCTGATCAGTAAGACCACTAGCTTGTTCATCATCATCATCATCGTCACCAACCTGAAGACATCCACTGCTGAACATAGGCCTCCTCCAGAGAGCGCCACTATGAACAGCTGTTCGCCTTCTCCATTCATGGGCAACATTTATTTTTATCGATGTAGAAGCCATATATGTATTTTTTTCTTGTCAGTCTGTATCGTGGCTGAGCATCGCAGTTGCTGGTCACCCTTCTGTACCGAGCCTTACCCCCATATTCTTAGTCGTTACCACGAGATTACTCCACTCGACTCAAACTCGAATTAGCCTCATTTTCGTGTGTTGGTATTTTTAATTGACCACATAATAATCAACTTGACTTTTCCTCGTTAATTCTTCTCAAACGAGGGAAGCGAAGCAATTGTCAACTCAAGGTACGTCGCGATATACCTTGAGTTTCCTTCGAAGTTGAGTGGAAGTTGAGTGAAGGATTTTTGGTGAAATGTTTTAGAATACGGGGGTTAGGGTCACAATACCTACAGTACAGATGCCTCATCCCATACAACGGAATAACGCGGGCTATTTTACGAATTATTTTATTTCAGCATAACGCGAGATTATCAAGCGACATTTATTGCGTGTTGGCGAAGTATTGGGCCAAATGAATACACTGGTCACTAACTAGTAACGCTCTAGACACGATTACTACATTTTTTTCAAGCTAGGGCTATTTTTCGTTTGTACCTGATGGGAAATAAGTCATCCAAGGTTCTACCATGGGGTAAAACCTTGGATGACTTATTTTAAACCAGTGTTAAATTAAGGCTATAAATTAATTACCTTAATTGACGGGCCCGATAGCTCAGTTGGTAGTATCCCTGCCTTCTGAACTGAGGGCGGTGGGTTCGATTGATTGACAAACATTTGTGTGATGAACATAGATGTTTGTTCTGCGTCTAGGTGTTATATTGTATTATATGTATGTATTTACAAACAAAAAAGTATCTAACAATTGTATCAGTCATCTGGATCCCATAGTACAAGCTATGCTTAGTATGGGGCTAGATGGCGCTGTGTGAAATGTCCACACATATTTATATGTTTATATCGATAGAGATTAGAAATCTACGAATATCACGTCTGAGCCGTCCAATAGTGTTTGATAAAATTTTCATGCCTTATGACGTATGTGAAAGCTGTATATGTGTTCGCATTGCAAAAGCTGCCGTCATCAGGTGCCGTAGATACGATCCCTCGTAGGTAGTACCGTTGGGTGCCCTTTTCCAGCTCTGGAAATGCCAAACCGCCACCACTGTCACCTTGGCATACTGCTGTTCCAGCTGCAGACATGATGGTAAAAGGTAACACACCTTTTATACAAATAATATGCATAAAAACATGGATGAAATAAAAAAAAGAAGGATTGAGTTTTGATTGACATCGAACTGAAGCCCAAAATGGCGGACATATTACACATGTGTGTCAGATGAAAGTAGGGCGATCGGCTTCCTGTGATGTGAGTGTGTGCGTGCCCCGCCTCATACGTACGAAGCGTTCCGTCTTCCTAAGGGTGCTTCAGTTTCGGATCAGACGGGATTCCCTCCTTCTTTTTTTATTAGCTCCATGCATAAAAATTAAAAAGCCTATGCAAGCGTTCACCACAATCATACGGAGGGTTCCGTACCATAATCTATACAACCCTAGCAAAAAAAATCACGCGTGTTGTATGGAAGCTCCCTTAAATATATATGTTATTCTGGCTTTTAGTATTTTTTGTTATAGCGGCAACAGAAATACATCATCTGTGACAGTTTCAACTGTTTAACTATTATGGTCAATGAGATACAGCCAGGCCCCTATTTCATAAAGCGACAAATCATAATAAACCTACAAATGGAGTTTTGGCGGGAACGCGGAAAAATTCACTTCGTTGCATTGTATTATTTATCAAAACCTGGGCTTATTCCAGTGTTAATGTTTGAAATTGGTGGCGATTTACAGATTAAGTGCTGAATTACGAGCATGAGTGTGGGCAAGTGATATAATGTGGTGAAACTTGGTTTTTCGTGTTGCTTCCAAAATTCCATATAAGCTTCTAGTAAAGTTGCCACCACTTTAGTAGAAGATGATTTAGACTGGACTTTGACTACCTGACTTAGACTGGACTATGACTAAGACTTGACCTTACGTGATATATTCTTTAACGATGAAAAATAACTATACTTGACACTGGCTAAATACACTATGTGTGGAGCCAAAATATAAGAAAAAAAAACCTACAAATGTCAGTCGAATGTGTTTCATAAAACAAAAAGTCTATGCATAAATGATGATTTTCAGTCAAAACTGACAATTGTAGGTTTATTATGATTTGTCTTTTTATGAAATAGGGGCATGATGACACGGTCATATGGACAGACAGACAGACAGACAGACGGACAGCGGAGCCTTAGGATTCGCTTTACCCTTTACGTACAAACCCTAAAAACGAACATAAAAATACAATTAAAGTAATTAATAATCGGAAAACTACTAGCATGACTTAGACTGGACTTTGACTACATGACTTAGACGTAACTATGACTTTACGTAAAATATCACGATTCTGTAACGATGAAAAATTACAATAGTTGACACTGGCTAAATACACTATGTGTGGAGCCAAAATAGAAAAAAAATCACGAACCGTCCTTATATCCTGCACAGATTTTGTCGCTACTGATAAACGCGCGAAATTCATAGGGTGACTCTACCATACATGTATCAACGGCAACATACGGTAGGTCTACCACCTTGAGAACCTGGGATTCGGTGGCATTATCTGTCAGACCCCAGCCTGCAACCTGTTGATGAAGACAAAATTAATAAAAAGAATAAATAAATAAAAAAATAATAATGCAGGGGCGGCTTTGTGGCGGTGAGAGGCGACACCTTGTACCCGCTTCTTCATCTCGTGGTCAGCCCTGGTGTCAGAATTTTTAGGCCGCCCGGATGCTTCTGACTTGGCTTAACGACTACTGCCCTCCGAAGTACGGTAGCGCTCAGTTCTAAATACCAACTTTTTGCTGTAGCAGTTACCCATCATAGCAGCGAACGTTGCTTAACTTTACCGATAGGTTAGGAGCTGCTAGTCGTGCTTCGCTATGAGTGCTGCGGCCGCGTACCTTGATTTCAAGGGATTAAATGACCCCTGCCTTGCCTTAATCGGCTGTCGGGGGGTGGAAGTCGCGAGAGCTAAGAACCTAAGCTCCAGGGTGGAAGTATTAAAGGGTTATAACACCGCGAGTAGCGTTCAGTGAAAGTGCAGCACACTTCTCAACACCCTAAGCCACCTATACCAGTGTTGCTTCCTCGGTGCCAATATAGGGTAATCAATACAGGAGGCCTATTTAGCGGGTGGTAAGCCATCACCTGCCACAAAAATTTGATATGATGAGACAGACCTCCATACACCAGGTCATAATAATCCATCAAAAGTTCACCACAATAGCATATTTTTACCTTCATATTATACAAAATGATATTTATTTACTCAACAACATAAATAATAAATAACATAAAAGATTAATAATATCTCTTTAAAAAAGGACTAAAACTAAATTAAATCTAAACTAAAATGATCTATCTAAAACTAAAAGTATATAAACTTAATCTAAGAAGCCGCTACCAGTGGGCAATGTGCCCAAAATGCTGGCGGCATTGCCCCGTTGTATGGCAATGCTTAGTTATAAATATGCCAACATGTAAGAAATGAATTAGTCTTAATGACATCATTCTCCAATGTTGCAGCCATTCTTATGCGCGACGATGGTAAAAGACCTGACGGAGTGACTTTGGTTCCCTGGAAGATGGGGCGGCCTTTAGTGTGGGACGCTACTTGCGTCGACACTATGGCGCCGTCACACCTTCCCGAGACGCACGATAGGGCCGGCGCCGCGGCTAATTCGGCTGAGCAGCTAAAGCGGCGCAAATAAGTAACCTCGGTAGCGGTTATATATTTGAGCCGTTTGGCGTTGAGACCCTGGGTCCGTGGGGACCGGGAGCTCACCAAGTTTTCCAAAGTCTATCAGAGCGCCTGGTCGAACCGACGCGTGACCAAAATACTGGCACTTATTTGGCTCAACGCATCAGCATTGAAATTCAACTCAGCAATGCTGCCAGCATGTTGGGCACGCTGCCTACCGGCAGTGGGCTGGAGCAATGGACTGTCTATAGGCCATCGCGGTCTATTATACAGTCCATATGTTCTTTGTAGCAGGTTTAGTGTAGCTAGTTAGTGTGTAGTGTATATAGTTAGTTGTAGTTTAGTTTTTATTATTGTAGTAGTTAGCTTGAGTAATAAAGGCATATTGCCCGTAAAAAAAGAAATGACTATGTAAATGTTCAATGGGCATGATGACTAAAATTTTTTTTTTTGGATAAATTAATTATTTTCCTCAAAAGATAAACATTTGTGAAAACGAAAATTAAATATCTCTAAAAATGACTAGGTTACAAGCATTTTAAAAACCGGAATAGAAACAGATGGCTCAAACGGCCAGTGACGTCAGAGGAAGGTCGTCATAGTACCTCATTACTAAGCTGCGGTAGCTTTTCATACAATCTCTTTGGCATGTGACGTCACGAATAGATTTTTCATAGTAACTGTGGGGACGCTCTGTTTCGCGAGAAAGGGACACGAGATGCCTCCTGTAGAAACTTTAAAAGCTCCGTGATTTATTTACCGATTTTGCTTATTTTTTCAATTATTGCATTCATTTTTAATCTTCTTTACGAAAGTAATATTTACTTGTTCATTTTTAATAGTAGTCATCATGCCTATTGTCTCTGGTGTTCGCTATAAAGCAAGACATCGACGCCGGGTCCAGGGATAGTATGACTGCGTTATAGCTACTTTTTAATCAAAAAGGCCTCTTGGTGCTACCCCTAGTAGAGGTACTACTAGGGGTAGCACCAAGATAATTGTAATATATTTGTAATATATTAACCTACCTTTCCCATTTTCCCCGGCTGTAGCTGTGATCTATCGAAGTTGACATCGAAGTCCAGGCATACGGGCCTGATGAAGATTTCGTACTTAATTACACCTGACAATATCACAATTGCTATGTCTTCTTGGTAGTTAGTCGCAGCACCTCGGAAACGATCAGGTATGTGGAGTTCTTTTACCTGGAGTGGATTAAAACAAGATAATAATAATAACGACCGGCCAAGTGCAAGTTGGACTTGCGCTCGAAGGGTTCCGTACCTCGATGTATAAAAATGAGCAAAAAAATCACGTTTGTTGTATGGGAGCCCCAAAAAATATTAATTTTATTCGGTGTTTTAGTATTTGTTGTTATAGCGGCAACAGAAATACATCATCTGTGAAAATTACAGCTCTAACTATCACGGTTCATGAGATATGGCCACTGCACTGACCAGGGCGGTTATTCTTTATGGAAACACAGATTCCACACGATACGAAACCACGTCGTTTTCGTGTCTTGTTCAAATCGTGTCACAGCGTTAGATATACCTTCACTTTACATTAAAGTTATCTTTATTTTGAATAAAATATATTGACATAAGTGGTCATATCTTTTGATGTGTTGATGTATCAGAACGCGTTTCGGTAAAACATATGATTTTTGACAGTTCAAATCGCGTCAATTCCAAATTCATTTCGCGCGGTTTTGTTTTCGTTTCATAGAGAACAGACTTCTTCAGATTTCTGATGTAAGACAAGGAATTCGCGTTGTTGCGAAATAAGGAATCGATACGGAATAAGGGTCTAGTGATAGACGGACCGACAGACAGACAGAAAGACAGATGGACAGCGGAACCATAGTTATAGGGATCGTTTTACCCTTTGGGTAGGAAGGAACCCTAAGAAATTATCATAATCAGAAAAAAAGTAGTGTTCGGGGTAGTAAAGCGTTACCACTTATTGTATGGACTAGAAAGACAGACTCGCAAGGTTTTTAATTCAGAGAGCCACCAATAAATTACTTACATCAAACCGCTGTGGCTCTTCCATAGAGTTGTTCCAAGGACGGTACAGTTTGCCAACTGCCACCGCGTAGTCACTAGCATTCCGTCTCTCACCCGAGTAGTTGTCCCAAAAACAATGGGCAGCTGTGTGAAGGGTAAGAATTATATATTTTTCATTTTAATGAACGACATCATGAGCCAGTCGTTTGCCTGATACATCAGACATCAGTCTCAAAATGAGTTTAGCAATAAGATTTGTAAAGGCAAATTCGTGAGGTTTAATACATTTAGGTCATATCTCACAGGGAAACACCGAGCAAAGCTCTCTCCATAGCTCCATAGCTCGTTGCCCGACTTTGAGCTTACTAATGAGGCCAAAAGATAAGATCAGAACTAGGAGATCCGCAGGAGAACTAAAGTGACCGATATTAGCTCTTAGGATTAGCAAGTTGAAATGGTAATGGGAGGCCACATCGCTCGTAGAACTGACAACCGATGGGGAAGGTTCTCGAGTGGCGACCAACACTGTCGTTATTTGAAATACTAAGATAGTAGTGAATGAGTTTAAGTACTACCTGATATAACAATGGTAGTGCTGATAATTGATCCACCGCATATTTGTAGGTACGGATTTTTGTTTTTAGTATAAATACCAGCATGCCACGGCACCTCCCCATGCTTAGCCGAATATCCGTTTAAGATAAGTTGTTTGCCTCCCGGGTTCACTGTGCCGCATTCTGTGGAAGAGCAAAAGATTTTCCGTTTAAAATTGCTTGACTTGCATGTGGCGGTAGTCTGTTTTGTAGTGGTTCTCTCAACTTTAGACCCATCATCTAGTGCTACGCTACTCAAAACAGATCAGTTACAAGCTCATACCTATCAGTCTTGTACCAACGCTTTCCCCTCTAAAATGTCATCCGATTTTGATGTTTTTTGTTATGTTGTCTAACCAGTAAAAAACTATGCTTGTACGTCTTCCTTTTTTAAGTTTTTACAATTTATAGCCACCTAAACATACGAATTTTTGGCGTCAAAATTATCACGTAGAAAAGTAGTTGAAACTCAAACACGACATATTTTCAACAAAATCAAGACGCCCAAGCATAGACTATCTATAATCCAAACTAAAAAATTTGACACCAAAATCAAAAGTTTTTATTAAGCTTTAGAGGGTGAAAATCATTGGCACCCGAAACTCTAAAATGTAGGTAAATTCACTCATGGGCTCTATTGTCTCTATCATACGTGTGGAGAGCAGAGCGACGGCAATAACATGTTCAAATGTAAGCACAGGGGTCAAGTGCCGGCAGCGATCCGTACACAGTAATCAGTTACCACAACAGTAGCAATAGGTAATTACAATGACATTATGTGTTAGGTAAATTCGCAATTATTTACTACTTCTATTATGGGCTTAATGAATGTCATTTAGTAAACATTGAAAATGGAAAATAATTTGGTCACACCTGGGGAGCATCTCGCAATGTAGTCCCAAGAGCCATCGATACAATGCATGAAGGTAAGCGCAGTGGCCGAGTAGTAGTTAGGGTAATTGCATTCAGGTCTGGCAACTGTGCCATTGGGTTCATATTCTTTGCAATCCCTGGTGCCTGTGATGGATCCGGAGACGATGCAGTGGTATTTAACAGAAATGTGTGGAATCAAACGGCACTGGCCTGTTTAACAAAAATAATGTTTGACATAACACAGTGATTCTAAATTAGAAAACAGACACGTTTTGATTTTAAAATTAAATAACCTTTATAACTATACTTTGTACCCAACATAAATATTTGGCTAATGTATAAAACACAGGTCTAAGCATACTGCCTTGTATGACACCTTTTCGCACACAGTAGAAAGTTATTCTAATTTCGTACTTACGGATACATTTGGATACTGTCTCTGGCCAATATCCTTTATAACAGTAAGTCGAACTGGATCCAGCCAGTCCATAACCCTGTTGGCAGGAAACGTTGATCGAAACAAAGTCTAAAGCATCTCCTGGTTTTGCGTTGGGTACGTTTGTGATGTATGTTCCATGGTCTGGATACTGGGGTAATTTACAGTCAGCTTGTGGGCTTGAACAAAACAAAATTTCAATTGACCCCATTCCAATCAATCAATCAATCAAATCAATCATCAGTTCTTTCTTTCATACAATAATTTATTCATACAATAGTTTTTTTTTATTATTTAATCAGCTTTACCACAGTCACCTGGGCTGCTGTTTGTTGATATTATTTATTTTTATGTTAGTGAACACTAATAAAATAGAGGAGGGGACAATAACCGATTTTATTTGTGTATTTATTTTTGTTGTTATTTTTTTAATTTTTGATTTCAATTTGTGCATACACCGCGAGCAGACCATAATTAATGTTTCAGTTGCCTGGATGCAGCAGCGCCCACAACCTACCAGTCAGTACCTACAGAATACAGAGCTACTACCGACTAAGCCATACTGGGCGTTGTTTTGCATCCACTCCATATTCTCAGGGTGTACATACTTAATCATATATGATCATGTAATTTAAATTCCATTATTTAACTATCAGCCGAATATTTGATAATCAGTATGTAGTCAGTATGAAGAAATAAAGCACAGGGTACTTCATTATTTACTATTCTTACCGAACTTAATATTGTGTATAATAATTTTATTATTAAAACATGTGATAATTGTTTTCAACTGTAGGAATTTCCCTATTGTAGTAAGAAAAGTTCAAAAAGCTCAACGCTCAAAGAGGTGCTTTCTGGGGGTGGCCTACGTTCAGCAGTGGATGTCTCCAGGCTGTTGATGATGATGATGATTAAGAAAAGTTCTTAGTTCAATTATGGTACACTTACCTGACTTTCGTGGGTGAAGTAGAAGTAGTCGGGCTGGAAGTGGTTATTCTAGTTGTAGTTGCACTATTAGTAGTAGGACTATTAGCAGCTGAACTAGTTGTAGCTGAACTAGCAGTAATTGGACCAGAAGTAGGTGGATTCTTGATGCAAAGATCGTCCTTTTCATCAGAATTGTCATCGCAATCTTGGATCTGCAATTAAAATTTAAAATCATTGTTAGTGTCATCTAGCACATTTCCCTTGTTCTTGCATATATGCAAAAAAAAGCGATTGAAGCTAGTCCTGCATAGCGATTTAGGAGACCTCAGCGCTGAGGTCTCCTGAATCGCTATGCTGATTTTTTCCTATAATGGGAACTTACGAAAGTATAGTTGACAGGAACAAAATGACTACCGTTCAGTCGCATACTACACAGTAAATCGCTTGCTCTGCTATTCAAAAGGAAGATACGGGTTCCGCGTCATCACTTTCGTCAACAACCAGCACAGCAGCAAAAACACCTTCGGCAACAACTACGGCCGTCGCGTAAACTCCTATTTAAGGGGCGTATTTCTAGAAGCATCATGGGTAAATCTAGTGATGCTATTTTACCTACCCGCAACCCTATCGCGTCTACTTTGATCTCCTCAGGGACTCAGAACCTCAGAGATTATCCCATAATTATCACACCCAGGCATCGGGAAGCGAAAAAATTCAAAAATTTGCTTCCAAATATTTGTTATCCATTAACCTGTTTCTTTCTATCCGCTATTAGAATGAAATTGATTTTTAAACGATTCTGTTATTTGGGCAATAAATCATGGTTGCTTAATGATAATGACATAAATTATACTGTAGATAGATATCATTTAGATGCGTTTGTATCGGTATGAAATATATAAAAAAATGTATAAATTAATTTTTGTGTTTATCAAATAATACACAGTTCTGTTGTCGTAAGACAATAAAATTATTGTCGTTAAGCCAAGAGATAAGCCTTTGGGTGGCCTATGAAAATTCTGACTCCTGATCGTGATCGTGCTGATCATTTACCTAAGTCTGCTTGTTTTACACTTACAAGAGAGTAATAATGTAAAAAAATCTGGAGTTTCTTCTCAGAAGTACAAATGTGTAATTAGAAAATTTCCTCTTTATAATGTAATATTCTCGCTGATCAATAAACTCTTCACAACTGTGGCACAACTATTGATGCCCGTCTGCACTATAGTCTATGAAAATACAACTAAGCTAAGCAACGATTTCCCCAGCGTTTCGTACCAACACCAAATCTGAAAGCTCATTTGGTGCCTGTTGATCTTCGGCTGTCTTCAACCATAGCGTACCTTTATGTGGTGACTTAACAGGAATTAGACAAACGTACGAGAGGCAATTGCGAATTCAGCACCTGTCAAACATTAGTGCGGATCTGACGCGCATCAGCTCCCCTATTATGATGGCGTCTACCGCTCAACTGCTGACAAAATTGTATGAACTTTGACAGCAGTTGAGTGGCAGACGCGCGTGAGCAACGCTGCTAAATCCATCGTAATAAGGGGGTAGTATTATACGTACATTATTACATTCCGAGCCTCCATCTACGCAAGCACCATAAGCGCAATGGAACAGGTACGAGGGACAGACCATATCAGCACATGTGCGAAGTTTCTCATCAGATCCATCAGTGCAGTCTTTGACGCCATCGCAGCGATTTTCTGCTGGTATGGTAGTGCCATCAAGACATTTAAATCGACCACTGGAGATAAGAAAAAAAGAAAGAGAAATGAAATTCAAAGTCATAATTTAACGAAACCATGAGGTAAAGCTCAAAGTCGCCCAGCGAGTTATGGAGAGAGCTATGCTCGATGTTCAGGTAAGATACAAAATTAGGAGATCCATAGGAGAACTAAAGCGATAGATAGACCTTAATATTAGCTAGTTGAAATGGCAATGGGCAGGCCACCGCTCATAGAACTGACTACTAATAGGGAAGAAAGGTTTGTGAGTGCTGACCACGAACAGGAAGGGTAGGCCAGCCCTTTTTTATATATCTAAATGAATGACGTGACAAGCTAGTCGTTCTTGATGTTAAGCATCACAGCTGTTCATAACAGATTGCAGCACCATATGGACCTTTAGTTATAAGATTACTAGACTGTGTGATATCATAAAGTGTCATTTGCCCATTGATTTCACTATTTACAATGAGCCTTATTTATTTATTTATGGATCTTCAACAGTTCTACATGTTTTCGAAAATTATAGTGACAGCTTACATTGATTATATGACAGGTCTTGAATTACATGTAGCTCTAATTACAGAATGGCCACATCATGCCCTATAAAAGTGAGAATCCTTCAAGTAAAAATAAATACATACTACAAAGACCTACTTAAAAATAAGGAATACAAACAATAGATAGACAAAAATAACTAGCTACTAACACAACTGCAACACATAGAATTCATTTTGCA
This sequence comes from Ennomos erosarius, assembly GCA_963580505.1. NCBI lineage: Eukaryota > Metazoa > Arthropoda > Insecta > Lepidoptera > Geometridae > Ennomos > Ennomos erosarius. Next base: position 5,213,039 of record OY757005.1, on the reverse strand, counting down.
TGGACACACGTTATAAAATGCATTGCCATTGGCATGCTTGCCACATTTAACTTTTTGTTTAAGTATAATCGATTATACACTTGGCGGCAGAATAACTGGCAAAGCGGTGGTACCTACCTAGATGAACTTAGCAGAAAAGTCCACCTAGTGAACTTACCGGACTTCATCAGTTTCATTTCTGCATCGCGGGGAGAGTTCATCAGAGTTATCAGCGCACTCCTGGACGCCGTTGCAGGGAGCTGTTCCATCCACGCACGCGCCGTACGTACATCTGAACCAGTTGCTTTGGCACCTGGAACACAAATAAGTATTCTGTTCGATGGAAAACCGCTTCAAAACAGTGGTACTGACCTGGACTCTACTGCTTTGAAGGGCACCTTAAGCCATCACTGTTAAGGTAACAGGTGTTAAGTCAAGTCAGAAGGCTAAAGCCTTTAAGTGGCTTAATAGTTCTGAGATCTGAAGGAAATTCTGAAAGACTTTGGGTGGGTTTTATCACCAATAGTTAAGGTACCGTAGGTATTATATTATCTGGGGTTAAGGTAACCAATGGTTAAAAACTCTAACATATTATAACAATGGTCAAAATCTCTTAGGATTTTGACCCTTCGTTAAATAAACTATGGATCTATAAACTCTCCCTGGGTCTCCCTGGGGGAGGCCTATGTTCAGCAGTGGACGTTTTCAGGCTGTTGATAATGAATGATGATGATGATGATGGGTCTCCCGTTCTCATTATCATAATTCTCATCGTCACCTTCATGTCAAGTTTTATTTAGTCCTTAACTCAACTATTTATGTAAAATACCAGGGCGGTTATCCTCTATGGAAACACAGATTCCACACGATTCGAAACCACGTCGTTATCGTGTCTTGTTCAAATCGTGTCACAGCGTTAGATATACCTTCACTTTAAATTAACGTTATCTTTATTTTTAATTAAATATATTGACATAAGTGGTCATATCGTTTGATGTGTTGATGTTTCGGAACGCGTCTCGATAAAACATATGATTTTTGACAGCTCAAATCGTGCCAACTCCAAATTCATTTCGCGCGGTTTTGTTTTCGTTTTATAGAGAATAGACTTTTGCTGATTTCTTATGTAAGACAAGGAATTCGCGTGGTTTCGAAGTAAGGAATCGATACAGAATAACTTACTACGAAGAGTAAATAATTATGTTGGTTACACAAATAGAAATCCCGGCGACGAAACGACTAAATAAAATTTGACACGAAGTTGACGATGCGAATTGTGACAATGAGAACGACCCTTTGTTTAATTAGGAGTTGTTAAAATAGTGAATATACTATTATTTACACAGTGTTTCGACAGAGTGCGTGAGTCTCATCACTTTTATCCTGACAGTCCACGACGCCATCGCATTTTCCATCGAATGCGATGCAAGACCCATCGCGACATGACCATTGGTTTTTTCTGAAAAACAAAAATCATGTTGTATCATTTATTTATATGTATTAATCATGTCCAGTTGCTCGTAAAGTGGCTCATATCACATCGCTTTTATAAACGCTTCTAGGTAGGTACCACCGCTTTGCCAGTTATTCTGCCGCCAAGCAGTAGTGTCTCGGTTTGTGTTTCGGTTTGAAGGGCACTGTAACTAGTGAAATTACTGGGCAAATGAGACTTTACGACCTGATTACACAGTGTAGTAATCTGATTACTAGACTGTGTGATGTCTCAGGATGACGAGTGCAGTGCAGTGTCACGCGAAACTAAAGTTCCGAGTGACACTGCAACTGTTATGGGCGGCCGTATTGCTTAACATCGGGTGAACCCAGCCAGTCGACCAGCTCGTCACGTCATTCATTCTCATAAAAAAAAAAAAAAAGCTGAGGCATTCTCACTCCTACCTACTTATTTGCAATTTTGTCATCATCAGCAAAAATTTTTACCACAGAACGAAAACTTGGGCGGCTGATCGTCTCCTGCATCCGTCAGCTCCTTGCGATTTTCCAGTTTCACCAGATCTTCGGTTCACCTAGTGCGGGGCCTACGCTGCGTCTTCCGGTTCGTGGTCGCCACTCGAGAACCTTTCTTCTTCATCGGTTGAGTAATTTAGTTTACTTACTTGCAATTGCGAACTGATGCAATGGGAGGTGCCACTGACGTTACAAATGATAAATAACCTAGAACAGGGTATAATCATGATTACAGGGTAAATATTACCACCACTTGTACCTACCTACCCCCCCCCCCCTTTTTTTTGAGGGGGGATACGCCTTTGCTCTCGCGAAACATATGACGGTCGCTTCGGCGAAGCAATTTTATTTTTGCTTTGTGTGTATGTGGGATTCGAACCCATTAAAACCCCCCCCGTGAACCTTCCGCCGCTGAAGTACCTAATCGCCCTAGCTCAATCCCTCAGGAATAGGGTTGCCAGAACGCGGAAAATGAAAAATAAGAGCGGAATTTGCTTTATTATAAAAAGAAGGATATTTTTGAAAATATATAATTGTTAGGAAAAATTGGGAAAAATAATTTTATCTGCGAGTCTAACAGCAAAACTACGTAGATCCGCGCCAAACGTTTAGGCGGCTGTGAAGTGCAAACCCCCCGCACGCTGCGCAAACCGCTCACCTCGTCCCACGTGCTACTACGCAGCGTTTCTTGCCAACTTCGCAGCCGCCATTATGTTTGACGCAGACTCTACCTATTAAGCCAGGTCTGAAGTTTTCGGGCGTCCAACAGTAGTCTTTGGGCGTTCTAAGTTCAGACTTTTCCCGCTTTTTCCTAAAATTCTAGTATAAGTGCGTAGAAAAACAACGTTTTTTATGTTGGTGTCAATTATAATTATTATAAGTCACACTCTACCATCGCAAGTCTATGATTATAATCACTTTATTCTAATACGTACTTTGTAAAACGAATTAAAAGTCAAGGTAGTAGTATTAATAAGAAAATCCTACATCAAACTCACCTAAGATTGCTAAATAAAACATTTCACTGAACATTTTCAAAGCACAGGCGGAAAAATGGTACACAATTTTAAGCCAACACTAAAAAAGTCTATTCGTAACGAAAAAAAACTGTTTGTAAAACGAATATACCCGCGCGATTGCGTACGACTATTCATCACGGCTATAAAATATATCTTTTGTTTGAAAATGCAGTATAATTATGTTTTGAGTAGGTACCCTGTGATAACAGGTACTAAGTAGCATGCAGTAACAGGTATTTCTCACACTAATGACCCTTAAAGTGATGATGGGTACTGATCGGAAACTAATTAGATACCTTTTTTTATGAGAATGAATGACGTGACGAGCTGGTCGTTCACCTGATGTTAAGCGACACGGCCGCCCATAACAGTTGCAGTTTCACTCGGAACTTTATAAAATAATAAAGTTTCGCGTGACACTGCGCGCACGTCATCCTGAGATATCACACAGTCTATAATCAGATAACTACACTGTGTAATCAGGTCATAAAGTCTCATTTGCCCAGTAATTTCACTAGCTACAATGCCTTTCAAACCGGAACACAGTAGTGCATGCACACTACTGATTGGCGGCAGAATAACTGGCAAAGCGGTGGTACCTACCTAGACGAACTTTGCAGAAAAGTTCTAAAACCTAGTAAAACCTACCTACCTAAATACACTAATTGTTGTGTATTGAAATAGGTTTTATATCAGTTTACAATCAACCTCTTTTTATATTGTTTTATTCTTCTTTCTTGTGTTCTTTTGTTAATAGATTTTCATTTGTTTATTCGGTTGTCTTGCTCCTTAGCGCAATAAACGTGTTCTTACAAAAGATAGTTCAATCGTTTTATTAAACATAATACTAATATTTCAAGTTTTTTTTGTGATCTGTGTTTCTAGTAGACCTCGCATGCTCTCAAGCAGTTTTTTGCAACAATTTTTTTGGTACTAGGTAGTTTTTTAGTACAAGTAACTAGTAAAAAACATCAAGTTACTGACTATTATGGTTCATGAGACCAGACGGACAGCCAGACAGACGGACAGCGGAGCATTAGTAATAGGATTCGCTTTAACCTTTGAGTACGGAACCCTAAAAAGGAAGTGGAGATTTATGCAAGATATTTATATATGCCAAACACTAATATAACTAATACTTACAACAACTTTTACAAAACAACTTAATATTAAAGTTTTGCCACAACCTGGCTCCAACTCAGCAAAATGCTAGCTGCAAGCAACTAGCGCTGTAGGGTTACTCATGAATTCAATCCCAATCTTACTCAAATTCTAATCCGAATCAATCACCAATTCCATTGTTAAATAATTTGCTCAAAATGCGGATGGTGACGAAATGGGTCGATTACATTTAGTTCCATACAATTCCATGGGCAAAGATTCCAATTGTGCGCTGATATCGGATTTAGGAGTATCAAATGCCACGATTTCGTTCCAAATCCCACATTACGATTGACACGATCGAGTGTCAAGAGTAACCCTGCTGATCTTCCGTTGGCACCGGCAAGTGACATTACGCACGCTTTCAACGAAAAAGCAGCGTACGCACAATATTATCAGGCGCGGCTCTACTATAGTGGGTATAGGATCTGAGTTAGCCAACAAAATTATCTCAAGCAGTATTGGTGATCGAATCCAGGAATTTATTGAAGCTAATACTGCGAGCTACCAAACAATGGCTATTTTTAACACTGACTGCGCCTAGGTGGATAATATCATAAAGGGTTTACGGAGAGATTGTGCGGTTGGCTGGGATGGTATTCCTTCAAGCCTGCTCATCGATGCCCGTGATGTACTGGTATCACCTTTGACTTACATTTTTAATTTGTGCCTGTCAACAGGCGTGTTTTCCAAATCATTAAAGAAAGCAGTGGTTCTTCCAGTCTTCAAGGGTGGCAGTAGAGACAGTGTTAACAACTATAGACCTATTTCCATCCTTAGCTCATTATAGAAAATTCTTGAGAAACTGTTGAATATTAGACTCTAAAAAATCAGTGTGGTTTCCGCAAGGGCGTCTCCACAGAGGACACTGTAACTGATCTCACCAATACTATAGTACACCAAATTGATAACAGATATAAAACTATTGGCATATTTCTTGATCTTTCGAAAGCGTTCGACACTGTCTCTACTACTAAGCTGCTCTTGAAGATGGAAAGAATGGGTCTGCGTGGTCTTGCTTTGGATATTTTCCGGGATTACTTGTGTGATAGATCGCAGTTTGTTAGGATTGATGGGTACTCCAGTGATGACAAGTCTCTATGCTATGGCGTCCCCCAGGGAAGCATTTTGGGTCCTATCCTATTCTTGCTGTATGTGAATGACCTCTGTCAACTCAAACTTCCTCAGCGTGATATCTTTACGTACGCAGATGATACAGCCTTCATAGTTAGAGGAAAGACATGGTGTGACGTCAAGCAGAATGCCGAGCACGCGTTGAGTGTTGTAATGAATTGGTTGTCAAGTAATCTTCTCACTCTAAATATTAGTAAAACTAAGTACCTAACTTTCTCCCCAGCTGTTGCATCTCAACCATCTAACTACTCTATTATTGCCCACCACTGTGCTATAAATCAAAGTAGTAATACCTGTGATTGCGCCCCGCTTTAAAAAGCAGATGACATTCGATATTTGGGAGTACAAATCGATAGTACTTTAAGCTGGAAGGTCCATATACGTGACTTAACTTCTCGAGCCAGGCGGCTTTACTACATCTTTAAAAAGATCAGATCTTTGGCTAGCCTTGAAACTCTTAGGGTTGTGTATTATTCACTGGCTCAGTCTATTCTAACATATTGTGACACAGCCTGGGGAGGTGCTTGCATAAGTACTCTGCTGCAGCTAGAACGTGCGCAGAGAGCCATACTCAAAGTTATGTTTAAAAAACCTATGAGACGGCTTCTTTATACAAAGAGACTGATGTATTAACAGTAAGGCAGCTTTTCATTTTACACACGCTCCTTCGAAAGCATAAAAATCTTCCATACGATCCAGACCTTGACGCAAACCAACGGAGATCACGAGTTTGTCCTTCCCTTCCTCATCGTACAACCTTGGCTAACAGACATTATGCAGTTCTTGCAAATCGAATCTACTGGGTGAATTCATTAGCATCCTTTGAAACTAGGTACCTACTCCTGATACCGGTCACGTGTAAACCAAAATTTTTGAATTCTAACACATTGGTTTGGTAATAATAATAACTCCAAAAATGGAATATGTTACTTAATCAAATGCTACAATACAAAATTTAATTAAAATAATGAAGTAGGTACTGTTTTTAACTACATATAAGGTATAAAAACTTTTAAATGTATCAAAATCATCCGTGCCAACTGCGTTAGGCGCCCCGGCAATCTTCATAATTTTCAAAAAAAATTATTTCATTTACACTCTTTACTCTTTAATAATCATCTATAAATGATGTACTATAATGGGCTCAATTTATGCTAATGAATTAAATTACAACCTGTATAATAAAGTAAATAGAATATTACACATATATCCTCATCCTTATTCCACAGTTAAGATTGTCAGTAGCGAATGGCTTAAAACTTTATCTTATAACGACACAGAAGACCTAATGAAATTTGTCATATAGGTAAACTACCTACACATCCTCTTACACTCATCTACACTCACCCTTTCTCACAATACACAGCATACACAAATACACACCCCCATATAGTTTCCCTTACACCCCTCTAACCCTAATCTTAATTTTTATTTTATTTTTACTGCATGCGTGATGAACCGTATCATCAAATCTTTCGGAAACTATTTATTTCATAATATTGTTGGAAGGTTCATTTCAAATATATTAAAGAAAAACTTTACCTTAAATTACTTATGTACTACAAAGTTCATTAAATACGGAGGGCAATGAGTATTGGAACACAGTTTCAATACTAGTTCAGGTGCCATTAGTCCGTACACAATTTATTTACGTCTGTACCTAAATACTTGGTATTATATCTATAGTAACAATATTAAAGGTATATTAAATTTTAAGTTAAAAAATTGTAATTTTAAGTCTACTTGTATTTTTTGGTCAATTTATTATTATTATTTCGACGGGCCCGATAGCTCAGTTGATAGTAGCCCTGTCTTCTGAACTGTGGTCTGTGGGTTCGATTCCTACCCAGGACAAATATTTGTGATGAACATAGATGTTTGTTCTGCGTCTGGGTGTTGTATTGTACTCTATGTATGTATTTACAAAACAAAAAGTATCTAAGTATTATATCATATAAGTATTATCTGGTTCCCATAGTACAAGCTTTGCTTAGTTTGGGGCTAGATGGCGCTGTGTGAAATGTCCACACATATATTAAAAAATTATTATTATTACCTAATGATAATAATTGAATGTAATGAAAATGTTGAATAAACTGGCTGGTTATACTTAATTTGAATCCTTTTTATTAAAAGATTGCATGAGCTATCTATAGACCTTTTTCTTGTCTATAGATAGTAGTATGATGGTAATTAGTTTTATTATTTTATATTTTTTTAATGTAGGCGTTATATTAATTTTAGCTAGATTTTTATTTAGGTACCCGACTTAATCGGGTAATACTATTTATATGGTATGTTGAAAGAGGACCTGACATTAGAGGGGAAAAAAATGTGCTCTATGGTTTGATTCATGTTCAAACAAGGTTAAGTATGGAGACTTCGGTTCTGGACCTATGTAATAGGGGGAATTCTGTGGTTGGAACTCGACTGTGAATTTAACAAACAACGGGAGTATACTCGCCGAGTCCGGAGTTTGGACTCACGTGAGATCGATCGGAGTAAACTCGATGCATTGTCTCTGAATGTCAGCCTAGTTGTGTAATAGTTTTGTTAGATTTTAGACTCGCTTAGGGGATAAATAGTTCACGTTGTGATACCAGCACTTTTTAGTATGTTGTTAAACATGTTATCCTATGTTAAAAACCGTCGGGACCCCACCTGTAAAGTACCTGGATCCGAAGACTTTATATATTTTATAGTGAGGAAACTTCAATCTAACTAATTAGAATTTCAACGGCAACTTTTGTAAAACTGGTTTTTATATAACATAATCTTTTTATTCATAGCTCATTATGTTTCATAACATATACATAATCGGCCAAATGCAAGTCCCCTTAAATATTTATTTTTATTCTATTTTTACCCGACTACCAAAAAAGAGGGTTATGAGTTTGACTGTGTATGTATGTATGTATGTATGTATGTATGTATGTATGTATGTATGTATGTATGTATGTATGTATGTATGTATGTTCATATGTTCCCTCGTATCTCCTAAATTACTTTCTATTTCAAACAGCAAGGTGTCAATCGATAGATATTAACACTCTGCGTGTCATAGGCTATATAAAAATTGCATTAAATTCAATATGGCGGATTATATTAAAAAAATTCGCGGACAAAAACATATATTTTTTTCGATAAACATGTCATGTTTGGTATTAAATGAAAGGTCTTTATGAGTACGTTTAGAATATGTATAATTTGTATATCTATGTATAACTATGTATAGCCTACTTATAAAAATAGGCGCCTGTTTTCTGTTTTCTTGCTTGTCTCAGTTTTCTGGTTTTGTTGTTCCCTGGTTGTGCCTAAACTACTCATCATATTTTATCAAATTTGATACCAATCGATGCGTATTGACACTATGGGTGACATAGGGTACATTAAATTTTACTAAACCCAATATGGCGGATTTTATGACCTATCCATTCCACCACATGGTAAGAAAATTCGCTAAACATTGGGCAAACAGCCGAAATCATTCGTGTAGTCTTAAAAATTGGCACAGTTATACTTTGAAGTGTACTGATGAATATACTAAAAATTTCCGAGGGTGGGGGATAAGTAGAGGGAGGGGGAAAGGTTTGAATGTCACTTTTTTCGTATATTTGCTTATATCTCAGAAACCTTTAGGATTAGTATTACAATTACTTCTGTGAAATTAAATCATATTACATCCGCTATAAAAAAGATTTTATTCATTTTTACTGAATTTGAAAAAGTAGCTTCCTCCCACCTCGTTATAACGCGCAACTGCATAAGCACTTGTAAAGTTGTAGCATAGATGATAGAAGTAGGTACCTACTTAAAAGTATAAATAACAAAAAAAATTAAAATCTCTAGTCAAGTAAACACACATTTTTGCACATAGGTAAGTGTAACCATTAGTTATACAATACAACACCCTTCATTTGGGCGAAGGTAAAAATGCCATCATAAATAATTAGGTAGTCGGGTATTAGTTTTTGAACTCTATCTTGTTTTAGTATTTGTTGTTAAGTATAGCAGCATCAGATACACATCATCTGTAAAAACTTCAACTGTCTAACTATCACGGGTCATGAAATACAGCCTGGTGAAGTGGTGAGAGACGGACAGACGGACAGCGGAACCTTAGTAATAGGGTTCGCTTTACCCTTTGGGTACGGAACCCTAAAAACAAAATAAGTTCAGTTTCCTGCTACCGGTGCAAACAAAGCTTTTCGTGCAATGATATTTTAGTTCACTTATTATTTATTTAATTATTAGAGAGCTCGAGTGAAACAACGTGCGTAATCTAGTATTACAATCTCCTTTATAATAGAAACACAATAATCATAAATCCATATAAGTAGATCTCATAATCCTATAGTTCCTCTAACATGTAAGACTATAGGCGGTCAGTCTTTCAACGATAAACCTAAGATCAACATGTTATCGTCACTCGTGCTCGTCTTATGTAAGTGTTATTATTCATATTTATTTATGTCGTTGAATGTCTAAATTTTACTATAACAGTGTGCAGGAGTTTAAAAATAGGAGGTTATATCTTCGATTGTAGGTATGTTGTTTCTGTGGATATGTTCATATAAGTAATATTAAAAAACACAGTAGGCCTAATTTTGAAGGCTTTAGTTTTAAAAATGCTAAAAATATATCTGAAAAATATATCTGTCTTTTACATTGCCGTATATTTAAAAAGGACAGCAACAGTTTTAGGAGCTTTAGATCTGTCAACTAAAGCCTTTACTTAATCTTAATCTTTGGTCGCGTTGGTAGCGTAGTATTCAAGTATTGCCCGTAGTTATTATAATTATTATTATAGGCACTCATTGTGTAAAGTTTTTTTTATGAGAATGAATGACTTGACGAGCTATTCGTTCACCTGATGTTAAGCGACACGCCCGCCTATAACAATTGCAGTGTCACTCGGCACTTTAAAATAATAAAGTTCCGCGTGACACTGCCGCACGTCATCCTGGGACATCACACAGTTTAGCAATCAGATTACTACACTGTTTAATCAGGTCATAAAGTCTCATTTACCCAGTAATTTCACTAGCTACAATGCCCTTCAAACCGGAACACAGTAATGCTTTCACACTTGGCGGCAGAATAACTGGCAAAGCGGTGGTACCTACCTAGACGAACTTTGCGGAAAAGTCTTACCACCTAGTAAAGATAAGTCGGAGATAGACCACAGAACTCTTCAACTTACTTGAACCTCATGCATGTTCCCGATGGGCTAAGTAGCCACCGTCTTCTAAAAACATGTAAAATTTACATCCTCTTATTAGATTAGATTATTAGAGAAGTTATCTTAACGCGATTTTAATAACATATCGTATGATATGTTACATATCCCCTCCCATTTCTTTTATTCCCACCTTCCCTACACTCTTACGCCCATCCACATTCCATGCGGTGGGGGAAAGCAGTACCTTGGTACCTATACAGTGTAGCATCGGACCCCAATCTAGGCATACTCGTATGATCCCTCCCAAAAAAAAATACTTGAACCTATGCTTTAGAGTTGCTTACATAATATCATTGTCATCATCAACAGGTTTTTATATAATAATACATTCCTTGTCAATTATTTCACAGGTATTTCGAGTATCACCGTATCCAGTAATAATGCTCAAGCCAAAATGTAAGTCAAAATATTGTGAATTGTGATGTTTATATTCTCGTAAGATTAATTTTCTGTTTTTATACTGATGAGATAGTCGTTCACCTGGTGTTAAAGGTCACGGCCAAACATAACAGTTGCAGTATCAGGCGGAACTTTAAAAATACAGCTTCGCTTGACTTTGCTCTGCCAAGTGCACACGTCATCCTGAGACATCGCACTCACTATCAGCCTAAATAAGCACCTAGTCTTTTAATAAGATTATTAGATTATTGTTTAAAAAAAGTACTTGCAATGAAGATACCTGTTCACCCTCGATTTGAAGACGCGACGCGTGGCCAAAATATTGACACTTATTTGGCTCAGTATTTCAAATACTTATTCAACGAAGCAATACTGCGTGCATGTTTGATACGCGACCTACCGGCCAGTGGGCTGAGGCATTTTGTCTGTATAATATGTACAGGCCATCGCGGCTATTATATCGCTCATACTATATTCTTTGTAGTAGGTAGTATAGTTAGGTTAATTTTTAGGGTTTCGTACCCAAAGGGTAAAACGAATTACTATTACTAAGGCTCCGCTATCCGTCTGTCTATCAGTCTGTCTGTCTTTCCGTCTGCCCACGCGTCTGTCACCAGGCTTTATATTATGAACTGTGATAGTTAGATAGTTGAAAATTTTACAGATGATGTATTAATTTTCTGTTTCCGATATAACAAAAAAAAACACCCTAAAAGAAATACCGTGAGGTAATAAATACAGAATGTATAATAAATATTTAAGATAAAACAAATGTGTTTATTTTTAATGGTGTTTATTAGATAACGATACAAAATCTTACGTGCGCGAGTCCAACCCGCTTTTGGCCATTTAAGTTTTAAATAAATTATTTCCTGTTTTCTATATGACTACCAATAGTTGCATTCTCCCGCCACAACCTAAGAACGGTCACTATGAAGTTCTGGAAGCAGATACCTCTAACTTGTCTCCAGGAGATAAGGTTGCCAGGTATACTATAGAGGTGACCTGTGACCCTGGATTTAAGCGTACTGAGGGTCCTGTAAGCTTTTGTGCAGATGGGGAGATCTTTGTGCCGCTAACAGAGTGTTTACGTGAGTATATACAAATACTTATATTGGTCCAGCAATTTTTAGTATACTTAGAGCACTTTTAGTTTCCTTGTCCTTCTCCTTCTTTGTCTCCGTCCCTGTCCCTCTCTTCTCCTTCTTTCTAGGATGATACCAAACGTCTATTCTATACAAGGTGACCTTGAATTGGTATGTTATCCCGAAAGGGGGTAAATGTAAATCTACACCCAAGCTAGACAATGTTTCTTCTACGACATTACTAAATTAATAGTTTTTCATTGAAGAAATGCCATGTTAAGTTTACGTTCTGAAATAGCCTTAGCGCAGCTGGGTGGTTGGACTTCGTCCTTGACTGACACGTAAATGAGTTTAACGGCCTGTGTTTAGAAATATCTTCTTAACTCTCGTAGCCATCGCATGTGCAATTTTGCGAGTGGATTTATTTTTTACCATGGAGGTTTGGAAACACCCAGTTTCAAGTAAGGCTCTCACAGCTTGTAGAGTATCATGGTCGCAGTCCCCACATTTCGGTATAATATACCAATTCAAGGTCACCTTGTATACCTTTTTTTTTTTTTTTTTTTTGAGGGGGGGAAATGCCCTCGCACTTCCCTGCCACCACGGGGGTGATGGCAGGGGTTATGTGGGACTCGAACCCACTAAAACCCCCCCGTGATCCGTCCGCCGCCGGGACGGGACGAGATAGGGTCGCGCTGGCATTCACTATCTCGCCCCAGCGGTAGGCCCTTCCGGGCCTCTGCGCCAGTGGGTGGGTAATCTTCCACCTCAGTTACCCACCAGACGTGTGGGACCGTGTGAGCGCAGCGGAGAGTCCCCCGACCCTCCGCCGCCGGCCCCACTATGGAGGACGAAGAAGGCGCCCGAAGCGCCTCCATCCCCCTCTCCGTCTGCGCTGGAGGGGGTCAGAGTTGGCATCGTCCTCCCTGACCCGCTCCGCAGCCTCCTTCTGCGACATCACCACCTCGCAAAAGGAGACCGTTGCCTGCCACGCCCTCTCGCTGTCGAGCATGGCGTTCACCACGCTCGGCAACGAGAGATCCCGGCCAACGACCGCTGAAAGTGTGCGCCGCTCAGACTCCCAAGCAGCGCACACCTCCAGCGTGTGGGGCGCCGTATCTTCCGGCGCCCCACATTCGTGGCAGGCCGGGGTCGCCTCCCGTCTCGCGATCTGGTGCAGGTACTTTCCGAAACATCCGTGTCCGGAAAGCACCTGCACCAATCGGAAGGTCAGCGACCCGAATGGCCGCCGCACCCACTCCCGGAGGACCGGGCGGATGGCCTCCACCGTCCTCTGCCCAGGCACCGGTGGAGCCAGGTCCTCCGTCCACCGCCGCAACAGGGCGGCCCGCGCCTGCCTCCGCAGGCGCCTGACCTCCTCCCACGCTGGAGGCTCTCCACGGGACCTCCACACCTTGTATACCTAGTCTATCTTTGTACTAAGATAAAAATGTCCACAAACATAAAGCAAGTACCATGTTTTCCCCAGGGGAATGCAGTATGGTAACAACTAGTGTCATGTCATGCGGTATGGGAGAAAAGGATCAGGAGTCAAAGTGCATAGTCCCTCTGCAGCTGGAAGCATTCGCCTCTAGGGCTGGGCCGACGCCACTGGAGGAAGAACTGAGTAAGTGTAGTAGTTCTAATTTTCATAAACAAACTAAAAATGAGATGTCATGATTACTTGATTGCTCGCACTTTTCGTCAGCTAGTTAAGGATAAGATGTCATAAGAATTAGCATGAATTTGTACCTATATTTTGAAGGTGATGATAGGCTTACTAAATCGGGTGGGCCAGGTACATGGTGCCGAAATTCGGAGATGCGAATAATATAGCACCGAATGTTAATTTAAAACAACGAAAAACGTAATAACGAAATATCAAAACCACGAATAATCATATGACCATACAGCGGATGCTTGTAATCACAAATCATTAGACCACAAATTCACGCCACGCCAAAAATCACTAGTGACTGCATAGATTTATATATCAGGATATGCCCGAAGGAACATTTTATTTTGTCAAAATGGCGTGGGATAAGTCAGCGCCATCTATTAGATTTCGCGTGAACTACGACAAGTTGAGAAAATTAGGTGCCTATCCATAGATCTATATATCAGAAAATGCAGGTTTCATTACAATTTCCCAACAACCACTGTAAGAGGGAGTGCCACAGAACACTTTTATCCTGACGGAGGGAGTGCGAGCTTTGCACAACCAAAGAGTAATGACTTGAGTAGTCATAAGTTATAGTCGTAGTAGTATATAATAAATAATCATAGATCTATATATCAGGATATGCCCGAAGGAACATTTTATTTACTCAAAATGGTGTGGGGAAAAGTCAGCGCCATCTTAAATTACTCAGGAACTACGATGAGAACGGCCCTATCGCTGCCTTTATGTCCGTCAATGTTTATGTTTACAATGATTATCCCAAATATAAATTGGATTATTTTCGTACAAAACGGAGTGTAATATTGAAAGTATTGACTTACTTGTGGTAAGAAACTTTGTATTTCTTTTTATTGCACTTTAGAGTGTAGTTTGTGCAACCCTTCACAACACAACTTGGCATATTTTCTTTGAGACACACGACCGATATCTTCTCACTTCCAACACAGACTGGGCGCTAGTGGATGTCAATCTGTGAAATTGACACCCTCTTTGAAGCGACGGTTTAATCTAACGGTTTAAATTATACCCAACGAGTATATGATTTACTACGTAGAAATATACCTAGATTTAATTCGTGAATAAATGAAATAAACTTCTGTAATATAAAGACACTGACATGGGCCACGCCATGCGTTGGCCTTATTAGTAGTATGAAATTATGATGTGCCTTTATTACTCAAACTACCTACTACACTACCAAACGAGTGCAAGCACCAACGACCAATTTTTCATATAAGTACTTAATTTTTTTTACAATTCTTTTACCACGTTTTTAATAGTACTTACGGGATATTTACCGTGTTTTGTTTTTTTTTTTTATAACATGGACAGACAAACAAGCAGACGGCCCGCCTGATGGGAAGCAGTTACCGTTGCCTATAGACACCTGCAACACCAGGAGCGTTGCCGATGCGTTGCCTACCTTTGAGGACTCTATTTACCCGTCGTTTGAAGTGCCCCCTGTTGTAGCTCAGCGGAAACACCTCAGAGGGAAGCTCATTCCACAACTTGCACGTGTGTGGCAAAAATGACCTCGAGAAACGGACTGTGCGAGATTTCCATGGGTCCACGAGGTGTGGATGAGCTTTTTGACGGTGACGAGCAGTGCGATTATAAAACCGCGACGCTGGGATTATGTTGAACAGCTCTTCAGAGCACATGTTGAACAGCTCTTCAGAGATTAGAATCATTTTTTAAAAACGTGGTAAACAACCGTGAAAATTCTTTTACAGACTGTGGCATAGCCGAACCAGCATCAATCACTATCATAGCTGGAGGACGAACGGCTGTGAACCAGGAGTTGCCTTGGCATGCTGGTATCTACACCAAGACAAAACGGCCTTACATGCAGATATGCGGCGGGAGCTTAGTTTCGCAGACGGTTATCATCTCTGGTAAGTTTAGCCCAATTTTGGATGACATTGAACTGTTAGTAAAACAAATTACATGTAGCAACAAGATGTAACATAGGTTGGATCTGCGTCACACACTGAGTAGATTTTATAGCAAATATATCTTGACACTTTTTCTCGTGAGAGACCGTGACAGCGCCTGCGTCTCACTCTAAGCGATGACAAGTTTTCTCGCGATGCATATGCTAGGCGGGCAGGTTCCCAAGAAGAAGCACAATCGAGGCGTCCCTAAACCCTAACTCAATAGGCATGATGACTAAAATTGATATGGATAAATTAAAAATATTCCTCAAAAGATAAACATTTGTGAAACCAAAAATAAAATATCTCAAAAAACGACAAAGTTACAAGCATTTTAAAAACCGGAATAAATAAGAGATAGCTCAAACGGCCAGTGACGTCAGAGCAATGTCGTCAAAGTACCTCATTACTAAGCTGTGGTAGCTTTACATACAATATCTTTGGCATGTGACGTCACAGGTGGATTTTTCATAGTAACTGTGGAGGCGCTCAGCAGTGCAAGCGCACCGATCTTCCGATCGATATATTTAACGAATTTTCATGTCAAATTTGACATAAAGTTTCGATAAAACGTAATCGGTAGCACGGAATGTATTTTATCGACTTCGATATAAATTCGATAAATCTTAACGATCATGTCGTTCTATGTCGACTAAACCACGCATGGATCTAATTTTTGACATTTATCAAAAATTGTCTGCGATTTCTCTTGGTGTTGCTAACACGGTCCTGCGCCGTGCATGACCTCAAGCACACCTCAATCAGGCCGATATCAGCCCCAGTTCTACAAATGAGTCACGCATCTGAAAACGCACATACATAAGTTTAGAATGGTTTGTTGAAACTGCTAAAGCTCGGCCTATCATGACTCACGAAATTTCTCTGAACATGACCCCAGATGCAAGCATTTCATCGTTTTATTTCTTTTAGGAATTTCAGTTACTCGGCGATTAAAAGTCCTGACCAATGGATCTTTAACATCAGTTGTATTACAGAACTTGTTGCGATTATTTTAGGCTACCAAGATTTACAAATACTTTTGCAACCTTATATTATGCTCCATTTACCAAAACTATACTTGACTACCCGACTAGAGCTATTCCTTTAGGCTTAGTAATTTTTGCACGAACATTATCTTAGCTCACTTGACACCATTAGTCCGAGTTAGTGCCTGGTCCAGTTCATTCCTTTAGTCTTAGGAAATGACTGCTTCAGCTCACTACCACTGTTATTTTAGCTCACTCCCTTAATGCCTGATCTAGTTTATTCCTTTAGTCTTAGGAAATGACTGCGTCAGCTCACTACCACTGTTATTTTAGTTCACTCCCTTAATGCCTGATCTAGTTTATTCCTTTAGTCTTAGGAAATGACTTCTCCAACACACTACCGTTACTATTTTAGCTTACCTTAACCAAATTTAGTGCCTGGTCCAGTTAATTCCTTTAGTCTTAAGAAATTACTGCTTCAGCTCACTAACACTATTATTTCAGCTCACCACCATAATACAAGTTAGTGCCTGATCCAGTTCATTCCTTTAGTCTTAGGAAATGACTGCTTCATTTTCTACCACTGTCATTTTAGCTCACTCCCTTAATGCCTGATCTATTTTATTCCTTTAGAAAATGACTGCTCCAACACTCTACCGGTACTATTTTGGCTTACCTACTACCTTAACCAAAGTTAGTGCCTGGTCCAATTAATTATTTTAGTCTTAGGAAATTACTGCTTCAGCTCACTAACACCATTATTTTAGCTCACTAAGTACCATAATCCAAGTTAGTGCCTGGTCCAGTTCATTCCTTTAGTCTTAGGAAATGACTGCTTCAGCTCACTAACACCATTATTTTAGCTCACTAAGTACCATAATCCAAGTTAGTGCCTGGTCCAGTTCATCCCTTTAGTCTTAGGAAATGACTGCTTCAGCTCACTAACACTATTATTTTACTTCACTAAGTACCCTAATCCAAGTTAGTGCCTGGTCCAGTTCATTCCTTTAGTCTTAAATAAATAAAATATAAGCGTTACAACAAAAACTGAACTTTAATACTTTAAAGTTAAAATTAAGGTTTCAACAAATTATTATGACCTACAACGACCGTCTATTCCTAGGGCTCGAGCAAAAGTGAATCACAAAACAAATATTATAAAATAAATTGACCAAGGAGCCACAGACTACACAGACTCGGGACTTTGTTCAAAAACGTCAGCTGTCAACCGCCCGATGTAACATAGACTGCGATTGCTCTTGGTGTTGCTAACAACATGGAAATTTATTGTTGTAGGTGTGTACGGGTACTATAAGCAAGCTTGTGCAGGATTTGTTGCAAGCAGTTGTTCAAAATCTCACGAGCAGTTACATCAAGATCCCTAGCACTGCAGGGGACAGGAGAGAAGTTGCTGGTGGTCAAATCCATACAGTAGTTTTTCCATGAAGAAATGAAAAAGTTTTAAACACCTATTCCAAGTTTCTTGTGTTTACTATCATATATCAACTAAGCACTACATCTAATATAATAATATGGTTGATAAAATATTTGCAACTTAATAATTAGGTAACGAGCTATGGAGAGAGCAATGCTCGGTGTTTCCCTGCGAGATAAGATCCGAAATGAGGAGATCCGCAGGAGAACTAAAGTGACCGATGTAGCTCTTAGGATTAGCAAGTTGAAATGGCAATGGGCAGGCCACATCGCTCGTAGAACTGACAACCGATGGGGAAGAAAGGTTCTCGAGTGGCGACCACGAACTGGAAGACGCAGCGTAGGCCGGCCCCCCACTAGGTGGACCAACGACCTGGTGAAAGCCGCGGGGAGCCGATGGATGCAGGAGGCGAGCAGCCGCTCTAAGTGGCGCTCCCGGGGGGAGGCCTATGTTCAGCAGTGGACGTCTTCAGACTGTTAATGATGATGATGATGAATTAGGTAAAATCCTTTCGGCCAATATAGTTATTATTTCATTCCTCTTCAATAATTAATCGGATTTCACATGAAAATAATGGTTTTTGTAATATTTCAATAGAATAAATCCTTTAAGTAGGTGTTTTTCATGAATGAATGACTAACCTCTTTTCTTTAGCCTCCAATTTTTTCCCTAATCTGTGGAATTTTCTATAATATAAAGTTACTCTGTGAGAATTACGAACGAACGATCGATAAGATGTCGACTAAAAAAGCCCTCCAAAAGACTTCGACAAGAATTACCGATGTTAGATCCATGCTACAAGTTACCGATTAGATCGATAAATAAAATCTGTTTATCAACTCGATATATTTGTCGAACCGAAGATCGGTGCTTGCACTGCTGTTTCGCGAGAAAGGGACAGGAGATGCCTCCTGTAGAAACTTTAAAAGCTTATTACTCCGTGATTTATTAACCGATTTTACTGATTTTTTCAATTATTGCATTCATTTTTAATCTTCGTTATGAAAGTATTATTTACTTGTTCATTTTTAATAGTAGTCATCATGCCTATTCAGATGGCCTGGCATGCGCACTCCGAGAAAACTTGTCATCGCTGTCAGAGTGAGACAAAGTGCTACTTTAGTCTTGTCACGGTCTCTCACGAGAAAAAGTAACGAGAAAATTTTGTCGTGGTACTCATGCTAGCTGGGCAGGTGTAGCATTCGCCTACTTTACTTCATGTGAAAAGATGCCAATTAAATTTCGGCAGTTTTTACCGTCGATGGATGAAAACAACTTAATGACTTTTACTAGGTGGTAGGACTTTTCTGCAAAGTTCGTCTAGGTAGGTACCACCGCTTTGCCAGTTATTCTGCCGCCAAGCAGTAGTGTGCAAGCACTACTGTGTTCCGGTTTGAAGGCCATTGTAGCTAGTGAAATTACTGGGCAAATGAGACTTTATGACCTGATTACACAGTCTAGTAATCTGATTGCTAGACTGGGTGAAGTCTCGGGATGGCGTGCGCAGTGCAGTGTCACACGAAACTTTATTATTTTAAAGTTTCGAGTGACACTGCAACTGTTATGGGCGGCCGTGTTGCTTAACATCGGGTGAACGACCAGCTCGTCACGTCGCACATTCCCATAAAAAAAAATGAAACTTAGCTTGATGAGAGTTTCGCTGCTCCTCTGGCTATGTAACTATCTACAGTATTTAAAGTATTTGTCAGATGAAACGTGGCCAAGTTACTTAAGTAATATAATTTTTGAACTGCTGGGTTAATGATTCTGACTTGCTGTCCTCAGCTGCCCACTGCTTCTGGAATGAGGTGGAGAAGCAGCTACCAGCTTCCAACTATGCTGTAACTGTCGGCAAGTTGTACCGTCCCTGGAATGAGCCTCACGACGAGAAAGCGCAGAAAGCTGATGTAAATCTATACATACTACACTAACTATAACCACCCAACACCACAGACATAATATAATATATAATACACACACATGAATAGGAGAACAGTAAGTGTTTTGAAAAATGCAATTTATAAAGCACCGAAAAGTAGTCTGAATAACAGGAATCCAAAAAAAATGTTTGTTGTTCCTTTTTGGTCGTCATTTTGGCTATCAATACTTATATCTTTGTTCATGAACTTTGTGAAGTAAATAAGTATAAGTACTGGTAACGGTTTTTCTCAGATTTGGGTAACTTATAGCGATCAAGCGTGGCCAAAGTCACAGGGGTAATTCTAGGTGCCTGCTCTAGAACTGGTGCCTCAGTTGAGTCTGTACTTTGTTTTGTAACTTGGGAGTCTATCCTGATCGTTAAAATATATTGGCATTATGTCTGTAACATAAAGACCATAATTCCACCTTATTCTTCAGGTAGCAGAGATCAAAATCCCTCCTCGCTTCCAAGGCAGTGCCACACACCTTCAAGATGACATCGCTCTGGTCATCACCAGCAAACCGTTTGAGTTCAGTTCCAGTGTTTCTCCAGTCTGCCTCGACTTTGACATCAAGCTCGATGGAAAGCAGCTGGAGACAGGAAACATGGGAAAGGTAAGGCTGATGGAGAGGATAAAGGTCAATATCATTCATCATTAAAAGCCACAACAAAGGATTGTTAAACGTTGCATCGTGATGGAACCATTTCTTTTATTTATTCCAAAACAAAACAATTGTGTGGGAAATCAAGAAATACAAGCACAATACACACATTACAATGATTGTTCAAAACCATTAGATTCCTACCTACCAGCAAAATTTGACTAAAGAGTACAATACAGTAATATTTATGCAAGTCAAAAACAAAATACCTACTTGCGTTGTAAGAATCTTTTTGCAATACTTAAATTATTAAAATTTGTATCAAACGAGTTTTCACGTCAAACGAGTCATAATACTGCTGCGGCTGTACCGGTTATCCAAAAACTCCTGAACAGTGGTCCCCACCCCCATGATTCCCCCTATTGACCATGATTGATAATTTCTTAGTGCTTGCTTAGGTTACCACTCTTGAGTTAAGTATCTGTCGCAAATATCGCAATCACAGACATATCATCCTCGCTCTTAACAGTATGTTCTAGCGAATTTCATCATCATCACCATCAGCCTGGACTCTGGACACAAGCCTCCCACAGAGCTATTTGGCTCCAGTATCTAACGGCTTCCCGTGGTTTTGACCAGTAGCCTTACCGCGTAAGCCCGGTGGCAATCGTAATCGTGTGCTCTCTTGCTCACACTCAAGGGCTTGTACATTGGCGCAAGCAGGATGGCAGACGATGTTCATTACCAGAATGCTTACGCGGTAGGGCTGCAGGTCGTAGGTAAGCCTAGTGGGAGCCAGCCTACTCTGCGTTTTCCGGTTCGTTGTCGCCACTGGAGAACCTTTCTTCCCCATCGGTTGACAGTTCTGCGAGCGATGTGGCCTGCCCACTGCCACTTCAACATGCTAATATTTCTAAGAGCCATCGGTGACTTTGATTCCCTCGCGAATCTTCATATTGCGGTTATTATCAAACCAATGTATTTTCTAAGGGCGGCAATTATGTTCTCGAATTTCTAGATTTTTGAACTCCCGATGTTTTCCTCCACAATCGTAAGAGCGGACTGCACTTATTCTTATTTGGAAGATGGGAGTGATAATGCACTGACGTCCCGCATGGAGTATATTGTGCATTCCCCCGTCAACATCAACCTCAGCCAGCCTGGTTCCTGCAGAGCCTTAGGTCTCTGGTGCAGCTGTTCCAGTGATGTTTCCACAACACCTATTATTATTTTTATGGTGATGATTCCAGGTAGCTGGCTGGGGTCTCACCAGTGATAACGGTCGGGAGTCTCCAGTTCTGAAGGTGGTGGAATTGCCCGTGGTAAACATAAACGAGTGCATCGAGAATTCCGACCTCGCTTTTCGACCCTATATCACCAGTGACAAAATCTGCGCTGGGTACCGGAATGGTAAGTATTATTTACATAGACATATATATAAGGACAGGCCTAATGACAGATTAAACCGTCGCTTCAAAGAGGGAGTCAAGTTCACAGATTGACATTCACTAGCGCCCAGTCTGTGTTGGAAGTGAGAAGATGTCGGTCGTGTGTCTCAAAGAAAATATGCCAAGTTGTGTTGTGAAGGGTTGCACAAACTACACTCTAAAGTGCAATAAAAAGAAATACAAAGTTTCTTACCACAAGTAAGTCAATATTTTCAATATTACACTCCGTTTTGTACGAAAATAATCGAATTTATATTTGGGATAATCATTGTAAACATAAACATTGACGGACATAATGGCAGCGTTTAATTTCCCAACTCATCGTAGTTCCTGAGTAATCTAAGAGATGGCGCTGACTTTTCCCCACACCATTTTGAGTAAATAAAATGTTCCTTCGGGCATATCCTGATCTATGATTATTTATTATATACTACTACGACTATGACTAATGACTACTCAAGTCATTACTCTTTGGTTATGCAAAGCTCGCACTCCCTCTTACAGTGGTTGTTGGGAAATTGTAATGAAACCTGCATTTTCGGTGTCAACCATGGCCTACAGCTTACACTCTCATTGGGAGAGTGGGAATGTATCCCAGTTGTGCATGTTGTTGCAGGGATCTCGAGATAATTTTCTTCACCAATAAAGCGAGGGAAACTACTTTTTGTTTGTAAATACATACATAGAATACGATATAACACCCAAACACAGAACAAACGTCTATGTTCATCACACAAATGTTTGTCCTGGGTAGGAATCGAACCCAACAGCCCTTAGTTCAGAAGGCAGAGCTACTACCAACTGAGCTATCGGGCCCGTCATCATCAACAGCCTGAAGACGCCTACTGCTGAATATAGGTCTCCCCCAAAAGATCGCCACCTTCAGCAGCTGCTCACCTCCTGCATCCATCGGCTTCCTGTGGTTTCATCCTAGTAATGCTGCTGATGTTAATGATTAGTAAATAAATAGCACCCGTTACTTCCAGGTACATCAGTATGTAAAGGTGACAGCGGTGGTGGGCTGTCTTTCAGCAAAACCGTCAGAGGCATGACCCGGTACTTCCTCCGAGGCGTGGTTTCTGCAGCACCCAGGAATGAGAACCTTTGCAACACCTTCGCTTGGGGCACCTTCACGCACGTTCTTAAACACGAACACTTCATCCGAGAAACGGTACAGTCCACTCGGCAACAATTGCCGAATAATCTAGGCTGTCAAGTCAGTGAACAGTTAAAATGATCAAAGGTGGGAGGCAACTAGCTCAAGGGCACCCCTGGGGTGCGAGCCTCGGCTTTGGTTGTTGCCGGGATAAGACGATCGAGAAGGCTACGTCCGCTGGAGGAGCGGACCCTATGGAAAGTCGCGACCGTTCTAACTAACCTACGGGGGGTACGTCGACCTCGCCGGCGGTCGGTGTCTGATTGTGTTACGCTGGTATCCTATACCGGTGCCGAAAGAGTCAGAATGGCTATACTAGTCCGATGATCCTATACCCCAGCCGTCTGTGTCGCCCAAAACGTCTAGGGCGACTATGACGAGTAAACAGTGTCGATGATAATGACACCCTTCTAATAGAAGGAGCGATACTTACTCAACATGACTAGCAATAGGTGGATAAGAATAGCCGAAGATTGGCCTCAGAGGCATGTATTATGTATTATGATGATGATGATGATGATGGTGGTGGTGGTGATGATTTCTTTGACGGGCCCGATAGCTCAGTTGGTAGTATCCCTGCCTTCTGAACTGAGGGCTGTGGGTTCGATTCCTACCCGGGACAAACATTTGTGTGATGAACATAGATGTTTGTTCTGCGTCTGGGTGTTATATTGTATTCTATGTATGTATTTACAAACAAAAAAAAAGTATATAAGTATTGTATCAGTTATCTGGTTCCCATAGTACAAGCTATGCTTAGTTTGGGGCTAGATGGCGATGTGTGAATTGTCCACACATATTTATTTATTTATTTATTTATTGATGATCGTTGTTCCCAGATGTCAGCGAAATCGTCTGCGCCGCTGACCACAGTCGCCGCACAAGAAACACAACTTTAACAGAACGCTTCTTTTGTTGAAGTCATTTTTATATATTATGTTTATACCATAGATCTATATATCAGGATATGCCCGAAGGAACATTTTATTTATGTACTCAAAATGGTGTGGGGAAAAGTCAGCGCCATCTCTTAGATTACTCAGGAACTACGATGAGAACGGCCCTATCGCTGCCATTATGCCCGTCAATGTTTATGGTTACAATGATTATCCCAAATATAAATTCGATTATTTTCGTACAAAACGGAGTGTAATATTGAAAATATTGACTTACTTGATATGATAAGAAACGAAACGAATCTTAATCTTAACATCTTAATCTTAATCTTAATCTTAATCTTAATCTTAATCTTAATCTTAATCTTAATCTTAATCTTAATCTTAATCTTAATCTTAATCTTAACAGATATATAAAGCTAAAAAACGGTGACAGACGTTAATTGATCATTGACATGAATGTTCCCGAAAACTGGCCCATAGGATGATTTGGAAATGTACTAGAGATATGTTCGGAAAAATCCCAAGGCCAAAAATTAAATATGTCAGCATCAGAAAGTGGTACCAGGAAGAAGTTCTAGATGGGATCTCGGAAACGGTAAGAGATAAAGATAAACTAATTGAACAAAAATGTAGTAAACCTTGGGACGATTCTAAATAAACAATAAAAAAAGGTACCTCTTATACAAAAAAACATATTTTTCATACAAAAACCGAAAAATACTTACTCAGAAAGTCATATATTCCTGTCCTGTCATCCAGTAAGAAACTTAATTTGCTCTGTAATAAGGTCGATAATCGTATAAAATAAGATGGCCGCATACGGCTAACTTCTGTTCGGTGCAGGTAAATAATGGCCGTATTCCGAGACACGCTAAAATCGATGTGGAGTGTGACCACTTGGGCCAGATTTCTGCCATTTGGGCAGATTTCAAATTTACACTGTAATGATAAATAGTGTAAACGTATTAAAAAATGTGTCTAAATACTTAATAAGATATTTTATGGAAAAAATGATGATCCGCCATTTTGAAAAATGTTATTCATACAACTGAACCGTTATTACGCTGAAACCATTACATAATAATAATTCCTTGATTGAATCTTAGGTCATGATGAATCTTGAATTAATAATGTGTATGGTATTAGTATGTAGTATTATGTATAACTGTAGTTATGTATTATTTTTAGTAGGTAAGAGTATAAATTTTTGTTTTATATTTACGCAATCATGCACTTTTTTTCTTCATTGTTGTTCTTGGATGTAATTTGTAACTGTTGCAACACCACCCTGTCCATACAAAAGTAGCCTGGAAGAAATCGCTTAATGCGATAAGGCCGCCGTTCTACCATTCTTTTATAAATTTGTATCTGTGTGCATTCTTGTTTATTGGTGTTCAATAAAGTATTATTGTATTGTAATAAAATACCTGTTCTTGAAAAACTTCATGTCATAAAAAGTTTGGCAGATTTAGGCTAATTTGTGGCCTATATTTAAGGTTAGGATTGAGGAGTTTTTGCGGGAACGTGAAAAAGTTCACGTCGTTGCATTGTATTATTTCTCAAAACTTGTGCTTTTTCCAGTGTTAATGTTTAAAATTGGTGGCGTTTTACGCATTAAGTGCTGAATTACGAGCATGAGTGTGGTCAAGTGATATAATGTGGTTTTTTGTGTTGCTTCCAAAATTCCATAGAAGCTTCTTGTAAAGTTGCCACCACTTTACTTTGACTGGACTATGACCCGACTTAGACTGGACTATGACTAAGACTAAGACTTGACTACGTAAAATATTCTAAAACTCGATGAAAATATACAATACTTGACACTGGCTAAATACACTACGTGTGGAGCCAACATATAAAAAAAAAAAAAAAAGGTTAGGGCAGAATCTGTAGTTTATAGATATAGTAATATAGATTTGTTTTGTTTTGTTACATTTGTGCTTATCTTTTATTAATTTAAATTATCCATACAGTTTTTAGTATTTAATCCTCTAAGCCTGTCGGAGAAGCATTGTGAATAAAAGCTTAGTAAATTAGTAAGCGATGGAATGTACTTCCATGAAAGTACTATCATTATCAATGTGGAATTTATGACAATAAAAAGGAGCACCACAAACATTGAGATTGGGTGTGTGGTTCCGGTTGTGTGAGAATAGGCCAGCCCATCTCTTCCCATGGGTATCATTTGCATGTAACACGTAAGTCTTTTAAATGACCTACTATTTGAAAATCACCAACTAAGACATAGGTACTACTTTAACTAACATATTGTGAGAAACCGGAGTTACTATAGATACATTTTTTATTATTTAATCTTCTAAGCCTATGGGAAAACTGTAGATAATAGCTTAATAGAGATTTAGAGTGGGTATTTTCACCAATAGTTGAGGTAACCAATGGAAATGGTCAAAATTTGTTAGAGCTATTAACTGTTGGTTACCTTAGTAAGCTAAAAGTAGCCCAGCAAGCAGAACTAAAATGACCAGTTTAGTACTTAGGTTAGAATTGGCAGGTTGAAATAGCAACGGGCAGGTCATATTGCTTGTACAAATGAAAACTAACGGGGAAGATTATTTTTTATATAAACAAGTTACATACTTGTTTGGAAATAAACATCAAACTTGCAAATGGTATCATGGTATTTTACATAATATATGAATATTCAAAGGCCATTACAATGTTGTCACCAAATTGTATTACACAAGAAAGAGATCAACTTAGGTGGACCGACCGGCGACCTGGTCAGAACCGTGGGGAGCTGATGGATGCAAGAGGCAAGCAGCCGCTCAAAGTGGCGCTCTTTGGGGGAGACCTATATTAAGCAGTGGACGTCTTCAGGCTGATGATGATGATGACACAAGAGAAACCAATCCCAAGATTTAATCCATAAAGCATACATTCTAACAAATACTTACTCCTATTCATTTTCAGGACCTAAAAAAGAGAGATATGGCTAAGCTCAGTGTAGTGTGTGCTACATGTTGAGCTGATGGATGCAGAAAGCAAGCAGCCTCTTAAAGTGGCGCTCTCACGGGAGGCCTGGACGTCTTCAGACTTATGATGAGACAAATGCAGTTATTATTCGAAGAAAGCATACAAAATCAATTTAGTTATATAGGTATAAAAAAGTAGTCTGGAAGAGACCGCTTTAGTTTCCCTCAAAGTTGAGTTGAAGTCAAGTGAAGGATTATTGGTGAAATGTTTTGGAATACGGGGGTCAGTTTCAAGCTTGTGTGTATATTGATTATTTTTTTTATAAGTGTGGTGTTTCAATAAAGTGTTTTATCTATCTGTAAAATTATGAGGTGCTACCTACGTCATGTAAAGATAAGTTGCTCTTTTTTGTAAACTGTATCTTACCTAAATAAAGAAATGTATCTATGAGTTTTTTTTGTGTCCCAGTATAAGGTAATGGTGGTGGATCATCAACTGTTATATTATTCAAATTTAAAATCATTAGGGCAGGATTTATATATCTAGCTACCTAGAACTTTATTCATTTTGGTGGATTTTTCATACTATTATCTGAACCTGACTGAAAAAAATAGAGGATTTTTTTTATATCTTATATAGATAGGTAGGTACCTATAACTATTCCCACCATCAATGATACCTACCCAATTCATCAGTTCTGCAGCTATTTATTCTATCAGTTATCTGCTTCCCATACCACAGTGACACTTTTTTAAGAAATTCTTTGTTCTAATTGCTAAATATAACAATTTATTTGTCATCATAGGTGCCTACTTTACAAGCAATTCTTAAAAAAAAGGATATATAAAAGTGTTACACACAGTAATGTCAATTATTGTAATAAATATACCTATTAACCACAGAATTTCCCCTATTACATAGGTCAGTCTTTGCTATTAACTCAATTCTATGGCCGGGGTTTACATCAGCAAGAATCTTTTGCAAGTAGTGTCTCAACTGTAGGTAGTTTACATTGATTAACACTTGCAAGCTACAGTCTGATATATTGTGTTTAGATTCTTCTTGCAGGTGGAAACTCACCCTATGTAGGTAAACTTAACGAAAAAGTATTCTTGTCTTCTCATTCTCGAGGTAATGGTTGTTATTGTATGCAATTCAGTAGATAGGTAGGTATTTAAGGTATCCTTGTCTTACCTCTTACCCCTACCAAATGTATAAGAGCTAACTTTGTTTCAGAAACAGTGTAACCAGTAGCTTTTAGTACATAGTATAGTTTCTATTATTGTAGTAGTTTGAGGAATAAATATAAAAAATATAAGTTATATTGACATTTAATAAATAGAATACCATTTTTGCTAAGGTTGTATTTGGAACATCTGTGAATAAGTGAATTCTTCTGTGGTAGGAATAATTCTATTAATTGTTAATCCTGTTGCAGCTAAACTCTTTTGTGTTCACATTGGCGCAACAGCAAACAATGGAGGGCTGCAAATAGTCACATAAGTACACTTCACATAGTTTCAATATTGGTAGGTATATAGGATATAATTAGCTATGTTAAAAAGAATCTGTTGACTTGATGTGTATAAGTGACCTATTCAATGAGAATAAGTTTTATTAGGTCATGGCTGATTTCTGAAAGGGTAATTTTATATTTATAGGTAGGTACTAAATATTGAATAGGTATTTGAAGTAAACCTCTTAGGAATTGGATAATAACTGTGTAATAATGGTTTGTTTGTATGAGTCCAACTTTTATTATTGTATAATATAACTTTTATCAAATCTTCACATGTATCCAACTTTTTAATGCATGGTTCTTCTGAGTCAGTAAATTTTATACCATCATATTGTTTGTCCTGGTGCTGAATTCTCCACTACAAACTCCAATCAGACTTTTACAGTCATGGCCATAACAGAAATGAACATACAGCATAAATGAAGTCTTCCTCATCTATAAAAAAATAGGTCTTAATATACTTGACACAGATGACAAGACTGAAGGGATCTAGCCATGAATCAGGACTATTTTAGATCTTTCTACTTATTATATATTTTGTTGTCACATAAAATTATAGCACATCAAACCAAGACTTTTAATATAGGTATTCAAACATAATAGCAGCTACATAGGTGAGTAAATTGTGAATGCTGCGTTTTATATTATCTACTAAATCACTTAAACATTCACAGCTTCCTTATCTCACTGCTGGGTATTTAAATCTCTTGCACTTATGATAAATAAGATTGTACTCAAACATAAACAAGAAAGAAAACAAAGATAATATCATGGAGCTAATAAAAAAAGAGGAGGGAATTCCGTCTGATCCAAAACTGAAGCACCCATAGGAAGCCGGAACGCTTTGTACGTACGAGCGGGGCACGCACACACTCACATCATATGCAGCCGGTCGCCATACTTTCATCTGACACATCACCCCCGTATTACGAGTCACGCTAAAATCGCTCATAACGCTCCCAGCGCTCACGTTGATTTTTCAGCGTTCCGATTAAGATATTGCGCTCAATGACTTTGACCGCTGTTAATGACTCGGGACAACCAATCACGGACGGCGATATCGCAAGATGGCGTCGGTCATGACGTTTGCAAGAGATTTCATTGTCGCGCTCACGGCAATTCGGTACGCGTTTTTAGCGCGATAATGTCGATATTATCGATTTTAGCGTGAATCGGAATAGGGCCATGTAATATGTCCGCCATTTTGGGCTTCAGTTCGATGTCAATCAAAACTCAATCCTTTCTTTTTTTATTTCATCCATGGATAATATAATCACTTCGAAGATTTTGACATTTTTGACAATAGGTGTCTTTACTTTCAAACACAGAGGCGTTTTATTTAAAAAAAAAAGGTTCCGCCACAGATTAGAGAAAAAAAATCTACTAGGTTCCGCTCTTATTTTTTTTCTTATATTTTGACTCCACACATAGTGTATTTAGCCAGTGTCAAGTATTGTAATTTTTCATCATGTTAATTGAATAGTCAAGTCTTAGTCATAGTCCAGTCTAAGTCAGGTAAGTGGTGGAAGAGCTAGAAGCTTCTATGGAATTTTGGAAGCAACACGAAAAATCACGTTTCATCACTTGCCCACACTCATGCTCGTAATTCAGCGCTTAATGCGTAAAACGCCACGAATTTTAAACATTAACACTGGAAAAAGCACAAGATTTGAGAAATAATACAATGCAACGACGTGAACTTTTCCGCGTTCCCGCAAAAACTGCAATATTTATTTTCCTGTCTGTCTGCCGTCAAGCGTTAGCGTATAATAGTCTGTGGCTCCTCTATCCACAGAGTAAGTATAGTAGATTTTTTTTCTCTAATCTGTGCCTCTATCTTAGTTTGTGGTACTTTTTTCTTTAGGCCAAATTTAAGTAAAGAGTATATAGTTTACTAACTTCAACTCTTAGTTAAAGGCAAAGAGTATCACTTCGTTTTAGAAAAAGGTGGAGTGGAGTCTTTTTGTTTTCGACGCTGTTTAGCATTTTCTGCAAGTTTCAATGCCAATATCGAGCGGAGAAAATGACAGCTGATAACGGCATATTGTGCTGTCAAAGTCATTTGTTATCTGACAAATTATTTTGATATGAAATAATTGTACAAATGTATTTTTTTTAAGACTTTTGACTTTTGACTCATCGACTAAACGCTACTTAACCGGTAGGTATCAAGTTAGGTACTTTTTAGGGTTCCGTACCCAAAGGGTAAAGCGGCAAAAATAACGATCTAATATTGTTTGGAGGCCGGAAGGGAAGATATCACAATTTTCTTTTTCAAAATCGAGGAAATTTTGGTCATGGCGGAAAAAAAAATCTCCGATCCGAATGAAAATTGATATCTGGGGGTCCTCAAGAATGTTGATCAACATTCTAAAATCAAATTTTGACATGCGCCATTTTTCAATAGGGTTTCCATACAAAGGTACTTTTATCAAAATATAAACTTTCCTTTATTACCCTCCTAATACGAATGTTATAGAAAAGCTGTTTCTGGGGATCGAGTAGAGATGTAGTAATGGACAAAACGAAATATTAATGACATCGATTATTTCAAGATGGCAGATATAAGCATATCGACATAGAGAAAAAGTGATTCGATCCGGATGAAAATTTATATCTGAGAATCCCCCTAGATACTCAGTAATAATATTGGAAAAAAATTTTGATCCCGCCATTTTGAAAAGATTCATACATACAACTGAACTTTTTTATGGATCTCCAATCCGTATGAAAATTGATATCTGAGTGTCCCCAAGGATACTGATTAACATGCTATAGCTTCTTTTAGACATCCACCGTTTTTCAAAATGGCTGCCCTACATACTGGCAAAGCCACCAACGCGAAGACGAGCGAAGCGAGAAGGAGCTTCAAACTACCCATCGCGACGACGAGCGGAGCGAGGAGGAGCTTCAAACTACCTACCGCGACGACGAGCGAAGCGAGGAGGAGCTTTAAACTACCCATCGCGACGACGAGCGAAGCGAGGAGGAGCTTCAAACTACCTACCGCGACGACGAGCGTAGCGAGGAGGAGCTTCAAACTACCTACCGCGACGACGAGCGAAGCGAGGAGGAGCTTCAAACTACCTACCGCGACGACGAGCGAAGCGAGGAGGAGCTTCAAACTACCTACCGCGACGACGAGCGAAGCGAGGAGGAGCTTCAAACTACCTACCGCGACGACGAGCGGAGCGAGGAGGAGCTTCAAACTACCTACCGCGACGACGAGCGAAGCGAGGAGGAGCTTCAAACTACCTACCGCGACGACGAGCGAAGCGAGCAAGAGCTTTAAACTACCCATCGCGACGACGAGCGAAGCGAGGAGGAGCTTCAAACTACCTACCGCGACGACGAGCGAAGCGAGGAGGAGCTTCAAACTACCTACCGCGACGACGAGCGAAGCGAGGAGGAGCTTCAAACTACTTAGCGCGACGACGAGCGAAGCGAGGAGGAGCTTTAAACTACCTACCGCGACGACGAGCGAAGCGAGGCGGAGCTTCAAACTACCTCTTTGGAGAAATAAAACAAAATGGCCACCATGCAAAATTAAAAGGCGCAACGGAGGCTTTCTAACAGTCTTAACATAATTCAAAGTTGGCGGATTCAAAATGGCGCCCGATTTTATAAGTAACTCAGATTCGGCTGATATTTTATATTTGGGAGTTTTAAAGGACGCTGATTTCAAATTTTGACCTTTTACTTGACTGACAGCATTTTTCAAGATGGCCGCCATGCAAAGTCAAGCGCATTATCATTTTCTTTGAAAAATACCGCTGTTTTGTACTTTTTCTTGCAAAATTTAAAGTTTAGCACCAAGTATAGCGTTTTGAAATAATGATACGCCACGAAAAAACACCCACGCGGCCCGCATGCGGGCCGCGAACAGAGCACCCTAGTAACCATAATATAGGCTTTAATTCAATAAAATTTGTAGTGTGAATGACGGCATCAAATTTGCCACTTTTAGTATAGACAATTAATATGAAAGAGTTCGTAACACTACATTCACCCCCTCCCCGTTAGAGTACATAATCCTGAAAGCGGACAGGGGCTCTTCTCTCCCTAGATGAACGACGAGGTGCTAAGGTTTCACAATGTTCATTCTGGACAGTTTCTGTTCCTGTTCCTGCTCCATCCTCAGCATCCTCGAAGTGGTCGTCAGATTCGGATTGATCACTTTGAATCTCTAGATGTGGAGATGGGAGGGGAGCGAGCTGTCTATTTGATACTGTAGTCTCGCGACCATCTTGCAATCTTACGTAAGAATAAGATGGATTGGCTTCCAATAGCTCTACTTCTTCTACATCAGAATCGTATTTAGATTTCTTTAGATTATTCCGCATTAGTACCGGACCTGACTCCATGAGCCATGTTGGTAGAGAATCTCCGTTAGGTGTGCGCCGAGGATGGTTAAATAATCTTTCATGAGGTGTGGCATTAGTTGTTGTACATAGTAACGAACGGATGGAGTGCAGTGCGGATCCCAAGGCTTGTTCCCAACAATCTGTGTCTAGATTCATGGTCTTTAAAAACAGCTTGATTGTTTTCCATAAAGTTCCATTCAGGCGTTCTACTTGCCCATTTCCCTGGAGGTTATAGGACGTGGTTCGGCTACATGCTACACCGTTAGATATTAGATATTGTCACGTTACATCCGTTCCTTTCGTGAAAAAGGTAGAATGGAACGCTACAAGTTAATGAGCAGCTCCTCCCCTACCTAAACAGTGCCTAGGTTAACAGGATCCTAAGAGCTGAAGAGAAAAAAAGGAATTGGTAACAGATATTTATTTTCGTAAATTTTACAAGCTTTGTAGAAAGCAAAAAAAAAGAGTCTCTAGATGATGCGGAAGAACGCGAAATTTAAGTTGTTTACGGCCTACAAGTTATCACGGTAGAATTAGAATGTTATTGGATCCAAACAAGGCCCACTTCCGGGTCTTCAGATAAACAAAGCCCGCTTCCGGTCTTTAACGAGGCCCACTTCCGGGTCTTCAAACAAACAAGGCCCACTTCCGGGTCTTTATTCAAACAAGGCCCACTGTCGTTATAGAGACTGAGGAATTCGTTGCCTTTAGTTTGTCCGACTTCCAGAGTTCAGCGGCTAGCTCATTCAGTTATTAGCTTCTGGATCCAGAAGAAGATTCTCGTCCTTCCACCGTCGATGAAGTATTATTACGCAGCTCAGATTCAAGATGCAGGAGCAGGAGACACGCAGGTATTAGTCGTCAAAGCTTTGACGGACGACGGGCCGGAACATGGTGATGAAGTTATATTGCCACTCAATGTTTGAAAAAGGCAAGCCGGTCGTCTCACTGGTTGACGCTCGGCGATAGATTCGTCGTGGTAGATACGGCGGCCGACGGTGACAACAGATGTAGTTTCGGCGATCAGCTCTCGGCGATAGATTCGTCGTAGTTTCGCGACTGGCTGTAGCGGATGTAGCTCGGCGATCGGCGATTTGACAATGGATATGTCGTGGCGCAGCGATTGACGTAGATGGAGATTCACTTCACAATTTTGGTGTTGGATAGCCAAAGATGGTTTTTGAAGGCGTTCTTGAGTTCCCGGGCCTTGCCTGGCCCGGGAATGGCCTTATATCAATTTAGTGTTCCTCGTTCGAGGAGTAAATTGAGACTGCCATTCCATAGCGACAGCTTTTCTAAAGAAACCTCGCTAGCATTCCAAGGTTCTAGATTTTTGCAGTTTTCAAAATTTTGAATACAGAATAGTAAAAAAAATAAATCTAGAGTCAAAATACATACAATCATGGCCAAACTATAAAATACCTCACTGAAATTGACAGTAGAAAAAGAAAAATATGAATTTGAAGAGAAACTAAATTCGAAACAAAAAAAACAGTTTCAAAACAACTGCCATCCGAGCAGTCGTGTCTAGAAATCGGGCCCGTGACCCGCGCGCAAAATCGATAAAGTGATGTAAAATTTTTGAGAAAAATCAAGTTTTTTTTTTGTGCTTAAATTACTGTGAAAAGGACTGTCAAGTGCTGTGATGTGAAAGTTGTGAATGAATAATAGAAACCAGGTAATATATTATGATATATACGTACATGTAGCATTACAATATGTGCGTACTTCATTGGACATGAAAGCCGCCCCGCGATCGGAATGTATGTATTGCGGTGCTCCAAATGTTTTGAATAGGTCCTTTAAGCAATTTACAACTGTGTTAGCGGACACATCCTTGCACGGATAAGCGAATGGGAATCGTGAAAATTCATCTATTATCGTTAAGATATAGCGATTATGAGTTTTAGTAGGTAGCGGTCCCTTAAAATCAATGTTGAGTCTTTCGAACGGCGCGGTTGCTTTTATTAGAGTACCGTGCTTTTTCCCAAACTTAGGCTTAATTTCCGCGCAAATACGACACTCTGTTATAATCTTCTTGATATCTTCTACCGAGTAAGGCATATTCTTAGAGCGTGTCATCCTTACTATACCAGGGTGTCCTAAAATATCATGTAACTCTTTCAATCTATTGCTAGAGGTGTTGGCGCATACGCGAGAAAGAGCATCAGCAGTGACATTTTCCTTACCTGGACGGTATATTATGTCGTATTTATAATTTGATAGTTCAAGCCGCCACCTTTCTATCTTCTCGTTTTTGATTTTACTGTTTTGCGATTGATTGAACATAAATGAGACAGATCTTTGATCGGTTATCAGTAGGAAATGTCTTCCGATAAGGTAATGTCGCCACTTTCTCAATGCTTCGACGACAGCACTCGCTTCCTTTTCAATCGAAGAATGGCGACGTTCTGAGTCATTCAGTGAGCGAGAAAAGAAGGCAACTGGGCGGTTATTTTGGGAAAGCGATGCTGCGATGGAATGTTCTGAAGCATCCGTCTCTACCGTGAATGTTGCATTTTGATCGATGACAGTTAATGCTGATTTCATTATGTCAGTTTTTAATTTTTCGAAACAATCAATTGCATGTTGTTGCAAAGGGAAATCAGTGATTTTTATCAAAGGGTGACCTTTTCTGAAAAGTTTTTAATCCATTTTGCATGATGGGCGAACATTCCAAGAGCTCGTTTAAGAGATTTAGGATCTGTCGGAATCGGTAGATTCATCAAAGGGTCGAGACGTTCTTTATCTGGGCGGATAGTATTACCTTCAATAGTGTATCCTAGTAGCGTAATAGAGTTTTGACCATATACACATTTGTCTTCATTTAGCGTAAGACTATACTTTGCCACAATTTCTTTGAATCGTTCCAGGTTGCGATCGTGTTCTTCTTTTGTTTTCCCACATATGGTAACGTCATCAAGGTACGCATAAGTACCTGTCAGCTTCTCTTTAGCGATGATGTAGTGTAGAGTCCTCTGAAATGCGGCAACCCCGTTTGTAACTCCAAAAGGAATACGTGTAAATTGGTATAAGTTTCCGCATGCTTCAAAAGCGGTATACTTTTTTTCGCTTGTCAAAATTGGCACTTGGTGGTAAGCGCTTCGTAAATCAATTTGACTAAAAAAATTATGTTCTGCTACTTTTGCTACTATAGAGTCAATGTTAGGTAGAGGGTAGGCATCCAGTTCAGTGAATCTGTTGATTGTTAAAGAGTAATCTACGACCAGACGTTTGCGGTGTGTTGTCCCTCCTGTGACTAGGACTTGGGCTCTCCAAGGTGAGTTAGATGGCTCGATAACATTATCTTCCAAGAGTTTGCGAATCTCATCTTTGATAAATTGATTGTCGGTTTCTGAATGTTTCCTTGACTTTATAGCAATTGGCTTGATTTTAGATGATAGATTAGCAAAAAGGGGCACTGGAGGTACCGTGGCTTCCATAACATTGCAAATTTTGAGTGGTTTTGCAGGTCCCCCAAATTCAATTTGTAGTGATGCATGTTCGCTTAAAATGTCGTGGCCAATAATAACGTCAGCGCATAGGTCTTCAAGGATATATAATTTCCTTTTATAGTTATGCTCGTTTATGTTGATGTTTGCGTAACAAAATCCATTGACGTTCGAAGTACTCTTCTTGGATGCCAGTAATATAGTTTCTCTCCATGGATAGTTCCTTAATTTAAGCAGTTGAGCCAAGTTCTTGTTTATAAAGCTCGTTGAGCTACCACTGTCTATCAAAGCATCGGCTTTATAACCATTTACGGTTATAGTGGTTGTAGCTTTACTCACACTTGCTGGAGACGCAGCCGACTGCATTGCCGATGTACCTGCTTCAAGTAAGCCGCGGTTTGTGATCGACATACCTTCGAAAAATGACCTCTTTTCTGACAGTTTGAACATGTGGCGTGAAATGCTGGACACTTCGTGCGTTGGTGGATATTGCCACCACAGAAGTAGCATCGTTTGTGTGGTGGTGATGGACGAGCTGCAGCAATATCGATTTGATTTAGTTCCGTTGTTGTGTAAGTATTGTTAGATTTAAAATCACTGGCATTCTTCTCTGCCATTTCAAGCGAAGTCGCTTGGTTGAGCGCGTCTTCTAAATTTATGGTTAAATTTTCGAGTAGCCTCTGCCGTATTTTTTGAGAGTTGATCCCGGCAATAAATGCGTCGCGTACATTCCTCTAATTCCTCGGCACTTACAGAATGAAAGTTGCAATCGTACGCTAGCTGTTGTAATGTGCGTAAATAGTCCGCTACTGATTCGTCAGGTTTCTGCTTAGTTGATGTGAGCACGAATCTCGCGTGGATTTCGTTCTTTGATTTTAGGTATATTTTGTCCAAAATAATCAAAGCATTCGTATAGCATTTAGCCTCTCTTACATATGAGTATACGTTTGGCGATACATTATTAAGCAGTATTTTTAATTTAATAGAATCAGATACCTCCGTTTTATCAGTTTCTTCAAGGTAGTTCTGGAACGTTTCCTTCCAGTAGCGATATTTCAAGTCGGCGGCTGGGGTACCCGGGTCAATGTCAAATTTTTCCGGTCTCAGTAGAAGCTCTATGGAAGTCATCGCTAATATTCACGTTTGCCTACGTTTTTATTATTGAATTAAATTGATATGATAAGAAACGAAACGAATAACCATAATATAGGCTTTAATTCAATAAAATTTGTAGTGTGAATGACGTCATCAAATTTGCCACTTTTAGTATAGACAATTAATATGAAAGAGTTCGTAACACTACAGTGGTAAGAAACTTTGTATTTCTTTTTATTGCACTTTAGAGTGTAGTTTGTGCAACCCTTCACAACACAACTTGGCATATTTTCTTTGAGACACACGACCGATATCTTCTCACTTCCAACACAGACTGGGCGCTAGTGGATGTCAATCTGTGAAATTGACACCCTCTTTGAAGCGACGGTTTAATCTGTCATTAGGCCTGTCCTTATATATATGTCTATGGTTTATACCTAAATTTGGTACCTAGTATAGTATTAGATGTCTGTGACCTACTAGATAATAATACTAATTCATTAAATGTATGTGGCAATCAAAACGTAGTAGTATTTATAAAACTAGCTGACCCGCCCCGGCTTCGCACGGGTTAATTAGTTTTAATTTAGAATCGGCGAAAGAAGGCAGATGCGTAGGTTTGGATTGGACCTACTTAATTCTAAAGGTCGGAATATGTGTGATTTCTGAACCACAAAACCGACGACTTTGAAGTATTTACGAGACAATATAAAGTACACCCTTAAACTGTCTCGTAAATACTTCAAGTTGGTAAGTACTTGTTCGTAAATACTTGGTTTTTGGCGGGAACGCGGAAAAGTTCACGTCGTTGCATTGTATTGTTTCCCTAAACTTGTGCTTTTCCAGTGTTAATTTTTAAAATTGGTGGCGTTTTACGCGTTAAGTGCTGAATTACGAGCACGAGTGTGGGCAAGTGATATAATGTGGTGGAACGCGGTTTTTCGTGTTGCCCCTAAAATTCCATAGAAGCTTCTAGTAAAGTTGCCACCACTTTACTGGAGCATGACTTAGACTGGACTATGACTATGACTTGACTACGCAAAATATTTTAAAACTCGATGAAAATATACTACTTGACACTGGCTAAATGCACTATGAGTGGAGCCAGAATATAAGATAAAAAAGTACCCCCTTTCTAACAAAACAGGAATGAATGAAATCAGACCACGCGTTTATGACTTACATTGCAACTAAGTACATTTTTTTTTCATCCCCTCCCGAGGGAATCGTGCTGTAATTCGGGATTAAAAGTAGGTATCCTATAACCTACCTCGTAAGTAATATGAACTCAAATCATGCCAAGTCTCATTTGCAACCGTTTGAAGTTTCGGTGTGATGCTCGGCCATGATACAGACAGACAAATATGAAAAAAATTATAGTTT
This sequence comes from Ennomos erosarius, assembly GCA_963580505.1. NCBI lineage: Eukaryota > Metazoa > Arthropoda > Insecta > Lepidoptera > Geometridae > Ennomos > Ennomos erosarius. The sequence continues at coordinate 5,174,246 of OY757005.1, read as the reverse complement.
TGGCTTCAGCATCGATAAAAAAATTCAAAATATCTGCAATGTACAGAATTGGACCTGTTACAGTTTTATTATAAGTGAGTATAGATTAAGGATTTATGTTATAGAATAGCGCGCGTGACAAAAGCTGTGAAGTTGAAACCGTACCTACCTAATGCCTGCCGCATGCAACAAAACTGCGGTAAATAAGTAATGCAGTTGAATCATATTTAAAAGCTTTTTGCGGTAATACTGCAGATAATTATTATATCATGCCAAAGATAACACCTAAACCAACGCTAATGTTAGGTACTATAAAAGCTTGTAATAGATTCGTGATTTCAATAGAACTAGTTTTATAATAATCTTTCAGTACCCTATAGGTACTATTTCATCAAATAGAAAATGTTCTCTAAGGGTGTGTTTTCACCAATAAGTTAAGGTAATGGTTAAAACCTTTGACCATTGGTTAGAATAGGCATTGGTTAGAATAATTTATGCAAACAAAATTGTAGGATGACTACAATTTTGTTTGCATAAATTAATAATATTTCTCAAAAGATAAACAAACATTAGTGAAAGCAAAAATAAAATATCACAAAAAATACAATGTTACAGGCATTTAAAAACCAGAATAGAAAGAATAGCTCAAACGGCCAGTGACGTCAGAGCTCGGTCTTTCATAGTACCTCATTACTAAGCTGTGGTAGCTTTACATACAATCTGTTTGGCATGTGACGTCACGAGTGGATTTTTCATAGTAACTGTGAAGGCGCTCTGTTTCGCGAGAAAGCCCACGAGAAAGTAACAGGTGCAGCCCCCTCCAGAAACTTTAAAAGCTTATTATTCCGTGAATTATTTACCAGTTTTACTTATTTATTTCAATTATTGCATTCATTTTTAATCCTCTGTATGAAAGCAATTTTTACTTGTTCATTTTTAATAGTAGTCATCATCCCTATTTGTTAGAGTTTTTAACCATTTTACCCTAACTATTGGTGAAAAAACCCACCTTAAATCCGACAATGTTGGAAACTGTCATTACCTTCTCGTCTCGTGTAGCATATTAGTATCTCCCCGTCACATTTTTTAAGCCGACGACGTCTTTAGGTTTGGCCTAATGATTGCTGTCTTAGGACAACAACCAGGATTCAGACGGCTTAACGGCTCTGAATGCAGAAATGTACACATATGATAAGCCAAAAGCCCATAAGAGGGTGTGTCCTCAAGGGACGGCGCTAGCAAAGCCGGTGGTAGAATTCGGTAAAGACTTCTGCTTGGAGACCAGCATGCATGGTTTTCAACACATTGCTGCGCCGAGGAGGCACTGGGTAGAGAGGTATGTAACTGGCGAATCTACGAAGGTGTAAACATAAAAAAATTGTAAATGGTTTTTCATTCTGACAGCCACCGTGGTGTGGTGGTTGAGCAGGTTGGCTCATAACACAGGGGCGGCGGGTTTGAATCCCGCGATAGGACCAGTATTGACACAGAAAAAAGTCCGTGTCTGGGTGTTGTGAGACCATGGTCCTCATAGTTTCTGGGGAATACAGGGAATCCTAGTTATACGGTCCAGGATCTATGTATGTGATCGTTGAGTGTTATTTATTTCTTTTGCCGGGCAGCAAAAATGGTAATCCTGTCTATGTCAAAAAAAAACTTTATTTTTAGCCACAAAGGTCTTGATAAATTCTAAACATACGAAAACAAGTGATCTGATTAGGTACTTTAAGGCTTCAGAAGCCAAATCGGAACAGCATTACCTTTCTTAGAGGAGTATACCTATTTAAAATATATCTAAAACATGACACATTGTAGTATCATAATTTTATGAAACTAAACAATAATGGAATATCTTTCAAGTGAAGATGCTAAGTGGTTTCAAAACACCGCTGCCTAAACTACAAGCTGCAAAAATATTTGTGGTTGTCAACATCCAGCATTCTCTCACCATGTTCTTTCACCTCTCGTCTCAAGGGTCACTTTACCTGCTTATATGTATAACAGCCAAATTACACCAAGCATTAGACCAAATTCCACCAGAACCCCAATTCCCAGGTATCTATAAGCAACGGTAACTGCTTACCATCACGCGGGCCGCCAGCTTGTCGTGTGTCCGAGTTATTAAAAAAATCGGTTAGCAAATAACGCCCAACGATCACATACATAGATCCTGGACCGTAAATAGGGAACCAGGAACTACGAGAACCATGGTCCCATAACACCCAGACGCAGAACAAGTACTTATATGCGCTTTTTTCCGTGCACAAATACTGTTGTCATGTCGAGGGAATCGAACCCACCGCCTCCGGGCTATGAGCCAACCTGCTCAACCCCCACACCACGGAGGTTGTCAATGTCTCCGATGTACCTTTATCTATTCTAAAAAATATGCTGATTCTTTAAGTTTGGACATTCTCCAGGTTGCTATGGGTAGCCGCCACCAGTCTAGCAATCTGGGGGGCCATCGACGTATCCCTGGGTCAGCTCCAGCGGTACAACGAGAACCCCACCGTGGTTACCCTGGAGAAGGACTTTAAATCTTGGAGATTCAGTCTGCCTGGTGTCACTACTTGCAATACGGTATATTCGAAGATTTATGTTTATTTTTTCTACGAATAATCGAACGTTTCACTCACCTGACTTTAAAGTTCAACGCAGTCTATGGTGTAGCACGGTGGCCTATGACGAGCCTATATTTACTCGTTTCTTCATCACTAATAGCCTAAAGACGTCCACTGCTGAACATAGGCCCCAGGGACCACCACTTTGGCGGCTGTTCGTCTCCTGCATCCATCGGTTCCCCGCGGTTTTACCAAGTTGAAGTGGCAATGTGAGCAGGTCACATTGAACTGACAACCGATGGGGAAGAAAGGTTCTCGAGTGGCGACCACGAACCAGAAGCAGCGTAGGCAGGCCCCCTACTAGGTGGACCGACGATCTGGTGAAAACCGCGGGGAGGCGATGGATTCAGGAGGCGAGCACTGAGCAGCCCCTCGAGGAGGCGCTCTCTGAGGGAGGCCTATGCTCTATGATGATGACGCGATCAACCTATACGCATGTGTGTGTATAAAAAAAAATCTGTAAATGCAAAATATCGAAAAAAAATGACACAGGTGGGCTTGAAATTTTTCGCTGATCACGTTAAGCTACTTTTTAGACATTTTGTCTGTTTGTTTGTTTGTTTGTTTGTTTGTTTGTTTGTTTGTTTGTTTGTTTGTTACGGCACAAGTCCGAAAATACTGAACGGATTTTCATGCGGTTTTCACTAATAAGCTTAGAAAAACCCGGCGCAAAACATAGGGTATATTAAATTTTATATATCGTTAATTTTTTTTTGGTGAAAATGATTAAGTTTTCATTATGAAACGGAACGGGATTTTAACAAGATGGCCGCTTCAAGGCCTCAAGGTAAGTTTTTTGTCTTATATTTTGGCTCTACACATAGTGTAGGTATTTAGCCAGTGTCAAAAGGTAAGTTATATTTTGGCTACTAACCATAGATGAAAGAAAAAAAAATTTACTCTACTACACTGCTACTGACGGTAATTTTATCTCGGGTTTATCCGGATGCACAGATTAAAGAAAAAAACTCTGTTACTATTATGGCACGGCTTCATATACGCCCGAACCTTCGCTGTTGAGTTGGCGCGCAAAAACATCTCTGTTGACTATCCTCGATGTTTTTGTAGCGCCCCAACCTGGACACACAGTCAATTTGTTTGCCTGCTGCGCGACCGACGTGGGCTAAATAAAATGGGAGAAGCAGTAGCGTTATATTGCATGTCGGCGAAAAAATATGTTTTACAAACTGTGAGAGTATTATTTGTGATTACAAAAATAAATTGTAATAGTTTTAATTTATAATTCCTTATCAATATGAAGTAAAACCAATTTTCTTTTATTTGTCTTTTTATCTGTCCCTTTGAATACGGACCACGGTTATTATAGTGGCAACAGAAATATATCATCTGTGAAAAATTCAACAGTCTAACTATCACGATTGATGAGTACATCCTGGTGGACAGACCGACAGACGGACAGCGGAGGTTTAGTAATAAGGATTTACTCTTTGAGTACGGAACTCCTATATTTTTGTATTTCATTCTGAACAATCCCCACTGCACTAAGCAATAAGGAAGTAATTTAATGCATGTTTTACAACAGTAAATAACAATTGGTGCGCCTGCATTATCGGCAGTGTATCACACATTTCGGGCTACGGCGAAATACAACGCGCGATAACTTCGTCTGCGCTCGATGCAATGCAGATTAGAGAAAAACAATGTGTTCATTATGTAAGTACCTATACCCAAAAAAGTCATATGTATTTACATATAGATAAGTTTTTTCATTAATCTGTGGTCTAAACTAAAAAAAGAGGATAGGTATGAGAACCTTCTTGAATATGAGCACGACAAAGAGAACAAGGAATTTAGAAAACTAAAAACTTCTTAGAATTTTTTTATAAGTTTTAAGGCTTCACGCGATATCATATTTAGCCAATATTGAAACACAACTAAATTATTATTCATGTTTTCGATCTATTGGGTTCTGGAGAGGGCAAAGTTCTTTTTTGGCGATCTGGTATTATGTATTAGTTTTCAAAAATCTACTACGCGTTACCATTCGAAATAAGTATTTAAAATTGTATTTATAGTACCTATAGCTTAACCTTTAGTAGTAACATATTCAGTAATCTGTGCCTATTGACCCTTGCTTTTGCTACGCATTGTAGGTAAACTTTTTTATATACGCATTAGACAAAATTTGTATTTAGCCAATGATAGGAAGTATTTTATGAAAACTGTTTAAAAGGGTAGGTACTTAGACTTTTTATAATTATTCATAAGGCTTCACACGATTATCATACTTAGCCAATATTGAAGCTTACATTTTTATTCAAGTTTTCGATTTATAGGGTTTTGGTGGGAGTAATGTTATTTATTGGCGATCTGGTAAAATGTATTATTTACATGAATTTACTACACGTTACCATTCTAATTAGTTAGATAAAATTATTTTTGCGCTACTGGTACATTTTTGATCAACCCCAAGGAAGATTTAAGGTACCTGGGGGTCTAGCAAAGAAACCAACCACTAACGCTAACGCCAAACGCTAACTCCAAAATGTACTAGGATGACACTTCGGAAATCGCTAACTTTTCCACATCGAATGTCATTTCAATACAGTTTCGGAGTTAGCGTTTGGCGTTAGCGTTAGTGGTTGGTATCTTTGCTAGACCCCCTGTAGTACTTATAGCTACTTAAGTTATATACCCTTATCATTGCTACGCATTTTAAACCTTTTTTATTTTGGCATTAAAGTAAGCCGGAGGTGCTATTATTTGTATTTAGCCAATGATACGAAATATTTGATGAAAAATGTTTAAAAAGGGTAGGTACTTAGATATAATAATTAATATGTAGGTATTCATTATGGCAATAAAATTGTATCCTCGAATTAACAACATGGCGCGTTCGTTCGTTTTTGATTTGTTCTTCTTCTTCTTCTTGCATGTTGAAATAAGTTTTTAATAGTTAAAATATTTTAGATCTGTGGGCTTTTAAATAAACCACGGGAGCAGAAAATGATTGATTACTCGGTTACTTCAAGAAGGTTATAGTTATAGTAGGTAAGTAAATTTGGGTGTTAGTAATAATTATGTAATGACGATTTAACCTACTTCCTCACTTTCGTCACTAGGTAGGTACGTTGGGAATGAGACAGCGTGGAAAATAGTGGACATAATAATAATTATAACTGTCGATTCTTTAAGGAGTGGTGGTTTAGTATTTGTAATTCCTAATTAGTATTAAGAAAATTAATTATGTACGCGTTGTACAGGTAAATGCATATCTCCAGCAATTTATAAACTTATTATTGACACTGGCTATGTGTAGGTAGTTAGGTACTCAATTCGTATGGAACCAAACTTAAGAAGGTAAAAAAAATATGGTAAATGGAACAAAAAGCGCGCGGATAATAATTATGTAAAACTGAGCAAAACAGGATCATCGTGTGTGATTCTTCCATATTTTTCTAAACTGTACCTGCCTGCTTAGGTAACTACTACTTAAACAAAATTTACTGAAACTTCTGTTAAAGACCTGAGTGAAGTGATGATGATTTCTTTTTGTTGTAATATGAAGAGGTACTTATAAAATTGTAGTTTTTTGTTTGAAACTTCTTTTACTGTTATAAATCTATTAGACTCAAAACATTTAATTTTAGGTAATGGCTTAAATAGCTTCCACTCACGGCTATGCTTGCGTTATACCTATACCTATGCTAATACAGGTTACTGTGCTCAGCTTCGAAAAGATTTAGTGGATTTTGTTGTTTGGTACGAAATGCATGATCTATTATTAGACTATAACGTAAAAATAACATAACACAAGCGTGCGAAGCCGCGGGCAAAAGCTAGTGTGATATATATTTGTTATAGAATCGCACAAATCCATCAAAGCTTGAAAACGTGATCAGAAACCTATGGGCCGTGGAACCATCCGACGAAAAGTACGAGTACTACAAAAGCTTTATAGAAGTGGTGGCCAACTCTGACCTGCTGCACCTGGAAGGTTACGAAGAGTTTAAGGAAGATAAGACCTTAGAAGTGGACTTGTACCATTTGGCTTTAGACGTGAGTGTACACTATGATGCTGGTTCAAAGAAATGCTGCTCGTTTTTTACCAATCGTTGCTCGCTAGGTATGACATGACACTGACTTTCTCTTAGGCGGCTAAGCAGTTTGTGATGAAATTATTTGTGTGCGCTTGGGTTTCTGGATGATTCAGATAAACTACGCGAATCCGGGCCATGTCAGCTAGTGTTGTCTTTTTGAGTTTTCACGTCGAACGGCTAATTTAATTTGGAAGAAATCATATCCGGATTTCTGATGCCAGTTAAGGCCAGTAAGCTGAGTCTTCTAGGATAATGAACAGATCTCGCAACAGTTTTCTTATAATTATATTGTAAGTAAAACTGTGGGATAACGCTTGCTTTATAATTTCCAGGTGATGCCAGAACTAGATGCCAAGACAAAGTCATCAGAGAGCTTCCCGTTGAAGTGGACTCCGGTCATGACTGAAGCTGGAACGTGTTACTCGATCAATTCTCTGGCCATCGATGATGTCGCATTAGCGTAAGCATCATCATCATCATTGTATGTCAGTTACTGTCATTTTTGAATAAATTTTTATTTATTTATCATGGTCATCATCAGCCTGAAAACGTCCACTATTGAATACAGGCCTCCCTCAAATAGCGCCACTTTGAGTGGCTCTTTGCCTCCTGCATCCATCGGCTCCCCGCGGTCTACTTAGTGGAGCGCTGGCTCACGCTGCTTCTTCCGGTTCGTAACCATAGTAAGGCATAAGCATAAAAATTTTACTGTGGGTCCCAACTCGTCTCTCTTTCGAAGACCCTTTGATTTCGACGTTCTGGAGTGGAGATAAGAGCTCTTCAGTTATATAGTGTAGGACGCCCGAGAAGGAGCTATGACATACACAAAGTAGCTGGATGTAACTGGAAGAATGAGTAGAAGACCGGGCTCAGTGGCGTGCCTTAGAAAAGACTTATGTCCAGTAGTGGACATGTTTAGGATGATGATACTTAGAGTCTCTGAACGGGAGCAAGTTCATGCAACTTTCAATCTTACGCACCATGCTTCAAATCTCGCTCAACCCAGGATTTCCTTCACAGGACACCAAATCCAAATGACACAAAGATTTACCCGTTAACTTGTAAGTACGGAGCGTCTTCCTCTTGCTTTGTTATGTTGGAAGTCAATAGCAAGTACAATTCGAAGGTAAGCAAGCGCAGCCAGCAGAAGTTGGTCTGTTGTTATTTTTGTTCTATGTTAAGTGTAATATCATATTTTGGTTTCCATCATCATCACCCTGAAAACGCCTCCTCTGCTCCTCTGCTAAACATAAACCTCCTCGACATTGCGCCACTTTGAGCAGCTGCTTGCCTACTGCGTCCATCGGGTCTCCACGATCCTGACAGGCCATCGGTCCACCTATAGAGCTCCGGTAGAACGCCACTTAGAACAGCCCCTTGTTTTTGCATCCAACATTTGGCCCTTTCATCTTCAGCTGGGAGACTTCATAGACCCACCCCCATCGAACACCACATAGAATGGCTGCTTGCCTCTTGCATCTAATAGGCCCTTAAATGCTGTATTCCAGGTATATTACCATTCGCCGTACGATGTGATGGACATAGCTGAGCCAGCCACCTTCGTGATCTATGGGCTAACCCGAACTATGGAAGTGAGTGTCATAGAGACGGGTTGCGGAAAGGGAGTCAAGGACTTGGACCCTGCGAGACGGGCCTGTCTCTTCACTGATGAACCTGCCAATGGGAGAAAGGTATCTCCATTGGAGAGTTGTTTATGGGTCGTTCTTATAGATACTCAAATAAGACGGTCACGAGGTTATATTTCCTAAACGGCTTAAGATAGAAACAGAATTTGTGAATTAAATGATGAAACATCTCTTAGGCTTCAACAGAAATAAAGCTTGTCATAATAAAATCAAAAATAATACCTTAAATTAACACGAAATTGTCAAAAACGGGGTGATTTTTCGTGTTCTCATCGTGTCACAATCTCCGATGCAGTAAAACATTTGCTTACCACTTAACCAAATTTCACTATATTTGTATGTAACATATACTAAGATTATCGTAATTAAATACACTTTACACTAAATAGTCTAAAATAAATCTTTTCATCCATTATTTTCAATTTAAAACAACATACGCGCCGTTCACGCGGATATGGGTTCTTTAGGGAGAAAATGATAGCTGTAAAGTTACTGAGTCATTTTCGTGGTCCGATGTGTCGCTTTCGTGGCCTCTAAAACTTCAAAACCATTTATCACCCAAACAAGACTTTCTATTTGATTAACTTATATATTAATTTACTCGTCTTATAAAGCGCTATAAGTTACTGTACAAAAATAGTTGAAATAAGCACAAAATAAAATTGTACACGAAAATGACGATGAGACTCGTAAAAATGAGAACGAACCACATCCATCATTATCATCATCAGGCTGAAGACATCCACTACTGCTGATCATAGGCATCTGCTTGCCTCTTGCGTCTTCCGGTTTGTAATTGTGAAAAATGAAAAATTATATGTGATCATTAATCTGCAAGTTTAGGGAAATCATTCAGTGCAGGGCCCTGTAGAATTAGAACTAGGTTGCATCGATGTCGTAGTGTCTGTTTGTAAGATGAACAGGCTTCTACTGATCCACACTTGCTTCTGAGTCACACTCACTCAAATACCTGTACTACTTATGATAGAGAGAACCTTAATTGAATTTCTATTTGGTACAATGTTATTAACGCATTCGAGAATCGATTTTCCATCTATTTTCAGGTATACAGCACCAACTCATGCCGGAAAGCCTGCCGAAGTGAATTAGCAATGGCCGCGTGTGGTTGTCGACCGTTCTATTACTTTTACGAAGGTAAAGTTTTAACGGGCCAGGTGCAAGTAGGGCTTTCGCACCGAGGACATTCTCAGGCTTCTGGGCGGCCTCAAATATCTGACAGGTTGACCACTTGCCTACACAAGAAGAAGAAGAATATGAAGATGGAAGACCTTGTACTTTATTATTTAAATTATGCTATGCGGACTAATTAGCGTTTTCAAGAGGCAGTTGACTCAATACCTAATTATGGCGGATCCACAGCCGAAGTAAATGTTCTAAATTAAGTATTGGTGTTAAATTTATCTATTATACCATATAGCATGTATTTATATTGTTACCTACCTACATCATTAACAGTGGTATTCATAAACAAAGGTTGAAAAACCCCCCAAAATCTATCATCCCGCTTTTACCTAGAGGTGAAATGCTGAATCATTCTTTTTTCACTTTCATAAACAATTGCTGGAGAAACCCCCAACTGAAAAGCAATTTAATTAAATACTCTACGATTTCAATCAAGTTGTCTTTGAAAATTCTGTCGAGTGTCATTTTGACGCGACTTGAACTATCACCCATCATGCCAGATTGGGGGTTGCTTTTGTTTATGAAATGCATAAAGCTAGAATTTGCCGCACAGTGCCTGATTCATCCTCTAGAGGAGCCCCCGCCTCGACTATGAACTCCAGTGTTAATGTGACGACAAATTTATATACCTACATTTTTAAGTAACTATTTTCTCGTGGAAGTGACATTTATGTGAATAAATTTTTTTAAACCTTATACCCGCCTATACTTAACTTTGACAGGTCCCAAGCTCACACTGATCTCTGTAGGACGACCACCTGCACGCACGACGGGTACCTATCATGCTATAGGATTAAATTCATCTCTTTCTGTCGTGAAAACGTTTCCTTCCTAGAGATAAGAGCGATCTGGAGGATTGTCAAACAATAGTATATACCTACAGGCAGTTGTTTTATGATACAGGTGGTCCATTCTGCACGCCCGCTGGCATGGCTTGCCTGGCGAAGCACGCGCAAGACCTGGCCAGCATCAGGAAGCTAAAATGTCTGTGTGCTTCTCAGTGCTTGTACTCCGTGTTCAGGCAGGTCGCTCTTAAGGACCAGAAATGGTAGGTTTAACTTTTTACTAGACTATGTAGTGTTATATATCTATTCTGTGACTAGGCTGAAAGGTGGACAGAGCGAAAATTTTTTTTAAATTATTTCGTTCTTTATTCAGTTACACTGACAACCAATGGGGAAGAATGATTTTCGAGTGGCGACCACGACCCGGAAGACACAGCGTAGACCAGTGCCCCACTTGATGGGCCGACGATCAGCCCCCCTATTACGATTGAGCTAGCAGCTAACGAGCGTCTGCCGCTCAACAGCTGTCAATTTTCATACAACTTTGACAGCAGTTGAGCGGCAGACGCGCGTCAGTAGCGCTGCTATCTCCTTCGTAATACTCCTACGTAAGGGGGGCTGGTGAAAACCGTGGGGAGCCGACGGTTGCAGAAGGCAGGTCAAAGTGGCGCTCTGCGAGGGAGGCCTATGTTCAGCAGTGAACGTCTTCAGGCTGGTGATGTTGATGATGATGATCTACAGGAGCGGTGGTCCATTCGCGCTGCAGCCATCTATCAAGTACGTCGTTCAGCCTCCGAAGGTCCGGTACACTAGGGAGATAATCTTCCATTTCCAGGACTTGGTTGGTAAGTCCCGATTTCATTAAGTCCTGACAATATAAACATTAAACTAGCAAGCACCCTTTTAAAAGTGACCGGCCAAATGCGAGCCGCACTCGCGCACGAAGGGTTCCGTACCATTAACTTTAAAAACGTACAAAAAAACAAGTTTGTTGTATGGGAGCCCCCTTAGTAATTATTTTAATTTGGGTTTCAGTATTTGTTGTTATAGCGGCCACAGAAATACATCATCTGTGAAAATTTCATCTTTCTAACTACCACGGTTCTTGAGACACGACGGTTCTGGTGACAGACGGACAGATAGACAAAAAGGAGGCAGATGGACGGACAGCGGAGCCTTAGTAATAGGGTTCACTTTATCCTTTGGGTACGGAACCCTAATAAGGGGTTAAATCATAGACTTAGGTCCAGGTTTCTCGTAGCTAGGGAAAATTTTACAATAATACAAAAACGCCCCAATTTAGTACGTAACATTACTGTATGGATCATTTTGGACCTTGTATTTTGTTAGAAATAATCAGATCAATAATAACTCAACATCTTTTATTCCACTTTCCATTTCACAGACTTAACAGCATCCGTAGGTCACACTGTAAAATAGTAAAATACGACTTCTACTGCACAACGACACAGCTCAACATTTTTAACACATTATCCCGACATAACTATCCTTCTTTATATATTTACTCTTCCTTCTGTTTTTTCTACTTCCATCACAACAAAAAACTGACTCTTCTCTTCTTCTTTAATGGCTTTCTATCGCTGTTTTGCAATAATTCTGCCAAAGTCAAGTGAGTAAAATTTGTACGGTTATGTCAAGTCAAAGTCATATTTGGTCAGTCAGTCAAAACGCCAACAGTAAAATGGTGGATATTCTACTGAAGGCTCTAAAACGGCCGTTGAAGCAAAAACGAAAATGTAAGTTTCTAGACTTTTCTTGAATGCTATCGCCTGCCGCCCCGACCGCAGCTGTCAATGTCTAGCTCCGCCCGTCCACTTTGTTATCGCACCATCTGTCCTTCAGTGAAGGAACCTCCTGAGATCCATCGGTTTATTTTCATAACGTTAACAATTTTAACCTTGTATTTTGCAGTGTCGTTCGGTGGAGCGGCAGGTCTGTTCCTTGGAGCAAGCTTCATCAGCTTCGTGGAGATCCTCTACTTCCTCCTGGAGAGGATGCTCAGAGCTGTGTCGGTGAAAGATAACAAAAATGAAGGTGCATCGGTGCAGGTGAATATTTTATGGGTATCTACTTCTAGTAAAAGACGGGCTGACGGGCCCCTGGTAGTAACCCTGCCTTCTGAACTGAGGGCTGTGGGTTCGATTCCTGCCCAGGACAAACATTTGTGTGATGAACATCGATGTTTGTTCTGTGTCTGGGTGTTATATTGTATTCTATGTATGTATTTACAAACCAAAAAGTATCTAAGTATTATAATCCATTATCTGGTTCCCATAGTACAAGCTTTGCTTAGTTTGGGGCTAGATGGCGCTGTGTGAAATTTCCACACATTTATTCATATTTATTTATTTAATTTTAACGTATAGGTACCTGATACAAGGGTAAATTTTAATTTCTCAGAAACCCTTTAGGGCAAAACTTACATTGCCACTGAAATTATCAACCTTTGTTTCTTATATAACGTGACGACTTGACGAGCTAGTCGTTCACTTGGTGTTAAGCGACACGGCTGCCCATAACAGTTGTAGTGTCACTCGGAACTTTAAAATGAAACGCGTGACACTGTACTGCGCACGTCAACCTGAGACGTCACACAGTCTAGTAATCAGATTGCTACACTGTGTGATCAGGTCGTAAAGTCTCATTTGCCCAGTAATTTCACTAGCTATAATGCCTTTCAACCCGGAACACAGTAGTGCTTGCACACTACTGCTTGGTGTGGTGGCAGAATTTTTTGCAGGAAGACGTTGGCACTTGGGATACAGATTTTCTAGTCCAGGTGCCAACACACCGCCATACTCTGATGAATAAGCATTTGTAATTAATACGTAACCTACATTCTTCTGTTTGTCATATTTTAAATCTAACTTTAAATACCCTGTCTTATGCATATTGATTCATTTCTACACATTTAACTTAAATTATTCGTGAAACTCCACTGATTCTCAGGATACAGATGTTCTGGACTGCATATTAGTGTGATGTTTTATTCACCTAGCTAGTAATCATTTTACTAAATCTAATTTTGCATGCGCCATTTGTTTAGTAGTAGTAGTAGTAGTAGTAGTAGTAGTAGTAGTAGTAGTAGTAGAAAAACATGATTGTTAATTAGTACCAAAGTGTTTATTTATTTATATCTAATACCAGAAATGCTAATAAAGGATTATTATTATAACTAGCAAAGCTATTTCTACAACTTTAACAAAATAATTGATATTTTTCCTTTTATTAGCAGAAAAAGAAGAAAACATTTGAGGAACAGCGAATCATGGAGTTGACCACGATGCTGGAGCGAGACCTGTATAATCAACAAGAACGTACTTGGAACACAATATATTAAATACGAATTATTTTCTTTTTTCTTGCTTTTAGTTTAAATATACTTAATATAGGTACCTTTCTGATTATTATTAAAAATATAAAATCCTACCTATATCGTATTGAAGTTTCTTTTTTAGAACGAAAATTCATAATATTTACTTACTGAGGTATAATTATAATAACCGGCTACACCGGTGCGTTCCGTAGGAGATCCCGGAGCCATCTGCCATGCACCGAGGTAGGCCACCGCGGGGGTTTTAGTGTGTGGAAATCTCACATAACCCGGCTACAGCCCCATTGCAGCCGGGAATCTTTGAAAGATGTCCCCTTTATCAACAAAAAAAAGTTATGATAACCGGCTAAGTGCGAGTCGGACTCGCGCACTTAGGGTTCCGTATCATTATCTACAAGGTGACCTTGAATTGGTATGTTATCCCGAAAGGGGGTAAATCAACACCCCAAGGTAGACAATGTTTCTTCTACGACTTTACTAAATTAATAGTTTTTCATTGAAGAAATGCCATGTACAGTTTACGTTCGAAAATAGCCTTAGCGCAGCTGGGTGGTTGAACTTCGTCCTTGACCGAGTACATAAATGAGTTTAACGACCTGTGTTTAGAAATGAATATATAGTATTTTGTTAACTCTCGTAGCGATCGCACGTGCAATTTTACGAGTGGATTTAATTTTTACCATGGATTGGAAACACCCAGTTTCAAGTAAGACTCTCACAACTTGTAGGGTATCATGGTCCCAGTCCCCCCATTTCAGGATAACATACCAATTCAAGGTCACCTTGTATTGATTGTATAAAGTCTGACACCAGAGCTGACCACTTGCCTACACGAGAAGAAGACCTTGTATAGAAACGAGCAAAAAAAGTCAGGTTTGTTGTATCGGAGCCCCTTAAATATTTATTTTATTCTGCTTTTTATTATTTGTTGTTATAGCGGCAACAAAAATACATCATCTGTGAAAATTTCAACTTTTTAGCTATCACAGTTCATGAGATAAAAGATAGGCATAATCGCAGATATGCCAAAAAGTACCTAGTTAATTGAGAACTTTTAACAGAAGGTCAATCACCACTTATTGACTTTTTTATTTGCATGGGTTATCTTGAGTAGCCGTAACCTTAAATAACCCGTTCCGGCATCATTAGATTCGGTGTTGCTAGAGCGGGAATTTTACTCAGATTAAGGGAGGTTTTGATAGTAGGTAGCTACATTATGCAGTACAATACAAAGGTGATTTATTGTAAGTAGGTCCGAAAATACAAGTATTCAAGTCAAGAGTGAACAGGTAACTTTTATGCAAGCATGCGTCATGCGGGTGTGTAAATTATTCTTTTCTGAGTAACTTAAAATAGCTCTCTGGGGAGGCTGATGATGATGATGACGACGATGATGTGGTTTTCGAAAAGCCAAAAATGTTTTAGCTTTCTTCCAAAGTCCAAAAATGTTGTAAGTACCATGGAAAAACTATAAGAGGAATGCCAATAGACCAAGAAAACCGCGTAGATCAGAAAAAAGCCAAAAAACCGGCTTAAAACAAGATGGCGCTACAAAATGAGCGGGCTACAAGTTTCACTAAAACGCCGCCGTATGTCCGTAGCGCTAATGAGACACAGCAGCAAGTCAATCGAATTTAATTAACAGCGCCATCTACTGCGTTTGAAGTAAATTACTGGTGGTCCCGCAGTAGTAACTGTTATCTTATTCTGTGTTTTTGTTCATTTAAACTACGTTTCGATACTCCTAACGCCATCTTAATGATCACCTTTGAGTTAGTGAAACCGTCTACGCTGTTTTCTTAGTGTATTAGCATTCCTCTTATAGTTTTTCCATGTAAGTACTAACCTCTCTTCTTTTTTTACCTGACATCTATAAAAAGAAGTATATCATTTCGACGACTTAATAAAAAAAAATATGATCGTGATCGTAACTACCAAAGAAAGAAGTCGAATTCATTGTTTCTTTAAGATTCTGCGTACAATAATAGAAAGAATTCAAAACATTCTAAATGTAACAGAACATTAAAATAGTTACTACGGAAACATAAGTCTCAATGCTGGCAATTCAGTTGAGGAACATAATCTACAACACTGATAAAAGTTATAAACAATTCCCGCTATGTAGCCGTCATCAAAAATACCTAATACCTAAATATAATTTCTTGATTTACTGACCGGTTTGAGGAAAACGGCAACCGAACACTCGGTATCCCTCAGTAGTCGCGTGGATTTCCCCGCAATGTCGCGTCCGTCATAGCAAGTGTGCTGTTTATATACAAATTCATTAAAACTCAGCCATAGGTATGCTCAATTTACACCATAAGTAATGTTAATGTTAAATTTTTAGTGTTTGTGTGAACCTAGTCGTTTTTTTATTGTCATTTTGATGTGTGTTTCGCAGTAGTGTACAAAAGATGTGTGGTAAATTGATTTGTTTTGTTATCTTAGGTGAGTTTTTGTTATGATGTATTTAAGTATTTATTATACAGCTAATAGAGTCAAAAGGATGACTTCGCCATTGCCATTTCAATTTGCTAATTATTATAAGAACTATATCGGTCACTTTAGTTCTTCTGCGGATCTCCTCATTTCGGATCTTATCTCGCTGAAAACACATAGCTCTCCAGTACCTAATTACGTAGAAAAGTGAAACGTTGTCGGTGTGTTTGTTCGGGTTCCACGTCAAATCGGCTGAACCGATTTGGATGAAATTTTGCAGACAGGGTGCTTGTATTATCTGGATTAATTCAGGATACTTTTTGTCCCGCCAATTTAAGTTTTGTTTTAGAAAATCGGGTAAAAGCTCTAGATACGAAAGTTAAATGTCAACATAAATTTTGAGTGTCGGTGCAGTGACTTTGTATGCTATTTATTCAAGAATCGTCCACTATTTAGCGATTATTTTCCTGTTCTTTAAGCCGGATCTGTCTAACGTTGTTTTTGTTGGAACTTATAATAAGTATAGGTACCGACTATGACTAAAGCCTCTTGTAAAACAATTATTGACGTAACATTTTTACTCGTTATTTGGTTTACACTACTTATAATTTGCGATTACATAACACAGTTGTAATCGCATCGCAATAACCTGTTTTTATCCTTTGGGTGTACGGAACGGAACCCTAAAATAAGAGACACACGGCTTGTCCGCATTATTCAAAGTGACTTTATGGAACATAAGTATTCCTCGAACCGGTATTATATATTTATTTAGCCGCATACATTTTATGGGTAACCCTAAGCGATGGCGCCACGGCGAGACTGCCCCGCCTGGTGACGCTGTAAGTAAAGGTCGGTAGAGACCAACAGCCCGTTCCAAAAAAAAACACGGCGAGTCTGCGTCTGCAAATAATTAAAAATCTGCACTAAGTACTTTTTTATAACTTAATAGAAATAATTCACAAAATAATTTTTTAATAAATTACTCATTTAATAAATTACGCACATAATTTCAATTCAACGTTTAAAAAGTTTCTATTAAATCTGGTATGCAGGAGAACTAAAGTGATCGATATAGGTAGCTCTTAGAATTAGCAAGCTGAAACGGGGCAGGCCACATCACATCGCTCGTAGAACTGGCAACCGTTGGGGAAGAAAAGTTCTCAAGTGGCGCCCACGACCCGGATGACGCACGGTAGGCCCCTCACTAGGTGGACCTACGATCTGAAAGCCAATGGAGCCAATGGATGCGGGAGGCTCAGCAGAGGACGTGTTAATGATGATGATGATGAGTGTGGGTTGACCTACGCTGCATCTTCCGGTTCGTAGTCGTCTTTCGAGAACCTTTCTTCCCCATCGGTTGTCAGTTCTACGAGTGGTGTGGCCTGCCCATTGCCATTTCAACTTGCTAATCCTAAGAGCTACATCGGTCACTTTTTGGCTTCACACATAGTGTATTTAGCCAGTGTCAAGTATGACTCCCTCAAGTATCATATTTTCATCGTGTTATAAAATATTTCACGCAGTCATGTCATAGTCATAGTCCAGTCGTAACATTTATTATTATTATGGACTGTATAATAGCAGAGATGGCCTATAGACAGTCCAAATGCTCCAGCCCACTGCCGCTAGGTGGTGTACCCATCACCATGCAGCATTGCCTCATTGAATTGCAAATCTAAATAATTATTGTTTTGTTATTTGTATTGTAACCTTTTGTCCACAGTGGCGCCACTTTCTGCTGGAATCGTGAAGCACACAGTTGACTACTGCAGGTAAGACACAATTCTGCAAAGTTCATCTAGGTAGGTACCACCGCTTTGCCAGTTATTCTGCCGCCAAGCAGTAGTGTGCAAGCACTACTGTGTTCCGGTTTGAAGGGCATTGTAGCTAGTGAAATTACTGGGCAAATGAGACTTTATGACCTGATTACACAGTGTAGTAATCTGATTGTGATGTCTCAGGATGACGTGCGCAGTGCAGGTCACGCGAAACTTTATTATTTTAAAGTTCCGAGTGACACTGCAACTGTTATGGGCGGCCGTATTGCTTAACATCAGGTGAACGACCAGCTCGTCACGTCATTCATTTTCATAAAAAAAAAATCTTCTGCTCTTTAAAAGGTGGAACAAAACAAAGGTTTTCGATCAGTGTGTGTTGTCAGTGATGACTTAAGCTCAGAAATGCATCGTTCTGTCGGCGATATGTTCGTAGTGTAATGATTCTGTCTCGAACTACTCATAAACGTAATAGGCATGATGACTAAAATTTTTTTTTCATTAATTTAAAATATTCTTAAAAAAATAAAAATATTTGTGTAAACAAAAATAAAATATCTCAAAAAACGACAAAGTTACAAGCATTTTAAAAACCAGAATAGAAAGAGATAGCTCAAACGGCCAGTGACGTCAGAGCAATGTCGTCAAAGTACCTCATTACTAAGCTGTGGTAGCTTTACATACAGTATCTTTGGCATGTGACGTCACGGGTAGATTTTTCATAGTAACTGTGGGGGCGCTCTGTTTCGCGAGAAAGGGACCGGAGATGCCTCCTATAGAAACTTTTTACTTATTTTTTCATTTATTGCATTCATTTTTAATCTTCTTTAAGAAAGTATTATTTACTTGTTCATTTTTAATAGTAGTCATCATGCCTATTCTGTCGGCGGCTCAGTGATGACTTATGGAACTGAGACATGATCTTTTACTGTTGGCCTCATTAGTAAGCTTAAGGTCGTACAACCAGCTATGGAAAGAGCTGTGCTTGGTGTTTCCCTGCGAGATAAGATCCGCAGGAGAACTAAACTGACCGATATAGCTGTTAGAATTAGCAAGTTGAAATGGCAATGGGCAGGTCACATCGCTCGTAGAACTGACAACCGATGGGGAAGAAAGGTTCTCGAGGGGGCGACCACGAACCGGAAGACGCAGAGTAGGCAGTTGAAATTTTCACAGATTATGTATTTCTGTTGCCGATATAACAACAAGGATCGTTTTTATAGATAATGGTACGGAGCGCTTCGTGTTCGAGTCCGACTCGCTCTTGGCCGGTTATTCAAGGGATATTATTTAATGTTTCAGCCTGACCGAGTTCTCGTGTGGCGATGGTGGCTGCGTCAGTGAGGACGTCGTCTGCGATGGGACAAGGGACTGCGCTGATGGTGGAGACGAACTCAACTGTGATAAATCATTGTAAGTTTGTTGTATGCCTAAATAGGCATACGTTTGACAACAACTCACCTAGGCCCGATCGCGATGTCTGCTATTTAAATGACAATTTTTTTTTTTGGATTAATTAATTATATTTCTCAAAAGATAATTACATTTGTGTAAGAGTTTTGGCGGGAACGTGGAAATGTTCACGTCGTTGCATTGTATTATTTCTCAAAACTTGTGCTTTTTTCAGTATTAATGTTTGAAATTGGTGGCGTTTTACGCATTGAGTGCTGAATCACGAGCATGAGTGTGGGCAAGTGATAAAATGTGTTGAAACGTGAGTTTTCGTGTTGCTTCCAAAATTCCATAGAAGCTTCTAGTAAAGTTTATACCACTTTACTGGAGCATGACTAAGACTGGACTATGACTACCTGACTTAGACTGGACTATGACTATGACTAAGACTTGACTTTACGTGATATATTCATTAACGATGAAAAATTACAATACTTGACACTGGCTAAATACACTATGTGTGGAGCCAAAATATAAGAAAAAAAAAACATTTGTGTAAACATAAATTAAATATCTCTAAAAACGACAAAGTTACAAGCATTTTAAAAACTTGAATAGAAAGAGATAGCTCAAACGGCCAATGACGTCAGAGCAATGTCGTCATAGTACCTCATTACTAAGCTGTGGTAGCTTTACATACAATCTCTTTGTCATGTGACATCACAAGTGGATTTTTCATAAAAATTCTGGAGGCGCTCTGTTTCACGAGAAAGGGGCAGGAGATGCCTCCTGTAGAATTTTTAAAAGCTTATTACTCCGTGATTTATTTACCGATTTTACTTATTTTTTCAATTATTGCATTCATTTTTAATCTTCTTTATGAAAGTAATATTTGTACGTCGCCGTACGCGTACGTACGTGTGTGTATGTGACTGACCGTGAATTTTTTGATCCGTAGCAAATAACGATTAAAACCTCGAAGATGAGTTTACCTATAGGTAGGAGGTAGGATATGAACTAACAAACATAACCACAATCAATTATAGTTTATCCCAGCTTCTGCATCCTACATTCAAGTTGCTTTGTTGATGCTTTAGTATTACTAGGTGGTAGGACTTTTCTGCAAAGTTCGTCTAGGTAGGTACCACCGCTTTGTCAGTTATTCTGCCGCCAAGCAGTAGTGTGCAAGCACTACTGTGTTCCGGTTTGAAGGGCATTGTAGCTAGTGAAATTACTGGGCAAATGAGACTTTATGACCTGATTACACAGTGTAGTAGTCTGATTACTAGACTGTGTGATGTCTCAGGATGACGTGCACAGTGCAGTGTCACGCGAAACTTTATTATTTTATAGTTCCGAGTGACACTGCAACTGTTATGGGCGGCCGTATTGCTTAACATCAGATGAACGACCAGCTCGTCACGTCATTCATTTTCAAAAAAAACTGTAAGTATAGCAAAAATATCTAATTGTATTTCGTCGAAAAGGCTGGGTCTAAAAATATATGGAAGTCACCATCCTCGTTGTCAATTGGTCAGAGTTTGTGAGTTTTTATCCATCGTGCATCGGTGACAGCCTCCGTGGTGTGGTGGTTAAGCACGTCGGCTCATAACCCGGAGGTGGCGGGTTCGATAAAGCGCAAATACTTGTTCTGTGTCTGGGTGTTGTGGGACCATGGTCCTCGTAGTTCCTAGTCCCTAGATACAGAGAATCCTAGGTAAGGCCCAAGATATGTGATCTTTGGGTGTTATAAAAATTAAAAAATAACCTTATTTTAAAACTGGGGATCAAAAAGAAGAATAGAAAGGTTTTTTTTTTGAACGGGCTAATGCTGTTGGTCTCTAACGACCTTTACAGCGTCACCGGGCGGAAGGGCAGGCGCTTAAGGCACCCAGCCGACAAAAGTGGGGGGCAACTAGCTCAAGGGCACCCCTGGGGTGCGAGCCTCGGCTTGGGCTGTTGCCGGGATAAGAGGATCGAGAAGGCTACGTCCGCTGGAGGAGTGGACCCTATGGAAAGTCGCGACCGTTCTAACTAACCTACGGGGGGTACGTCGACCTCGCCGGCGGGGTCGGTGTCTGATTGTGTTACGCTGGTCATCTTTTTTTTTTATTAATGGTTCATAAAACTGGTTAATACACAAATTTTCCATAATAAGATTTACACAATTGTTTCGTTTGGTGTATAACCTACTTGGAGTGAACACAGCATGCACAAAGAAAAGATAATTATACAAAAGTTAAAGAATGTAACTATCTAAAAAAAAATACAATTTTGATATAAACTTAGGTAAGTCCTGTCCTAATGACAATGAAGTAATGAATGAGCGGTGAGCCCAAATTCGCCCTATAACCCTATAAATTGGATTTATTGTTATAATTATTTATTTAATTAATTAATTAATTAATGATGCAATAATTCTATATTTGTATTGTCACATTTGTCATTAACGCAGTGCGAGTATCAGATACTGCGCTGCTATTGTAAAAACTGTCTAAGCGGAAAACTTTCCACTGCTGAACGACGTTAAAAACTCACAATGAGTAATCCTACTGTGCCGTGCGCGAAGTGCTTGCGTGTTTTAACGATGCACAACGCCATCTAGTTTCTTTCTTAAGAAGCAGTCGTTGATTAGTTCTCAAACAGAACACCTCAAAATTGAGGATTTGGCGCTACTGTGTCGTACAAATTATTACTTTCACTTTGCATGTTTGGTTTTGGCGATGATACAATTATTTTGTTTTATTGAGTAGGTAGGTAGGTACATTACCATTAGGTAGGTACTCTTTTCCTATTTAATAACATCAAATAAAAACAGTAAGCAACTCTCAAATCCAATTCCAATTTCACTCTAATTCGAATCCGAATCGACTACTATTAAAAATGATCAAGTAAATATTACTTTCATAAAGAAGATTAAAAATGAATGCAATAATTGAAAAAATAAGAAAAATCGGTAAATAAATCACGGAGTAATAAGCTTTTAAAGTTTCTACAGGAGGCATCTCCTGTCCCTTTTTCGCGAAACAGAGCGCCCCCACAGTTACTATGAAAAATCCACTTGTGACGTCATGAAAGGCTGCCACAGCTTAGTAATGAGGTACTATGAACGACCTGCCTCTGACGTCATTGGCCGTTTGAGACATCTCTTTCTATTCTGGTTTTTAAAATGCTTGTAACTTGGTTAGTAACTTTTTGAGATATTTAAATTTTGTTTTCACAAATGTTTACCTTTCGAGTAATACAATTAATTTACCCAAAAAAAATTTTAGTCATCATGCCTATTCCATTGTTAAAAATAATTTGTTAAAAATGCGGATGGTGTAGAAATGAGAATGAGACGATCTGATTACATTTAGTTCCATAAAATTCCACGGACAAATTCCAATCGTGCGCTAGTATCGGATTTAATAGTACCAAAATGCCAAAATTTCGTTCCAAATCCCAAATTACGATTGAAATCGAGTGTCAAGAGTAACCGCGAGGCAGAGGACTCAATAATTAAATAGGTACCTAAGTACTTATATCGTTTTAATTATGTGTTTTATGGTTTTGTTTCAGATATGCTCTGAGTCCTTATAATCCGCTGCTTCACCGATCCAGACGCCAAGCATCTGGATGTCGGTGAGTGAATAATAAGCTAGATAGCGAGTAGAGTTCGATACAAACTTAATGGCGGCAATAAAATTCCGATTCCGATTCCGATTTTTGTGCACGGTCCGATCCTGGCACCGCACTTCACAGTCGCCATTAAGTTTGTTCACACTCTAACAAAGACTTAAATACTCAGAGGTAAAGGGTAATTTAACCTCAATGGCGCATGTGAAGTTCGCTGCAAGTAGTGCAATTCCTCCACACGCTGCTGCGCACAATACCCGCGTACATCTAACTTTTGCTACTAAACAGCGTTTTGCACGCGCCGACTTCACAGCCGCCATTAAGTTTAAATCACACTTTACCACGCGCCATTAGGTACTAGGTGGTAGGACTTTCCTGCAAAGTTCGTCTAGGTAGGTACCACCGCTTTGCCAGTTATTCT
Source organism: Ennomos erosarius (assembly GCA_963580505.1). NCBI lineage: Eukaryota > Metazoa > Arthropoda > Insecta > Lepidoptera > Geometridae > Ennomos > Ennomos erosarius. Next base: position 5,150,948 of record OY757005.1, on the reverse strand, counting down.
GCCGCCAAGCAGTAGTGTGCAAGCACTACTGTGTTCCGGTCTGAAGGGCATTGTAGCTAGTGAAATTACTGAGCAAACGAGACTTTATGACCTGATTACACAGTCTAGTAATCTGATTACTAGACTGTGTGATGTCTCGGGATGACGTGCGCAGTGCAGTGTCGTGAGAAACTATTATTTTAAAGTTCCGAGTGACACTGCAACTGTTATGGGCAGCCGTGTCGCTTAACATCAGGTGAACGACTAGCTCGTCACGTCATTCATTCTCATAAAAAAAAGGTACTCATTGTTACGAGGTATTCATACGTATCACGATGTCCCGTCTTCATCCCTTCAAGCATGTTGACAAATACCTTCCAGTTTTCTAAGGAGTAAGGACCACGTGCCCAAGCACAACTTTTGTGTTTGGTCAAGGGTCTTTTTTAAAGTAGAAAATCGCAAGATCTATTATGATGTCAAAACGGTTCTGCGCCTGAGATTGTGTTCATTTTGAGGAGTTTTTTTTAGAAAACGTAAAATATATCAGAAAATATTACATTTTAAGTATAGCCCCATAATTATGACCAGCAGAGAGGTACGCTTTACCTTGCCACCTCCGTTTAAAAATACTCGATGCTGATAATTTGGACCACTACATTGATAATATATATAGAGGCGGGTTTTATTTTAAACAAAACCAGTTTTAAGTTAAATTTTAATCTGTTATGTCCTTTTTTTTCATTTTATTTTCTGTTTAAACTATTTTCTTCATTGAAAACTTTGACTCGCCACGTCGCACTGGGCTTCAGCAACAGTGCCTTTTGTTAATTTTGTGCTTAGATTTTTGTCATTGAGATTCTTGGTACAGTGACTAACTAAACCAATATATCTACAAGATGACTGTAATTTAATTCATTCGCATAAATTGAGCCCATGATAGTACATCAATTATAAATGATTATTAAAGAGTAAAGAGTGTAAATGAAATTATTTTTATTAAAAATTATGAAGATTGCCGCGGCGCCCACAGAGTACATTGGTAAAGACGGAAATAGAGGACTATTTCCGCTATGATCTATGGAAATTAAAAAAAGCAAAGGAACTGACGCCATCTGTAGTTCAGTTTAGGACTCTCTACGCTAGTGTGGGTATACATATATATACACCTACATACATAAAATATTAAAATTCCTATTAGGACCAATAACATTACTAAAATACTGTTTATTGACGGGATATTTACCATAATTATTTGTGATTTATTTGTTTTGAGTTCCCGATACGAATAAACAATATTTTAGTAATGTTAATGACCACGACAGTTTAAAACCTATAGCATTGATTTAGGTTCTAAATAAAGGGGTAAATTTGAATATGAATTATTATATCATACTAATTATAATTCTCAGCATGACTAAGTACCTATATGAACATCAATAAGCATTGAAATAAGTTACAGATAAATATTTCATATTCTTCAAATTAAACATTCAATTGGAAATTTCATATTCTATTATTTATTCTTGATAAACTATATAAGTAGGTATGGGCACAGATATTAAAATTGTAGTTACCTACGTATGGGTACGACAATAATATCAACTTCAGATGATCCCCGGCAATCCTGCCCATAGCTAATTTGGCGATATGCTTATAATGTGGCACTTCGCACCTCTATTTGATATGTACGCGTTATTTACTGTTTTTTATTCGGCTATATAGTTGAAGTCCCAAAAGCTCGATTACATTGTGAGCAGCGGATAAGTATGCCGAACATTAACAATAATGACACGATGACAGAGTCAGACATTGTCAGACATATTTCATAAACATAACAAAATTATTTTAAACTGAAAGTAGGTTTCATACTAATCCTATAAGTAGACCTGTAACTAGACTGTATTAACCACAGAGTACATTGGTAAAAACTGGTTTTAACCTAGACTGATAATGAAAAAGTATCCAAGAGGCGTCAAAAGTAACAAGCAACGTTACCAAAGCAACGATTAGGCAATGCATCAAGTTCAGTCATGAGGACGTTGGCAATTTGGATTGATGCGTGTCAAATCTGTAAATTGGTGAATAGAGCCATCTAAACTGGAATTTAGTATTTAAAACAAGATAATTACAATACAATTAAATATAATTTCAAATTACGCTGAATCAAGGTCGAAAATCTGTTGTTTTACATTTTGTACCATTGCATGTCATTCGTTACTCATCCGACATTTCTAAGATTGTGCACCCTGGCGGCGCCTAACGCAGTTGGCGCGGATGATTTTGATACAATTAAACGTTTTATACCTTTTATGTACTAATTGAAAAGAGTAATTCATTATTTTAATTTAATTTCATTTGATTAAGTAAGTTATTCCATTTTTTGGAGTTATTATTATTACCATACCAATGTGTTAGAATTCAAAAATTTTGGTTCACACGTGACCGGTATCAGGAGTAGGTATCTAGTTTCAAAGGATGCTAATGAATTCAATTACACCCAGTATAATATTTAATTTATTATAAGCAGCAGAAAAAAAGTGCAATCACTTGTTCTGTGTTGTGGGAGCATGGTCCTCGTAGTTCTTGGGTCCTAGATACAGGGAATCCTAGTTAGGGTCCAGGATCTACTTACATATGTGATCGTTGGTCGTTATTATTTATTTATTTAATACCTAAATCTGTAATTTGCTTTTCAGTAAAGACCAATGGGCATGTCGCGATGGGTCTTGCATCTCCTTCGACGGTAAATGCGATGGCGTCGTGAACTGCGAGGACGGTAGTGACGAGTCACATGCTCTTTGTCGTGGTATCCAGTGAGTATTATTTTACATTTTTAAATGAATGAATGAAATGATCTTTATTTCCGGCACACAATATCACGAAAGGAACAATATTACAATGCTTATTGTACGTCCGGAATGGATAATACTGTTGAGACAAATTTTATAGTTTAAGACCTTTGTATGTACACAGTTTTTATACAATAAAGTTTATTCTATTCTATAACATAATAATAAGAAACTTATATAAATATACTATACTATAAACGATATTGCGCGATGTCAACTGGCTGCAACAACAACGTCAGTTACTGATTTTCAGCCAGAACCTATGTCATGACATCACGGACGCAACACATCTTATACTACTTACAAAGTCGATTAAGCTTACGTTTCACCACATTTCGTCTGATGTTACGTGGTAATGCAGCCGACGATGTAGCATGCTCAAATTATGGCTAAGTATATTTAGTTTTTCTCTCAGAAATCCACTCAACTCTAAACTTACGCTTGACCACTATCTCGCCAGATATTAAAACATGGTGTTTATTTTTCATTTTTTTTTTTATTAAATTACTCTTTGGTTAGACCCATAGAATTTTCAAAATCAGTTCAGTGATTTTGTTTACAAATCAATATATTTGGGAAAAATGTGTATTATAATATCATCCAAATGTGTTTTCAGTATGGAATTAAAGTGATTGAACCCCCTTTTTAAAAAAGGGTACTAATTTGTACAACTGCGTTTCAGATGTCAAAGCAACTGGTTCAGATGTACGTACGGCGCGTGCGTGGATGGAACAGCTCCCTGCAACGGCGTCCAGGAGTGCGCTGACAACTCTGACGAACTCTTGCCACGATGCAGAAATGAAACTGATGAAGTCCGGTAAGAAGAATGCTTTGAAGACTAAATTAATATTAGAGATAGTTCAGCAGGAGGCACCATCTATTTAGGTCAGCAATAATATGACACCTTTACAGATTCTGAAAGTGTTGCCCTTGAAAGCAATTGTATTTTGACTTGCTGACTATTACAATCAGTAGATTCATTAGATATTCATTAATCATTAAGCAAACGTGAGGAAATTTAGTAGGCAGTCACTAAATATAGGAAAACCATGAGGAAAAACGCTTAATGTTAGAAAGCTGATGACATATTTGACAACTATGATTTTAACTATCTTATTTCTTCCAGTGGTCAATTCAAATGCCTAGATGGCACTATCATACAAGCAGCTAACCACTGTGACGGCGTCAAAGACTGCCCAGATGGATCTGATGAGACCGTTCGCACGTGTGCTGCCAAGACCTGTCCTTCATACCTGTTCCAGTGCGCCTATGGAGCTTGTGTGGATCGAGGTTCAGATTGTAATAATGTACGTATGACATGGTACCTTAAAATATACTTTACTACATCCCGCTGTGTCATTTGCGTAACATATTGTGGGTATGTCAGTTAGTTTAAAAACCAAACCAATGATTATGAATTTTAATTGCAGGTCCAAGAATGCGCTGACAATTCGGACGAAGCAGATGATCTGTGTAACAGGAATCTAACTCCAACCACTCCAGTCAAGTAAGAATACTTTAACGAACTCTGTGATCTAGAATTTTATAAGAAACTGATCCTTCAAAATAAATATTAATGCAACGAAAATAAACATAGCTATATTTTCAGGCCACCAAAAGGAGGCAACTGCACTTTACCACCGTATCCAGCCCACGGAAAATATGTCACTAACATACCCAACGTGAAACCGGGAGATGCTGTCGACTTTGTCACAATCAACGTCACCTGCCGCCAAGGATATGGAGTGGCTGGATCCAGTTCAGTCTACTGCTATAATGGATGGTGGCCGGAACCAATACCTAAATGTGTCTGTAAGTATGAAACTAAACTAACTTTGTTGATGATCAAGAAAGCGTTCCACAGGGTAGTGTTCTTGGGCCTTAACTTTATAATTGTCAAAAAACATTTGAATCTTTCGAAACTTTTAATGAAATTTTTTATTACTTTAAAACCGTAATGCTAATCAACGTATTTTTTACAGCGCAATGCCGCTTGGTGCCGCATGTTTCGGTCGAATACCGCTGCCTTGTAACTGGACACGTCGAAGGCACCAGGAAATGTAATGAATACGAACCTACGGGCACCGTGGTCAGGCCTGAATGCAACTACCCTAACTACTACACCGCGACTGCATTCCCAAACATGCGATGCATAAATGGAAATTGGGACTACACTGCAAGATGCACACCAGGTTTGACCAAAAACGGAACTAACATCACTATTATTATCAAAGATACTATTGAAGTTCATGTTAGCGATATTCATTATGTAGTTCCTATATTTAATAATAATAATTTCCCAATAGTTCCTGTTACCAATGAAAAAGAATTCAGCAGTAACAACCCAAGCCTACATGAGGTTACTAATAAAAGTGATAATTCCTATGCTATAACCACAGATAATTTAGTAATATCCATAACTGATAAGCCTAATGCTAATGTTAGTAGTAATACCATCAATGACCTAGGGTCTGTGAATGAAGATACGGATTCTAAAATAGATGAAAGTGATTATGAAATAGATAGCATAGATTGGAGGATGGGAAATCCATCGACAAATATTAATAAAAATACCACACCAAATGCAAATGATGTTATTAAAAATAAAACTGAAATAAATAAGAAAAATATGACTGTCAAGACCAATGGTTCAAATATACATTTCAATATATCGAGCAGTAATGTTTATATTTATACCAATGATGGGCTCGCTTTTAGTAATCAAAGCAAAACATAGATAGTTAGGTAATAATCAAAAAATAATTATCATTATATTTAATTTGGAAATTAGGTAATTTTATAGCCATAAGTGTAATAAAGGGCATATTTTGAATAGAATTTCGTATGCGTTAAAGAAGCTTTTAGTAACCATTGAAAGAGATGGAGTTAAGGAATAACTAAAATGGCTGTGAAAGTCCTCAAATATAGGTAGTACTTAGGTAGGTGATTACTTAGTTATTGAAATAAAATGAAATACTACCTCGTGGACATAGCTCTTCATTGCTGCCAAAGTTGGAAAAAAAAGAAAAATTTTTACTAGGTGGTAGGACTTTTCTGCAAAGTTCGTCTAGGTAGGTACCACCGCTTTGCAAGTTATTCTGCCGCCAAGCAGTAGTGTGCAAGCACTACTGTGTTCCGGTTTGAAGGGCATTGTAGCTAGTGAAATGAGCTAGGCAAATGAGATTTTATAACCTTATTACACAGTGTAGTAATCTGATTACTAGACTGTGTGATGTCTCAGGATGACGTGCGCAGTGCAGTGTCACGCGAACCTTTATTATTTTAAAGTTCCTAGTGACACTGCAACTGTTATGGGCAGCCGTATTGCTTAACATCAGGTGAACGACAAGCTCGTCACGTCATTCATTCTCATAAAAAAAAAGAAAGTTCACAGTAGAATATATTAATTGAGAGATCTTTCTAATAATAGAGGAAATGACTTTGTTGGAAAGAGATGGCACTGCTATAGTTGTAAGCTATAAGTTGAGGTTTTATTTTTAATCCTGAGTATATCTGAGGTAAAGGTAACCTTGTGAATTAAGGCTAATTTTATCATCAATATTGGTATTGGCTGCTATATTACTGAAAAAATTCAAAATTTAAAACGCATCGTCTTTCTTTTAAGATATTATTATTAAAAACTCACTTGATAATTTATTATAATATTAATATATCCTTATAGAGCTGCTAATAGGTATCTATATACCTACATTACTAATAAGTTTTATTAATATAATAATTATTTATTTAATATTGTAATGTTAACAGGATGGATTATGTATTTTTCTTTACAATTATATTAAAAAGATATTTAATTTCTTACATTTTTGTTTCATTTCAATCCGATTTCCTCCATCCTTTTAACATTATTTGAAGTTAGGTTTTTCAAATTCAAATTTTCTTTCTTGATTTGCTAATTATAGCATAATTATTCAACGCAGTTACATGAAAACTAGTTTTCCGCAAATAAATAGAATTTATCAACTAATTATGATTAAAAGTATCAACTAAATATCATTGGTTTAGCAACAATTGGCAATAGACTGAAAAACCAAGACAAAATTAGTTTTTTGCCAATTGTTGCTAAACCACGGATATTTAGGTGATATTTTTATTCATGATTTGTTGATACATTCTATTTGTTTGCGGTAAACTAGTTTTCATGTAACTGCGTTGAGTAATTAAGCTGTAATTAGCAAAAAACGCGAGAAAATTTGAATTTGGCGCGCTGAGCGTGACTTACCAGCTCAAAACACGAGACACAATACATTATAATAAAATTGTAACTGGGCTAAATGTTAATCGATATAGAAGAGGACTACGGATGACATGAAAGCTGCGGGAAGCCGATGGATGCAGGAGGCGAGCAGCCGCTCAAAGTAACGTGTTCTATAGGGGAGGCCTATGTTCAGGAGTAGACGTCTTCAATCTGTTGAAGATGATAATGACGCTCTACGAAGGCGGAACTCGGAACTCCTGCCGATGATCTAAAAATGCTCATAAATAAACTTGTTTGTAGTTATATATACATATTTGTTTATATTATTATTTATATTACATAAATAGTAGATGTGTCTCAAAGGAACAAATAAGGTATTAAGGCGAGAGCGATTATTTGAAAGAGCGAGCGAAGGATTTTAGAGTAACTTAAGAATCCTAAGCGTATAGCGAGGGATTCAAAGTACGTCGCTCGAGGTTAAATAATTGTGCAACAACAGCCTTCAAAAAAGGTTCTGGGCACGGTGACTCGAAAATAGGCCAAGTGCGACTCGGACTATGGACTCACTACAACGAATTCCTACGTATCAACGACGTTCACAAAATGTTTTGACAAGTATTGACAAGGGCGTACCCAGAATTTTGTGACGGACTTGGAACTAATTTTTATAACAGTAATCTTTGTTATCTTTGAAGGTATTGGATAGATGTCGCTACTAAGAAGTTTATGGGAAATAAATTACAACTATTTCTTTTATGTTTCAACCGAATTATTATATCACAAAATAAACCCATACACAATGATTTAAAGTTCAGAGCCGTATGTTTTCAATACTCAAAAAGTGTAAAAACATGCCATAAACGACGTTATAAGCGAAGGTTCTAAATCGCGCATGCGTTGTTTTCTCGAGATGCTGGGTGCATAGCACTTCTGGCATGTAGCTGTTGGGGTCAGGTCGTGTCAAGGGAAGCCAGTCTGTCGAGCTGGTCTAATTCGGCAAATATAGCCATCACATACCCTACTTAGCTTATCAGTTGTTTATTACTACTAGAAGGGAACTTAAGCCTAATAAACCTTCTAGTAGAGAGCCCTTGAGACGATAGAAAACCGAATGGTTAATGCGACCCCATTTTTTTTGGAAAAAAAATTGGCGAACCCATAGGCAGCCAAAGAGCAATGTAGTAGCCCAGATAATATAATACCTACAGTACAGATGCCTCGTGCCATACAACGGAATAACGCGGGCTATTTTACGAATTATTTTATTTCTGCATAACGCAAGATTATCAAGCGACATTTCTTGCGTGTTGGCGAAGTATTGGGCCAAATGGATACACTGGACACTAACTAGTAACTCTCTAGACACGATTACTATATTTTTTTCAAGTTCGGGCTATTTTTCGCTTGTACCTGATGGGACCCCATGGTAGTAGGTAGAGTAAATAACCGACCAAGTGCAAGTCTGCCCCGCGCATGAAGGGTTCCAGACCATTATCTATAAAAACGAGCAAATAAGTCATGGTTGTTGTGGGGACTCCCTTAAATAATTATTTTATTCTGTTTTTAGTGATATTATTTATTATTTTGTTGTAACGGCAACAGAAATACTTACATCATCTGTGAAAATGACAATTATCTAATCACGGTTCATGAGATACAGTCTGGTGACTGACGGACAGACGCGTAGACGGACAGACAGACAGACAGACAGTCGCACAGGGTCTGTAGCATCGGTAAAAGAATAAAGATTAAATAAAGCACTGGAGAAATGAGAATGAATTGCGAACTACCCACACAGCGAAGCAATGAAATGAAATCAGTACACCTAGTACGAGTTTCGATAGTTTACTAAAACTTGATTCGTTTACGTTTTCTCCCTTTTCTCCCATACATTTCTCTGCAGCGCCCCTAGCGGACACGTTGATGAACTAAAAATGGCAGTACTAATTTTAAATGGATTCGCGCGTATTCACGTATTGGAAAACTCGTACTGGTTGCTAGACTGTGTGATGTCTCAGGATGACGAGCGCAGTGCAGTGCCACGCATTTATCTTAAAGTTCCAAGTTACACTGCAACTGTTATGGGCGGCCGTGTCACTTAACATCAGGTGAACGACAAGCTCGTCACGTCATTCATCTCATAAAAAAGGGACCTTGAATGACGTCAACAATGAGCAAATTACATGCTTTGAAGCGAGGTTTGCATACATGCAGTGCTTAGTCAAGCTTCTTGGGTAAGACTTAGTATGAAAAATTGGTTCACAGAATGCGGCACGGTGACACCTGATGGTTCGGAGCTCGTTTTTGGTGGAGTGTCAGCAAAGCGGGGAGAGGTCCCTTGGCATGCGGGCATCTACAACAAGGCCAGGGATCCGTACGAACAGATATGCGGAGGATCCATCATAAGCAACACTGTTATTTTATCAGGTGAGTTAGTACAAACCTCGTTCAAGGCTTGGATCTTCGTGCATCTTCGCTTGCGTATTGCGATATTTTTAAAGGTATTAAACGGTAATTCCATGGAGGTAAACAAAAATAAAATAATCGACAAATCATCCGTCTTATTGTAAGACAAATTGTCAGTTTGCAGTAAATGGACAGTTAATAAATAATCGGTAATATGACGGTGACATATAGGTATAGCAATAAAAACACTTGTCATTCTACCATATTTCCCTGGCGCTGTAGCCCGTCCCATCCAGTTATAGGGAGCCCTCGTAAATATTCCTAACTCGACTTTCTTTTCTGTTTACAGCCGCCCATTGCTTTTGGGACAATCTCGAGGGTAAAGCGGAGGTTGCGAGTAAATTTGCAGTGGCGGTTGGCAAGCTTTACCGTCCCTGGGGCAACAGTAAAGAAGAGGCGCAGCGATCTGATGTGAGTACTTAATACGTAACAAGCAAGGACAGCCTCCGTGGTGTGGTGGTTGAGCAGGTCGGCTCATAACCCGGAGGTGGCGGGTTCGTTTCCCGCGACAGGACAAGTATTTGTGCCCGAAAAAAAAAGCGCAAATACTTGTTCTGTGCCTGGGTGTTGTGGGACCATGGTCCTCGTAATTCCTGGGTCCCTAAATACAGAGGGAATCCTAGTTAGGGTCCAGGATCTATGTATGTGATCGTTGGGCGTTATTTATTTATTTATTATTTATCAGTTTCACGACGAAGAGCATTTTGAGATCATGTTTCAAATGGATACCTAGTTAAAGTTTAAGATATGGGTTTTAAAGTTCGTCCTAGGTCTATGCTTCGACGGGCCCGATAGCTCAGTTGGTTGTACCCCTGCCGTCTGAACCGGGGGCTGTGGGTTCGATTCCTACCCAGAACAAACATTTATATGATGAACATAGATGTTTGTTCTGTGTCTGGATGTTATATTGTATTCTATGTATGTATTTACAAACAAAAAAGTATCTAAGTTTTATATCAGTTATCTGGTTCCCATAGTACAAGCGTACAAGTTTTGCTTAGTTTAGCGCTAGATGGCGCTGTGTGAAATGTCCAGACATATTTTATTTATTATTTATTTTATGCTTAAAAGTTAAAACCCATATTTTAAGCTTACTTAGATGTCTATTTCAAAATATCCTAATACTACATTATTATAATTATTTCTTTCTTCGTTTATAGGTAAAGGAAATCCACCTGCCAGCTCGTTTCCAAGGTTCCGAGGCAAATTTCCAAGATGACATAGCAGGTGTTATATTGGCAGTCGCGATTGAGTACAAAGTATTCATCCGGCCTGTATGCGTCGACTTTGACATTACATTCGAAAGAACACAGCTGGCGCTAGGGAATACAGGGAAGGTGAGAATAATATGCTGGTGTCATATTTACTAGGTGGTAGGACTTTTCTGCATAGTACGTCTAGGTAGGCTAGTGCTTTGCCAGTTATTCTGCCGCCACGCAGTAGTGGGCTACTGTGTTCCGGTTTGAAGGGCGTTCTAGCTAATGAAATTATTGGGAAAATTAGACTTTATGACCTGATTACATAGTGTAGTAATCTGATTAATAGACAGTGTGATGTCTCAGGATGACGTGCGCGCGGAACTTTATTATTTTAAAGTTCCGCGTGACACTGCAACTGTTATGGGCGGCCGTGTCGCTTCAGGTGATCGACTACCTCGTCACGTCATTCGTTCTCATAAAAAATATCATAATGATAAAATGAATAGGCTATTTGACTACATTACTACAAATTAACAAGTATAAATATAATTTGCTTAAAATAGGTTAATAAACAATTGTATTGTTAATTGGAAAAATAAGAAAAATCTGTCAATAAATCAATAAATCTTATAAAGTTTCTGGAGCGGACATCGCGTACATGTTACGAGCCATTGCCATTTCAACTTGCTAATTCTAAGAGCTATATCGGTCAGATCTTTCGGTCTCTCATATGATGGGGTAGAAAGATTCTCGAGTGACGACCACGAAACGGAAGACGCAGCGCAGATCGGTCCCCACTAGGTGAATCGACGATCTGGTAAAAGCCGCGGAGAGGCGATGGATGCAGGAAGTAAGCAGCCACTCAAAGTGGCGCTCCCTGGAGGAGGCCTATGTTTAACAGTGGACGTCTTCAGGCTGTTAATGATGATGATGATTTTATAAATATAGGTAAATATGTGTGGACATTTCACACAGCGCCATCTAGCCCCAAACTAAGCATAGCTTGTACTATGGGAACCAGATGACTGATACAATATTTATATGCTTTTTTATTTGTAAATACATAAATACATAGAATACAATATAACACCCAGACGCAGAACCAACAATCATCTATGTTCATCACACAAATGTTTGTCCTGGGTAGGAATCGAACCCACAGCCCTCAGTTCAGAAAGCAGGCATACTACCAACTGAGCTATCGGGCCCGTCGAATTTTATTTTTATTTTTTTTATTTTTTAATCTCATTTTCACCAACAGGTGGCAGGTTGGGGCTTGACAGCTGCCAATGGGTTAGCGTCTCAGGTTCTGAAAGTTGTAGATCTGCCGTACGTTGAAATTCAGACATGCATCGCTGGGACCTCACCTGGGTTTCGCGAGTATATCACTAGCGACAAGATCTGCGCAGGAGTTAATGATGGTAACTCTCCTATTAACTGAGGCCCTAGCACGTACGAAGTGTAACGTTAACGTAAGCCAGTTGTATGGCATTTGATCAGCGCCCCATATAACTGACTTACGTTAACGTTACACTTACTCCCGCGTAAATGTTCGTGCTAGGGCCTCTGGAGGAAAGTTGGTGTGTTGCAAAAAGCTTTTAAAATACTGGAGAATGTCATGCGAACAATGTTTTGAAGCATGTGGCCTCGAATGACGTTTCCTATGTTTTCTTCTCTTTCAGGGCCCGAAGTCTGCTATTTCATTTGTGACATAATGTTTTATTTTTATATTTTGGCTCCACACATGGTGTATTTAGCCAGTGTCAAGTATTGTATATTTTCATCGAGTTTTAGAATATTTTACGTAGTCAAGTCTTAGTCATAGTCCAGTCTAAGTCGGGTCATAGTCCAGTCTAAGTCATGCTCTAGTAAAGTGGTGGCAACTTTACAAGAAGCTTCTATGGAATTTTGGAAGCAACACAAAAAACCACGATACACCACATTATATCACTTGACCACACTCATGCTCGTAATTCAGCACTTAATGCGTAAAACGCCATCAATTTTAAACATTAACACTGGAAAAACCACAAGTTTTGAGAAATAATATAATGCAACGACGTGAACTTTTTCACGTTCCCGCCAAAACTCCTGTCATATTGTTTCATAAATGGTACCATAATTACAGAATGGAAATACCAGACTTCGGGCCCTGTAGTGATGTATTACGTGTAAGAAAGGGACAAAAATATAAGAAACGTTATTGAAGAGCACATTTGCATATTAAGCTGTTTTAAAGCATCTTGATATGTTAGTTGTGTGTCGTATTCTCTAAATTTTAATCAAGCTTAAATTATGGCTGTGTTCTTTCGATAAAGATTAAACTAAAAAGTCTGAGATATTTTAATAATTAGAAACCATATCCACTCAGGCGCGGTGCGGCGGGCGTAGGTAGGTCCCAAAGCGCTCCTCAAATAGCGCGGTATAGTTTTGCATATTTACGGTTAATACGAATAAACTAAGCAGTGTTTTAAAATTTTAAAACTAGTTTTGATAAGTAGCATTACTTGGCTATCTAAACAAATGCATTTTTACGTGTGTTGCAGTATAAAAAACACACACAACAACACTACGCATAATAATTGACGCTCCGCCGTACCTAAAGGAAATTACTCCGTCGCCGGCGCGCGCCGGCTCGGCGCGAGATGAAATTTAGACTGAGGCGTTTTTTTTTTCTCCTGAACCATAGAGACTTTTACTTTATTCGATAGTGATGTTCAACTAGTTTCAATTTTAGTCGATTTATAACGAGTGTCACCTCTAAAAATTTATTGCCATCCCTAGTAGCGCAATCAGCTGTAAACCACAATTGTGGTGGGGAGCGGTCTACGTTGCGCGATGCCGGCCGCACATGTGGTTGAAGCGCCTGAGCGGGTAATATTCTAATTCCAGAGATTTTATCAGAGTGGTCCGTTCTATTTATTTCTTAGTCTATGGTTCCAACTAAAAAAATATAGTGCTGCCATAACACGAATTTTCCCTAATTTTCAGGTAGTAAGGCACTATGCAAGGGTGACAGCGGCGGCGGTTTGGCGTTCCCAGACTTAGAGAAAGGTACTAAACGGTACTATCTTCGAGGGATCGTGTCCACGGCACCTAACAACGAAAACTTATGCAATGCTAACACATACACAAGTTTCACACAAGTACTAAAACATGAGCACTTTATCCAACAGTTTTGGCAAAGTTAGATGTGATATTTTACTAATTATAAAAGTAGGTACTATGTGTGCTTACCTATTTGTGCCAGACAATATTGTTATTTTAATAAGGAAACTTTTAGGCCTGTATTTTATTTACAGAACTAATAATGTAAAAGTGCACCTAAAATTACCTGAATTACTCGAAAATATGGTACATATTAGAATTTTCGCCTGGTGGGCTACAAATGCCACCGCAGTCGACGCTTTGGCCACCCCTGGTATAGAGAACAATTTTATGAACAGTCCTACACAAAGATTTTAAAGCCTGGTTTCATAGTCAATGGCCGTAGATTACCCCCTACCTAGTTTATAAATGCTGCCTACATTAGGTAGATTAAGAATAAACCTCAATTTTATTCGTCTCTGTCTCTAAGTATATGCATTAAAAACTTCCGAAATATTAATTAAAATATATTATTTTTAAGCAGCGTTCATAATTAAGGCTGTAAGAGTTAAGACTGGTTAGTCAAAAAGCAAACAGATAATATTTCTCTAGATATTTTAGACTCTAGGCATGGATCTTATAAAAAAAAGAAGGAGGGAATCCCGTCTGATCCGAAACTGAAGCACATTTAGGAAGCCGGAACGCTTCGTACGAGCGGGGCACGCTCACACTCACATCATATGCAGCCGGGCGCCCTACTTTCATCTGACATACATATGTAATATGTCCGCCATTTTGGGCTTCAGTTCGATGTCAATCAAAACTCAATCCTTCTTTTTTTATTTCATCCATGACTATGTATTTTGATAATGAAAGCATTTCGTGGTTGTGATTGAGACATTTATTCTAAGTATACTTATTTAAATAAATTACATGAGACTTATTATGTGTTTTTATTCTCTTTTTTATTTATAATCTTATTCTTATACTCTCCTATTTCATTTGATTCTCGGGTCTCTAACCCGGACATGTGAGAGGCCGAAGCTAACACCAATACAAAATTAATTAAACTGACAAGGCATGGTATGGCATAAATGATAAACTATTTTGTATAATATAAAGGTTAGAAAATAAATCTGGGCTATTGTGGTGAACTCTTGATGGGTGATGTAAATTGGGTTATGGAATGAAATAACAGCAACTGCCAATTTTTTTTGTTTTAAATGTTTGTGTTGTTGAGGCAGGTGATGACTTGCCAGGAGTGTGGGAAGTTAGCCCCCAACTTTTTGAAATCAGGATTTTTTTTTGTTGTGCTGAATTGTTCTCGGTTTGTTCTATATTGTTCCAAAATAAAAAAAATCTAGGGTGAAAATTGTAGAAGAAAAACAAAAAAAACAATTTTTCACCGTAGCCCCCATATTTTGAAAAATCCAATTTTTCTTTTTTGTTCTGGATTGTTCTAGGTTTGTTCTCAATTGTTCCAAAATATAACGATCCTAGCATAAAAACTGAAGCCAGAAAATAAAAAAAACTTTTTTGTCGTAGCCCCCCTTTTTTGGAAAATCCAAAATTTTAATTTTGTTCTAGATTGTTCTAGATTTGTTCTACATTGTTCCAAAATAAAAAACTTCTAGAGCCATAACTGAGGCCAAAAATTAATAAAAACCTTTTCATGGTAGCCCCTCATTCTTGGATATTCATTATTTTTTTTATTGTGCTGGGTTGTTCTAGGTCTATTCTACATTGTTCCAGAACATGGTTCGTCTAGAACGAAAGCTACGGCCAGAAAATGAGAATAAGTAAATTAAGGACCAGCATGACGTCATCTAGATAAACAAAGCAAAAAGTTAGCCCCTAATTTTTTAAATTTCTTAAATTTCTCTTTTGTGCTGGACTATGATAGGCCCATGTTACATTGTTCCAGAATATGAGACTTCTAAAGCAAGTATTGGTGTCAGAACACAAACAATAAATTTCCATAATAATTTGACGGTAGGCATAATTTTATGGCGTAGGTAGATAATCTTTTTTTTTTTATTGTGCTGGATTGTTCTAGGTCTATTCTACATTGTTCCAGAACATGGGTCGTCTAGAACGAAAGCTGCGGCCAGAAAATGAAAATAAGTAAATTAATAACCAGCATGACGTCGTCTAGATAAACAAAGCAAAATGTTAGCCCCCACTTTTTTAAATTTCTTAAATTTCTCTTTTGTGCTGGACTATGATAGGCCCATGTTACATTGTTCCAGAATATGAGACTTCTAAAGCCAATATTGGTGTCAGAACACAAAAAATAAATTTCCATAATAATTTGACGGTAGGCATAATTTTAAGGCGTGGGTAGATAATCTTTATTTTTTTTATTGTGCTGGATTGTTCTAGGTCTATTCTACATTGTTCCAGAACATGGGTCGTCTAGAACGAAAGCTGCGGCCAGAAAATGAGAATAAGTAAATTGAGAACCAGCATGACGTCGTCTAGATAAACAAAGCAAAAAGTTAGCCCCCAATTTTTTTAATTTCTTAAATTTCTCTTTTGTGCTGGACTATGATAGGCTCATGTTACATTGTTCCAGAGTATGAGACTTCTAAAGCAAGTATTGGTGTCAGAACACAAACAATAAATTTCTATAATAATTTGACGGTAGGCATAATTTTATGGCGTAGGTAGATAATCTTTATTTTTTTTATTGTGCTGGATTGTTCTAGGTCTATTCTACATTGTTCCAGAACATGGGTCGTCTAGAACGAAAGCTGCGGCCAGAAAATGAGAATAAGTAAATTGAGAACCAGCATGACGTCGTCTAGATAAACAAAGCAAAAAGTTAGCCCCCAATTTTTTTAATTTCTTAAATTTCTCTTTTGTGCTGGACTATGATAGGCTCATGTTACATTGTTCCAGAATATGAGACTTCTAAAGAAAATATTGGTGTCAGAACACAAAAAATAAATTTCCATAATAATTTGACGGTAGGCATAATTTTAAGGCGTGGGTAGATAATCTTTATTTTTTTTATTGTGCTGGATTGTTCTAGGTCTATTCTACATTGTTCCAGAACATGGGTCGTCTAGAACGAAAGCTGCGGCCAGAAAATGAGAATAAGTGAATTGAGAACCAGCATGACGTCGTCTAGATAAACAAAGCAAAAAGTTAGCCCCCAATTTTTTAAATTTCTTAAATTTCTCTTTTGTGCTGGACTATGATAGGCCCATGTTACATTGTTCCAGAATATGAGACTTCTAAAGCCAATATTGGTGTCAGAACACAAAAAACAAATTTCCATAATAATTTGACGGTAGGCATAATTTTATGGCGTAGGTAGATAATCTTTATTTTTTTTATTGTGCTGGATTGTTCTAGGTCTATTCTACATTGTTCCAGAACATGGGTCGTCTAGAACGAAAGCTGCGGCCAGAAAATGAGAATAAGTAAATTGAGAACCAGCATGACGTCGTCTAGATAAACAAAGCAAAAAGTTAGCCCCCAATTTTTGAAATTCCTTAAATTTCTCTATTGTGCTGGACTATGATAGGCTCATTTTACATTGTTCCAGAATATGAAACTTCTAAAGCAAATATTGGTGTCAGAACACAAACAATAAATTTCTATAATAATTTGACGGTAGGCATAATTTTATGGCGTAGGTAGATAATCTTTATTTTTTTTTATTGTGCTGGATTGTTCTAGGTCTATTCTACATTGTTCCAGAACATGGGTCGTCTAGAACGAAAGCTGCGGCCAGAAAATGAGAATAAGTAAATTGAGAACCAGCATGACGTCGTCTAGATAAACAAAGCAAAAAGTTAGCCCCCAATTTTTTAAATTTCTTAAATTTCTCTTTTGTGCTGGTCTATGATAGGCCCATGTTACATTGTTCCAGAATATGAGACTTCTAAAGCCAATATTGGTGTCAGAACACAAAAAATAAATTTCCATAATAATTTGACGGTAGGCATAATCTTATGGCGTAGGTAGATAATCTTTATTTTTTTTATTGTGCTGGATTGTTCTAGGTCTATTCTACATTGTTCCAGAACATGGGTCGCCTAGAACGAAAGCTGCGGCCAGAAAATGAGAATAAGTAAATTGAGAACCAGCATGACGTCGTCTAGATAAACCAAGCAAAAAGTTAGCCCCCAATTTTTTTAATTTCTTAAATTTCTCTTTTGTGCTGGACTATGATAGGCCCATGTTACATTGTTCCAGAATATGAGACTTCTAAAGCCAATATTGGTGTCAGAACACAAAAAACAAATTTCCATAATAATTTGACGGTAGGCATAATTTTATGGCGTAGGTAGATAATCTTTATTTTTTTGAGCTGTCACAAAATTGGTAAGTACATGTGCAAAAAACATAGCTATTATTAATACTTAGTACTTATTAGTAATACTTAAGGCCCTGACAGGACCCAATGCGAGCACGTTTATTACAGCAGACAAACTTGAAACTTATTTTGTACCTAATAGGGTCGCTTTATGCATAGCAAAAATATGGCGATTACGTTGCGTTGCACTTCGACTTTTCCATTTTTCGGTACAAATAATGAGTTTTAAAAGAAATGCTTATTGTTATAAAAAAAATAAGCTTATAGACGGATGCATTGAAACATAGTTTATCACCATGATTTATTTCAATGGGGTGTCTTATTATAATGTAACATTTTAGAACGTCTGAATGATTTTTTAGAGGTCACTTCACGATTTTTTTCTATTGAGAAATTTTTCGTAAACGTGTTTCGGTTTCGGCATATGGAAAGAAGATATATAACCAGTATTAACGTGCATTTATTTCATTCCTGTAAATGGTATACGTTTTGAGATCATCATCATCATCATTAACAGCCTGACAGACCTAGAACAATCCAGCACAATAAAAAAAATAAAGATTATCTACCTACGCCATAAAATTATGCCTACCGTCAAATTATTATGGAAATTTATTTTTTGTGTTCTGACACCAATATTGGCTTTAGAAGTCTCATATTCTGGAACAATGTAACATGGGCCTATCATAGTCCAGCACAAAAGAGAAATTTAAGAAATTAAAAAAATTGGGGGCTAACTTTTTGCTTGGTTTATCTAGACGACGTCATGCTGGTTCTCAATTTACTTATTCTCATTTTCTGGCCGCAGCTTTCGTTCTAGACGACCCATGTTCTGGAACAATGTAGAATAGACCTAGAACAATCCAGCACAATAAAAAAAATAAAGATTATCTACCTACGCCATAAAATTATGCCTACCGTCAAATTATTATGGAAATTTGTTTTTTTGTGTTCTGTCACCAATATTGGCTTTAGAAGTCTCATATTCTGGAACAATGTAAAATGAGCCTATCATAGTCCAGCACAAAAGAGAAATTTAAGAAATTAAAAAAATTGGGGGCTAACTTTTTGCTTGGTTTATCTAGATGACGTCATGCTGGTTCTCAATTTACTTATTCTCATTTTCTGGCCGCAGCTTTCGTTCTAGACGACCCATGTTCTGGAACAATGTAGAATAGACCTAGAACAATCCAGCACAATAAAAAAATAAAGATTATCTACCTACGCCATAAAATTATGCCTACCGTCAAATTATTATGGAAATTTGTTTTATGTGTTCTGACACCAATATTGGCTTTAGAAGTCTCATATTCTGGAACAATGTAACATGGGCCTATCATAGTCCAGCACAAAAGAGAAATTTAAGAAATTAAAAAAATTGGGGGCTAACTTTTTGCTTGGTTTATCTAGACGACGTCATGCTGGTTCTCAATTTACTTATTCACATTTTCTGGCCGCAGCTTTCGTTCTAGACGACCCATGTTCTGGAACAATGTAGAATAGACCTAGAACAATCCAGCACAATAAAAAAAATAAAGATTATCTACCTACGCCATAAAATTATGCCTACCGTCAAATTATTATGGAAATTTGTTTTTTTGTGTTCTGTCACCAATATTGGCTTTAGAAGTCTCATATTCTGGAACAATGTAACATGGGCCTATCATAGTCCAGCACAAAAGAGAAATTTAAGAAATTAAAAAAATTGGGGGCTAACTTTTTGCTTTGTTTATCTAGACGACGTCATGCTGGTTCTCAATTTACTTATTCTCATTTTCTGGCCGCAGCTTTCGTTCTAGACGAACCATGTTCTGGAACAATGTAGAATAGACCTAGAACAATCCAGCACAATAAAAAAAAATAAAGATTATCTACCTACGCCATAAAATTATGCCTACCGTCAAATTATTATAGAAATTTATTGTTTGTGTTCTGGCACCAATACTTGCTTTAGAAGTCTCATACTCTGGAACAATGTAACATGAGCCTATCATAGTCCAGCACAAAAGAGAAATTTAAGAAATTAAAAAAATTGGGGGCTTACTTTTTGCTTTGTTTATCTAGATGACGTCATGCTGGTTCTCAATTTACTTATTCTCATTTTCTGGCCGCAGCTTTCGTTCTAGACGACCCATGTTCTGGAACAATGTAGAATAGACCTAGAACAATCCAGCACAATAAAAAAAATAAAGATTATCTACCCACGCCTTAAAATTATGCCTACCGTCAAATTATTATGGAAATTTATTTTTTGTGTTCTGACACCAATATTTTCTTTAGAAGTCTCATATTCTGGAACAATGTAAAATGAGCCTATCATAGTCCAGCACAAAAGAGAAATTTAAGAAATTAAAAAAATTGGGGGCTAACTTTTTGCTTGGTTTATCTAGATGACGTCATGCTGGTTCTCAATTTACTTATTCTCATTTTCTGGCCGCAGCTTTCGTTCTAGACGACCCATGTTCTGGAACAATGTAGAATAGACCTAGAACAATCCAGCACAATAAAAAAATAAAGATTATCTACCTACGCCATAAAATTATGCCTACCGTCAAATTATTATGGAAATTTGTTTTTTTGTGTTCTGTCACCAATATTGGCTTTAGAAGTCTCATATTCTGGAACAATGTAACATGGGCCTATCATAGTCCAGCACAAAAGAGAAATTTAAGAAATTTAAAAAAGTGGGGGCTAACTTTTTGCTTTGTTTATCTAGACGACGTCATGCTGGTTATTAATTTACTTATTCTCATTTTCTGGCCGCAGCTTTCGTTCTAGACGACCCATGTTCTGGAACAATGTAGAATAGACCTAGAACAATCCAGCACAATAAAAAAAAATAAAGATTATCTACCTACGCCATAAAATTATGCCTACCGTCAAATTATTATAGAAATTTATTGTTTGTGTTCTGACACCAATACTTGTTTTAGAAGTCTCATACTCTGGAACAATGTAACATGAGCCTATCATAGTCCAGCACAAAAGAGAAATTTAAGAAATTAAAAAAATTGGGGGCTAACTTTTTGCTTGGTTTATCTAGACGATGTCATGCTGGTTCTCAATTTACTAATTCTCATTTTCTGGCCGCAGCTTTCGTTCTAGACGACCCATGTTCTGGAACAATGTAGAATAGACCTAGAACAACCCAGCACAATAAAAAAAATAAAGATTATTTACCTACGCTTTAAAATTCTTTCGATCGTGTGGATCACATCATCCTTCTGCAAAAGTTACAAGAGCTAGGAATACACGGGAATCTGCTTAGATGGGTAACTTCTTACCTGAGAAATCGCTGTCAGGCCGTAGTTGTTGGTGGGTGCCGCTCTAACTATGTAGATATCACTTCCGGAGTCCCACAAGGATCGATATTAGGACCTCTTATGTACGCGGCATATTTATATGATATCACTAAATGCTTTCAGTATTCAAAATTTTTAATGTATGCCGATGATACTAAAATTTTTTTAAAAATTAACAACATGAATGATTGTATCAAACTACAAGATGATTTAGATGCATTAAATCAATATTATAACGACAATCTCATAGCTATCAATGTAGGGAAGTGTCTCTGCATAACATTTACGCGTAAAAGAATTCCACTTAATTATACTTATAAAATTAATAATAATTTAATAAACAGGACTAACTGCGTCAAAGATTTAGGTATAACGCTGACATCCAAATTTGACTACTCGGAACATATTACATGTATGGTTAATAAAGCGTACAAGGCCATGGGTTTTGTCCTAAGAGTTAGTAAACCTTTCTCTGACGTCACTTGTATGAAAATTCTATACTATTCATATGTTCGTTCCATTCTTGAATATTGTAGCAGCGTGTGGACCCCGCACTATGTTACTTATAAACAAGATATAGAAAGTATTCAGGTGAAATTCTTAAAACACCTAAGTTATAGAACTTATGTAAAACCTAGTCATTATGAAGAATCATGTAGCATTCATCGTGTTACGTCTCTAGAAGATAGGCGAACTCTCTTGGATATGATGTTCCTGCATAACATTTGCGATGGTAGAACAGACAGTATAGAGCTCAGTAATATGTTCTTACGATTTTGTGTTCCCAGGACTAGAACAAGACACACGTGTTTGTTTGCTCCGCATTTTGGTCAAACAAATTATACACAGAATGCAGTTGTAAGTCGTCTTCAGTCTACTTATAATAAAAAATTTGCTTCCCTCGACCTGTTCTGCTGTGGTAGACAGGCTTTTAGGAACTCTGTTTTAGATATACTGAGTAACAAAGGCTAATAGAACACAAGTACCTACACATAACAACACACGCATGACTCCCTATTATATGTATACCCTTTTAAAATGCACATGTCACCCTTAATTTCACGTGCAATTATATGTACAAAAACACAACTAAAGCTATTATTAGTATTTTTTTTTTATCCAAGTAATTTCAATTCTAACACATATAAGATTATTTATTAATATTTGTGTATATGTATAATATAATATTACATTGTTTTACCTTACTGTAACGTCAGGAACTTTGAATATAATTTTCTTTAATTACTTACCTAGGCTTTGCAGGTACTAAGTCACTTGTCGCTGATCAACGATATTAAGTTATTCTGTTTTAAAAAATGTTATTCCTTTTTTTGGCTGTAAATTTAAGTAATAATGGGTTTATTGTGTTTATTAAGATAAGAGCTGTGGAATAAATAAATAAAGAAAATAAAAAAAAAAAAAAATAAAATAAAAATTATGCCTACCGTCAAATTATTATGGAAATTTATTGTTTGTGTTCTGACACCAATACTTGCTTTAGAAGTCTCATACTCTGGAACAATGTAACATGAGCCTATCATAGTCCAGCACAAAAGAGAAATTTAAGAAATTAAAAAAATTGGGGGCTAACTTTTTGCTTGGTTTATCTAGACGACGTCATGCTGGTTCTCAATTTACTTATTATCATTTTCTAGGCCGCAGCTTTCGTTCTAGACGACCCATGTTCTGGAACAATGTAGAATAGACCTAGAACAATCCAGCACATAAAAAAAAATAAAGATTATCTACCTACGCCATAAAATTATGCCTACCGTCAAATTATTATGGAAATTTATTGTTTGTGTTCTGACACCAATACTTGCTTTAGAAGTCTCATATTCTGGAACAATGTAACATGGGCCTATCATAGTCCAGCACAAAAGAGAAATTTAAGAAATTTAAAAAATTGGGGGCTAACTTTTTGCTTTGTTTATCTAGACGACGTCATGCTGGTCCTCAATTTACTTATTCTCGTTTTCTGGCCGCAGCTTTCGTTCTAGGCGAACCATGTTCTGGAACAATGTAGAATAGACCTAGAACAACCCAGCACAATAAAAAAAATAATGAATATCCAAGAATGAGGGGCTACCATGAAAAGGTTTTTATTAATTTTTGGCCTGAATTATGGCTCTAGAAGTTTTTTTATTTTGGAACAATGTAGAACAAATCTAGAACAATCTAGAACAAAATTAAAATTTTGGATTTTCCAAACGGCTACGACAAAAAAGTTTTTTTTATTTTCTGGCTTCAGTTTTTATGCTAGGATCGTTATATTTTGGAACAATTGAGAACAAACCTAGAACAATCCAGAACAAAAAAGAAAAATTGGATTTTTCAAAATATGGGGGCTACGGTGAAAAATTGTTTTTTTTTTGTTTTTCTTCTACAATTTTCACCCTAGATTTTTTTTATTTTGGAACAATATAGAACAAACCGAGAACAATTCAGCACAACAAAAAAAAATCCTGATTTCAAAAAGTTGGGGGCCAACTTCCCACACTCAGTCTTACCCCCGACTAAAATACTACCGTATATTGGTGCCGAGGAAGCAATATTGGTGGCTTATGGCTTCTTATTTTTATTATTATGGTCATTAATTCAAAGTTGTGATTGCTTGGTGCCGCACCGGATGCATATTATGATTTTGGGTGGATTTTGGTGATATTTTTTTATCTTCTTCCCTCGGATGGCGCCGCGCGTCTCGCTATAGCCCATGAGCTAAAGATTATTGCCATGAGCCCATGAAGCTGTAGTATGTGGGACAGACAGACTGACAGTGTTTATAATGGGTGTTATATTGTATTCTATGTATGTATTTACAAACAAAAAAGTATACAAGTATTGTATCAGTCATCTGGTTCCCATAGTACAAGCTATGCTTGTTTGGGGCTAGATGGCGCTGTTTCCAAACATGGAAGCTTCTAGTAAATAAGTCAAGTTGCCACTACTTGACTAGGGCATGACTTAGAGTTAGAGTGGACTATGACTCAAACGCTGACTGTGACTATGACTTGACTTTATACGAATTGTAGCTCATTGTAGCGAATTGTGTGTTGTGTGTGTAATTATTATCTTCATGCTGGCTAAATACACTTTGTGTGGAGCCAAAATACAAGAAAAAAAAGGTAGTCTCATGTCATGTGTCATTGTCAAAGTCATTGTCATTTATTGCTTTTTTTGCTTTTCTTTAGTGATGTGCTGATTCGATTATTTTCATAATCGATATAAATTAGAATTAGAACCGATATATCGATGACGATTTTAAAAAAATAATCAGTTGGTCTGTTAGTGGTCATGGTGGTCAGAGCTCTTCTATCATGCTGCTAACTAACTTGACTAGCCCAGTCCCATTTAAGCTTAGCGACTTTTATAGCTGGCTTCTGGGTTCTAGAGTGTAGTCAGTATTACGAACATGACATGGATTATTAACTTAACACCAAAAATGTTACGCTCCATTGCCAAACCTTGAGTACGAACTTATAGTCGTCAGTCAAAGATTAAGTTTGTGGTGGAAAGAATGCACATGCATCCATTGTCCATTTTACGCTTGAGTGAAATTAGAAGGTCTACACTCATAAAGCTCTTTTAAAAATTAATAGCTGTTTAAGGCATTTTCTCTTTCCGTCCTTCTTGCGAATCATTGGTCTTGCCTGGAGATAACGTTGGCGAAACTTTTCGAACATTCGTAGGTATTCGGGAATTCCCAAATTACATAAAAAGATTAGAAGACGCAACGCGTGAGTAACGTATGATATTATAAGAAATTTCCCGATTTCTTTTACTATTTAAAATGTTATAATAGACGGTGAATACTGACTTTTGTGCCATTGTTTAGTTATTATTTTTTATATATTTTAGAGGATATGTTTTACGTTTAAATAAAAATTTGTTTTAAAATTAAAAAAATAATTAATAAAATTAAAATAATTATATCATGGTATTATATTTTATACTCCTAGAAAATCGATCATGCTCGATAACTTTAATAACCGATTTTACCGATTACGAACGTCACTACGTCTTCTTTTCTCTCCCATAAAAAAATCAAAATAGGTATTTGAGAAATTGATATTTTCGCGTTTTTGTTCCTTTATTGAACTATATTCAAGAAATGTAAAATTATGGAACAGCCACTATGAGTGAAACTGCTGTTGAAACTCCTCCAGAGTCGAGCAGAAGGCAATTTTCTAAAAGAAAGTTGATAAAACACGTCTCCCTAGCTACCATTGGTAATTATTTACTTTACTGCTCTCCAAAAAATGTTTTTAAACTTTAACTCCTACTCATCTGGTCAGTATATTAACAGCACATTACATAGAATCACGGTGAAATTAATAATTGAACTATAATGATACCTGCCTCCAGTTCACCATATATCAAAAAATAATTGTGTTCCTTATAATAAAGTTGTGTTCTGTTTTGCTCAATAATAAGTACCTTACCTTTATAACCTTGACTGAAATGCCGTTTTCGTAGCCAGTCTTTTACTACTATAGTACATAATAAATCGCATGAAGCTTTATTATGATTTGGTACCTACTAAATTTATTTATGAACATGCCCATTTATTTGCTTGTATTTTCTTGCATTTAAATAACTTTCATTTAAATTCAACATATTGATTGTTCATACACTTATACAAGTTTGTTGTAGTAATAGAATAAGAAAGTCATGGGTATTGATACCACACCTGGATATGAGTTTTCATGACCACTGCACCATAGGTGCTGTCAAATTATTCCGACAGCAGGCCTCTGTGGTGTGGTGGTTGATCAGGTCAGCTCATAACCCGGAGGCAGCAGGTTTGATTTCCGCGACAGAACAAGTATTTGTGCACAGCGAAAAAAAGAGTGCAAATACTTGTTTTGTGTGTTGTGGCACCATGGTCCTAGTAGTTCCTGGGTCCCTAGATACAGGGAATCCTAGTTAGGGTCCAGAATCTACATGTGATCGTTGGGCGTTATTTATTTATCATAACATATTGAATTTGATTTTTCTAGCAATAGTGATTGGATACATACACTACAAATATGTGTCTCATTTATTTGAGAATGACAGAAATTTCTCGTACCTTTCGGAAGTGGAAAGGGAGATGTCATTCCAAACAGAGATGGGATTTTACTACTCATATTACAAGACCATAGTGCAGGTAAACTCTTTAGATAATTATAAACTGTATTTTCAAAGAGAATTGTCATCATCATCATCATCAGCCTTGTTGTGTATTGAAATAGGTTTTATATCAATTTACAATCAACCTCTTTTTTAAACATAATAAGCCTGAAGACGTCCACTGCTGTACATAGGCCTCCCCCAAAGAGCTCCACTGAGCGTCACCACAAAAATAGATATTCTATTGTTTTGTGTCTTTATTATCATCTAGTGCAGTGATTCTTAAACTGCGGTTTTCGGAACTGTCATCTATGTTCAATCAGTACTACTTAAACTTTAAAGCAACGCCATCTATGACTCATCAAATAAACGAGCAAATAAATCACATTTGTTGAGCACCCTTAAATATTTCTATTAATTTGTTTTTTAGTATTTATTTGTTGTTTTTTTTTTATGAGAATGAATGATGTGACGAGCTTGTCGTTCACCTGATGTTAAGCAATACGGCCACCCATAACAGTTGCAGTGTCACTCGGAACTTTAAGATAATGAAAGTTTCGCGAGACACTGCACCGCGCACGGCAACCTGAGACATCACACAGTCTAGTAATCAGATTACTACACTGTGTAATCAGGTCATAAAGTCTCATTTGCACAGTAATTTCACTAGCTACAATGCCCTTCAAACCGGAACACAGTAGTGCTTGCACACTACTGCTTGGCGGCAGAATAACTGGCAAAGCGGTGGTACCTACCTAGACGAACTTTGCAGAAAAGTCCTACCACCTAGTAAAATAGTAGTGTTATAGTTGCAAAAGAAATACATCATCTGTGAAATTTTCAATTATCTAACTATTGCGTTCATGAGATACAACCTGGTAACAGACAGACAAATAGACAGACAGACGAACAGTGAAGCCTTAGTAATAGGGTTTGCTTTTCCCCTTGGATATGGAACCCTAATAAATGGTCTAAAAATTGCTGATCTTTTATTGGGGGTCCTTGATAATTAAAGATGGTTTTGGCGGGAACGCAGAAATGTTCACGTCGTTGCACTGTATTATTTCTCAAAACTTCGGCTTTTTCCAGTATTAATGTTTAAGTGCCGAATTACGAGCATGAGTGCGGGCGAGTGATATAATGTGGTGAAACGTGAGTTTTCGTGTTGCTTCCAAAATTCCATAGAAGCTTCTAGTAAAGTTGCCACCACTTTACTGGAGCATGTCTTAGACTGGACTATGACTATGACTTGACTTTACGTGATATATTCTTTCACGATGAAAAATTACAATACTCGACACTGGCTAAATACACTGTGGAGCTAAAATATAAGAAAACAAAAATGGCGTAAAATGTCTAGAGGTCCGTGGCTAAGAAAGGTTAAGAACTGCTCATCTAGTGGTTAAAAGATGGTGAAATGTTGGCAGTTGCTAGTAGAATCGGGACCAGACAATCGTCACCATCATCATTAACAGCCTGAAGACGTCCACTGCAAAACGTAGGCCTCCCCCAGGGAGCGCCACTTTGACCGGCTGCTCGCCTCCTGCATCCATCTGATCCCCGCGGCTTTCACCACCACCAGATTGTTGGTCCACTTAGTGGGGGGCCGGCCTAAGCTAACCACCCACCACCAATAGGCATGATGAATACTATTAAAAATGAACAAGTAAATAATAATTTCATAAAGAAGATAAAAACGAAAGCAATAATTGAAAAAATAAGTAAAATCGGTAAATAAATCACGGAGTAATAAGCTTTTAAAGTTTCTACAGGAGGCATCTCCTGTCCCTTTCTCGCGAAACAGAGCGCCCCCACAGTTACTATGAAAAATCTACTCGTGACGTCACATGCCAAAGATATTGTATGTAAAGCTACCGCAGCTTAGTAATGAGGTACTATGACGACCTTCCTCTGACGTCACTGGCCGTTTGAGCTATCTCTTTCTATTCCGGTTTTTAAAATGCTTGTAACTTTGTCGTTTTTTGAGATATTTTATTTTTGTTTTCACAAATGTTTATCTTTTGAGGAATATTTTTAATTTATGCAAAAGAAAAAAATTTAGTCATCATGCCTACTGGTGGAACCAGACAATATTTGGTGGCAATCTTTAAATAAAAAAGTCAACTGATTAAATGGAATTTTTATTACAGGAACGGCCATTCATGACGGGTATATCGAAGTTGATGTATGACCGACTGGTTGAGTATCCGAAAGAAGTAAATGCATTCAACAGGTTTAACATACACCCTGAAGTGAGTATTTAGCTTGGCCACAGATAATATAATACCTACAGTACAGATACCTCATCCCATACAACGTAATAACGCAAGCTATATTACGAATTATTTTATTTCTGAACTCGGACCTCAAAATTAATGCTTCGCGCACGTTATTCTGAAATATCACGCAATTTAATATGATTTTTAGACTGTGAGATCAGTTGATAAGTCTCATTTGTCCAGTAATTTCACTAGCTACGATGCCCTTTCAAACTGAAACATGTAGTGCTTGCACACTACTGCTTGGAGGCAGAATAACTGGCAAAGCGGTGATACCTACCTAGACGAACTTTGCAGAAAAGTCCTACCACCTAGTAAGTCCACCTAGAGGGCCTGTCTGTATGCAGGTTTTTTTTACTATTAAGTTGTTTATTAAATTATACTTTTACTAGAATACTTTTTAATGTGTCAAAAAGTTTGAAACCATATTACAGCTGGTCATAAAATTCAATAGGCATGATGACTAAAACTTTTTTTTGCATAAATTAAAAATATTCCTCAATAGATAAACATTTGTGAAAACAAAAATAAAATATCTCAAAAAAACGACATAGTTACAAGCATTTTAAAAACCGGAATAGAAAGAGATAGCTCAAACGGCCAGTGACGTCAGAGCAATGTCGTCAAAGTACCTCATTACTAAGCTGTGGTAGCTTTACATACAATATCTTTGGCATGTGACGTCACATGTGGTTTTTCATAGTAACTGTGGAGGCGCTCTGTTTTGCGAGAAAGGGACAGAAGATGCCTCCTATAGAAACTTTAAAAGCTTATTACTCCGTGATTTATTTACCGATTTTACTTATTTTTTCGTTTATTGCATCCATTTTTAATCTTCTTTATGAAAGTATTATTTACTTGTTCATTTTTAATAGTAGTCATCATGCCTATTCCAGGTCCTAATAGGTTCCATCTACCGTTACTTCGAGCCGATACTAAACACTACGGCTTACCGTCAATGTCACATAGTAGACAGGGGCGAAGGCCTATCGCCCGTGGAAAGCTGCGTAGGACTCGGCCAGCCGATATTGTTTTACCTGGAGGCGGTGTGGGCGTTAGCTGGTCTCACGGCTGCTGCTCTGTTTCTTCACGCCGCTGCTTTGAGGTTAGTTCGCCATTGTGGATAAGAGATGGCGCTGTTTTAAAGACTGCAAAATTGGTTTTGGGGCCAATGACTCTACGCGGGTTTTGACTGGTTGAGTTAATAATTGTCAGAGCCATACATTATTAAAGTGGCCGATGGAGTTTTGGCGGGAACGCGAAAAGATCACGTCGTTGCATTGTATTATTTTTCAAAACTTGCTTTTTCCAGTGTTAATGTTTAAAATTGGTGGCGTTTTACGCATTAAGTGCTGAATTACGAGCATGAGTGTGGGCAAGTGATATAATGTGGTGAAACGTGATTTTTCGTGTTGCTTCCAAAACTCCATAGAAGCTTCTAGTAAAGTTGCCACCACTTTACTGGAGCATGACTTAGACTGGACTATGACTATGACATGACTGCGTGAAATATTTTATAACACGATGAAAATATGATACTTGAGGGAGTCATACTTGACACTGGCTAAATACACTATGTGTGAAGCCAAAAAGTGACCGATGTAGCTCTTAGGATTAGCAAGTTGAAATGGCAATGGGCAGGCCACATCGCTCGTAGAACTGACAACCGATGGGGTAGAAAGGTTCTCGAGGTTTCTTTATTAATTTAATTTTAGGGATAGATTGACGTATTGGTTTTTATTAGTGAAGGTGAAGACTCATTTTGGTTCACTGCGCCATCCTAATCATTTACAAGTTTTAATTTAATTTTTTTTTAATGAGATTTAATGACGTGACGAGCAAGTCGCTCACTTGATGTTAATCGACACGGCCGCCCATAACAGTTACAGTGTCACTCGGAACTTTAAAATAATAAAGTTTCGCGTGACACTGCACTGCGCACGTCATCCTGAGACATCACACAGTCAAGTAATCAGATCACTAGACTGTGTAATCAGGTCATAGTCTCATTTGCCCAGTAATTTCACTAGCTACAATGCCCTTCAAACCGGAACACAGTAGTGCTTGCACACTACTGCTTGGCGGCAGAATAACTGGCAAAGCGGTGGTACCTACCTAGACGAACTTTGCAGAAAAGTCCTACCACCTAGTATAGTTTATACTAGAAGAAAGTTGTTTCAAGTGGAAATCACAGAGCATTGAAGCAAATGACGTTCCGCACTGAAGCGTATCTATTTCGTGCTCTGTGGTGAAAATAATAACTGACTGGCACTATTGACTGGGCTGATAGCTCAGTTGGTAAAAGCTCTGCAATAGGCTGTGGGTTCGATTCCCACCACCAACATTTTGTATGGCGAACATATTTGTTTGTTCTGCGTCTGGGTGTTATACTGTATTCTATGTATGTATTTACAAACAAAAAGTATATAAAATAATATTCGTCAATAAAATTATTTGATTGATTGATTGATAATACAAGTTTTGCTTAGTTTGAGGATATATGTTTGGGGGTTTGTGGGTATGGGGTTTGGGGTTAGTTTGTTTGGGGTTTGAGGTCTGAGTGTTATATTATTAATAATAATAATATGTGTGGACATTTCACACAGCGCCATCCAGCCCCAAACTAAGCATAGCTTGTACTATGGGAACCAGATAACTGATACAACACTTAGATACTTTTTTATTTGTAAATACATACATAGAATACAATATAACACCCAGACGCAGAACAAACATCTATGTTCATCACACAAACGTTTATCCTGGGTAGGAATCGAACCCACAGCCCTCGGTTCAGAAGGCAGGGATACTACCAACTGAGCTATCGAGCCCGTATTCTATGTATGTATTTACAAACAAAAAAGTATCTAAGTACTGTATCGGTTATCTGGTTCCCATAGTACAAGCTATGCTTAGTTTGGGGCTAGATGGCGCTGTGTGAAATGTCCACACACATTTATTGATAGCCTCTGTGGTGTGGTGGTTGACCAGTGGCCTTACCGCGTAAGCCCGGTGGCAATCGTAATCGTGTGCTCTCTTGCTCGCACTCAAGGGCTTGTACATTGGCGCAAGCAGGATGGCAGGCGATGTTCATTACTAGAAAGCTTACGCGGGCTGCAGGTCGGCTCATAACCCGGAGGCGGCGGGTTCGATTCCCGCGACAGGAAAAGTGAATGTTCACAGAAAAATAAAATAAAAACACTTGTTCTGTGTCTGGGTGTTGTGGGATCATGGTCCTTGTAGTTCCTGGGTCCCTAGACACGGAATCCTAGTTAGGGTCCAGGATCTATGTTTGTGATCGTTGGGCGTTATTTGCCTCCGTGGCGTAGTGGTTGAGCAGGTCGGCTCATAACCCGGAGGTGGCGGGTTCGATTCCCGCGACAGGACAAGTATTTGTGCACAGGAAAAAAAAGCGCAAATACTTGTTCTGTGTCTGGGTGTTGTGGGAGCATGGTCCTCGTAGTTCCTGGGTCCGTAGATACAGGGAATCCTGGTTAGGGGCCAGGATCTATGTGTGTGATCGTTGGGAGTTATTTATTTATTTATTTTTATGTGTTACAGTGAGACCCTACTGGGCGGAGTTCTCGCGGTCTTACAATATTTCGCGAACCACGCCGAATGCACGCGGGTACAATGGGCGCCTAACGAGAGGGAAAACATGGCTGCACCGTTTTTGATACTACAAGGATGGCTTGTAAGCTTGCAGTTGAGAGATAAGGGGTTGAGAAACACATTCCAGTTGCAAGTAAGTGATAAAAAAAAAATTATTTCAAGTAACAATAGAATTGACTAGGTAATCAAAAATTAAATTTAGATAGAAATCATACAAATAAAAAAATCTTAAATAATTTATTAAATTACCAATTTACAGTCTTACTTATAAGAACCTCGCTTTATAGTACTTAGCCACCTCTCAACTAAACCGTTCACAAGCTCCTAAGCAACGATCATATTTTCCTTACATATAACCTTACTTAGCTTTTGCTTAGATAAGAGGCTGATAAACGACTGTCGCCACAGATAACAACCAAAATAATCGACTAAAATACGAAATTGAACAAATATTCGTTCAGAAAATATCGTTTTTGCATCTGTGATCACTCGTCAATGTCAGGATTTAAATAAATTTGAACATGACATTAATGATACTTTATGTAATATAATTAATTGGTTAAAACGAAATAATCTACAGGTAAATATAAGCAAAACAAAAATGATCCCATTCCAAACTTATAATAGCAAGCCTATACAATTAAACGTTAAATATGATCAAAACCGCGTTGAAGAAGTGGATTCAACCACCTTCTTAGGTATTCAAATGGACAACTTGCAACTGGAAGGAGCACATTAGAAAATTATGTGGGAAATTGGATCGTTTTGTCTACGTACTAGATCGTGTCAGGCGCATTGCTAGTAGAGAAGCCGCACTATGCGCTTATCATGGCTACGTTTCCTCAATCTTACGGTATGGCATTAGAATATGGGGTAATTGTTGTGTTGATCAAATTAGAGGTTTCAGAGACCAAAAAACATGTATGAGAGCACTATGTGGAGCAGAACCTTTCATCAATTTTACCCTTACCCTGTTTGTATGTCTTTGAAATATGTGTGTTTGTTCAACGGCATCACACACTCTTTGATAAGCGTAATGATGTGGTTTGCAGGAAAAATAATCGTTTCATCTATGAATTGTATATGCCTAAACAACGAGTAAAAGTATTCAGTGACAATGTATACTGCATGGCCATGCGTTTATATAATAAGTTGCCAGACAGTTTCAAAAACCTTAACCTCCACGTCTTTAAATCAAAACTTACTAAATTTTTGCTCGATGAATGCTTTTACTCAACGAAGGAATTTTTGGAGTATAAATTTAAATGACTAAATAGTTTTGACATAATCATGATATCCATAATCCATATTTGACATCTATGTTTATAAGTAGGTACCTTTACTGTAAACAACTTGAATGTAAATATTTAGACACCGGAAACGGTAGAGTATTGAACTATTTAATTATGTATAACATCTGTATTTACAATATTCTTATAAATAAACGGTCATTCATTCATTCATTCATTCATTCATTCATTCATTCATGATTTGGACAAATGACAGCTAACGCAACAAGCAGTCCGTGACGCAATAATAAAAGAGGCCGCGACTCCTGGCCCAACGATAAAAAAACTCTCTTCACGGATGCAATAATTATCTAAAAATAAATTAGATTACTACATACGTACCATGGCCATGTACCGTGCTTTAATTTTGATGAGTACCTATAGATTGTGTACTACCAAATTAACATTACCATAATTGCAATATATATCCCAACTTCTGCACCCTGCATTCAAGTTGCTTTATGGATGTATTAACTTTAGCAAAAAATATCTGCACTGTACTTCGTCGAAAAGATTGGGCCAAAAAATACATGAAAGTCTTTACAAAACCTCAAGCACACCGCCCTTTGATTTTGACAACGTTCGCCGTCTAACGGTGATTTTGACAACGTTCGCCGTCTAACGGCTGTTTTAATCCCGCCATCTTGGCTCTTAGCCGGCTTAAACAAGGTCATGACGGTGGTTAATTTTGGCAGCTATTTAGGAATTACTTAGCAACCTCTTAGCGCTAAATCGCGTTTATGGGTAAGAATTTTGTTAATCCGTTGTTTAGCAGTTGTCTAAAAGATGAGAGGAATTTATGAGTAAGACTGTTAAACTTTAAATAGTAGTGATCCTTCCGTGCTTTGTCCAGCCCATCTGCACCAAAGCTTGACCCTTCGCACTTATGTTTAGGACATACCCATACCCAAATGAGAATGATTGACGTGACGAGCTAGTCACATGATGTTAAATGACACTCAATCATTAAAAAAATAAAGTTATTTGTTCTGCACTGCTTATTTCATCCTGAGATATCACACAATCTAGTAGCCAGGTTACTAGACTGTAAGATCAGTTCGTAAGTCTCAATTGCCCAGTAATTTCACTAGCTACAATGCCCTTCAAACCGGAACGCAACGGTGCTTGCACACTACTGCTTGGCGGCAGAATAACTGGCAAAGCGGTGGTATCTACCTAGACGTACTAAAAGTCCTACCACCTAGTATAAATGTATAGATTTACTGGTTTTTTTTTTTGAGTATTGTAAACATTGGTGACCCATTTTGGAACATCCCCTTTCTCATGTAATCATCTCGGATTTAAATTTTTTGATGGGCCCGATAGCTCAGTTGGTAGTAGCGCTGCCTTCTGAACTGAAGGCTGTGGGTTCGATTACTACCCAGGACAAACATTTGTGTGATGAACATAGATGTTTATTCTGTGTCTGGGTGTTATATTGTATTCTATGTATGCATTTACAAACAAAAATGTATATAAGTATTGTATCCGTTATCTGGTTCTCATAGTACAAGCTTTGGTTAGTTTGGGGATAGATGGCGCTGTGTGAAATGTCCACACATATTTATTTATTTTTGTTTGTTCCAGGTGGCAATCTTCATACTAAACTGCTTATGTCTAGTTTTCTGGCAATTTTCTCAGTTCATCTTCCTCACGCAAACCGCGATTTTTTTTGTCATGGAACAATTCAAGGTCATCGACCTCAAATCTCTATGCATACTACTACACTCACACTTCTGCGGGCTACACATGGCCGTGCTGCTTCTTCAAGGGAACGACATGCTAAAATCATCCTTATTTACATCGGTTTTCATCATAATATCAGCTTACTGTTTGCTCTTCAGCTCTTTCAGGGTTAAGGTTGAAAATCGCTTGGATTTGTGCGTAGAATCTTGGTTGGTTGTGTTAAGAATAACACTAGTTATATGTTCTTCTTTGTATTTGAAGAAGGTGATAAGTGACTTTTTGGGTGTCGAAGAAGATTCGCACGTATGGGACATTTTGTACTCGAAATTCACTGAATACAAGAATTTTCACGCTCTACTCTACACTTGTTCTGAAGTTTTCGACTTTCTACCTTTGAGTTCCGTTCGAAAACTCGTTTTTACTCTTTTGATACCGTTCGTTGGTATAAGCGTGATAAATGTTTGCAATCACTGGATTATGAACGCAGTTTACGCATACAAAAAAGATATGAGCGAGATGGAAGTTAAACAAAAGGAAATAGAGAAAGAGGGCGATACAAAATCGGATGACGAGGACAGCGGTATAGAAAACACGACGGAGACGATTAGAAAGAGAAACATAAACGATTTGGACTTGATAGACAAGGATGCAAAATCAACAGAAGTGACCGTGGAGAAAAGAGATGGACTGTTGTGTTTTTTAAGGAATTTCACCATAGAGCCGGCAATTTTTTATAATGTGTCGCAAATGGTTGTCTATGGTGTCATGGCGGCGTTAGTAATGAGGTTAAAACTTCTGTTTGTGCCGCAAATGTGTGTGGTATCTTCTTTGGTTTTAAACAAGACTTATTATAGGTAAGTTATAATATTAAAAAATAAAATACATAAATATGTGTGGACATTTCACACAGCGCCATCTAGCCCCAAACTAAGCATAGCTTGTACTATGGGAACCAGATAACCGATACAATACTTATATACTTTTTTGTTTGTAAATACATACATAGAATACAATATAACACCCAGACGCAGAACAAACATCTGTGTTCATCACACAAATGTTTGTCCCGGGTAGGAATCGAACCTACAGCCCTCAGTTCAGAAGGCAGGGATACTACCAACTGAGCTATCGGGCCCGTTATTAATTTATATTTAAATATTAGCCACATCGCTCGTAGAACTGATAACCGATGGGGTAGAACGGTCTTCGAGTGGCGACCTCGAATCGGAAGACGCAGCGTAGGCCCCCCACTAGGTGGACCGACGATCTGGGTCAGAACCGTGGAGAGTCGATGGATGCATGGCGAGCAGCCTCTCAAAGTGGCGCTCTCTGGGGGAGGCCTATGTTAAGCAGTGGACGTCTTCACGTTGTTGATGTTAATGATAATGATAAATATTACTCGAGCTCGTTTTGATTGTTTGTTTGTTTGCATTGAATAGGCTCCGAAACTACTGAACCGATTTGGAAAATTCTTTCACTGTTGGGAAGCTACACTATCCCCGGGTGACATTGGCTGTATTATATTTATAAAAAATTAGGGATCCTTACTAAAACTTCAATAATATAACCCAAGGTGTACGTAACAAGGTTACGGCGTAAAACTAATTAACCCGTGCGAAGCCGGGGCGGTTCAGCTAGTCTTGCATACATAGATTTATATATCAGGATATGCCCGAAGGAACATTTTATTTTGTCAAAATGGCGTGGGAAAAGTCAGCGCCATCTATTAGATTTCGCGTGAACTACGACAAGTTGAGAAAATTAGGTGCCTATCGCTGCCATTATGTCCGTCAATGTTTATGTTTACAATGATTATTCCAAATATAAATTCGATTATTTTGTTACAAAACAGAGTGTAATATTGAAAATATTGAATTACTTGAGGTAAGAAACTTGCCCCCGTATTCTAAAACGTTTCACCAAAAATCCTTCACTTGACTTCTACTTAACTTTGAGGGAAACTCAAAATGCATCGCGACGTACCTTGAGTTGACAGTTGCTTCGCTTCTCTCGTTTGAGATAAATTAACGCAGAAATGTCAAGTTGATTATATATTGTCAACTAAAAATACCAAAACACAAAAATGTGGTTAATTCGAGGTTGAGTCGAGTGGAGTAATCTCGTGGTAACGACTTAGAATATGGGGGTTGGTCTTTCTTTTTACTGCACTTTTGAGTATAGATTGTGCAACCCTTCACAATACAACTTGGCATATTTTGTTTGTGACATTCGACCGATGCCTTCTAACTTCCATCACAGACTGAGCGCTAGTGGATGCCAATCTGTGAATTTGGCTCCCACTTTGAAGCGACGTTTTAACTTGTCATTAGGCCTGTCCTTAATATATATGTCTATGTTTGTATAAGTACCTACTTGATTATGATGTCTTGAATAAATGTATTTTAATTCTTTCTTTCAAAATGATCTAAAAATTAGAATTATAAGTATACCTGGGCCTGATAGCTCAGTTGGTAGTATCCCTGCCTTATGAACTGAGGGCTGTGGGTTCGATTCCCACCCGGGACAAACATTTGTGTGATGAACACATGTTTGTTCTGTGTCTGAGTATTATATTGTATTCTATGTATGTATTTAAAAACAAAAAGTATATAAGTATTGTATCAGTTATCTGGTTCCCATAGTACAAGCTATGCTTAGTTTGGGGCTAGATGGCGCTGTGATGTGTGGAAATGTCCACACATATTTATTTATTTTATTTATGCATAGATATAGAAAATCATGGTAAAGTTGGGGCAAGCCAGATAGTATCTTATTGTTATTTTTATTTTTCAGATTACCAAAATCCTACATGAAGTATATTCCAGTGTTTTGGATAATCACCTTGATTCCAGTGTTATATCAGTTATATCATAATGTGTCGCAAGAAATGTCATACATAGGTAAGAAATTCGATAAGAATGCACCTTACAATCGTCATTATCAGCCTGAAGACGTCCACTGCTGAACGTAGGCGCCACTTTGAGCGGCTGCTCGCCTCCTGCATCCATCGGCTCCCCGCAGTGTTCACCAAAGTAATACCTATACAAAACTCAAATAATTTATTACAAATAGTCTATTTTTAGCACTTTTACAAGTCAAACTTTGTTGACTTAGGTATTTAAATAACCGGCCAAGTGCGAGTCGGACTCGCGTATCTAAAAACGAGTAAAAAATCAGCTGCCCTATCACAAAGTATACACAAACCATCATGGTTCGTGACGGTAATGCCTCAAGGTTACAATAATATTGTTCGAATTCGTACCATGAACTTATAAAGTATTCTTGCGCGAGAACGAGACGTCTACATTTTTACGTAGCATTATCAATTAGGAATTATAAGTCCCTTGAAATACGGCGTACTGGGAGAGACCAGATATTTTTCTACAATTTACTACGGAATACAGTTGATTGGAAGACGCAGCGTAGGCCGGCCCCCCACTAGGTGGACCGACGACCTGGTGAAAGCCGCGGGGAGCCGATGGATGCAGGAGGCGAGCAGCCGCTCTGAGTGGCGCTCCCGGGGGGAGGCCTATGTTCAGCAGTGGACGTCTTCAGGCTGTTAATGATGATGATGATGATGATGACAGTTGATTTCCCAACCTTACTTAGTAAAATAAGATTCTATTGCCAGCGACTTAGTGCTAGAAAACGAATGTTATTTGTTCAAGCTTGAACTAACTCTAGATATTGTTCCAATATCTTTATAAACTGCGCCTGTCGGTCATATAATGATATTTTTATTTTTTATGAGAATGAATGACGTGACGAGCTAGTCGTTCACCTGATGTTAAGCAATAAGGCCGCCCATAACAGTTGCAGTGTCACTCGGAACTTTAAAATAATAATAAAGTTTCGCGTGACACTGCACTGCGCACGTCATCCTGAGACATCACACAGTCTAGTAATCAGATTACTACACTGTGTAATCAGGTCATAAAGTCTCATTTCCCCAGTAATTTCACTAGCTACAATGCCCTTCAAACCGGAACACAGTAGTGCTTGCACACTACTGCTTGGCGGCAGAATAACTGGCAGAGCGGTGGTACCTACCTAGACGAACTTTGCAGAAAAGTCCTACCACCTAGTAAAAGATTTGAATATATTCATGTTAACCTTATCTAATTTTGTTTGTGAACTTAAGTCTCATCAGTAGGATCCTTTCATTTACATTTTTTTTTTTGTTCTTTTTTTTTAATTTCGTAGCGATTTGAAATCACTTTTCTGATATTTAAAATTAAGTGGTAGGTCGGTATGTACTTACTATAGGTGTTTTTTTCATTCAAGTTTGATTAATATGTAGAAACTTTATTGGTTTAGGTGTAAGTAAGATTAGTTAATTAAGCTAAATATTGTACTGTTTGCTTCTCTTAAACATTAATAAAATAAAAATAAAATAAAATTATCACTGTCGCACGTCGCTGCCAACATGATTAACGGCATGACAGTTGTATTTGAGTGAACGATTTAACGTGACGTCATCAAAACTGCTCTGCGTCAACAACATTTTTTTTTCTTATATTTTGGCTCCACACATAGTGTATTTAGCCAGTGTCAAGCATTGCATATTTTTATCGAGTTTTAGAATATTTTACGTAGTCAAGTCATAGTCATAGGTCAGTCTAAGTCAGGTCATAGTCCAGTCTAAGTCATGCTCTAGTAAAGTGGTGGCAACTTTACTAGAAGCTCCTATGGAATTTTGGAAGCAACACGAAAAGCCACGTTTCACCACATTATATCACTTGCCCACACTCATGCTCGTAATTCAGCACTTAATGCGTAAAACGCCACCAATTTTTAAACATTAACTCTGGAAAAGCACAAGTTTTGAGAAATAATACAATGCAACGACGTGAACTTTTCCGCGTTCCCGCCAAAACCCCGTCAACAACATTACAATATTCTTACTTTTATGTCATTTTTCAGAGTATGATTGATGTAATAATGCTATAAGGCCTTGTGGTGACCACCTGGTTTCTTGTAGGGAGGCCTATGTTCAGCAGTTGGCATCTTCTGGCTGTTGATGATGTTTTTTTTTTAAATTCTAATTATTGATTTACTTGGCTTGCAGGTGAATTCAGCGATATAAACAAAGAGCAGTTATTCGAATGGGTGTCACAAACGCCTCCTGGCGGTGCGTTCGCGGGCTCGATGCCACTTTTAGCGAGCCTCATGTTGGTGACGAGGCGAGCTGTGGTCGCGCATCCACACTATGAACATGTAAACGCCAGGTAAGAGAGCTGATACGACAAGTTACGTAACTAGACTTTTTTCCTACTAGATAACCAGTTATCTATCTCGGTATTTTACTGACGTAGATTCCTATTTCGTAACTAGTATGTTACAAGACGAAATTTTAACGAAGACCAAAGAAAAAATGATTCTTTAAATTTTTATCGGTATGGGAATGATTTTTAAAGTGTAAAATCACACTTAAGGTATCTATAAAGATATAGTTCTCTAAACTTTAGCAACCAGCGGGATTTGAACCCGCGCCCTCCAACTCACTGGATTGGACCCTCTGCCACTGATCTATGGTCACCCGAGCGCTAGCTGCGAAAATCTTAAGGACTGTGTTTCACTGACTAAGCCGTCGTGGCGACACCTATAGCACCTATATTGGACAGGTAACTACTCATTAGTAGTAATTACGATACTATTGAATGACGAGAGATGGCGCGCTTGCTGAAACTCATGGGAATGATTTTGAAATTATGAAGACTATAATATCTTTATTGTTATAATATTTCATAGTTTTTATTTCACCCCTTGTTCTTTGCGACGACGACCAGCCACCCTGACTCTTTGATCGTCCTTTCAAAGACCTTTTTTCTTACCAAAAATAGCTATGCGTGAGGTGTCCGGCAGAACAGAATAGCCCCTACCTTTATCTTACCAAGGTGTTGTACGAGGCGACTAAGGTATTCGACGACCATTATTTGCGCAGTCCTTAGATCTAAACCTGCAGTGTTGCTCAATTCAGAGAAGGAAATCTTGAAACAAACCCGGAATTGGTTCCTCCGTTAGACACGAGTCAGGTTCCTGCAACCGACCCGGCACCACACGTATTCACTTGTCACTCCTGTGGGCCCTGCCGGTTAGGTCGAGAGCATCGAAAAACACATTGGAATGCCAATACATCTGTAAAACAGCGTAGACACTAACTTTCATTAACTCCAAGGTGATCATTAAGATGGCATTAGGAGTATCGAAACGGAGTTTAAATGAACAAAAACACAGAATAATATGTGTTTTTTCGATGGTCGAGAGGGTGGTGTAGGTTCTGGGCATGCCTATCGCCACCTAAATCGCGTCCCAGGCGATGTAGCGTCTGTGAAGATGACACTTCACCCACTACAGCTTGTTGAGTTGAGGAAACCAACACGGGGAGTGGCAGTGACCGGTTATAAGCCTGCGCAAATAGGCATAAGCGCGGGCGCCAGGGGTCACTCGAAAAACCCATGATGATACATGGCTAGAGGTGCTGGCCCAAAAACGTGCACGTAGGCATAACTACAATAACAACTCAGTGCCCATAGATTCTCATTTCGTATGCCGATCGTGCGGTCGCTGCTGCGGCTCCCGTATAGGCTTATTTAGTCATGAGCTGAGGTGTCGTTCTAATTCTTGACTCTGTTTTAATCATCTGAAATAGATGTTCCAAGGCCTGTGATATAGCGCTCATAGCGAAGCACGACTAGCCGTTCCTAACCGATCGGTAAAGTTAAGCAACGGTCGCTGCGGTCACTACTGTGATGGGTGACCGCTACAGCAAAAAGTTGGTATTTAGAACTGAGCGCTACCGTGCTTCGGAGGGCACGTTAAGCCGTCGGTCCCGGCTGCTGTCGTAAGACAATAATCGTTAAGCCAAGTCAGAAGCCTTCGGGCGGCCTAGCAATTCTGACACCAGGGCTGACCACTTGCCTACACGAGAAGAAGAAGAAGAAGAAGGCCTGTGATGATGATGAAAAAATTTGACTTGACTGCACTTTCTGTAATTGTAATTTTTTTTTTACAGGCAACGCGCGTATTCCGTGTACAAAACATACGGCAGGTTTACGCCTGAAGAGTTGTACGAAGAGTTAAACAAACTGCGAGTGACTTACCTCATCGTGGAAACTAAATACTGTTTCGGGAAAAGCAGGTGAGATTACGGTAGATGCAGTACTAATCCGATTCCTCTGAATCCTTTTATATCAGGGCCTTTATTCCTTACGAAACCACGCGAATTCCTTGTCTTACATAAGAAATCTGCAAAACTATCCTCTATGAAACGAAAA
Organism: Ennomos erosarius; assembly: GCA_963580505.1. Taxonomy (NCBI): domain Eukaryota; kingdom Metazoa; phylum Arthropoda; class Insecta; order Lepidoptera; family Geometridae; genus Ennomos; species Ennomos erosarius. The sequence continues at coordinate 5,108,265 of OY757005.1, read as the reverse complement.
CAAAACCGAGCGAAATGAATTTGGAATTTTCGCGATTTGAACTGCCAAAAAATCGTATGTTTTACCGAGACGCGTTCCGAAACATCAACACATCAAAAGATATGACCACTTATGTCAATATATTTTATTCAAAATAAAGTTATCTTTAATTTAAAGTGAAGGTATATCTGACGCTGTGACACGATTTGAACAAGACATGATAATGACGTGTTTCGTATCGTGTGGATCTGTGTTTCCATAGAGAATAACCGCCCTGGGCGACCTTCACTTTACATTAAAGTTATCTTTATTTTGAATAAAATATATTGACATAAGTGGTCATATCTTTTGATGTGTTTATGTTTCGGAACGCGTCTCGGTAAAACATATGATTTTTGACAGTTGAAATCGCGCCAATTCCAAATTCATTCCGCGCGGTTTTGTTTTCGTTTCATACTTTTGCAGATTTCTTATGTAAGACAAGGAATTCGCGTGGTTTCAAGGTAAGGAATCGATACGGAATAATGGCCCAGGTCACTAGAACTCCTTCACTCTTTTTTCCTCTCTGCAGCTCCTACTTCCTCGTTCCAAAACTGACTGACGTCTCACTTCCGAAAATCCAGTCAGTGGTTAACTTTGTTTTTATTGCGGAACTAAAAGAGGTATAATTACAGAGTATCTAAAAAGGATGGTTGATGCTAACTTTTGCAAAAGTTAGCAGAGAACTACAGAACAATAGTAAAATGGACGAAGAGCCATGGCTCGTGTCAGGGAAATATCGCGGCTGACACTCTTGCCAAAGAAGGAGCCAAAAAAGCGATGGTTGACGACCCATTGGGGCTATGTAAACCATCAGCGATGGAGGTGCGAGATCTTTTGAATCGTCACACGGAAAAAGAACAGCAAAAGCTATGGGATAAGAGAACTGATTACAGACATGCTAGGTCAGCTTTTCCTACTCTCAATCGAAAAGTGACGAATAACTTACTACGGCTTAAGCGGCATGACCTCCGCCTAATCACAGGCCTTATTACGGGTCATTGCAACTTAAATTATCATTTGAATAAAACTGGAGCAACAGACAGTCCGCTTTGTAGGGGCTGCCTGCAGGAGGACGAGACCGTAGAGCATGTGATGTTTCACTGCGAGGCTACGGAAGATATAAGAATTAAAACCGGAATGCGTGAGCAAGCGTATAAACCTTGTAACCACTCATCATCGCCACCATCTGCGACGCCAACACTGGAGCAGTTGTGCCAGCACCCCAAAGCCGCACTCCGTTACTTCAAGGAGCTGGGCTGGCTTGGGTAGATGCTGGAGGGGGAAATGCACAATACACCCCAAGCGGGACGTCAGTGCAGGCCTTACCGCCCCCATTCCAAATTAGAATTAGAATTAGATGGTTGATGACGATGATTTGAAATGGTGGTGTGAGTGAGAATACCACAATATTTTCTTTCTCTTTCCAGCAAAGGGTGTTCATTCGAAGACATATGGGATGTGGAATACCCAGAGTTGCGCGGTCGCAGTACTCTTTGTCGCGTGCTGCTTCAAACGCGAGTCGACCACTTCTATCCGGTTTACAGAAACCCTCACTATGCTGTGTTTAAACTCCACGACTTCAGTATTAGGTGAGTTTTTTTTTTCTTATACAGGATGTAATTTAATTCATTTATTAATAGGACCCATGATAGTACATCATTTATAGATGATTATTAAAGAGTAAAGAGTGTAAATGAAAATATTTTTATTGAAAATTATGAAGATTGCCGCGGCGCCTAACGCGGTTGGCACGGATGATTTTGATACATCTAAACATTTTTCTACCTTGTATGTAATAATTAAAAACAGTACTAAATTATTTTAATTAAATTTTTTATTGTAGCATTTGATTAAGTTATTCCATTTTTTAGAGTTATTATGACTAAACTGATAGATCAATAAATACAAATTTACTAAACCAATGTGTTAGAATTCAAAAATTTCGGTCCAGACGTAACCGGTATCAGAAGTAGGTACTTAGTTTCAAAGGATGCTAATGAATTCAATTACACCCAGTATTTTGGCTCCACACATAGTGTATTTAGTAGGGATGCGCCAAACATGGATTTTTGAACCGAACCTAATAACGAACATTATTCGGTCCAGAGCTTACCGAACCGAATATTCGGCCGAACTGTTCGGTTCATTTTACACGAATTTTCCCGTAAATTCAGTCGCTATAAAACTTCAACAAGAGTCCACTTCAATAGAAACCATTTTTATTCTACTATTTATTGTGAAAACACTATATTTAAGAAAATATCCTATGAAATGAATTAAAGTGTACGTGAACAATTGATTTTAATATAAACAAAACAAACGAAAAAACACATAAATAATAGCGGTGGACGTTGAATAAACGAACTAGTTTAATAGACCGTCTACGTCCAGTCAACGCATCGACGGTTTACTACTTGTAAATGAACCAGTTGAATTCGTAGACGGCTAAATTGAGTAGACGAGTTTACAACGTTCATTGGTGCGACGGCGCGACGCATGAACGTGTTCGGTTAGTACCTGCTAGTAGCTTCTTCATGGTACTACACTACACAGTTACACATACATACCGATACATCCGACCGTTGAAATAATAACGTCGAGCAAACAATTTTGAACTCTAAGTTTAATGAGGGAGAGTTTATATAATTTTAAAGTGGTTATTGTATTGTAGAATGAAGAGCCATTTTTATTGTTAAATAGAAAAGGATGCCGATACAACCGCTAGTATGCGAGCGCGAAAGGTAAGTATGATGCGAAAAAAACAGATTTACACTGGTTTGATTTATTGTTGTTTCTTTCTTCATGCTTTCTTCTCTTCTCTTCTCACTGTTCTCAGTTGAACAGATAATGTTTCTAAATGTAAATACGCCTGAAGAAAGGTTCAATGGGTTTTGAATCAATGTTATACTACAAAAAAAAAAACAAAAAAAGGAAAACTAAAAAAAAACATGTAAATATTTATCTACTAAAAAAACTTATGAATGTACATAAAATCAGTTGATCTTCTAATTACGCCTGAATATGACTTTATTATGAATTCTATTCAGCCAGTCCTAAGCCTGTAAAAGTATGAAGAGAAGATCAAATTTACTGTAAATTCTGTTGTATTAGTTCTGTTTTAAACTCCATTGTAATGTATCGTTGCGTTTTATGAATAGTCTACTGTCATAGACAGAGCTTCGCGAAGTTTAGTCTAGATAGAACGTCTATGAAGAACGATATCGACTAGTCGTCGAATTCGACTAGTTTATCGACTTGTCGATGAACAAAAATAGACGATCTCGTTTCGTTCACGTCAAATACGTCGACGACCCATGCCTAATAAATAATAGAATTCTCAGATTCAAGCGAAACGTTGTATTTAGCGCATTTTTGTATTGTAAATGCAATTACTTACCTAAAAAATTATTCAAATTAGGTATTGGACCAAATCGCACGCTCTATATGCTCATTACACACAAAATATCAGTTTTCTGGTGACCAAGCGTTTTGGGCCTAGATAAAGCATGTTATCAGTATCTAGAAAAACGATTAAAAAGTGTCCAGATTATCTTAGAATGAGTTCTCATAAAAGATAGTTATGGAAGTATTTAACGGAAGGTATTTAATAAAATAGTCCGTGACTATTCGGCACTTTTACCGAATATGGAAAAACATGCCGAATATTCGGCGCATCCCTAGTATTTAGCCAGTGTCAAGTATTGTAATTTTTCATCATGTTACAGAATATTTAGAATACAATTAGAATTAAATAGGAATAGGATTATTGACATGTAACAACATAACTTTTATTTTAGAAACCACTCAAAATGTACTAAAATGTGCAGCGCCCTTGCAGGGCACATATATTGATCCTTAAGAAGCTACTGTTAAATATATAGTCTGTATTATATGTGAGCACAATAAATGAATATGAATATATTTCACTTAAAGTCAAGGACTAAGACAAAGTATTTTATTGCAAATAGGCTATTCATAGCACTTTTACAAGTCTTAGTCATAGTCATAGTCCAGTCTAAGTCATGCCCCAGTAAAGTGGTGGCAACTTTACTAGAACTTTACTCTATGGAATTTTGGAAGCAACACGAAAAACCACGTTTCACCACATTATATCACTTGCCTACACTCGTGCTCGTAATTCAGCAGTTAATGCAAAGCGCACCAATTTTAAACATTGGAAAAAGCACAAGTTTTGAGAAATTATACGATGCAACGACGTGAACTTTTCCGCGTTTCCGCCAAAATTCATTAGGTGAGTTAACGCTAGTAATATATTGCTGCAAACGGGAGTCGATCATTTTTATTCGGTGTACAGGAACGCTCACTATGCTATGTTTAAACTGCACGATCAAAGCGTTTGGTGAGTTAACGCTAAACCCTAAGTTATACGCTGCTCGAAATAGTAATAGGCATGATGACTAAAATTTTTTTTTTTGATAAATTAAGTATACTCCTCAAAAGATAAACATTTGTGAAAACAAACATTAACCGTCTTACCACAAAAATAATTTTAAACATCGCTTAGATACATGTTTAGTTAGACAGCGTCTAAAAGTTAAATGCTCCTTAAACGGATGTTTTATTTTTGTCACTACAAAACCATGTTTATACCGTGTTTACTTAAACACGGTCTAACTCGATCCACATTTTTTAAATAAGGTGACATTATACGAAACGTTTCATTCCGCGCAGAACTCGTTTTGTAAATCCAATACATGTTAGCGTCATAGCTGTGACCATAGAAAAAACGAAACGTTATTAGCGTGAAGTTTGACTGTGTGTGTTATGGTGACAGCGACAGTTAAACACCTCTTAAACTAAGGGTTGAGTATGTTTAAATTTTAGCGCGTGTTTAACGCCTGTCTATCTTAAACGAGTGTTCATGAATTCGTATAATGTCACCTTATTTAAAAAATGTGGATCGAAATAGACCGTGTTTAAGTAAACACGGTATAAACATGGTTTTGTAGTGACAAAAATAAAACATCCGTTTAAGGAGCATTTAACTTTTAGACGCTGTCTAACTAAACATGTATCTAAGCGATGTTTAAAATTATTTTTGTGGTAAGACGGTAAATATCTCAAAAAATGACCAAGTTACAAGCATTTTAAAAACCGGAAGAGAAAGTGATAGCTCAAACGGCCAGTGACGTCAGAGCAATGTCTCATAGTACCTGATTACTAAGCTGATTACTAAGCTGTGGTAGCTTTTCATACAATCTCTTTGGAATGTGACGTCACGAGTAGATTTTTCATAGTAACTGTGGGGGCGCTCTGTTTTGCGAGAAAGGGACAGGAGATGCCTCCTGTAGAAACTTTAAAAGCTTATTACTCCGTGATTTATTAACCGATTTTGCTTATTTTTTCAATTATTGCATTCATTTTAATCTTCTTTATGAAAGTAATATTCACTTGTTCATTTTCAATAGTAGTCATCATGCCTATTGATCACTTCTACTTGGTGTACAGAAAAGCTGGGATAAGGCGACGAGTAGGGCCAGATAAGCAGGCCAAAATTAGTTCAAAGAAACATCGACCTTAACGCCGTAGTCTTAAATATCAATTCAGTCTGAACTTCCGCGTGGCGTTTACAACAAAGACGACCCACGGAATTCCTGATTTTGGAGGTTTTAAACTAATATCTATGTTTATATTGTATTTTACACACATTTTTTGTCAAAATAGATTCGATAGAAAGTCAGTAAAGTTGGTACATTCAAACTTTTATGGATGTTTGTGATTGTTTTTCTATAGAACTGAATTTATTTATCTTAAATTTGCGGACATCACATACAAGTTACATCTATTCTCGAACCGAATGGTCTCATACGTGACGATGGCAAAAGACATGACGGAACGACTTTGGTTCCCTGGAAGATGGGGCGGCCTTTAGTTTGGGACGCTACTTGCGTCGACACTATGGCGCCGTCACACCTTCCCGAGACGCACGATAGGGCCGGCGCCGCGGCTAATTCGGCTGAGCAGCTAAAGCGGCGCAAATATAGTAACCTCGGTGTTATATATTTGGGCCGTTTGCCGTTGAGACCCTGGGTCCGTGGGGACCGGGAGCTCACCGAGTTTTCCAAAGTCTATCAGAGCGTCTGGTCGATGCGACACGTGACCAAAATGCTGGCACTTATTTGGCTCAACGCATCAGCATTGTAATTCAACTCAGCAATGCTGCCAGCATGTTAGGCACGCTACCTACCGGCAGTGGGCTGGAGCATTTGGACTGTCTATAGGCCATCGCGGTCTATTATACAGTTAGTGTGCAGTGTAGTTAGTTTTAGTTTAGTTTTTATTATTGTAGTGGTTAGCTTGAGTAATAAAGGCATATTGCCCATTGAAAAAAGTTAATGAAACGAATTTCATGATATGTTAAATTCAAAGGTCCACATGCTCTACTTACGCCAGGAAACGTGGCTTAAAACATTTTGTTTGCCCTACCCTTCGCCTTAATATTGATTGAGCTATAAATTATAATCGTTTAACATAACTCGTTTACATTTTCAGATACATGCCCCGCAGTTTCGACACTTGACACCTGCTAAACCCAGAATGCGACCCGTCACTCTACGACTGACGATGTGTCCAACACTTAACCTAAAATCTGTTAAAATAATTATAACCGACACCTGCTAAACCCAGAATGCGACCCGTCACTCTACGACTGACGATGTGTCCAACACTTAAACTTAACCTAAAATCTGTTAAAATAATTATAACCCGCGCCAATAATGACATGCTCCTATTAGACTATTTGGGGAACGTTCCAATCGCTGCTACAAATGCCGAAAATTATTACATCCATTCATTTGCGTTCCATTTGGAAATAAACTTAAATTTCGTTATTTTCATTCACAACAACAATAAAAAATTTGTAGTAATTTTCAAAACTGCTTTAAGTAAAAACTTTAAGCTTTACTGAAACACGTTTTTTGTGTGCTTAAGTTTCAACTTAGTTGAAGCAACAAGATCATTTTGAGTTTTGGCGGGAACGCGGAAAAGTTCACGTCGTTGCATTGTATTATTTTTCAAAACTTTTGCTTTTTCCAGTGTTAATGTTTAAAATTGGTGGCGTTTTACGCATTAAGTGCTGAATTACGAGCATGAGTGTGGGCAAGTGATATAATGTGGTGAAACGTGATTTTTCGTGTTGCTTACAAAACTCCATAGAAGCGTTTAGTAAAGTTGCCACAACTTTGCTGGAGCATGACTGCCTGACTTAGACTGGACTATCACTATGACTAGGACATGACTTTGCGTGAAATATTTTATAACACGATGAAAATATAATACTTGACACTGGCTTAATACACTATGTGTGGAGCCAAATTATAAGAAAAAAAATGATCATTTTGACATCGACTTTTCTGCTTAAAACGTGGCATCGGTTTTAGTATTTTCACTTCGACTGGAAGGTGGGATAAAATTGAAAAAAACCCACACTGACCCCCATATTCTAAGTTGTTACCACGAGTTTACTCCACTCAACTCAATCTCGACTTAACCTCATTTTTGTGTGTTTGGTATTTTTAATTGACAATATATAATCAACTTGACATTTCTGCGTCAATTTTTCTTAAACGAGAGAAGCGAAACAACTGTCAACTTTTTGATAGGGCAACAATTATAGTTCAATCTGTGGTAGGTACTAATCTCTCTCTATGTTAAGATATACTCTTCGTTCGGTCTGTGGTAATGGCTGAAAAAGTAATTTTGTTATTGTGTTGCGGTAAAGCAAATAAATAGTAATTAAACTCACAAACTCTCTCATTTCTTCTTATTTAATTAAAACACCTCAAGGTACGTCGCGATGTACTTTGAGCTTCCCTCAAAGTTAAGTGGAAGTCGAGTGAAGGATTTATGGAGAAATGTTTTAGAATAAAGGGGTAATTCTTTTTTTGCGAGTGGAACGTTTGTGATCGAAATTTTCGAAAAATAACCTTTAAGCTTGTCTGGAACGCACGGTTAAATTGTTATTTTTATCTAGTACCCACAGAGCAAGGAAAAAAAATAAGATTCGCTGCGAACCGTCATATTTTTATAGCTCTGTGTATCTACCTCAGACATCTAATACTCTTCTTACTGTATAGTATTAGATGTCTGTGGTATCTACCCAATTTTTTTGGTAATTAAAGTGATAATACGTCACTTTGAAATCTCTTTATTGGTGTGGGTAATAAATATCATTAAGTACTTAAAGTTATATAGAATTTGACTATTTGAAAAGTACGTTCTGTAGCGCCTGCGCAGGTTTTGATGTAATTTTATAAGTGGATAGTTTAGACTCTGGTTTTGGCAGATCTTGGCAGTTTTATTTTGAATAATGTGTATGAGATTAAAGGTTACAAATGGTTTTGAATGTATTTTAAAGTTTAAACCAATTCTCTGTGATGGTATTTACTTCACATTAGGTTGACTATAAGAAATAGCGGTATAAGACCGCCCATTGTGCTATTTACTGTGGAGCGTTCTATATTTTTACCCGACTGTCCATTAAGAGGGTGAAAAAAAATTTAGCCGATGTTTATTACATCGATAAAAATCTAAAGAAATGTATTACAGACGAATACATCGATGGCGATGCTAGTGTGATACAAACTTAATGGCGGCTGCGATGTGCGCTGCGCAGACCGTTTCATTTTCATTTTTGCTACTGCGCAGCGTTTCGCGCCGACTTCTCAGCCGCCGTTGAGTTTGAAGCACACTGTACCTACATCCCTAGTTTTTTTAAATTATTATTTATGTAATTTGTATCATATGCTAATTTGTTTCTTTGCACATTTGTAATTTTGAATAAATATGAATAAATGAAATGAATGTTTTAAATATAATATGATAATTACTCCCCAGGACAAACATTGGTGTGATGAACATAGATGTTTGTTCTACGTCTGGGTGTTATATTGTATTCTATGTATGTATTTACAAACAAAAACGTATCTAAGTATTGTATCAGTTATCTGGTTCCCATAGTACAAGCTATGCTTAGTTTGGGGCTAGATGGCGCTGTGTGAAATGTTCACACATATTTATTCATTTATTTGTATACTATGTAAGATGGTGTGGTATAACTATTATTCTGGCAGTGAAATGTTTCTGATGTACAGTGGAAACTATAGTTGTCTCTATTCCACCACTCTGTTGAAATGTGTGAGTGAAGAGCCATGTTATTTTTCAACTTTTATAATTACACAAGCAGAGGTGAATAGGCATGATGACTACTATTAAAAATGAACAAGTAAATATTACTTTCATAAAGAAGATCAAAAATGAATGCAATAATTGAAAAAATAAGCAAAATCGGTAAATAAATCATGGAATAATAAGCTTTTAAAGTTTCTACAGGAGGCATCTCCTGTCCCTTTCTCGCGAAACAGAGCGCCCCCACGGTTACTATGAAAAATCTACTCGTGACGTCACATGCCAAAGAGATTGTATGAAAAGCTACCACAGCTTAGTAATGAGGTACTATAACGACCTTCCTCTGACGTCACTGGCCGTTTGAGCTATCTCTTTCTATTCCGGTTTTTAAAATGCTTGTAAAATGGTCATTTTTTAAGATATTTCTTTTGAGGAATGTAATTAATTTATCCAAAAAAAAATTTTAGTCACCTTGCTATTCGCCAATAATCGCTAATTTTCACTGTAATAAAATACTTTAACTTTTTAAAAATAGCAATATTTAAACATGAAAAAGGTTTGTTGACCATTTCAACTTTAAATTAAGGCTATAAATAAACCTACGGACTACTGAGGACTAAATGACTACAATAATAATAATGTTCACGCAAATGTGTTGGTTAAAATGCAGTTCGGAATAGATAATATTACGTACCCACAGAGGGCTCAAAAAGATTAGCGAACTAAAAATGTTATTCTTACTCCACTTTTATTATATGTAAAGTATTAAAGAGTTGTGATTTATTCTTAGTAAATGTTTTATTCTCATATTCACGTCTTTTATTTTTTACCGTGAAGTTGATAGATTCTCTTACTATTGGACGCCAATTTTTGAAAAATGGTATCTCGAATGCGAGTGAGAAGAGTACTCTTTCTCACTCATCATCGACCTAAAGATGTCCACTACTGAACATAAGCCTCTTTTGATGTGTTGGATCAGTCTCACCTGATGGTTAGCGACGATGCGGTCGACCGATGCAAAATAAGCAAAACACGAAAAGTGTACAATGCAGACCTAAGGCTTCATTCACAGAACATAATATTTTAATTATGTAATGGCTGAAGCTATTTATATGAACTTTTCTGCAAAGTTCGTCTAGGTAAGTCACCGCTTTGCCAGTTATTCTGCCGCCAAGCAGTAGATGCAAGCACTACTATTCCAATTTGAAGGGCATTGTAGCTAGTGAAATTACTGGGCAAATGAGACTATGACCTGATTACACAGTGTAGTAATCTGATTACTAGACTGTGTGATGTCTCAGGATGACGTGCGCAGTGCAGGGTCAAGCAAAAATTTATTATTTTAAGGTTTCTAGTGACACTGCAACTGTTATGGGCGGTCGAATAACATCAGGTGAACGACTAGCTCGTCACGTCATTCTTTCTTATAATTTTTTTTTTCCACGTACCATTCAGTGAAGGCGTCATTCATTCTCATAAAATTAAAAAAAAAAAAACAAGAATACTATGTATTTCTAACAGTTTTATTAAAACAAACTTAAAATTTAATTATGTTTTCAGTTAAAGAAAAACTTAAGTAATAATACCACAGATAACAAGTAAACATAAAATAGGCACTTTAGTTATTTAAACTAACTGATAATTAGATGGCTCATTAAAAATAAGGTTTATAATTAAGAGGTATTCACCAAGGTTCACATAATTCATACAACTCAATACATTCAATCAACCAACCAATTGCAAAAGCTTTCAAATGTTGCATGTTATACATTGGCTGGTATTCATTTCTGAATATGATATAATGTGAGCAATGTACCAGTTTCCCACCCTTTCTCGCATGATATGGTACCAATTGCTCGTCTTCCGGAATTGACTCAGGGTTCGGAACTCGTCTTAAAACAACCCCACCTGCATCGGTGATAAGCTTCCCTAGAATTGCTTTTGTCACAACAATTGTTTTCGAAATCTCATATTTCCCACTGAAATTGTGCAAGTAAAAATGACAACCGTCAAAAATGCCCGGCAACAGCTTGTATTTGTTGTACCTCGCGTTTTTATGGCCTTGATATGTTTTTGCACCTATTCCAACTACTTCGTAATCTTCAATTGATTCCAATTTATCTTTGTTCGATTTCTTCACCCATTTTGATGATAGAATCCATATGGAATTAACAACTCCTTGCAAGATCTCCACGCTAGATTCGCACACACCACTTTCATCGGTGTCAACAATGAGATGCGTTACTCTCTTAGAAAATTTGGGCTCAATGTGCAAATTTGCATGATACTTTACAAACAATTTAAGTTCGTTATGCACATCAGGAAATTTAGACACACAGTATACTCTTATATCATCGAAGTCCAGCTCTGAATACAACGCTGACATATGCTTTATATTTACACCCTGTGTTTGAATAACATTATCTGATGCTGTCAACAAAATATTCTTAAGTTTCGCCGATGCCAACTGAAATGGAGTCTCTCCTTTGCAATTACGTGCGTTCATATCAGCCCCATGTTTTACAAGTTCCTGAGCAATTTCTTTATGGTTATACCGGATCGCTTCGTGCAACGGAGTCTCATTACTTAAGCCAGGAACATTTATAAGCGTGTTATATTGAAGTAGTAACTTTACCAAGTCAAGTCTTCCGCTTTGCACAACCTCGTGTAAAGGTGTCCACCCAGCGTTGTCTTTGGTATTAGTATTGGCACCTTCATTCAATAGATTTGTGACAATGTCGATTCGACCGACTCTACAAGCTATGTGAAGTTTCGTTTCGCCTTTGTTATTCCGTTTCTCTAGGGCTTTGCTGACCCTACTAACTGAAGATAGAAGAGAATTGTTTGCATTTGAAGTGGTCGGTTCTGGCTTTGATTCGTTAGATTTCTCCGGTATAATAGGCTTTTTAGTTGCTAATTCAGGCTCCGTAGAGACTTTAGCAGCAGTTGCAGTTGTCTGCTTAGAAGTTTTGGTTGGTTTAGTATGATCATCTTTGTTTTTGACGCCTTCGAATATTTTAGCCAGCTCTTTGGCAGAATCAATACAGCTTTGGAGGCGATCGTCGGTGTATACAGTGCTTCCTTCGAGGCTTGAGTTGCAAGTAGAACAGTTCTTTAGGCCGTCAAAATGATGCGCGCAGATAATGTGAAAACATTTACTTAATATAACCGGTTCCTTGCATAACTCGGAGCAAACACCACACGTGTAATCTTTTATCACGGCGTCGAGAGCGTTGAAGAAGGTTTCCATGTCTGCCGAAGACATTTTCAGAAGATAAAGAAAATGTTTTTCTTGCGTAAATTCGTAAAAACTTTTGTTTTCCGCGGGAATAACAATAACAACTTTTCTTCTTCTTCTTCGTTAATGGCTTTTTGGTTGGTCTAGCTGCATATCGTCACATCACAAGTAGACGTTGAGCATTTATTGACGTATAGAAGAAACTGACAACGACATAATGCGTTATTACTTTTCTCTATGGTTTACAGATCATTCAATTTACTGGGCAAAAACCGGTAATTAGTATCACTACCTAAACTGTGCCGGTGCTTTTTTCTTTACGAGGTTTAGGAAAACGTGCGATTTGTAGAGATTTGTCATGGATTTATGGTAGATTTTTTTCTCTAATCTGTGGCTTTGTGCTTACCAGTGTTACCAAGTCAGTTTTATAGCTAGATTTAGCTAAATAAATCAACTTCACCAGCTTCAAAAATAACACAAAAATTCGATCTAGCTATAGTCTGGCAATAACACAGTGCATACTTAAAAAAACTTATATAAATAAATATCAGTCCCCCTATTACGAAGGAGCTAGCAGCGTGCCTGACACGCGTCTGCCGCTCAACTGCTGTCAAAATTGTATGAAAATTGACTGCAGTTGACCGGCAGACTCACGTCAGCATTGCTGCTAGCTCCTTCGTAATCTGCTCAAGACTCGTTCAAAAGGAGTCTGAATCCAGGCCGGTTAATCAAAAAAAAAATTATTAAAAAATTAAAAAAACTTCGAAAATAACAAAAATAACACTCATCTGGAACCCACCACTTGTATACAATAACTAAGGTGGCTCTAGAGTTTTAGCGAGAACGCGGAAAAGTTCACGTCGCTGCATTGTATTATTTTTCAAAACTTTTGCTTTTTCCAGTGTTAATGTTTAAAATTGGTGGCGTTTTACGCATTAAGTGCTGAATTACGAGCATGAGTGAGGACAAGTTATATAATGTGGTGAAACGTGATTTTTCGTGTTGCTTCCATAACACCGATGAAGCTTCTAGTAAAGTTGCCACCACTTTGCTGGAGCATGACTTAGACTGGACTATGACTAGGACATGACTGCGTGAAATATTTTGTAACACGATGAAAATATAATACTTGACACTGGCTAAATACGCTATGTGTGGAGCCAAAATATAACAAAAAAAAAGATGGCTCTAAGCATCTAAGCGTGAAACGGTGCAATGTATTATGGAAGTAAAACAAGATAATGGCAATGGACATAAAATTGGCATGGCCAAAAGGACAAGAATCCAGGCCATTAAAAAAAAATATTCAAAAACTTATTCATCACAGTTGCTCGTAAACGTAAAGTGGCTCCTATCTTCACCGCTTTTATGATGAATATCCAAGAAATATCCGACGTGTGCTTTTGATTTTACATTGTACATGTCATGATGATAACCCGATTCAGTGAAGTTTGTATCTCACTACAAGTTATATGTAATAAATAAAATACTGGTTGTTAAGTGAAGAAGTTTTTTGGGGTTCAAAAATATTCCACTGCAGAATTAGCTTTACCAGACTTTATAAGCTATTTTTGCACAGAGATCAATATATGATTAGGTACCTATGTCATCATCATCATCATCATCATCATCATCATTACCATCATCAACAGCCCGAAGACGTCCACTGCTGAACATAGGCCACATCCCCCAAAGAGCGCCACTTAGAGCGGCTGCTCGCTTCCTGCTTCTACCTAGTGGGGGGTTGGCCTAAGCTACGTCTTCCAGTTCATGGTTACCACTCGAGAACCTTTCTTCTTTCTGTATGCAATGTGGCCTGCAAAAGAAGGGAGGCAGACGCAGCCGTCCCATCCCTTTTCCTCTTTATTTTTCCCTTTTGCTTCTCTCTTACCCATTAACAGGGTTAGGACTTACAACTAATTAACCCGTGCGAAGCCGGGGCGGGTCCGCTAATAGCTTCATAAAATTCCGTGAACCCGAGGAAATCGAGGCATTTGGTAGGAGTACCTGCCAAATGCCTCGATTTCAAATCCCAAGATTGAAATCGAGTGTCACCCTGACTATGAGACTGACCCCCATATTCTTAGTCGTTACCAAGAGATTACTCGGCTCAACCTTGAATTAACCTCATTTTCGTGTTTTGGTATTTTTAATTAACAATATAATCCACTTGACATTTCTTCAATCATTCTTCTCAAACGAGGTAATAGAAGCAACTGTCAACTCAAGGTACGTCACGGTGTACCTTGAGTTTCCCTCAAAGTTGAGTGGAAGTCGAGTAAAGGAACTTTTGTGAAATGTTTTAGAATACGGGGGTAAGACTGACTGACTGAGAGAGTAACCCTGCTCTTATTTCGCAGGGAAACACCGAGCATAGCTACCCCTCCACCTTTGTAAATACTATTTATATTATGTATTATTAAATAGGGTGCACTCCGTGTTTATGGTATATACAGGTAAGTATCTATATTATTATTATTATTATTAACCCAAAAAATTAAATTAACGTTTGGGCCTCGGGGCGCTACTAAAAAGGTCATTACAGAAGCTAGCCCCCAAAAAACGGGTATTTTAACCCAGTTTGGTGTGGTTAGAGCCAGTGTAGTACTTTATACGTAATAAACAATTTTGAATTTGAATTAAATTAAATACGTTTTCAGTGTTACTCACATAAAATTTAATGCTGTAACGTATTAAAAATTAAAAATAGGTAGAAATTAGATTATTATAAAAATTCTCTACTTATCACTAAAATCACAGTGACTAGAGCCACAACTAAGACTAACAAAGATGGTGCCATTTTCCCGCCAAAACTACAAGAGAAATCGTTTTGTATTGACATTCTCTTTTCATAATTTAAAGGAATTTTGTCATATGGATGCATTAACGTAAAGTTTTGGGCTAAAATCCTTGTGTTATTATGGAAGAGAACATCCAACTCATGGTTAAACGGTCCATACATTGAAAACATGGCGGTGTGGAATGGTGGATGTTTGCCAAACATCTTGTCCAACGTTCCGAAAACGTTGACAATCTCTTGACGCCTCACTTCAGTTACATTTTGAGATGCAAACACGTGGCCTATGCTGGACCAACTCAGGAAACAATACTTCTTCATTTCATCAGGGCATAGAGGAATAATATCTTGTAAGCCAGGGTGAAGCAAAACTTCAGCGGCAAACTTATTGTACGTAATTATGCTAACAAAGGCGACATCGGTAGCGCCGTCCAAAAGCGATTTGAGAGCACCATCATCTCCTTCTTTATAACAATTTTTCACAATAGGGCTTTCCAGTTTTCCTTCTGCACCAGGCGCACATATTTCCATGAAATAATCTGTTACGAACTCCTTGCAGCCAACTTTTTCTTTGTCTTCCATGTAGGTCATAACTGAGTGCCAGCTCATTCCGTCGAAGCGCGGGAAAGCAGCACGTTTCCCGCGCAAATCGGCCATCTTTGAAAATTTCGAGTCTTTGCGCACGTACGCAACGATTGCGTTTGTTTTCTCGAGGATTGGAGTCAACTCATGCAGGATTGGGACTATGGAGTAATCCCTGGAAAGAAGAATTTTCATACAGTACTTTATTATTTTTATATACCTGCCTAATTTTAGCACTTTTAATACCCATTTAAAATAATCTTTCAAAGTTACTAAGTATGGAGTGGCCTGTCTGTAATTCTGTATACGTACCTATCTTAAAATATTTTTTCAATTGCGAAAGCTTGCTTGTACAATCGTTTCGTAGTTTCCGAAAATTAAATTATTGTTCATATTTTATTTTATAGCAAACATCAGTAATGCCGGTTATTGCGCTCGCTTCGCTCACGCTTTTGTCATACATACCTACTTATGAAAGTCTGACCACTGAGAGAATGCATTTCAGGATTTTTAAAAAACTACCTACCTATTGTGAAAGGACAAACAAGCAGGACGGCCTGGACGACCCATCTGATGGTAGCCAGCATCGCTTATTATAATGGTGGTTGTTGCCAAATACCTAATAATATATTCCACTTTTCGCTATGACGTGTTACCTGTCAAATACATTCTCTCACAGCGGCAAATAGGCAAAGATAAAACAATAGAAAACATTATTAAGCTTATAGTAAAGGGGTCTATCATTCTCACCTCCTCCCCCTAACCAGCCAATCACTGCTAGCGACGGTGACGTCACTCTCCCCTCCTCCCACCGCCCGCACGCACCCCTCCACCCCCTCTCTAACTACACACTGGAGGGGGGGAGATATCCCGTACACAGCGCCCGCTTCGCTCAGCCAATCACACTTGTTCTTCTCGAGAAGAGAAGTCGTGCAGAACGTTATGTGTCTGGAAGAAAAATGTAATTTCTTTTTTCTATTGGTGTGAAAATTTCGGCAATTTGAAGTGAAGAAATATTTGGATTGTGTTCTGTATTTTAAGCCGAATCCATCCGGAATATTGGGAAAAACTACGTAGGTATATTATGTGAAGACGTTTATTATATTAAAGATCTTCACATATATTGATAACTATCAATGGTTTTACTGTTTAATTTGAAAAAAGTATCCAGGCGTATCTTTATTTATAACATAACATTAAATAATATAAAAAACACTGATATTAAACTATTACAGTGAGGGTGATTTTGAAGGCTTTAGTTTTAGTTTTAAGTCAAATTAAAAAACTTAAAACTAAATGGTAATTTAAAGGCACCACTTTATGTCATTTTAGAAACTTCAAACTCAATTTTTAATCAAAATGAATGAATGATATGGACGAAAGCTAATCAATTTAGGATTTTAAGTGAATGTGCTAATTTGAAGGCGCATTTTAAATAATCTAAAAACTTTTAGTACTGTCATTTAAAGTTTTAAGTTGGTTTTTAGTATATTTTAACAAGTACCATTTTGGGTCCTTCCTAAAAATAACTTATAATTCTAAGTGAGTTTTCTATGTAATTTTGTTAATTTTGTTTTCCTTACACTTGAAAAATCAGTTGATACGTTGTGCCTGCGAGATAAGATCCGAAATGAGGAGATCCGCAGGAGCACTAAATTGATCGATGTAGCTCTTAGGATTAGCACGTTGAAATGGCAATGCAGGCCACATCGCTTGTAGAACTGACAACCGATGGGGAAAAATTAAGGTTCTCGAGTGGCGACCACGAACCGGAAGACGCAGTGTAGGCCGGCCCCCACTAGGTGGACCGACGACCTGGTGAAAGCCGCGGGGTGCCGATGGATGCAGGAAGCGAGCAGCCGCTCTAAGCCGCTACCTGGGGGAGGCCTACGTACAGCAGTGGATGTCTTCAGGCTGTTAATAATGATGATGGTGATGATGTTGACCTAGAAATATGTCGGTTCAACTCCCACACAAAAAAGAAAGGTTTTGTTATTTTTATTCCTATACCTAAACCTTTCAAAATAAAAACAACAAGGTTTATGAATAAGACAAAGTAGATAAATTTCAAAGGTTTTATTATAGAATAATTGTTGCATTTAGGTAGTAGTTGTAATCATTATCAGTAGCACTACACATCAAAACATACAAATAAATATTCACTTTTAAACTCCCCCTAAGTAGCACTGTGCTTTGGCCTGAATTCTTCCAAGTATCAAACTTTGTTTTCATAGCTATCACTATGGCTATCACTAACACCATCAGCTATTATAATTGTGATATGGCTGCTGCTATCTGTTGATCCGCCACGTGGATAGCTTCAGCCAATTTCACAATTTCCTGTAGGTGAGTTCCTTTCATTCTTCAGCATTGATGCCTGCGTGGCTGGTGCGAGAACCAGCCTGTAGACTGCAAATGAAAAAGTTACTTTTCTCTTCTAGCTTTTCATATAATTGTAGGTGTAGGATTTGTTTGAGTGGGCAGAATAGAATGTTCTGCCTGTTCTGCATGTTCCTATTATCCATCGTGCAATACCTACAGCATTGAAGTCTTTGATAAAATCAAACAGTAAGCTGGTCCAATCCTCTTCGTGTGATGGTCTATATTTATAAGTACGTAACGGTGGCGGAGTTGTGAGCTGTTTTGGGACTGTTCTGCTGCTATCATCTCGGCTGAGCTGGGTTGGACGACGAAGACGATGTATTGTTGGCCTCAGTTCTGTTCTGCGTTCAGGGCGGAGCGGGATCTTCGTTGTTAGCAGACGTTCAACCAAAGTCAATTTGTTTGTTCTGGGATCGTTTTCTTGCTGGCCGTTGTACATAATTGCGTAATTTATTCACTTAACAACAACTACGTTTCCGTGGAAATAATTGGTATTAGAATTTAAAACATTATTTGACAAAGAGACGTTACGATCACAGATGACGTCAAGATCAGGACGACATGACAGATTGCTTCAAAGTTATATAAATATCAGTGGTAGACCTACATCGCTTTTAGTAAAAAGGTAACATTTCCATCTTTTTGCTAAAATCGATGTAGGTCTACCACTGATTATAGTGACATTTAAATAGTTTTTTTACACCTGTGAGCTCAATGGTGTATGAAAGTGAATTTGCAATCGTTCTTTTTAGTTTAGTACTGTCACTTAAATTTCAATATTTTTAAAATTTTCTAAAACTAAACCTAAAGCCTTCAAAATTGCCCTCACTAAACAACTAAACTAATTTATAAAACTAACAATACCTATAATACAAAACTAATCTAGCAAACCACTACCAGTAGGCAAAATGCCCAAAATGCTGGCAGCATTGCCACGTTGAATGGCAATGCTCAACCTTTGGCCAAAGAAGAGGCCAGCATTTTGGTCACGTGTTGCCTCGACCAGACGTATGGACAGGTCTTTGAAGATTTGGTGGGCACTCGGTCCCCAAGGCTCCAGCGTCTCAACTCCAAAAGGCGCAAATATATAACCGCTATCAATGTTACTATATTTGCGCCTTTTTAGTTGCTCAGCAGAATTCGCCGCCACACCAGCTTTATTTTGTGTTCCAGGAAGATGTGACGGCGCGAGGGTGTCTACACACGTAGCGTCCCACACCAACGGCCGCCCCAACTTCCATGGAACCAAAGTCATTCCATCGGGTCTTTTACCATCATTGCGTAACAGGCCACTAGGCTCCAAAATAGCCGCGCAGTTGGCGCTGGTAAAAGCCCGACGGATTATATCATTAAGGCCTTCGTTCTCTATATCCGAGTAAAGTTCCGAGTTGGCTGGCCAGTGAGTAATACTGACGGGACGTAAAGGCGTCGAGTAGTTCTTCCCAGTTTCACGAACGAAAACAGAGTTTCGATCAGCTACTCAGTGGGTAAAAATTTAGGGTGATCTGTAGCAACGTCAACTATTCATTTCGTTCGTTCAATAGTCACCCTGACTGCTGTCAGTGACGACATTTCAGGTTCGTTTTTTATTTTTTTTTGACATGTTTATGTGCCAGCTATATGCTGCGGTGCGGTAGATGCCCTTCAAAGAGTATTTATTCCCTACCTTAAAACAGTAAGTAGGTAAGGATTTACCTTTACAAAAAAGGATATCAACTAATTAAATTAATGTAATGAGGAATGTAATACGAATTTAGATTACATTGTTTAGTTCAACGGGAAATGTAATAAGTAATACCTATAGGTACCTGAAATATGGTTTTATCTTGACGCAATAATAATAATTAAAACAACACAAAACAAAAATATCATAATATTATATAAGTATTTAACATATTATAATTGAAAAAAACTTTTTAGTAGTCATCATCATCATAATCATAAGCCTGAAGACGTCCACTGCTGAACATAGGCCTCCTCGAAAGAGCACCACTTTGAGCGGCTGCTAGCCTCCAGTATCCATCAGCTTTCCGCGGTTCTGAGCGGACTGTTTTAGTAATTAAATAAAATGATTTCTATATTCATAAGTATCTGATCTCGAAATAGAAACAGGAATAGTCGATGATATAGATGGAATAGTTGGTAGTTTTCAGTTCCGTAGATCTCAGTATTTGTGGCATGCAAACTATAATAATAAATTACAAACACATGCGAGCTTGCAACAAGTTTTGCTATAGCCGTCGGTTAACTACTCGGACATTCTGAAATTCGTTACTGCAGTTACAAGTGACATTACGTGGTAGCTAGCCAACTCGGAACTTTACTCGAATATAGAGAACGAAGGCCTAAGACTAGCGTGGCGAGGAATCCAGGCGTTAAATTTATCAAAGAAAATAAATATGGAGTTCTTCAAGTCTCAAGAAAAAAATAATATGTATTTTCTAGGCAACCATGTACTATGGTAGACCGCGTCGTCACTTTCCATCAGGTGAGTTTGCAATCATATGCTATTCAGTTATAAAACAAAACTTAAGAATTAAATGACGTATAGTGAAGCGAAGAGAAGCGACGTGAATCGAACTAAAGCAAAGTGAAGTGAAGAAAAGCGAAGTGAAACGAAGAAAAGCGAAGCAAAGTTTAGTAAATGGAAGAGAAGTGATGCAGTGAAGCGAAGAGTAGAAAACTTAAGCAAAGCGATGCGAATAAAAGCGAAATGAAATCTAATATATACACTAATCTACAGCAAATCTCACCTCGGAGGATCGCAACCACTCTGACTATAAGCCTCCCTAAACCCTTTAGCCTTGGCGAGGTAGTCCTCAGGCGGTGGAGTGGGAGTGAGCGGGTCTCGCAGCGCGGATGTGGTCTCCAGTAGGCGAGCGAGCGCGCCGCGCCAGTGTCGGTCCACCGTCACGTCGGCTGCTGTCAGGCTTTGGGCCAAGCTGCTTACTGCTGCTGCTGCTTTCCTAGTCATTTATAGCTTGTTTCTTAAAGGATCTTTTTTAAAGGAGTAGACATTATCCATAGCCGTCTCTGCACTTAGAGTTACAACAAGTTACAACAAGGAAACAACTAACTAGATGGTAGGACTTTTCTGCAAAGTTAGTCTAGGTAGTTACCACCGCTTTGCCAATTATTCTGCCACCAAGCAGTAGTGTGCAAGCACTACTGTGTTCCGGTTTGAAGGGCATTGTAGCTAGTGAAATTACTGGGCAAATGAGACTATGACCTGATTACACAGTATAGTAATCTGATTGCTATACTGTGTGATGTCTCAGGATGATGTGCGCAGTGCAGTGTCACGCGAAACTTAAATCTCCGAGTGACACTGCACTGTTAAGGGCGGCCGTGTCGCTTAACATCAGGTGAACGACTAGCTCGTCACGTCATTCATTCTGACATTCTCATAAAAAAGTGCTCCATCACTACCTTGTTCACCCTCAATAAATTTTCATTTCATTTCAGTGTAAAAAACACTGCAATAGTCATTGGTCAAGCAGGGCGAATGTTTTTTTTTCTATCTAGGCCGACTGTACGTTTTCTCAAAAAGAAATGCAGATTTATTTATTTAAATGTTTAGATTATTTTCTTTTCTCATTAGAAATAAGTACCTACTTATCGAAGCTCTGTTGCCAATAAATTACTTTTCATCACAGTTGCTCGTAAATGGGCTCTTAACCTATCGCTTAAGGGTCGTAATCCAAGAAATTTCTAACGTGTGCTTTTTACATTACCGCACTAGTGGTTTATGATGGTAACTCGATTCAGTTAAGTGTGTATCTCGCTTCAAGTTATACCTATACAGTAGAAGAATTTTTAGTTTACCTGGCTTATACAGATTCAGTATTACCCACAGACACAGATTAGAGACAAAAAATATCCACAGACCTGCACCCCTATTCTCAAATCCATCGACAACGTTTCGGTTCGAAACTTATGCTATCCATCTCCTTCATCTACATTTAGAAAGAAAGAGACGGAGAATGTAGGTTTCAAGTCGAAACGTTTTCGATGCGTTCAGAATAGGGGTGCTAGAATATTTTCGTAACTGATTTTACCACAGATCAGAGAAAAAATAAACCTGACAGGTACCTTCATAGTTATGTTCTGAATGTACATTGTTATTTGCTTTATTATATTATTTCTAGATAGTATTTATTAGATTTTCGCGATTTGAACACATAGTTTTACGTTTCACACAGGACTTAATCGCGCTAAAAACCAACGTCGAGGTAAATAAATGATGTTTTTAGCGCGATTAAGTCCTGTGTGAAAGGTAAAATTATTTCTAGATATTTCTGAATTTATTATGGCTGTATCGCTGTATCGATATTGTTCGCACCGCTAAAACAAAACGTTTTTCCTCTAATCTGTTTGGTATTTCTGATATAACCCTTAGTTACTACTATGTTTAATAGGTAATTACAGCGCGTGAAAATAACAAACTTCACGTTTTTTAGCAATACAAGTCTGTTTTTCCTCGCATACTGTGATGAAAAACGTGTGACATGCGTGTGCATTGATCGTTACACTCTCAGCTCCCTTATACCGCCTCGAGTTTAATGATCAACTTCGCACACTTATATCACAATGCACTATTCCATTCTTTCTTTTTCTTCTAAGGGTCTTCTTCCCTTGAGGTCCCGTTATTTCGTTCCACCCTGTGTAGTATTATCCTTACCTCTTAGCAACAATGACGTTCCACGGCCGATGGAGCCACACGCAAGGCTCCTCATCCAACATCCGCCAGCTTCCATCCCGGCAGAGGAACACGAAGTTAACAGGGACTGTGCTGTTGGCTTTCTTCAGCTGGTAACAAGAGCCCGTTTTAAAAAATTAACATAAGTATTTCGAAAATATGGAAAATGACACAGCCTCCGTGGTGTGGTGGTTGAGCAGGTCAGCTCATAACCCGGAGGCGGCGGGTTCGATTCCCGCGACAGGACAAGTATTTGTGCACAGGAAGAAAGACTCTTGTAGGCAAGTGGTCAGCCCTGGTGTCAGAATTGCTAGGCCGCCCGAAGGCTTCTGACTTGGCTTAACGACCATTGTCTTACGACAACAGCCGGGACCGACGGCTTAACGTGCCCTCCGAAGCACGGTAGCGCTCAGTTCTAAATACCAACTTTTTGCTGTAGCGGTCACCCATCATAGTAGTGACCGCAGCGACCGTTGCTTAACTTTACCGATCGGTTAGGAACGGCTAGTCATGCTTCGCTATGAGCGTAGGTATCCTCTACTCTACACTATACTCTCTTATTGTGTCTAGATCAAAGTCGCGCAACGAGCTATAGAGACACCAATGCTCGGTGTTTCCCTGCGAGATAAGATCCGAAATGAGGAGATCCGCAGGAGAACTAAAGTGACCGATATAGCTCTTAGAACTTATTAGAATCAGGTTGAAGTGGCAATGGGCAGGCCACATCGCTCGTAGAACTGACAACCGATGGGGAAGAAAGGTTCTCGAGTGGCGACCACAAACCGGAAGGCGCAGTGCAGGCCTGCCCTTCACTAGATAAACTGAAGACATGGTTAGAACCATGGGGGAGCCGATGGATGCAGGACGCGAGCAGCCGCTCAAAGTGGGGGACATCTATGTTCAGCAGTGGACGTCTTCAGGCTGATAATGTTGATGATAAGGTACCTTATGTGTATGTTACAATCTGTAACACTTACCCCGAAATAAGTGCTGACGTCATCATACTCAGCCCATGTGACGTCACCGGCGCCGTCTCCGAGGCACGTTAGGGCTCCGCTGTCGCCCCAGTAGCGATC
Organism: Ennomos erosarius; assembly: GCA_963580505.1. Taxonomy (NCBI): domain Eukaryota; kingdom Metazoa; phylum Arthropoda; class Insecta; order Lepidoptera; family Geometridae; genus Ennomos; species Ennomos erosarius. Next base: position 5,084,323 of record OY757005.1, on the reverse strand, counting down.
CGTGTTGGAGCATTGTGAAGGGGAGGAGCACGCAGCGCAGAGAGAAGGGTATTTACGTTCTGGGATAAACAATTGAAATCCTGACATTATGAGATTTAAATTTGCCTTAAATATTCTACTGAAAAATACTTGGATGAGTGATTATTTCTGGTGGAGAACTTGAAAACCAGTGCAAATATTAACTTCCAACAAAACAACCAGACTCATAGTCGGATTCGAACCCACGACCACGACCTACGGACTGAAGTCGACGTCACTACCAACTGAACTATCGCCACTTCAAGAAGACCATCGAGTAGGTACTTACTTAGCTGAGTATCGATCGGAACATCGATGACCCATGGCCCGGCCTTGCAAGCCTTCCCGAAGTATCCAGCTAGTGCCTTTATTCTGTTCTCGGTGTGCGAGAGACCAGGCTCGCATGACCTCTCTAGGACCAGGGACTCCAAATACTAGAGAAAATAAAGATAAGGTCGAGTTCACCATCTATAGTCAACTATAAATTACAGTCAAAAGTAAACTGTATAAAAATATCGTAATCTCAGTCTCATAGGTACATGAGCTTAGGCTGAGGCACTGCAGACTACACAGACTAAAAGTTAAGGCAATTAGGCATAGGCAACAAATGGTCTAAGGGCAACTAAGCGCTGGGAGTCTTCAAGTCAAAAGTGAACAGGTATCAAGGCAAGCATGTTCAATCCTAGACCACGTCATCACTTTCCCTCAGACGAGACCGTAGTCAAATGCTTCCCATAAACCATTTCAAAAATAGTAAAAATCCATAAAAATTGTAGGTCATTTATTATTATAAAAAATGCACATAGGTAGGGAGGATAGGGTTACTGCTCATGTTGCTTGCAAATGCAATTTTTCCGGACTATTTGCCGAGTCGACCCTATCACATTTAGCATTCACCAAGACGCCCTGCTATGCTTGGTAACTACGGCCCTAAAAGGGAAGGCATATGTTCAACAAAAGACTTGAAAATGCTGATAAGCGCCCTCCACTAGGTGGACCGACGACCTGGTGAAAACCGCGGGGAGCCAATACATGCAGGAGCCGTTCAAAGTGACCCTCTGTTCAGCAGTGGACGTCTTTTTAAGCTTTGATGATGATGAATAATATTAGTTACCCCAGACAGTGTGTCACTCAGTGGCCGTATATCCTCAGCTCCTACTCCAGGATGGCAGAGAGTGCTGTTCTTCAGGATGGCGTGCAGAGATGAGGATCTTTCTGGAAGGATGCGGCGATTCACCACCGCTACAACACTACGCTCGAATGGTCCTGGATAAATAGAACAAGATACTTAGCAGGACAAGTATTTGTGCACATAAAAAAACGCAATGTCTTTGTTCTGTGTCTGGGTGTTGTGGGAGCATGGTCCCCTTAGTTCCTGGGTCCCTAGATACGGGGAATCCTAGTTAGGCCAGGATCTTTATTTACGTAAATGATTCAATGGTTTAGACTTTTCTGCAGAGTTCGTCTAGGTCAAACCTACCACCGCTTTGCCAGTTAATCTGCCGACAAGCAGTAGTATGCAAGCACTCTGTGTTCCGGTTTGAAGGGCACTATAGAGCTAGTGAAGTTACTGGGCAAATGAATCCTGTTATAGACGGACGAAGTGACCAATATAGCTCTTAGATTAACAAGTTGAAATGGCAATGGGCAGGCCACATCGCTCCTAGAACTGACTACCGATGAGGAAGAAAGGTTCTCGAGTGGTGACCATGAACCGGAAGACGCAGCGTGGGCGCCCTACTAGGTGGACCGATGATCTAGTGAAAGCCGCGGGGAGCCGATGGATGCAAGGATCGAGCAGCCTCTCTATAGGGGATATATGTTCAGCAGTGGACGTCCTTCAGGCTGTTGAGGCTGTTGGTGATGACTTGCGCATTTCAGTGTCAAGGGAAACTTTGAGTTTCTATAATTTGCTATATGCGGCCGTGACGCTCGTGAACTCGTCAGATCATAACATAAAAATGTTCCTTACTGTCTCTATGTCGAAGCTCATTAGTGACCAGCACGTCAACGCCAGCCCACTGCGCTGCCACCAGGTCCTCAGGACTGAACACTCCGAAGTCAACCGTGCCCTTGCTGATGCGGCGGAGGCAATCCAACCTTAAAAAATTCAATCAATCAATCAACCAATCGAATAATATTTTATTGACATAAAGGTTTTACAGTGCATAATAATGAGTCCATAGACTCCTGGACTAGTTTAACATTGTGTTTCAGGAGCCATGGCTTCTCCCCTTATAATATGTTTCACATTATAAGTAAACAGGATAAGTGCGAGTCGGGTTCGCGTGCCGAGGGTTCCGTTGTGCTTTTAGCGGGAGTCTTATCATGTTCGTAACCAGTTTTATATGGTAGTGGTATTCTGTGCTAATAGAGTAGGCACTATAATTATACAGCGTGGGATCCATGTTGGGGCAACTGGAAATATTCCGGTATGAATGTAAATCCGTATTTCAGAAATACGTAAAAATAATCTCGTAATTTTTTTTTAGGTAATCACCGATAAACAAGCACGCGGCTCACCTGATGGTATGTGGTCACCGCCGCCTATGGACATCTGCAACACCAAGGGCATTGCCGGTGCGTTGCCTACCCTTAGAGAGGACTCTTTTAACACTTTTCTTGAAGCTCCCCATACTGTAGTTATGCTGACATGTTTTTTGTATGGGAATCTTTACTACTTGTTTTTTTTTTTGTGGACAATTCACACATCGCCATCTAGCGCCAAACTAAGCATACAATACATACAATACTTATATACTTTTTTGTTTGTAAATACATATATAGAATACCATATAACACCCAGACGCAGAACAAACATCTATGTTCATCACACAAATGTTTGTCCTGGGTAGGAATCGAACCCACAGCCCTCAGTTCAGACGGCAGGGATACTACCAACTGAGCTATCGGGCCCGTCACCCTATTTAATCAGCTTTAATACTATTATAAACTGCTGTAATTTTACGAATACGGGATACCTACCTAGGGTAAATGCGGGCCCTCTTCTTTTACTTAAGGTAAGGTCCCGCATTTCCTCTTTGGGTACGGAACCATGAAATTCAGTCCGTCGGCGCGTCTGCTAAGAGTGCTAATAGGAAGTGGCAGCGTCAGCAACGCGACCCTATTCGGATCGGTAACCATCGCTGCCCGCGGGGATGGCGGCGTGGCTTATTACGAATACGGGCAGAGATGGTTACCGAATGGCTGGTTATGACGCTATACTGACGCTACTTGACGCGCCGGTGTTTGTTTTTCTTACCTGTCAGTTCCGATGACGCACTCCACGCCTGACGGCTCATCGTCCAAAATGGGACAGAATTTAGGTGCGCGCTTGTAGGAGCCCCGCCCTTCGACTATGCAAAGACGCACTGGAAAAATCATATGATAGAATTACTTCGTTGGACCATAAAGGAATGGCCTCAAAATAAGCACTTGTACCTACTTATGTAGTAATAACTTTGAGATATTGAGATACATATCTCTATGTCAGGCATATTTTTTGAAGACGGTGGCTGGCTATGGCTACTATGTGCATCGAATTTGTTCCCCCAATACCTACTCAGGCTCGTATTTTATTACGCCGACCAATGTTTGGGTCACTCATTTTCACCAAATAAAACCACGAAAATCAACCCAGAAACCTAGGAGACATCGGTCTACATAAAAAAATACAATACCCACACAGTCGAAAATGGAACCTCGTTTTTTTGGAACTCGGTTAATTTATTCCTTTGTTTCAATTTTTTTTATGTTCTCTTTTTAAAGACAGATGGCGGATGGCAACAAAAAATGGCAGACAAAGTCGTACAGTGGATTGAGGAAATGATAAGTTTATTATCAAGGCTTTAGTGTAGACGTTGCATTGAAATCATTACAATTATATATTGAGGTACAAACATACAACAATGTTATCCTCTAGTGCCCGTCTGCACTGGAGTTTGTCAGGTCGTAACTTAGGACTCCTAAGTTCGCACTTTACCCTTTTTTTTGAAGGGGCTACTGCTTGTGGTGTCTAGTCTTTTTGGTTACCGTCACCGGGCGGGAGGGCAGGCGCTTAAGGCACCCAGCCGACAAAAGTGGGGGGCAACTAGCTCAAGGGCACCCCTGGGGTGCGAGCCTCGGCTTGGGCTGTTGCCGGGATAAGAGGATCGAGAAGGCTACGTCCGCTGGAGGAGTGGACCCTATGGAAAGTCGCGACCGTTCTAACTAACCTACGGGGGGTACGTCGACCTCGCCGGCGGGGTCGGTGTCTGATTCTGTACACTCCCTCTATGACATACCTACCTTAGCTACTGCAATGTATTTGGATACATAATATATACAATAGAGGTAAGTGCGAACTTAGTGCAGAGGGGCATAAGGATTCCGTTTTTCAAAAATGGGTACGGACTTCTGAAAACCGTGAAGAATTCCGTGTATCTAGGGACCCAGGAACTACAAGGACCATGGTCCCACAACACCCAGACACACAACAAGTATTTGCGCTTTTTTTCGTGCACAAATACTTGTCCTGTCGCGGGAATCGAACCCGCCGCCTCCTATATATGAGCCGACCTGCTCAACCACCACACCACGGAGGCTCGAAAAGTCCTTTCTCTTTGCCATAATAGGCATCCTTTTAATGCCTAAAATAAGAAAGAAATAAAAAATTGATGCTGTTGCTTATAAATCTTTATAAATCTTGTTTGCATTTGTATTCTAAGTTGTAGATAATCAACTGAATATAAGTTTGAACTTCATCGTATTGCATCAGCTAAATAAAGAACTAAATAGTAGAGGAGGCAAGAAATCATAAGTACCTAGTTAGTACCTACAATACAACAGAAAAGAGCACTAGAGAATCCTTTCTAAAGTTGCTTGAACACGAACCAAAAACCTGTCACAAATTACAGTCATAAAAGGTAACAGAATGACGAATTGAAATAGTTTAAAAGGTCACTTCAAGAAAGCGTTTGTCAATAAGTGTTAGGCATGATAAATGGATTAACTTGTCTCCAATACATTAATCTTACTTTCCCACGGTTTTAGGGATCCGTACAAGTTTTATTTATTGACCGAGCGAGCGCAAATTGTCCCCATTTCAGTGAGTTACTCACTGAGTACCCCGATCCCCGAGGGACCCTTCCCGCCCATTGGACCACGGTTTGTTTTTATCGTGATTAACTGAAATAAAGTCAGTTTAACTTAAAAGTATACCGCCAGTGTTAAATAATTTTTTTACTTACTTTACTGAAATCACAGAGCAAAAAACGCGTCATGTTTCAATGCTCTGTGACTGAAATTATGATAGGTTAAGTAGGTATGTACTTTGGATCAGTAGGCCTAGCACGAATATTTACGCGCGCGTAAGTGTAACGTTAACGTAAAACCCCCCTATTACGATTGCGTCTGCCGCTCAACTGCTGTCAAAGTTCATACAATTTTGACTGCAGTTGAGCGGCAGACGCGCGTCAGCAGCGCTGCTAGCTTAATCGTAATAGGGGTGCAGCTCAAATGCCATACAACTGGTTTACGTTAACGTTACACTTACGCGCGCGTAAATATTCGTGCTAGGCCCACAGGAAAAAATTATAACAGCTTAGGCAAAAGTGATTTCATCTTAGAATAAGTAAATACTTTAGTACCTAGATTTCATAATGTGATTTTCGTGAAAGCTAGCATGGTTCGATAATATTATGGAATTTGCTATGACCCCAGATAATATAATACCTACAGTACTTTCGCTCACTTCGTTCACTCGGTCAATAATACCTACAGTACAGATGCCTCATCCCATACAACGGAATAACGCAGGCTATTTTACGAATTATTTTATATCTGCATAACGCAAGATTATCAAGCGACATTTATTGCGTGTTGGCGAAGTATTGGGCCAAATGAATACACTGGACACTAACTAGTAACTCTCTAGACACGATTACTACATCTTTTTCAAGTTCGGGCTATTTTTTGTTTGTACCTGATGGGGCCCCATGCTACGACACAGTTTTTAGAAATTAAATAATTATAAGGTAGTGGAAAAACACGTAGGTAAGTTCCGGGGAAAACCATGAGAACTTAGAATAGGCATGGTTCTAAGCATGATTCGAGTGACCTCTAGTTGGATCATCATAAAGATACATCATTATTCAAGACTGCTCTTAAACTTAAACCACAGCAAATGTATACCTAAGTAATTAATTTATTAAAAAAACATAACAAAAGGCTCGATTCGAATCCGGTTGGTAACCTTGACTTCGGCGGCCATTTCGACCGTGCATCTCAATCAATTTTATTATAAGTACTTATGTAGAAACACGTGAAGATCGACCAAACGTGCAGCAGTTAAAAAAAACTGGTCAAGTGCGAGTCGGACTTACGCACGAAGGGTTCCATTCCGTACCATCACATCCCACTAATATTATAAAGGCAAATGTTTTTGTATGTGTGTGTTTGTTACTCCTTCACGCTCTAACGCCTGGACAGATTCGGATGAAATTCGGAGTAGAGATAGCTTATATTCTGGATTAACACATAGGCTACTTTGACCGCGAATGAAGCCTACTAGTCGAGATAAGGTACTAAGCTAAGTAAGCTACGTCATGAAGGATTCCGCAAGGCAAAGCAAAGTACTCTGTAGGCGTCTCCACTCAGGGGGAAACCCTGAACCACAGAAACTTGAACGTCATTAAGATATCTAAGATGTTTGCTTTCCAATTATTTACCTACTCGGCTGTGAAAAAGGTTTGGTTTTTCCTTGTCTTACCTAAGGAAGTTCTACGTATTTTTAATGGTCTTAGCTGTATTATGTAGGTAGGTATACTTATCGTTCAATCTAATTATTAACCGAGGCGCTGGTGGTTAAGAAGCTGTATAGTCTTGATCATCGACGTAAGGTGGCATGTCTATCAATCTTCTACCGGTTGCATTTCGGGGAATGCGCACAAGAACTGCACGAGATGATTCCGTCATCTCCATTTCGACATAAAACAACAAGGCGCGGGGAGTCATTTCCCCCTACGTGGTGGATTTACCAACATGTCGAACCAAGCATTTTGCTGACTCTTTTATCATGCGATCTGCTAGGGAATGGAGCTCGCTCCCGGCTTCTGTGTTTCCTGACAAATATAATTTGGGTCTCTTTAAGACTAGAGTGAATAGGTTCCTCATGGGCCAACGTGCTACATCTTCGGCTGCATCGTCGCTTAACATCAGGTGAGTTGCAGTCAAATGTTGCCCTATTTATACATAAAAAAAAAAAAAAATTAACCAACTGCCACAAAAAGAGGTCCTTAGTACTATCCTGAAGGTTCTTAATACTTACTCCTCTTACATATACATCATACACTAACAAGAATTTGAAAATTGGTGTGTATGTATTGTACCCAGTCCAGTACAGAGTGCAATTTAGTTCATTAGCATAAATTGAGCACATAATTTTATATAATTTATTGATGGGTTCTAAAGAGAATAATTTAGTTTTTTAATGAAGTATTTTGGTACTTTATACATTCTACATAATAATAATTAAAAAGTAGGTACTTACATGCCTATTAGGTACAGACACAAGCCTATAGGTAAAATGACTACTAAATTATTTTAATGTAAGTACAAAATAAAAAATAAATAAAAAAATAAAGATAAATTAATATAAAAAAACTATAATTATAATGTAATTAATTGATGTATTAATGGTACTTAGTACTTACAATTTCCATTCGTCCCGGATCCGGTTCCTTGCAACAATCCAACATTTATAAACGAAAACAAAAACAATAACACACTCACACTCGGCATTATAAAAATTATAATAAACTACATAAGCCAATAAAAAACAAAACTAAATTCCCGCCAATTCTAACCTTTTCAATTTTAATTCATTGTTTTTTTTTTGTTACGTTCTTTACAATGCATACGTCTTGCTGTATGAGTTCGCGCGAACTGACCGTCAAGGCAAAATGATACTCATATGAAATACCGGTACTATATTGTTAACCAACTAGTTTGAAAAGGTCAGGATTCATATTATGTGCGCAAGGATTGTAGGTAAATATTTAATAACCGGTTTATAAATAAAATTTGGGAAATGATGAGTAAGTACCTAAGTACGTATCCGTCGTAAAGCGACCATGTAAATGGCTTAAGTGTTTTTATTACCTAATGTAAACTTGGAAGGTTAATGATGATGCTCATCAGTCATCAATAATCATTAAAGTAGGTATACTAAGTATAGGTAGAAGATACTGTGTCTGTGTGTGTGTGTGTAATAATTATTTATATACTATGGATTGTAGAGTCTAGAATAATATCGTAACGTTTCTTTCTAACTAACAATAGCGAAAAGGAAAACTAATATTGAATTTCCCGCTTTAGAGAGTTCAGAGTTGGTTGGAACATCCTACGGTAGGTACATTCAATTTTATTTCATGGAAAGCATTCAAACAAGTTTAACTTCTTAACTTTATACAATAGGCATGATGACTACTATTAAAAATGAACAAGTAAATATTACTTTCATAAAGAAGATTATAAATGAATGCAATAATTGAAAAAATAAGCAAAATCTTTAAATCACGGAGTAATAAGCTTTTAAAGATTCTACAGGAGGCATCTCCTGTCCCTTTCTCGCGAAACAGAGCGCCCCCACAGTTACTATGAAAAATCTACTCGTGACGTCACACGCCAAAGAGATTGTATGTAAAGCTACTACAGCTTAGTAATGAGGTACTATGACGACCTTCCTCTGACGTCACTGGCCGTTGGAGCTATCTCTTTCTATTCCGGTTTTTAAAATGCTTGTGAAGTAAAAACACCGAGAACCTCTTCAAATCGTGTATATTCAGTACACATTCAGTACACAATAAACGAACAGGAGCAGTAATACATCTTGACGCTTCGGCTGCTCAATAAGAATTGACTGCTTTTTGGACCTTGTCGTCCCTCCAAAACTTCCCTCCTAAACCACAATATTATTTTACCGGAACTACCAAGGCAGCCATCGTAATTGGCTGATGGTTCAGCGGTCGCTCCTTCCGCCAGTGTGGCCAACCAAAATGGTATTTTTAAACAGTCTACCAACCTCTTAATATTAAAAAGTGAGAATAAATTATAAAATTCACGACATTCGGCCATCCGACACAGAGCTGCCTCCTGGCGCTCGTCCACTTAGCAGTCAGTTCTCATTGTAGCTATACAATTTCTTATTTGAGCACATATTTCATTAGTATAGCTAAGAATCATTATATTTTATACATCATTATTTTATACTACATGTACACGTAGCTAAAGCAAAACTAAAAGCCATTGCGTAATATAAGTAGATATTGACTGTGATCACAACATAAATAACTACAATATTCGAGCACAACTATAATTACAGGCCTGCACAATCTAAGTCAACACTAAAAATCAAACAAGTCATAGTAATTAAATACCTAACTACATATAAAGTCAATAACTTTGATGTCAACCGCGTATTATTGTACCAATACTATAAAAATATGAATTAAACAAAGCTATTTATAATATAAAATATTAAATATATTTGCAATTCCTTGAATAATAGCAGGTATTGTTATTCATCAGTTATAATGTAATGACTAACTTATATTATTCTTAACAGTCCTAATCTAGTTTACTTTTGTAACTCAACTTCACGACATTTGGTTTACTTACACTTAAACACTACAAATTCTTTAAGATATTTCATGGAATTAACCTATTGCGTTTTATATTACTGCAGGATATTTACGATATTTACATAATACTCAAGAATTAAAAGTCTTAAGTATTCGTAGTCAAAGTTACTGTAAATTTACGCATGATCGTAACCTGTCAGCTAATCGCCAAAATGAATCTTCGTTTCTTGCCTCAGTCTGCAATCAACCCTTCATTATGTTCTTCGTGGTGTCGCTGTAGGAAACGCGATGTACACGCATTCTTTTCTCTAGTAGCATTCCTTCAGTAAATTTTCCATAGTGCCGCTGGATGCAGGATACGCTTCGTGCACCTTTAAATGTTTTGGGTCCTTGGTAGAGGCGACTTCCAGCTTCATCAGAGTTCATGTCCTCGCAAAAATAAAACTTGCATTAGCACAATCATAATTTACGTAAGTGAACATAACACTAGCTGAGTAGCTCTCGGTATATCAGTTACTAAATATCAGACAAGCCAGTTTAGATGCTGGCAGTCATCGCGTCTTAAGTCGACATTATAAAATACGATTTATTTAAAGTTGTTTCAAGATAAGATTACTATGACAATACAATACAAACAACATCAACAGATAACAACATTTAAACTGCTATGCAGACTAAAAACAGCATTAGTTAAAACGGCGCACTGGGCCACCAGCATTTATATTTTATAATACTTTCATAGCAAAATTAGTCAATACACCTTGATAAGTGCATCCCACCATTACTAATCAACCTACTTAGCCTGTGGCACACATAACCACTATACATTAGCACATTTAATCTGTGGCACACATAACCACTATACATTAGCACATTTACCCTGTGGCACACATAACCACTATACATTAGCGCATTTACCCTGTGGCACACCACTATTCCTCGGCACATAGCCGGTGGCACACATAACCACTATTCCTCGGCATACATAGCCGGCGGTACACATGACCACTATAACTGTTTCAACTACCTCAACTGCTTCAACTATCCCAAACTGTTTCTACTGTCACAAATTGTTTCAACCATCTAACTGTTTTAACTATCACAGACTGTCTCAACTGTATCGCCAGTCTCAACTGTTGTTACTGTTTCAGCTATCTCAACTGTCCCGTCTTAACCGTCTCGACCGCTTCGACTATCCCGACTTACTCGACTGACAACAGTTTGGACTGTCTCAACTGTTTCGATGGTTTCAACTGTTTAGACTGTATCAACGGTTTCAGTTGTATCAAATAATTTGACTCAGCCTTTATTACCTCCATCAACTTATCAAACCATAGACTATTATATTAAAACAAACTGTATTAAACCTGTAACGGGGTGCCCTTTCGGCTAGCTCACCTGGGCACCTCATTATAATGGTGATCGAGCCCTTGGCCTACGAAACGCGCGATGAGGGTTGGATCCAGAGAAACACGAATATACACGGGTTACAATAAATAGTTCTGTATTTCTGTTTCTACAACGGGTTCCTTATAATAACAATTATTTTCTATGAGCACAATCTATGAGCACTATAATCTATGCACCATTTCACAATCATTACCATCAATGCAATTTAACAGCTGTGCCCAATCAGCAGTTCCCTCATCGTTGTCAGAGTGTGGCCCTGACCAAACGAGTATGAAACTCCTGACACGACACAGTACACTTTATCAGGTTCAATTAGCACGGGCGGGAAGTCTCCGTCAATGCAGACCGCCCATGCTTCTCAAACTTCAAGTGTCAAATTCAAATGATGGTATATGTTATCCAGTGTTTCATAATTGCACAATCTCAATAAATAAAATCAAGTTTATGTTTCGATTAAGTTAACACAACCGGATTGTCTCAGTCTAGCTGACCGGCCGCGCTGACATAATCTCACTATTTTATCAATATTGCAGTATAGCTCAAATTACGGGCGTTGGTAAAAATTACAGTTACAAATCAAAATCAATCGTGGGCATGGTCATAAATTCACAGGTTCTCAGAGAAAAATTACGGTACCTTGTTTCATGTGGGTTCATCTCCTCTTCTGAATTGAAGTAAAAACACCGAGAACCTCTTCAAATCGTGTATATTCAGTACACATTCAGTACACAATAAACGAACAGGAGCAGTAATACATCTTGACGCTTCGGCTGCTCAATCAGAATTGACTGCTTTTTGGACCTTGTCGTCCCTCCAAAACTTCCCTCCTAAACCACAATATTATTTTACCGGAACTACCATGGCAGCCATCGTAATTGGCTGATGGTTCAGCGGACGCTCCTTCCGCCAGTGTGGCCAACCAAAATGGTATTTTTAAACAGTCTACCAACCTCTTAATATTAAAAAGTGAGAATAAATTATAAAATTCACGACACTTGTAACTTGGTCATTTTTTAAGATATTAAATTTTTGTTTTCACAAATGTTTACCTTTTGAGGAATATAATTAATATATCCAAAAAAAAAATTAGTCATCATGCCTTTTATAGTGCAACATTTTCATGAAAATAGAGGTACCCAGGTAGAGGTATTGATGTCTTTTGAAAGGATCTAAATAAATTGACTTCGAAGATAATTGAAGCTTAGGGAATGGACACAAAGAATATTAATTCAAGCTTAGTGTAATAATTATGATCCCGTGGCTTTATTCCAATTTGATAATTAACACTTACTTTAAAATAGTTTTTTTTATTAAGAAATTTATTTACATATTTAGCGCCTACAACTTCAAAAAATCATTTTCCAAAAATAAATCTACAATTTCCGTTTTAAGAGTCGGCTAAAATAACAATGATGGTACCCAGAGACCTAGAATTTTTCGTTACTCTCATCCTAAGTCTATAATGATACCTACCTAAGTAGGTACCTAAATAACTAGTGCACCTATACAAGGTGACCTTGAATTGATATGTTATCCCGAAAGGGGGTAAATCTACACCCCAAGGTAGACAATGTTTCTTCTACGACTTTTCTAAATTAATAGTTTTTCATTGAAGAAATGCCATGTAAAGTTTACGTTCAAAAATAGCCTTAGCGCAGCTGGGTGGTTGAACTTCATCCTTGACCGAGTGCACATAAGTGAGTGTAACGACCTGTGTTTAGAAATGTATTTATAGTATCTTGTTAACTCACGTAGGTAGCGATCGCACGTGCCATTTTGCTGTAAGACTCTCACAACTTGTAGGGTATCATGGTCCCAGTCCCCCCATTTCGGGATAATAAACTAATTCAAGGTCACCTTGTATATCTATTCTGTGGTTAATAAGTGTTATTATGTATTTGTGTATAACATCATACATAGATCGATAAAGATCGATCGGCGGCAACCAACGCAAATCTGAATAATAACAGCAATTACGTTTCCCGACGAGACGAGGTCGTCATATTGACATTTTGTGTCCGTTTGTTCGCGTTGTATAGGAATAGTTTTCCTTGTAGTGGTCATAGGATTGACAAGACGTCTCAATATAAAATGTGTAGATCTTTGATGAGGGAAGTAGAGGATGTGGCATAAAGCTAAGCGTGCTGAAAAGAGACAAGTATTCCGTTTCAACTTTCATTTTTGATAATAATTAGTCTCTGACTTCACTTGAGACCGCCCTGCGGCGAAAAATCCGCAATGTTCTGGTGGTATTTTGAACTAGTACGTCAGTCGTCAACTAGCGTCAACTGTCAAACGCAGTAAACAATGGGGCGCAGTGGGGCGAGTCGGCACCATATTGTGGTGAAAAAGTGCCGCACGTCACGTGACCATGTTTCACATCCTCTTACTTCCCTCATCAAAGGTGTAGATAGATACTTACGTAAAGGTATTCAATGAATTATTATCTTTTGTCTTACTAGACAAAGCGTAAGTCAGGTGCAATCATGGTGCAATATACACAATAGATAGAGTTTTCAAAACTGTTACTTGCGAGATAAATGTCAATAAATCCATCATAATTTATAATTAATACTATAAAAATAGGTCTATTGAGAGCCAAACATACAACACTACTTAAATAAATTTTGTGCGATGTCTGAAAATAAAATTAGATCCATAGGACCCCAGGGGGTCTAGCAAAGCTCCCTCACGCTAACGCCATCGCCAAACGCTAACTCCAAAAATGTATTGAAAAGACATTTCTGAAATCGCTAACTTTTCCGCAGCGAATGTCATTTCAATACATTTTTGGAGTTAGCGTGAGGCGTTAGTGGTTGGTATCATTGCTAGACCCCCTGCAGGGTTAGCACGGACGGTAGACAAAATTGTCTTTCCCCTGTTTTACTCCACTTGACAAGTAAATTGTATGAAGAATTTGACATAAAACAGGGAAAGACAATTTTGTCTACCATCCGTGCTAGCCCGGCTGGTGTCAGAATTTTTGGGCCGCGAGCGTAGCGCTCATAGCGAAGCACGACTAGCCGTTCCTAACCGATCGGTAAAGTTAAGCAACGTTCGCTGCGGTCACTACTGTGATGGGTGACCGCTACAGCAAAAAGTTGGTATTTAGAACTGAGCGCTACCGTGCTTCGGAGGGCACGTTAAGCCGTCGGTCCCGGCTGTTGTCGTAAGACAATAGTCGTTAAGCCAAGTCAGAAGCCTTCAGGTGTATTTATTTATAGCATAGAACAAATGTATGCCACAAAACTATTTACAAAATATACTTACGAGGAGAGATAGCTCCTTGTGTTGATACCCAGAGAGCTCTCTTCCAAAAAACTTTGGGGTTGTTTTCCGCAAGCATTAAATTTTAAAGTTAATAGATATTTAAGCCTCATCCACAGGATGACTTCCGGAAGTTGGCTTAACTAATTTTTTTATTTTAAGTAAAATTCTATCTGCTTACTTCTTAGTACCTACCTGCTACTTAGGTCTAGGTACCTATTTCAATAGAGCCTATAGTTACCGCGTCAAGTAACTTATGAATAAAAAAAAGCTTTTGAGGAAAACATCTTATGATTACAAAGCAACAAAACCCATGGTTACCTTGTCTACACAATTCATAACACAGATCCATAAGTATAACCAAAAAAAAGCAACAGCTCTAGATTTAAATGACTTTAATGAACAAGAGAACAAAATAATGAGGGGCCGAGGTACGGTAAACAAAAAAATTAAAAATTTAAAAGAACATTATTCAGTAACCATTGGCTCGTGATCCATTGACATAAAACTATTGTAGCTACTGACTGAAGGCTCGGTCGTATCCGGATACTTTTTATATTCCACGTCTAATTTTGAAGCATTTTCACTTCCACTGTGAATAGTGTGGCACGAAATCTTCACCCCATCTTTACTTTGAACCTCGTCTGCATCAAAGCTGCGTGAGTAAGAACCTAAAACACTTGGCGCCTTTTTCTCGTCCGCCATTTTGAAAATTAGATTTGCCGACTTTTGTTTTTTTTCAGAAGTGCCTTGGCCTTTCGCTGGCGGGAAACACTGGCAGCTTATATTTTTTCTTGTATATTCCATATTTTTCAAAGCGGTATGCATCCTTCTTCGTAGAGGAGACCGTTTAGATTTCGCGATTCGCACTCTCTTAACGCGTTTTCTTTTAATAATTTTCTTATTGGCCTTGTCCGCTTTGTCCTTTTTGTTTTTTTCAGCTCTTAGTTTTTCTCTCACACATTTTTTACAGTTTGGATTGTAACCTCCTTTAGCTGATACAATGCGTTCTGCGGCGGTGGTTGGTTTTTCGGATAATGCGATAACCTAAGAAAAAAGATTATAATGTAGATACAAGCACTTTGAGTAGTAGGTACCTAAACAATCACATTAAGCTATAGAAATAATTAGCTAATATTAGCTTCGTAGAGCGTCACTCAAAGGGAGATAAGAGTGGTCTATTCGCTATCCCATTGGTTCCATTGTTGTCCCATGACCATGATATAGGATAACTATAAGCCACTATTTTACCCCAATTTACCCCCTATTTTAGCTGTTCCTAAAATAGTAATTAGGTAAAACTAAAAGATAAAGTTACTACAAACTAATCTACTGAGTTAGATTTTTTGAATGGCTTTTGCTCAGAATACGCTGTTACCTTAGTAGCAAATCTCCGTTTATTCAACTCGTCCCTGAGCTGTGGATAAGCCCTGTTGTGAGAGTCAACGTGCCGGTACCGACTGGCCGTCTGGCCCTCCGTCTCGTACCCAGCTTGGTGTTCCTCCCGAAAGTTATCAGCACCGGTGGGCTTTTTCTACATGAGAAAGAGAGATAGCTTTATTTAAAATCGCAGCAACAATAGGATATTTTCATTACTCAAAATGCCCACGAAGCGTGAGAGCAAGAGGTACAAATCAACTCGTCCCTAAGTTGTGGATAAGACCTATTGTGAGAGTCAAACCCCCGTATTCCAAAACATTTCTCCAAAAATCCTTCACTTGACTTCTACTTAACTTTGAGGGAAACTCAAAATACATCGCGACGTACCTTGAGTTGACAGTTGCTTCGCTTCTCTCGTTTGAGAAAAATTGACGCAGAAATGTCAACTTGATTATTTATTGTCAACTAAAAATACCAAAACACAAAAATGAGGTTAATTCAAGGTAGAGTCGAGTGGAGTAATCTCGAGGTAACGTCTTAGAATATGGGGGAAAGTGCCGGTACCAGTTGGCCGTCTGGCCCTCCGTCTCGTACTCAGCTTTGTGTTCCTTTCGAAAAAGATCCGCACCGGTGGGGTTTTTGTACATGAGAAAAATATTTTAGCTTATGGTATTTTATTCTCTCTCTCACTCACACACACACACACATAAGCACGCGTGCAATAAGACTCAATATGTGTAATCTATGTGCTATTTTTTCGCTTGTATAACCTTACATTATGTAAGGGTATATTAACAAAATATTATTTTGTTGATCTAAATTACTCAATTTTCCATTTCCTCTTTATTTACTTGTTTTAATTAAGTACTTATTTGTGTCTAGTGCCTATTTGTTTTATCTTTTATTGTTCGTGGTTTAACAAAGTTTATTATAATTAATTAAGCTGAGCATAGGATTATTTAGATTATTCTCAGTTTGGGTACCTAATTGTAAACCGTGCCGTGACGACACCGAAACGGCCCCAACGGAAGACCAGCGCTGGTTGTATGACCAGCAATATGCTGAGTTGGGACCGATTCGTGGCAACGAGCAAACACCGCTTTTTTTTATTACTGTTGATATTATGCGATTGTTATTGTTTTTTGTGTACCTTTTGTCATGAATAAACGTTTATTCTATTCTATTCTAGAAAGAGTCTTAATAGCACTCGTTACACACATCGAAATATCAATTAAAGACGTAGAACGAGCATAGCTAGCCTCCTCTATAAAACGGTGCTTTCGACTCTTATTGTATTTATTTATTTATTTATTTATTTATTATTTGACATAATCACCATGCTGGGCAGGCGGCTTGGCATTCCGAGCTGCCGAGGGGAATGCTGCTGGCCATTCCCTCAGCCGACTCTTACGGCACCGCAGGAAAAGATAGGTTGGTCCAATTCACACATCGTTCCTACACGGGCTTACTTACCTAACATCATAAAGAGTCTGAAGATGTCCACTACTAAACATAGGCCTGTTCCAGACAGCGACACTATAAGCAGCTGTCCAAGGGGTCTAGCAAAGATACCAACCACTAACACTAACTCCAAAATGTACTGAAATGACATTTCGGAAATCGCTAACTTTTCCGCAGCGAATGTCATTTCGATACATTTTTGGAGTTAGCGTGAGGCATTAGCGTTAGTGGTTGGTATCTTTGCTAGACCCCCTGGTCCTGCACCCATCGGCTCTCCGCGGTTTTCACCAGATCGTCGGTCCACCTAATGGGGGGCCTACGCTACTGCGTCTTCCGGTTCGTGGTCGCCACTGGAGAACCTTTCTTCCCCATCGGTTGTCAGTTCTACGAGCGATGTGACAAGCTACTCTGCTACCTATTTCTTGGATTTACCCTTAAAAGCAAAATAGACGATCGGGACCAACCACCGACCAAGGTCACATTTGTCTCACCTTGATCGGGTTGGTGTAAAATCCGACTGTGTGGATGGTGGTTGCAGGTGCCTTCATTCGGTCGCTAACCACTAGCGATGGCAATTAATGCTATTTCGCGTAAGTTTCATAAACATGCTAATTTCCGAGTCTTAGCATGCTAATTACTATTGCTATGCTCTTTGCTAAAACGAAATGAAATGGAAATGAAAAATGAAATTAAAATTGAATAGTAAATGGAAATAAAAAAATGAAATGAAACATGAAATAAAACTTTATTTTTAAAATTAAATTCAAAATGAAATAAATTAATTGAAATGAAATTTCATATTTCAGAAAATTTCGCAACCACATTTCATTAGCGAAACGCTAAATTGAGTTTTCACATGCTAAAAATTCATGCGAATGCTAATTAATCCATCACTACTAACCACCATTCACATGGTTGGCTTTTACACCAACCCGACCAAGGTGAGACAAATGTAACCTTGGTCGGTGGTTGGTCCCGATTGTCTATTTAGCTCATTAATCGGCTCATACGGCGCCTCGAGAAGAGATGGGTGGTCCTACCCACACGTCGGGACCACACAAACTTGAGAGTGAATTTTTTTTCTTCTTATATTTTGGCTCCACACATCGTGTATTTACCCAGTGTCAAGTATTGTAATTTTTCATCGTTAAAGAATGTATCACGTAAAGTCAAGTCTTACCCCCATATTCTAAGTTGTTGCCACGAGTTTACTCCACTCAACTCAATCTCGACTTAGCCTCATTTTTGAGATTTTTAATTGACAATATATATTAGTTGGTATTTTTAATTGACAATATATAATCCACTTGACATTTCAGCGTCAATTTTTCTTAAACGAGAGAAGCGAAACAACTGTCAACTCAAGGTACGTCGCGATGTACTTTGAGTTTCCCTCAAGTTAAGTGGAAGTCGAGTGAAGGATTTATGGTGAAATGTTTTAGAATACAGGGGTTAGTCTTAGTCATAGTCCAGTCTAAGTCAGGTAGTCGTAGTCCAGTCTAAGTCATGCTCCAGTAAAGTGGTGGCAACTTTACTAGAATCTTCTATGGAATTTTGGAAGCAACAGGAAAACTCACGTTTCACCATATCATATCACTTGCCCACACTCATGCTCGTAATTCAGCACTTAATGCGTAAAACGCCACCAATTTTAAACATTAACACTGGAAAAAGCACAAGTTTTGAGAACTAATACAATGCAACGACGTGAACATTTCCGCGTTCCCGCCAAAACTCCACAACAGTGAAGTTGCTACGTGTGAAACTCAAAAATAAATAATTAATTTACCGGCTAAGTGCGAGTCGGACTCGCGTACAAAGAGTGCCATTATCTCTATAAAACAAGCAAAAAATATCACGTTTTTTGTATGGGAGCCCCGTTAAATATTTATTTTATTCTGCTTTTTAGTTTTTGTTGTTATAGCGGCAACAGAAATACATCATCTATGAAAATTTCAACTTTCTATCACGGTTCATGATACGGCCTCGTGACAAACGGACAGACGCGCGGGCAGACTGACACGCACGACAGTAGACACAGGTACGGAATTACATATAAAATAAATTGAAGGCCTACCTGAGCTGGCTTCATATTCCTCATAGGAATAGGTCTTTCATCTGACATTGAGGCGTTCACAGCGGCGTTGGTGCAACGCCTGGAGCGCTTTACAGGCAGGGAATACACGTATTCCGAAGTGCGCTTGTAGCTCGCACCTTCAGGTTCCGAAGGCATTGTCAACTACCAATCTATTCTGAAAAAAAAAACCTTTTGAAATAGGCATAGACATATATATATTAAGGACAGGCCTAATGACAGGTTAAAACGTCGCTTCAAAGTGGGAGCCAATTTCACAGATTGGCATCCACTAGCGCTCAGTCTGTGATGGAAGTTAGAAGGCATCGGTCGAATGTCACAAACAAAATATGCCAAGTTGTATTGTTTAGCGTTGCACAATCTATACTCAAAAGTGCAGTAAAAAGAAAGACCAAGTTTCTTACCTCAAGTAATTCAATATTTTCAATATTACACTCTGTTTTGTAACCAAATAATCGAATTTATATTCAACAAAAACACACAGTAAACATAAACATTGACGGACATAATGGCAGCGATAGGCACCTAATTTTCTCAACTTGTTGTAGTTCACGTGAAATCTAATAGATGGCGCTGACTTTTCCCACGCCATTTTGACAAAATAAAATGTTCCTTCGGGCATATCCTGATATATAAATCTATGGAAAGGGGAATTGGAAGTTTTTGATTTCGTTAGTGCAAATATAAAATAAATAACTCTATATTGAGTAGGTATAAACATAAATTACTAATAACCTGAACGCACTAAATGTTACGACCTGTCAGAACCACGGGAGCCGATGGATACAGGAGGCAAGCAGCCGCTCAAAGTGGCGCTCTTTGATGATGATAAATAGTTGGGTATTTACATGGAGCTATGGGTATTTATTTAATTTTAAAAACTTACTTACCTACCAAGTTATTCTAATTTTAAATTTAACAATATTGGTATTTCTATTTTTTGGAATTTTCACATTTTTAAAACTTTTTTTGCATTATTAATTCAAATAGATAAATCAAAAAATCGCTACAAAAATTCTTTTGTTGATTGAGGATTTGACATTTTTCTGTCCATATTCCATAGAGAAAAGTAATATCAGTCTTTACCAACGTACTCTGTAATATTACTCACAGAGTACATTTTACCAATGTACTCTGTGAGTAATATCACAGAGTACATTGGTACAGACTGAAGTAATATTGACATTCAGTCAATACAGCTGCATGTCACACAGAAAAAATAAAAAACAAAACAGTTCGAATTAGCTGAGTAGCCATGGCTTAGTGGTTGAAAAGGTCAAGTTGTTCCACCGGACTGTATTTGAAGGAAAATAAATACTTATTATTGGGAATTAAGAATTTCAAATACGGGACAAACAAAAATTCATATTTCCCGACTGTCCTTGAATCGTCTCCGAATTTACTCAACTACTTCTACAATACAAACAAATAATTATCGCGGGAATCGAACCCGCAGCTTCTAGGTTATAAGCTGACCTGTTCAACCACCACACCACACTACAGAGACTTAAAGATAGATTAAACAATATGCTATATTTGTGCAGTAGTATACGGGGTGATTGATTTGTAGACCTTATCCTTTCAGCACAGAATTCCCCCTATTACATAGGTCCAGAACCGAAGTCTCCATACTTAACCTTGTTTGAACATGAATCAAACCATAGAGCACATTTTTTTTTCTTCTAATGTCAGTTCCTCTTTCAACATACCATATAAATAGTATTACCCGATTTAGTCGGGTACCTAAATACAAATCTAGCTAGATTTAAAATGTAAATAATAAAAATTATATAACGCCTACATTAAAAAAATATAAAATAATAAAATTAATTACCATAGCTCATGCAATCTTTTAATAAAAAGGATTCAAATTAAGTATAACCAGCAGTTTATTCAACATTTCTTTTAATAACTCACGAGTTTTTCAATATTACCAAGTTAAAGGGATAAAAGAACCACAGTTATGTAGGTACAGGGAGTCTAGCAAAGATACCAACCACTAACGCTAACTCCAAAATGTACTGAAATGACATTTCGGAAATCGCTAACTTTTCCGTAGCGAATGTCATTTCGATACATTTTTGGAGTTAGCGTGTGGCGTTAGCGTTAGCGATTGTGATCTTTGCTAGACCCCCTGGGCCTCAACCAAAATAATGTTTCATATTTTAGGATAAAAAAAATAACCTTAAAAATGGGAAAACAGTGGGCACGTGGAACGCCTATAGTGGACAATAAAACTCTTATCAGTAATTGCACTTCTGTGTTCTGTGTGTTCTTTACTATAGAAATGCGCTAAACATATTATTGAGCGAGTATTAGGTTTCCACCAATCTTCATTTCGACTTTTTCGAACTACTTTTATCCAACGATCAGGGCGGTTATTCTCTATGGAAACATAGATTCCACACGATATAAAACCACGTCGTTATCGTGTCTTGTTCAAATCTCGTCACAGCGTTAGATGTACCTTCGCTTTACATTAAAGTTATCTTTATTTTGAATAAAATATATTGACATAAGTGGTCATAATCTTTTGATGTGTTGATGTTTCGGAACGCGTCTCGGTAAAACATATGATTTTTGACAGTTCTAATCGCGCCAATTCCAAATTCATTTCGCGCGGTTTTGTTTTCGTTTCATAGAGAGTAGAGTTTTGCAGATTTCTTTTGTAAGACAAGGAATTCGCGTGGTTTTGAAGTAAGGAATCGATACGGAATAAGGGCCCAGCTAGACATGGGTGGATCTGTTGGAAATCTATACAAAAGAAATCGGGTAATTATTCAGATGTCGTGTGGCAATACTGATTTTGACATGTCAACTTTTTATTGTGAAATGTGAAATACTCTTCGTCAAATAGAAATAATTAAAATAATCTTATAAAAATACATGATTAAGGCCACTTACAAGTGAATTGTGATCGTGTGCTTCTGTGATTCGTGCCTCGAGTGATTGCGACACAGTTTTATCACGCAAGACGGCATTTTTTTTGATATGTATTCAAAAGCACACCCAAGTAACGACTGATTTTGATTTTGACAGCTGAGACTCAATCACACCCAAAGTGGTGTGTACGGTTTTGCCCTGCTTTAATTTTGTATTAGTGGTCTGGATAAAAAGTCTTTGCCTTTCAGAGTATGTTTAAACATGTCTTGAACTATAATTTAAGTGTATAGCGATTTTTTGTTTTTGAGTTTTTTGTGGAAATTGGGAAAATTACCCATTTTGAAATCACTGATTTTTGAAAGTATGGGTATTATTAGGTTTTGATTTTATTGCCATAAAAGAAACCTCAGTGACTGACATTTAAATTTAATCACAGGAAATCATAGTTTTTAAAAACAGGGAAGTTTACAAATTCCCATAAAATATTGAATAACTCAAAAATAAAAAAAAACGCTGAACTAATGTAACACTTAAAAGATAGCCCAAGACATGTTAGGATACAATCTACAAACCAATCACCCTGTAGGTATATCTATTCTGTGGCTGTAGGCAAAGCTCCCAAAGAGCTGAAAGGTACTAACCATCAATCATCAATCCATTATAATAAAACTAACTCGGCTGATCTGTACTAAGGCTTTCAATTTCGCTATAATTTCGAGTCCCGGGATAAAATTTCGAGACTCGACCTGGTCTCGAAATTCCCGAGAAAAACGAGACTTTCGAGACTACATCAAAAGTAGATTTGAACTAGTTTAGGCAGTAAATACAAGCTAATCAAACTGTTAAAAACTCAAATACAAGCAAAAATAACAACTATTTGCGAGATTTTTCTCTTATTTATCTGCTGGGGAACACATCGCAGCTATTATTTTTCACTTTTACGAAGCAATGTATTCACTACAACAGTTAGATGTTCACTGCTGAATATAGGCCTCACCCATAAAACGCCACTTTCGACGCTTATCATTGGATTTGCCATAATCAACGATCCTGGCAGATGGCTTGCTAATCACAGAAGATTTTAATGTATCATGGACCTTCTTTAGTAGGGAATCATCAAAAGCCTATAGGACGCCAAAATGCTTGAATAGGTTTAGCATTATTCCATGTCCTATCAACAATATTGCAAAAATAACTTTGAATTTAATATAAGTTTAGTATGATAAAGTTCAGGACTAATACTAAGTCTTATGTGTAGCGCAAACACAAATTTTCTAGATGGAAAAATTTACAAAGTTACCTCCAAACCATACAAATAAAGCGCGGCTATTCAATTAATACTTTAAATACGGTAATGAAACTTTGTGTAGTAGTTGAACTAAATATAATGGAGGTCTTGTGTATAGCGGATTTTGTAAATACCTATTATGTTCACTGTAATAATGTTGCTTACAATTATCACGCATCGGAACCATTATAACTTAGACCACCCCTGCTGCCCCCCCCCCCCCCTTTACTTTGCCCTAGTACTATATAATATTATTAATTAATCTGTCTTTGACTTGAATTCGCGCTGGCCTACCACACGCCCTTAAACAGGTCTCGTAAAAAGAAAGTAATGTATCCTACACAATCATTTCGTCAGATATACCACTTGCGAGATTATATGCCACAAAATTAGCTTGCAGCTGGAAGCTGGCTTTTTCTCAGTTGAAAGCCATGGTAGAAGACTTTAGTCAAAACCCTTTTAAAATTACTATTTTTATTTGAGAAGCGGCTCTATGGTGGAGGTATATATTCAGCAGTGGACAACACCAGGCTGATAATGATGACCATCAGACCTTAGATTATTATACCTGCAATTAAGACCCTCAGATTCACCCTAAGACCCTTTGAATATTGAATAAATATGAAAACTCAGACTACAAACCATGCTAGAAACCTATGTTGTCAAGACATGCTTTTTTTCAAAAAGGCTAGGTGATATTTCTATACATTATTAACCAGAATAAAAAAATACTGGTGGTTTAGTACATTTTTGAATAGTCTGACTCAAGTCTCAAAAGTCTCGTTATTCCCGAGACTGGAGGTAGCAGTCTCGAGTCTCAAAAATACGAAAAAATCGTCGAGACTCTCGAAATTTTCGAGACCGAGACTCCCGGGATGAAAGCCTTAATCTGTACATTGTATATTTTTTGAAAATTTTGACTGCTTTACACTTCTAAGTCGATATAAAAATTAAACTATTTATTTTTGTAATTTTTTTGTCTGTCTGTCTGTCCTTTTGAACATGCATCACGCTGAACTACTGAACGGATTTGGCTGCAATTTGGTATGATTATAGCTGATTATGCAGAATAACATTTAGTATACTTTTTGTTTTCTAAAAAGGCCAAGTGCGGGTCGCCCAAGCAATAAGGACGTAATTTTTATTCATGGAAAGGATGAATGGATGGCCCTGCCTCCCTTCTATTGCCGTCCCATTCATTCGTCCTTTTTCCCAATTTTTTACCTTTCCCATCTATCTTACCCATAAACAGAGTTAAGACTAAAAACTAATTAACCCGTGCGAAGCTGGGGTGGGTCAGCTAGTTATAAATAAAATTCAAATATATTTTATACACAATATTTACTTAGAATATTTTTGGAATACATTCAATACAACTTGTGTTTCCGAACACATTGAGGAAGGCCTACTTTACAAAATGACTGCAAGTCATCACCTTATGTTTAGAATTTATATCTATGAGACAACTAACATAAAATTGATGAGTGGAAAGGATATTACATCAAGTGTTCAAAATGTCAAAGTTGGTCAAAATATTTGAAGTAATAAATATAAAACTATTTTTTGTTTTCTATGCTCAACATCTTTTATTAAAGCATGGGACTGCATAATTATGTCGACATACGTTTACACTTCTGCTACAGGATAGTAGTTTTGAAGGCTTTAGTTGACAGTATTTAAAATAAAAATATATCCACCTCTAACATTGCCGTCTATTTGACAAGAACAGCAACAGATTTAGGAGTTTCAGATCTGTCAACTAAAGCCTTTAAAATTGGTCCCATTGTCAGCTATACCTGTGAGTTACATTCAATCAACGTTTGAAACTTCTCGCTGTCACAATAATGAGGCAGGATCTTATGATTACATTTAATTGAATTGAATCTTAGTTAGTGGCTTCCAGTGAAAATAGCTTAACAGGTTTGTTCAGCTATTTTCATTGGAGTTATGGATCGAAGTACAAAGAAGTTAGGATTTAAAAACTCTTCTAAAATCGAATGATATTAATCAAAACTCCTACCAAGGGTTTTGAGCTGCTATTCAGTAAAACTTTTTTTTACCTAACAAGTACATTATTTTTTTACTTTATACGGGTTCAGTGGCTTATATAAGGTGAACTATGGCATTAAAATTAAACAGTACCCATGGTCCACCCAGGTGAATTGATGTAGACTACACTCCAAGGATTTCCTTGCCCTTGTCAAATGTCCACCTGAATAACAAATGTGACCACTGCTGATTTTTCAGTTTTACCACAAATACCTTTTCACAACCCAGTCAATCCACACAACATTAAATGAAAAAAGAACACCGGAAATAAAGTGACCTATCCTTCCAGACCTTGTAATGTAATCACAAATTTTTGACACTTAAAATTACGGAATTGTTTATCGACGTCCTCTGCCTCGGCCTCCACGGCCACCACGCGGGCCTCCACGCCCACCACGGCCCCGTCCACGGCCACCACGGCTGCCTCCACCTCGCGGGAACCCTTCACGTTTGCCGCGGCCTTTTGGTGTGTCATCGATAAGAAGAGTTTCCAAAGGCAAACTGTCCGGGAGCAAGTAATATCTAATATTATTCCCGCGTATAGTCAAAGTCTCCATCGAATGTTCTTCTTTATTTTTCAGCGTCACCTTCACGGCTTTCAAGTGTGTGTTCATAGCAACATCGACACCGGTGATAGTCCCGTGCACAACGCTGCCGTTCTTCAGCTCGATTGTGACCGTTTCGTGGCTGAGCTTCATCAGAAACCTTACTAGCTTCATGTTTGTGGTTTTATTTTCTAGTTTTAGCGAAAACAAAAGCGGCGTCGTTCGGTATAAAAAGGTAACCTCAAAATACCTAATCTGTGCTCAAAATCGCATAACAAAATATGGCAATGGCGGCGGGCGGGCAATGTGGAATTGCCAGTTACAAATGATGGAAAATCTACTTATCCCACTACTAAACCACAGTTCAAAAGTATTGAACTGAGTTTTTTTTAGTTTTATTTAATTTTTAGTATGGTTTTGAATCAAAACCCTTTATAGAAATATTATATGGAATAAGCAATAATAGCGGATGGCTAAAATAACCTCTTCTGGATCAATAATCTTCAGGATCGTTGATCCAAATAAAATCTTAAAATTCATAAAATCAGTGAATGGTGATCAAGAAGGTTTATAAGCCAGCAATTCTCGGCGATGTGGCGGTGATCCCAAAAAAAGTTATAATAAACTCCTTGAGTGATCTGAATCTGTCAGACAAATGTTTGAGTTTTGTCAAATCTGTCAAGATTGCAAGCAAATATTGTATTGTTTTAATATTTAGTAATAGATTATTGAATACCTAGCGTAGCCATTGAAAACCAAAGAAATGAACTTAGCTGATGAATTGGAAGAGGATAGGGTAGAAGAAGCAGAACCAGAACCTGAATTAAAAGAAAAAAATGTAGTTGCAAGATTGATGCTCACTAATGAGCAGGTAATCTGGTGATCTCAGTTTGATCCTACCCACCCATATTCAAAAATGTTCATCGTCCAGTAGTACTTATTGAAACTGGAGGGTTTATGTGACCCAGTCGATATGTAAATAAAACCACAATTTAAGTAACTCTGAAGTTCATTAAATAAGCTCTTGTTCTACCCAAACTGTAGTACCAAGTCACAAGTAGGCAACTAGAAATAGGTACCTTGTCTGCTCCCTGATCTAATAAGATATCTTGTATTAAATAGGTAATGAGGTACCTATTATTGGCTTCAATTATATTCTGAACGTTATTTTAAGCTAAAATCCTGACAGCAGCTATAATTTGAAAAAGTTACATTTAATGAATTAGATAGGTGTCTAAAAATAACTAGGAAATATTTTTCTTACTAGCAACCCCTACACAAAATTTATTTATTGACTTAGGACTCGCACCCCGATTTATCCAAATTCACGAATGCCATGCAATTAAGACGTATATTGCCATAGCAAAGGTTGTTATATCAATAATATTAGACGTAGCTGCATAAAGAACTAGCAAACATGGACAGCATACCACTTGACTTTGTAATATCACTGACTGTTTCTGAACCTAAAGAAGATAATAAACCAATAGTGAAAGAAAAAGAACCGGAAAACAAAGAAGTTTATCCGAAATTAATACTTACGAAAGCTCAAGTAAAAAATGCTTTTTATTCAACCATCGGAAAAATTGGCATCAAAAACATAAATCCGCATTTTGGCTTTACTTTTCTAAAACTCTTATTTCTTACAGAAAGATGATTTGCGTGAAGCTTTCAACTTACTGGACTATACTGGGGAAGGAAAAATTAATGCTGATGACTTCCGTGTGGCTGTGAAGGCTTTAGGTAATCACCGATCTGTTATTGAAATAGATTTTTAGGTAGGTACATTGACAGATTGCAAGACAAGAATAACTCTAGAACATATTTCGTTGCATTAGCAGGTCTGCTCCTGGGGGTCTAGCAAAGATATCAACCACTAACGCTAACGACAAACGCTAACTCTAAAACTGTATTGAAATGACATTCGCTGCGGAAAAGTAAGCGATTTCAGAAATTACATATCAGGGGGTCTAGCAAAGATACCACCTACTAACGCTCACGCCAAACGCTAACTCCAAAATGTACTGAAATGACACTTCGGAAATTTTTTGAATATGTCCTGGCAGATTTCAGAAAAATAACTTAATAATTTTGCCTTTATACAAAATCCAAATGAACAAAGCTACCGCGTAAAATTATCTTTGAACCACCGATTTGTAATAATTCAATTAGGTTCGATAGCAATTAATTCCACTGTAATATTATGGATAGTAGGTATGTACACGTTTGAAACCTTTATGGCTGCACCTCGAATGTGTGGTGGTTTAGCACCTATGCTGTGTAAAGGTGCACCTGAATTAACTCGGAAGTATGGAAGTCCAGTTTTGGCCTGGAAGGCTACCGCAAATGCCTCCGCGGTCGACGCTTTGGCCACCCCTGCTCTAGAAGGTACTCTTTTGATAACGGATGAAGTCAAATCTATACAAAATGCTTCTATCGGTTGATTTTAATCAAGTTTCTTAGTTTCATGATCGCTTAGCCGATGTTAATTTGTGTCAATGTGGCTGAAGGTGACTTAAATGCTTGAATTAAAAATTTGATCTTGAGGCTACTAGAACCAAGAACTACGTGTTACTTATTATATATGACGTGCTTCTACACTGTAGCCAGCGCAAATAAGAATTCATATATTGACCTATCATGATGCTACTTTTCACCGAACAAAAGTTTATTATTGCTACAACTTTGCTTTGCTTTACAAGTTCCTCAATATCAACGCTTCAAACTGGTTTCTTCTTGTTCATGATCCATGTAATGTGTACCTATATGCCAATCCCATACCAAATGCATGTACTACTGTATCGTCATCGGACCAATACGTTCCCACAGCCATGATCCACAACACTGGCCAAGGCAGATGACATGTCGTATGTAATAAGCACCTTGAATTTTGATACTTGAACATGTTGGTTTCCTCGTGATGCTTTCCTTCACCATCGCAAGAGAAAATTTCGCACGTGAATTGATGCAGGTTCGAGTGGGATTTGAAACAGGGTGCGATGGTTTTAAAGTCACACGGGTGTGTCACGCGAAACTTTTTTAAAAGTTCTGTGTGACACTGCATCTGTTATAGGTGGTCGTGTCATTTAACATCAGGTGAATGACTACATCACTACATACTACATCACTAGGTCATACATCCTCATAAAAAAAACTTACTAACAGGTTATGAGCCGACGAAAGAAGAACTCCAACACATGGTCCAAGCTGTGGACAAGGGTGGCAGCGGTCGTCTGAGCTTTGAGAACTTCGAAACAGCAATCATGAGGAAGATCATGGCATTAGACACCGATGGTGATATCATGAAGAGCTTCCGACTTTTTGACATGGATGATACTGGTAAGGAAATCTTGGGATACTAATTACTACTTATAAGTAAAATGGTTGGTTACCATTTTCTGTTATTGATGGTGTATGATTTTGAGTCAAGTTTCTTATTACTTGAGCATAAAAGTGAACAAAATTTATCGCGATATTATAAGCTACCTAATTGGGTGCATATCATCCAAATCGGTTTAGCCATAATACTCAATACTCAATACTCATTTATTCATAAACTATGTTTACATGTCATAACAGGTCAATATGAGCAATAATAATAATAACAATGGTCGCAGTGTATACAACGTGTATACATCTAGAGAAATAAAAAATAATAATTAACATAGAAAATCAAATAATAATATAGTAATAAATTACCATGTCCACCGTTAAATAATATGTCAAATAAAAATGTCAAATAAAAGTGTAAATATCAATATAAATTTAGATAAAACAATGTCAAGAGATAAAATAATACGATTTCCTAATTATAATAATGTCAAATTTGGCAATTATTTTAAATAATACAGATACATTATTTAATTACGCTATAATTTCATAAATTCTTCGAAACTGTAGAACGTTTGCTCGACAAGCCAGCGTTTCAGTCTGGTTTTGAACGAATCCAAGCTGGGAGCGGAAACTACGTCTCCAGGGAGTCGGTTATAGACATCGGGACCCATAACATGGGTCAGTTTGCAAGACTTGGCGAGGGAGCGTGGTACATAAACGAGTTTGTCCGCATTGCGGGTGCTGTGAGAGTGCCTGTCATCGTATTTTTTATACATATTGGGGGTGATCCTCACATACACTGCCACTTGAAATATTACGATTGAAGGCAATGTGAGGATCCCCAGTTCTTTAAAATAGGGCTTTGCAGAGGTGTCTCGCGGCACCCTTACCATTGCCCTGACGGCGCGCTTCTGCATGCGGAAGGCGCGCTGCCACTCGCTCGCGCGGCCCCACAGCTCCGCGCCGTACTGCAGCAGCGAGTGCACCGTCGCGAAGTAGCACGCGCGAGCCACCTCCGCGCCCACCACCCTAGACACACGGCTGAGTGCGTAACAGGCACTCCCTAGTTTACCGCATAGTTTTTGGATATGGTTCTCCCAAGTCAAGCCTCTGTCTATTCCGAATCCCAGAAAAGTCGTACTCCCAACCTGCTCAATATTAACGCCGTTCACAAAAACCATCAAAGATTTCGTCACCCGTCCCGACAGATTAAAGTGAATGTAGTGCGTTTTCGAGAGATTAAGCGCAAGCCCGTTCATGTTAAACCACCCAGCCAGGCTTGAGGCAGTTTCATTCAACCTCTTCTCAAGACGGTCCACAGTAGGTGCCGTGACTATCGCCGCCACATCGTCTGCATACATTAAAATGTCTGCCTCAGTCACTACATTTGGGAGATCGTTTAGCAGGAGCGAGAATAAAATATTAGACACTGACGATCCTTGCGCCACCTCGATAGCAGATGAGAGCGGATCCGACTTATTTCGGCCGTCACCTGCATCAACTATCTGGAACCTGCCTTGCAGTAGATCTGTCAGTAACCCATATGATGTTCCCGCTATCCCATAATGCCTCAGTTTTATCGCCAGCACAGCATGGTCAGCCACATCAAACGCTTTTGATAGGTCGCAACAAAGGACAGCTACTTGCAGCTTGCGCTCACGAGCAGCCATCACGCGACCTATCACTTCGCGAGTCATTGAAGTCGTTGATCGCCCCTCTCGATATGCGTACTGGCGATCGGATAAGGCACCAGTGGATGATAAATAACCAACCAGTCTTGAACTCAACCCATTTTCAAATATTTTGGCAATAGCCGGAATTATGGACACGGGTCTATATCCATCGATGTTTTCTCTCTTTCCTTTGCCTTTAAATATTGGCGTCACTTTACTCACTTTCAAAGGTCCTGGATATGATCCTTCTTTGATACATGCGTTATAAAGTGATGCCAATACGGGCGCGAGGGGGATAATGGCCATCCTGAGGAGTGCCATTGATAGACCGTACACATCCTTCGACTGTTTTGGAGGTATTCGGGTGGCGACTATGCTGAATACCTCAGCCTGAGCGACTGATCAGTAGGCACGCATGCACTTAATAAGGCACGGCGTACACCGGCAGTATCCGCCACACGCGCCCCACACGCAGCCGCAGCGCTCAGGAATCGAGAGTTTATTGCGTCAACGGCTTCTTTGGGGCTTCCAAACTTAGTGCCGTCAGAGTTAACTACAATATCCGCTAATTGTAGTACAGGAGTGTTGTTTTTTCCTCTTTCTAAATTTACAACATTCGACATACCTTTTGATGCACTCTTGCTATTCAATATTAAATTCTTGTAGTAATTTGATTTTTGGTTATTTATTAACAAGTCATATTTCGTACGCAATTGATCCAAACTTGATTGTATATAGATGTCATGGGGAAATAATTTATTTAATTTAAAAACGTCAAACAATAAGGATTTCATATTTTTCACATCGGGTGTTATCCACGATGAGTCATATCTTTTGTTAGGTTTTCTTCTTTTAGGAAAACATATCTCGAGCTTGTTGACTAGAATATTAACTATTGTCATTGCTAAGGTATGGTAGACTTTGATCGTTCGTGTATTTGCTCCCAATCCACGCTGTCTATCGACGTAACAAAGTTTGCGCGACTACGATGAGAAGTCTCTGACGAGGCGGGTAGATGGTTCCATTTTACTCTGAACGCCTAAAACTACCCCCCGCACCGCGAGGTGGTCACTTAGATTAGTGACGACCGGGGCAGCGTGCACAGATTCCGTTCCCATATTGGTATAGAGGTGGTCTAAACACGTTGCCGTCGCTGCTGTTATACGAGTAGGAAAGTCCACAATATTTAACATATTATAGGCTGATAAAAGATCTGACAGCTTATTTTTCTCCGGGTACGTGTCTGCTAAGCAGTTTATATTAAAATCGCCCACGACAACATACTCCCTATTCAGCTCATTGATCTTATCGAGCAAACGTTCAAAGTAAATTAGGAAATCACTACCTGCGATTAAATTAGTCCGGTACACACAAACTATAGTTATATTAAAATCCAACAGGGATCATCATAATATTGGTTTGAAAGCGACACAAATAGTTTTTTTTAGACTGTACCTACATTACCGGCTTTATTAATAAACGTGGAGTAGTTTAAGATTAGTTAATCTGGGTTTTGCCTTTTTCGATCGAGTTCGATGATCTTATGACAGAAAAAATACAAGAT
The DNA here is from genome assembly GCA_963580505.1 of Ennomos erosarius. Classification (NCBI taxonomy): domain Eukaryota; kingdom Metazoa; phylum Arthropoda; class Insecta; order Lepidoptera; family Geometridae; genus Ennomos; species Ennomos erosarius. The sequence continues at coordinate 5,051,737 of OY757005.1, read as the reverse complement.
TACAGTTGGCGTATGGAGTAACTAATTCAAAACCAATCCACGTTTATTAATAAGGCCATAATAGGGATAATAAACCGTGGGCTTTAAACTTCACAGGCAGGTACTTGAACCTGCATAATGATAATGATATGTCCTCATTTACTTACAAGTAAATAAGTACGTATAACTACTTTCCAGGTATGATTAACTTCGAAAACATCAAGATGGTCAGTAAAATTTTAGAAACTCCTGTGACTGATGAAGAAATAGATGAAATGATTGACGACGCCGACAAGGACTTTGATGGTCATGTGCGTACCTACACTATTTTTGTGTTAAAGTAAAATTGTTCATAAGAAGTAGTAGGCACGTTTACTTATTCAATAATATCTTTATAGATAAACCAAAGTAGGCAATCACATCTCCTACTTGAAACATTATTTATTAATTCATATAAATCCAAATCCAAATCCAAATCGTTTATTTGCAGTATAAAACACGGTAGTAAAAAAATGCTTAAAAGATGGTATAAATATAAATAGTACCGAACGTGTTTTTTGCTATCACAGCATGCAAATTTTAGACTGACCAATGTTGTCAGTAATTAAGCTACATCACTAATAATAAAACTCGAATAAATAAGCCAAAATAACAAAAACAAATCACGAAAATAAAATAAGTCCCTTAAAACGCATGCAAATATTATGAACTAACCGTATGAATAATTTAATCAATATTGTGAACATTTAAAATAAAAATTAATACTTACAAAAATAACAATAAAAACACCAATACCTACTTAAAATAAATAAAATAAAATACATAATTTCAGTCACATTTTAAAATTTAAAAATTCATTCACCGAATAAAAGCATTTGTCCAACAACCACTTATGTAACTGGTGCTTAAAAACTAATAACGACATTTTTTTAAAGTCCTCCGGAAGACTGTTAAATACTTTAGCTGCCATAACATTGGCGTTTTTCTTTAGAGACAGCTTGCATACTGGTTGATAAACGAGGTTGTTATAAGTATAAGTTCATTAATTTATTTCTAGCATTTACATCTTGAATTTATTTTTCAGATATCAGCACAAGAATTTATGAAGATGATCAAGAACTCTGTTCACATTGTGACTCCGTAATTTGTGCATCTTCTTTGTTAATGAGTTAAAAATAAAAATATACCTATTAAGTATTTTTTTAACTCTACTGGCAACAACAAACAATTTAAGTTTGTTATCTATAGTGCAAGTTTGACCTTTTTCCACAGATTAGAGAAAAAAATCTACTTAACACTGTGCCTTTTTTTATATGTTGGCTCCACACATAGTGTATTTAGCCAGTGTCAAGTATTGTATATTTTCATCGAGTTTTAGAATATTTTACGTAGTCATGTCTTAGTCTTAGTCATAGTCATAGTCCAGTCTAAGTCATGCTCAAGTGGTGGCAACTTTACAAGAAGCTTCTTTGGAATTTTGGAAGCAACTCGAAAAACCACGTTACACCACATTATATCACTTGACCACACTCATGCTCGTAATTCAGCACTTAATGCGTAAAACGCCACCAATTTTAAACATTAACACTGGAAAAATACAAATTTTGAAAAATAATACAATGCAACGACGTGAACTTTTCCGCGTTCCCGCCAAAACTCACTGCCTTCTTCTTTAGTAAAATACATATAAAATATGTAAAAACACAGAGTAAAATAGATTATATTTTATAGTACATTTTTTTTTCTCTAACCTGTGTGTAAAAAGAACCTAACATCAACATAGAATCATATGGACGGCGGATATTCACAAAATGCCTGTCCATTTTCTGTTGGTGTGAGTATTTAAATATGCATTAGTATGCGTGAGTAGGGAAGTGACCCCTATTACACAATATATCGATAAATAATATAAATGTGCTGCAGAATTTCGATACTTTTTAGTTTTAATACAATAAAGAAAATTAGATATTCGTAGAACCAGAAGTGGCGCTCCCTGGGGGAGGCCTATGATCAGCAGTAGACGTCTGCAGGCTGTTAGTTTTTATTTTACATCCGCCTTTTCTTATTCTATTCATTAAAATGATGGTTAAATTTGCAAAAAGTGTTCCGTACCATTATCTATAAAAACGAGCAAAAAATCACGTTTATTGTATTGAAGCCCCTATATTTATTTTAGGGAAAAATATAGGGCAAATGGATGAACGGATGGGACGGCTGCGCCTGTCTCCCTTCAACGTCCCATCTATTCCCCTATATTTTTCACTTTTGCTTCTCACTTACCCATAAACAGGGTATGGGCATAAAACTAATAAACCCGTGCGAAACCGGGGCGGGTCAGCTAGTTTATTATAAATTTCACAACTCATATTGAAGCCAGACGACACTGGCCTACCTACTGTATTTTCTAAAAGTAGGTTAGGTGCCTATTTTTAAATTGCCAGATTTGCACCTACTTTTTCATTCTGTTTGCACTTTCATCTAAATCCATTCAGCCACTTTTAGGGAAAAAGATTTTCTACTTTTTAATCTCCCCAAAACCAAAGTAATTTTGTGCAAATGTATGAAGATTTACGAATATCGACAAAATGTAATGGACAGTGTAGGTACATCACTATTCGAGAAGCGTAAAATCGCCCATCCCAAAAATATCAATTAAAGCATTAAATCTTTCAGTAATTGCAATCGCATGGTAATTATACGATGGAAAAAACGTATATTCTTAATATGAAATGCATATTTACTTCGAAACTTCGATGTTTAACATAAAAATAGCCAGTAAACTTTAACGTATAAAATGATGATTCTGGTTTTCCTTCGACTCCTCGGGTTACTCTTGATGCACAAAACACAGCACAACACGACACAATTTCACTATCGACACAATATTTAGCCCTAATAACAATATAATCACTATATTTTCACGTTTTATGCTCTCGCATTTAATTTCTTGACACACCAAACTGTCAAGACATGACACCCGGTGGTAGGTAAGGCGAGGTTGCTGTACCTACAGACGCTTTCTCGCATACTCTATGCGACGATTCGTGTATTAGACAGAGATACAAGATAGTATGTTTACACGCGGCAACGCCGCATTGGCAGATTTTGGCTCTCTCCTTATACCTCCATGGAACCTAATTTAATTTTTACAAGGAACTTAAATACGTACAACTAAATTTTTAACATATATAGAAAAAATATCTCATATTCTTAATAAAATGTACCCAACTTGAATGAAACGCCGCCGTTACCGTCAATAACCGGAAAATTTCCGGTTTCTCTCTGGCCTTCATGGCTCTATGATTTAAAACCAAAGGATATGAAAAAAACAACCAAACTAACAATATTTTGAATTCAAATCGAAAATACTGGCCTTTCTTTTGCTAAATCGGCATCTGCTTTATTTAATTATTATATTTTTTTATTTGTAACAGCACTGTGTAAATGGTATAGCTGAGCCAAAGAGAATTTCTAAATACTGCGCTTGAAAGAAGCTGGCATGTTAATAATAAATTGATAAAATGGGTAAGTCTCCAAAAGTTAAAATAAGTTTCCTGACTGAAAATTGTTTGTACGTAGGTTTCCCTATATTAATTTTGCTGGTTTTAGATTCAACAGACTCCAGCCTCGAAAACATGTGTGAGAACTTGATGTACATTGTTGTAGAATCAAGAAAACGCTTCGGGAAAATGAGCGTAGACTACGAACACAAAACCTCAATGTTGGAAAACAAAATGCTGAACTTGCGCATAGAAACCTTCTCGAACTGCAGGTTCAAGTCGAAGTATTCTATTCCGAAGATAAACAAGGAAGATTACGATGACTTAGAAAAAGTTTCTGCTAAAATGTTAGAACGCTCGAAGAGAATAATCGATTTGAAAAAGAAAATAATGAATACTCATGAAGTTGTGTCCCAACTGAAGTCTGATAGGTTAGGGAAGCGTCTTCGCGAGCCGTTGACTGCAGACTTTCTTCTAAAAAAGGCTAAAGATAAGCAAGTTTCTTAGCGAGTTGTACCTATATCTATTATGTTGGTGGCATGCTGCTTCTGAGTGCACTAGAATGATTACTCAGATGCTACTTTTATCAAATAAACGCATCATCCTAGTGTACCTAGTGCATCGGCATCTGGTCTGAGTGGGCCTGATATGGTTATATTCTTACGAGTTCACTCAGATTATTTTGGACAAATAAAATGGAGTTGACTAAGGAATCATTCCAGTAGCTACTAAGAATGCCAAGAACGAAATAAACGATCACATTTAAACTGCCAGACTCCCACAATGATCAAGTGATCACTGTGGGAGTCTGATAAAAGTTTATTGCTACTAGAATAACTTGTAACACCAACACCAAAATAACACCAACTGGAACACACTATAAGAAAAATTTCCATGGATGATGATGAAAAATAGCCTAAACCTAGGGTATTTAAGTTTTTTCTGTTCCAGATTACCGGTACCACCGCTTTGCCAGTTATTCTGCTGCCAAGCAGTAGTGTGCAAGCACTACTGTGTTCCGGTTTGAAGGGCATTGTAGCTAGTGAAATTACTGGGCAAATGGGACTTTATGACCTGATTACACAGTGTAGTAATCTGATTACTGTCTCAGGATGACGTGCGCAGTGCAGTGTCACGCAAAACTTTATTATTTTAAAGTTCTGAGTGACACTGCAACTGTTATGGGCAGCCGTGTCGCTTAACATCAGGTGAACGACCAGCTCGTCACGTCATTCATTCTCATAAAAAAAAGATTACATTCAAATCTTTCAGAGTCAAGAAGCAACTAACATTGGCACTTAGACAAAATTAACAGAGTGCTGATGTACTGCAACAAAATAACAAGATAAAAATTTACTCTCCCTTTGTTCAACTCATTATGTGTAAACTTCTTTTCAAGTGCATTCCTAAAATGAGCAAGCTTTATGAACACAGTTTGAGTCAACTTGTGACGTAAAAACCCAGCATACATAGTATGAAGCCATCTATCACGGCTTCATTAACCTTTAATTCATTTATAATATGTCTATGACTTACAAGTTGTTTGTGCATAAAAAACGTAGGAACAATACATAAAACAAACACACAAAATAAAAAATGGCCCTAATTTGTCATAGTCCTCATTTAGATTCTTTTGAGTGATAACTTTTACTAAAATGTTTTCACACAAATGTTTTTGACCTTTTGGGCGCTAAAAGGTCCAAACAACCATTATTATTTAGTTACCCATTAGGGTAAACTAGGGGCATTGCACTATTGCACATACCTCTTATGCATAGGCCCCTTAGAGCATTTAAAAAAGGAGGTGGCAAGGCAAGGCGTTCCCCTCTGCCGGTCATATGGCGCTACTTGGTCATCTACAATATCATAATGTGCGTGTAGACACTGTAACTACGCCAGTTTATATAACGTTGAGCATGTTTACCTCGTCCCCCATAGAAATTGTATAATTATAAGTAGACTCTCAACCAAACTTAATGGCGGCTGTGAAGTGCGCTGCAAGCCCCCCTCATGCTGCGCACACCGCCTACCTCTTCCGGCGCACATCTAATTTTTGCTACTGCGCTGGGTTTTGCGCTGACTTCACAGCCGCCATTGAATTAGGCTCCGACTCTACCTACTATTATTTAAGTTATAAATTAAGTATGTATGATAATATTAAAAGTAATATTCATACTAAAAGTTAAATTATTTATTCATTACCATTTACTTCATATTGTAGAATATAAATCAGTTTTTGGATTTTACTTAGTTAAAAAATAACCAAAATAAGTATAAAATGTAGGTGAATGTAGATACCTACTTATTACTCAAATAAAGTGAAGCTATTAGCATTTTAATACTACCTCTGTATACTAATAAAACAATTTTATTCATCGATTTTATTATACAAGTTAAAATACTGTTATTCTTCAAAAACCTTTCCATCATTTTAATCAAATGCTGCCTAGTTTTTTATAATTTAACTCAAAAATCAATACCAGGTGAGGGGCCAAAAAGCTTTGCCCTGTTTGGAAAAATCGTAGATCTGGGCCATTATTCCGTATCGATTCCTTACTTCGAAACCACGAGAATTTCTTGTCTTACATAAGAAATCTGCAAAACTTTATTCTCTATGAAACGAAAACAAAACCGCGCGAAATGAATTTGGAATTGGCGCGATTTGAATTGTCAAAAATCGTATGTTTTACCGAGACGCGTTCCGAAATATCAACACATCAAAAGATATGACCACTTATGTCAATATATTTTATTCAAAATAAAGATAACTTTAATGTAAAAAGAAGGTATATCTGACGCTGTGACACGATTTGAACAAGACACGATAACGACGTGGTTTCGTATCGTGTGGAATCTGTGTTTCCATAGAGAATAACCGCCCTGGGGCTGATCTAATAGCTCGTCGGTTTTGTAGTTCAGAAATTACAGACATCCAACTTTCAGTACAAGGTCCAAAGCCACTCTTATCCTGACTTTGGGGAAAGGTAGAAGTGAGCGGGAAAATATAAGTAAGAATGGATGAATACCTTTCACCTTCATACATTCATTCTTTTTCGTTGTCTTTTCCCTCGTCCTTCTCTCTCTTTAAGACTGAGATAAGGCGTAAAAATAGTAAACTCGTGCGAAGCCGAGGTGGGTCAGCTAGTATTATTATTAATATAATGGAACTGCAGTTCGTCTAAGACTAATAGCGACATCTAGTGATCTAGCAGTTGGGGCTTGCTTGGTTCATTGAGAAAAGCGACATCTAGGAACAATATGCAGCGTTTTTAATTAGTTGTGTGTTGCTAGTTTTAATAAGTCTAAATCTACGTAATTATGTTGGTTTTATGTACTCTGTTTTCCGGTATCACCATAGACAATGATATTACGCTATAAAGTGCCTTGCCAAAAGTAGTGATAAATAATCGGTAATAAATGATTGCTTTTCGGACGGTAGCTATTAACAGAGTCTTTAAGATACAAAAGAGATGTATTATGGTAATAAATATGGCTTGGTTTTTAGATAGCTGTAGGCCTCTGTTTAGAAGGTGTCTTTACCGTCTATGTATATTAAAGAAATTTGTATTTTTATGAAAGACCACCCTGAGTTGTTTAAGAAGCATGGATAAGAAAAATGTATATAAGAATGTGCACATCCGTTTATAATAACCATCAACATAGAATATAATAAAATTCCAAATGACATAAATATATTAGAAGTTACCTCCTTACATTGAAATGACAATCGCTACGGAAAAGTTAGCGATTTCCGAAATGTCATTTCTATACATTTTGGAGTTAGCGTGATGCGTTAGCGTTAGTGGTTGGTATCTTTGCTAGACCCCCTGTGCTCGCGACTCGCGCTGAGGCCGGGGCGCGCGCTGGCGACAGATTTATTTCTTTTGTTTATGATAGGTGTGGTGGAGCGTCAATTATTGTGTGAGTGTTTTTATACTACAACACACGTAAAATGCATTGGTTTAGAAAGCAATCCTACTTTTTAATACAAGTTTTTATATTTTAAAACACTGTATGACTATAACCTGCAATAACGCGGTTTGGTTTTGCGGCTCACTAATACAAAAATAAACTTATTTTTTATATTTATATATTTATATACTGAAATCGCTTTGGGGCCTACCCACACCCCCCGCACCGCCCCTGAGCGGATACTAACAATACAAACGCGAGCGAAGCGAGCGTTTTTATGTTTAAAACATGTCCGGATGTTTTCTGAAAAATAAATGGGTCAATCAGAAAAACTGGGATTATTTGTGAAACACCAGCCCGAGCATAGTAAACGCGATAAATCAGAGCATTTTGACTGTGTAATGAATGCCACTATAATGGGAGGGGCATACTAATAAGAAAAGTGCGAGCGAAAGAGCTTCAAATATGCAATCAAATATTTATTTGCGAGAACACAAGCACAATTCACAAGGAAGATCTTAAAATAACATATATAGACATATTGCATAATAGATACTAATCTGAAACTTTTGTGGCTGCACCTCTAATGTGTGGTGGTTTAGCACCTATGCTGTGTAAAAGTTGCCAATGATATGGGTATGATAACCTATTATTTTTCAGTTTCATATTCTTTCTTTTTGAAACTCTGTTCTTGTATCTTTACGGAGAAAAACTGTTTCCAAATGAATGACAGCCCAAAGACGCTATTATGGTATTACGCATTGTAATAAAATAAAATAAATATATATTATTATAAGATTATTACATTCTGTATATGGTTATACCATGGAGCTATCTAACTTTTATGCTGTCACGAAATTCATAAGTAGATCGTTTTCATGAATCCAAAGAACATCAATTTGTTTTGTAGTTCAAAGTGGCTTTATTTTATCTATGACTTTATATACCCACAGACTGTATTTTTAAGGTTGTGGTTTTTACCTTAACAACCAATAACAACCTCTTTAACAATCTAGTTTTGTGTACTCTGTGGTTTTGTCAAAAATTAGTATCCTGAAAAAATCGCAGCACTTTAGTATTTTATAATATTTTATTTTATTGGTAAGTACCTACCTCAACGAAGTTCGAAAGACATAAAAATAATTATGACCAACATTGAAGCACTGTTCAAACAGCAGTGTATTGTACCAGACATTCTCACAACTGCTCCATCGGAGTTGCTTGAAATAAGCTACCCCAATGGTATCAAAGTTGAAATGGGTAAGGAACTTACTCCTACTCAAGTTAGAGACAAGCCAACTGTAAAATGGGTTGCAAAAGATAGTGAATACTATACTCTTGCGATGGTAGACCCTGATGCTCCAAGCCGTGAAAGTCCCAAATTTCGTGAATGGCACCATTGGCTCCTTGGAAACATCTTTGGAGGAGACATGAACAAAGCTGAAGTTTTATCTGACTATATTGGATCTGGTCCACCAAAAGGAACAGGATTGCATCGTTATGTGTTCTTGGTTTACAAGCAACCTGATAAATGTGATTTTGCTAAAATGCCCAGACTTCCCAACAACTCCAGTGACAAAAGAGGAAAGTTCTCGATTTCTAAGTTTTCCCAAGATTACAAGCTAGGAGTTCCAATCGCTGGTAACTTTTATGTAGCAAAATATGATGATTATGTACCAAAATTGTATGCTAAGCTGAAAGGCTAAAATAGAACGTATGTAGCACGAAATCAATGAAAACCGGTAAATTCCGTTGTAAACTTGCAACAAGTGTAGACGTGTCTTAGTTTGTTATGTCAAATTGTCTATGGTGTAATCAATAATTTCCGCCTCCGCGTGACATTACCATTTTTCTCTCGTTCCTCGTTCGCTCCGCCATTACGTTTTGGAATTCACATAAATTGGTCGTTTGTCATCGAGCACATACAGCAAAGCGCGTTATTAGTGACAGTTAATTAGTTTACGTGCGTAGTATCGCAGTGTTTCATTGGAACAAAGAGCAGGAACGTTCAATCGTATGTCCATCCAGAATCTCAACACATTCGACCCATTCGCCGATGCTATAAAAAGCTCGGAAGACGACGTGCAAGATGGTCTAGTCCACGTCCGGATCCAACAGCGGAACGGGCGCAAGACGCTAACGACGGTGCAGGGGCTCTCGTCGGAATATGACCTGAAGAAGATAGTCCGGGCATGCAAGAAGGAGTTCGCGTGCAACGGAACCGTCGTGGAGCACCCGGAGTACGGAGAGGTGCTGCAGCTGCAGGGTGACCAGCGTGAGAACATTTGCCAGTGGCTCACCAAGTCGGGCCTCGTCAAGCCCGAGCAACTCAAAGTGCACGGTTTCTAGACCGCGGCGCTTGCATACATAACATGTTCCCCCATATTCTTCTGATGAGTACGTGCGCGTTATAACCTATCGAATATGTATTTAGAAAGCATCGACGTTTACAGAGAAGAACTTCGCGGCCGTGTCGGCCTCCTTCGACCCGTGCCTTGCGATTCCTTGTATAAAGATTATAGAAATTATTATCGACGCCGTCTCACGTCTTCATTTGCAAATAAATACCGAACGAAATAGTAATAATCACTTTGTTTTTTACATGTATTTATAAATTGCTGTATGTAATGATTCAAATAATAATAAACATGTTTTTGTAACATAAAATTTTTATTTAAATGTAGCGCTTGTCTTGTATTTGTGGCATAGTAACGGGACTGTGGTTGGCAAGCGAGTAAGTGAAAGGAAAGTAGTAATTGCTTGTTGGCGCGAATTAAGAAGTCATTTACCTTGCCACGCAGATGTTTGCGGAAAAGCCCGTACCTAGGCTAATGATCGCAATAAGCGATAAAGCTAACGGCGTAAGTATTAAATATACCTAACTTGGAGAAAAGTAACTAAATTTTCCATCATAACCTTCAGATGTCGCATCGCATCATGCATGAATCATTGAATCATAAATAAAATAATGAATGATTCATTTGTACAAGTTCATAGAAGTAATCACAGATTAGGTAGTGATATGTACTCTGTGGTACTGATAATAGAAGTAATTTGACGTCTGTCAGTTTCTTTTTTTTTTCCTTATATTTTGGCACCACACATATTTAGCCAGTGTCAAGTATTATATTTTCATCGTGTTTTAAAATATTGCACGCAAAGTCATGTCCTTAGTCATAGTCCAGTCTAAGTCATGCTCCAGCAAAGTGGTGGCAACTTTCCTAAAAGCTATAAGAAAAAAAAAACACCACGCTTGGCAGGGATCTTGGTGAACAACAATAAGAAATAGCCACGTTTTGTAACATGAAATTACCTTGAACCTTAGTTTAAACGTGGAACTGCCGTACATCAATGCCTCTGTTGCTGGCCGCTGCAGTAATGTAATCGATAAATATATATCGCTGAAATATGGTACCTATGGTTAAAGCTAATTTTTCAAAATAACATTTATTTAGGATAGTTTATGTTTTCTGAAACGGCCAAGTGCGGGTTGCACGTGAAGCAATAAGAATGTAATTTTGATGCAAGAACTTTTTCTTATACAGAATGTAATTTAATTCATTAGCATAAATTGTGCCCATGATAGTACATCATTTATAGATGATTATTAAAGAGTGTAAATGAAATAATTGTTATTGAAAATTATGAAGATTGCCGCGGCGCCTAACGCAGTTGGCACGGATGATTTTGATACATTTAAACGTTTTTATACCTTGTGTGTACTAATTAAAAACAGTAATTCATTATTTTAAGTAAATTTGGTCTTGTAGCATTTGATTAAGTAAGTTATTCCAATTTTTGGAGTTATTATTATTACCAAACCAATGTGTTAGAATGCAAAAATTTTGGTCCACACGTGACTGGTATCAGGAGTAGGTATCTAGTTTCAAAGGATGCTAATGAATTCAATTACACCCAGTATTTTTTTTTATTTATACTTATCCACTCGAAGGGTAGGGAAGGGGAAAGTTTACCCAGGTAAACAGGGTTAGGATACGAAACCAGGGTCTACTAGTAATATTATAAATGGGAAAGTTGTGTGTGTGTTTGTTATATACCTAACTTGCTTACGTTGTATACTTTAGGGCCCTTCTACAATAATTCTAATCGTCCACAATTCAAGGAAGAAATTAAATGGAAACAAGTATCAAAGTAAAAACGACTTTATCCCCGTCTGCATGAGGACAACATTAGCGTGTTTATTGTCAATGAGTCATGTCCTTAATATAGTGTTGTGTTGTTCCGGTGCGGCGCGGGCGCTCAATGTTGAGGTCATCGAAGTATTTCCTACTAAATGAAGATGTGAACAAAAGAAGTAAATATCTAAACAGTGATTTGTCAGTATCGGTAAATACTTACAGTATTGCTGTGCTATTATTGATATAGATATTATTTATAGGTATCAGAAGATCCGATCTGAAAAATTAAATAAGGAATTTATTTCATAAAAATTCGGTGGAAAATAATCACTAGTTAGGTACAGCTAATTATTTAATTTATTATAACGCGTTTGGCTGATTATTCCTGATATCCTCACCAGCGTGTCCTATATCTAGTGGACAACTAAAGAGTAGCCTATGATCATCCAAGGGTAGTGGAATGTATATAGGTAAGTATTTTCACAATTTACTTTGGTTTATAAACCAAAGATCTGAATGGGACGAATTTGAAGTAACTATGCCCTTTCAAATAATACAATACTTTACTAAATCGGAGTAACCATGTACCTACCAACTTGCTTACTGCCCATAAGGGTAACAAACATTTAAAAAATATCACCTAATATTAAACATCCTCTTATTTTGAAATAGGTTGAAAAGAAAGCAGGGGCCGTACTGTGAGCTCTTAGCGCGATTCAAATCAGAGCGTATATTGGATCGCAATGTTTTTTTGTATGAATATTTTGACAAGCGACCCAATATAGGCTCTCTTTTGAATCGCGCTTAGAGCTCACAGTACGGCCCCTGGTACCAAGCCAGTTAAGATTAAAAAAATAAAAATAAATATGTGTGGACATTTCACACAGCGCCATCTAGCCCCAAACTAAGCATAGCTTGTACTATGGGAACCAGATAACTGATACAATAATTATATACTTTTTTTTTGTTAATACATACATAGAATCATGGAGCTATTAAAAAAAGAAGGAGGGAATCCCGTCTGATCCGAAACTGAAGCACCTTTAGGAAGCCGGAACGCTTCGTACGTACGAGCGGGGCACGCACACACTCACATCATATGCAGCCGGTCGCCCTACTTTCATCTGACACACATATGTAATATGTCCGCCATTTTGGGCTTCAGTTCGATGTCAATCAAAACTCAATCCTTCTTTTTTTTTATTTCATCCATGCATAGAATATAATATAACACCCAGATGCAGAACAAACATCTATGTTCATCACACAAATGTTTGTCCTAAGTAGGAATCGAACCCACAGCCCTCAGTTCAGAAGGCAGGGATACTACCAACTGAGCTATCGGGCCCGTCCAAGATAACAACATAATGTATACCCAATGCATTGCACTACATTTATAGCAGCTAAAACCTCGCAAGCAATACCTAGGTATACATAATATCCTTGAGGACAGAATGACAACTGCGATCACAGCGAAACTCAACTTCGGCAAACGCAAGTGAAAGTTCGTCCAAATTCGCGCGCGTGAACAAAGCATGCCTTGCTGCATGCTCTACTTAATATATGAACAGCCTAGATTTACAGTGGCCTGGATGTATCTAGTTTGTAGATTATTATTCTATAGTTCTATTAAAGGCAGTGTAAAGTATGACGTGTTTTACGTAGTTCATTATGTTAGCGAGTATGAATTAATGTTATTCTATTCTATATTACTTAATTATAATTTATAGTTATGGTAGATAAAGATAAGAAATACTACCAACCAGTAAAAAACTAGTGATGGACCAAGGAACAGTTCCTTGTGATGGACTCAATCGTGACCTCACTGAATTTGCGATACGAATAAAACGCTTGTTTCTTTCCGACGGGCCTGATAGCTCAGTTGGTAGTAACTAGTAACCCTGTCTTCTGAACTGAAGGCTGTGGGTTAGATTCCTACCTACCCAGGACAAACATTTGTGTGATGAATGATGTATTATATCAGTTATCTGGTTTCCATATTACAAGCCATGCTTAGTTTGCGTCTAGATGGCGCTGTGTGAAATGTCCACACATATTTATTTATTTATATGTATTTCAAAAATAATAATATACAAGGTGACCTTGAATTGATATGTTATCCCGAAATCTACACCCCAAGGTTGACTATGTTTATTCTACGACTTTACTAAATTAATAGTTTTTCAATGAAGAAATGCTATGTAAAGTTTACGTTCGAAAATAGCCTTAGCGCAACTGGGTGGTTGAACTTTGTCCTTAACCGAGTGCACATAAATGAGTTTAACGACCTGTGTTTAGAAATGTATTTATAGTATCTTATTAACTCTTTACGATGCCATACACGTCACTGAAGATAGGAGGAAATGGCGTGACATCATAAAGAAGGTCATGGAAGGTGGAGGCCACGACCCTCAGACATGGGGAATACGAATCAAGGAGGGGGAGGGGGTTAACTCTCGTAGCGATCGCACGAGCAATTTTGCAAGTGGATTTATTTTTTACCATGGAAGTTTGGAAACACCTAGTTTCAAGTATGCTCTCACAACTGGTTGGGTATCATGGTCCCAGTTCCTCCATGTCGGGATAACATACCAATTCAAAGTCACCTTGTATAGATGCAAATAAATAAGAAGCTAAATGTACGCTAATCACAGACCAAAGAGAGGATACTTGAATCATGTGCTAAATGCTGTTATAACTTTGTTTTTACCGTCTTTTAAAGAGTCTCCGGGCTGAAGGACTGGCAGGACTGAACCCAGTATTAGACCAATGTAAGACAAATACTAGGTATTTTATTTACCATCAGGGCCCTTATTCCGTATCGATTCCTTATTTCGAAACCACGCGAATTCCTTGTCTCACATAAGAAATCTGCAAAAGTCTATTCTCTATAAAACGAAAACAAAACCGCGCGAAATGAATTTGGAGTGGGCGCAATTTGAGCTGTCAAAAATCTTATGTTTTACCGAGACGCGTTCCGAAACATCAACACATCAAGAGATATGACCACTTATGTCAATATATTTTATTCAAAATAAAGATAACTCTAATGTAAAGTGAAGGTATATCTAACGCTGTGACACGATTTGAACAAGACACGATAACGACGTGGTTTCGTATCGTGTGGAATCTGTGTTTCTATAGAGAACAACCGCCCAGCATTACAATATTAGGTGATCTACGTACTTATAGTTTTTAGTTAGGTACAAGGTTGATTTTGATTTTGTATATTCACTGCCTAGTTTGTGGTAAACACCACGTACGTAGAACTAGGTACGTTTACTTATCTCTATAACAATGTGCACCAGAAAATGCTTGAAACTACAGATAAATGGTTTTAAAAGATAGTGCCCGGATGCCCTTGGCCTTGGCACACTTATAGCACGTGGCAGTGGCCCAGCCCAGTGCATTGTCTTGGCCATCCATAGAATAGTAAGTAAATCTATTCTACTATCTCTACTACATAGGTACCTACTTTATTTTATTTTTATTTTACTAATTTTTAAGAGAAATAAACTAAAAACTAAAAACAGGTGGTAGGACTTTTCGGCAAAGTTCGTCTAGGTAGGTACCACCGCTTTGCCAGTTATTCTGCCGCCAAGCAGTAATGTGCAAGCACTACTGTGTTTTGGTTTAAAGGGCATAGTGAAATTACTGGGCAAATGAGACTTTATGACCAGTAATCTGATTATTAGACTGGGTGAAGTCTCAGGATGATGTGCGCAGTGCAGTGTCACGCAAAACTTTATTATTTTAAAGTTCCGAGTGATATGCAACTGTTATGGGCGGCCGTGTCGCTTAACATCAGGTGAACGATCAGCTAGTAACTTTATTCATTCTAAAAAAAAAAAACTAATCTTACTTACACTTAAACCAATAAAGTTTCTTTCTACATATTAATATATTAATCAAACATGAATGAAAAAACACCCCATATAGTAAGTAGCAACTTCTGAATCCACCAAGGGTGCAGTGTCGTACGATGAAACTCATATGAAACTTGATTTTGGCTAAATAGGCCAGCAGCGTAGAGCTTAAGTGAAAAACACTTAGTTACGCTTTTTTTGTTGTTTGCGGGCAAAAACCACAGGTTAGAGAGAAAAAAATACTCAACACTCTGTGTCTGTGGTAAAAACACAAAAGACAAACATTACTGACGGTTTTTGGCGGGAACGCGGAAATGTTCACGTCGTTGCATTGTATTATTTTTCAAAACTTTTGCTTTTTCCAGTGTTAATGTTTAAAATTGGTGGCGTTTTACGCATTAAGTGCTGAATTACGAGCATGAGTGAGGGAAAGTGATATAATGTGTGAAACGAGATTTTTCGTGTTGCTTCCAAAACTTCATAGAAGCTTCTAGTAAAGTTGCCACCACTTTGCTGGAGCATGACTTAGACTATGACTACTTGACTTAGACTGGACTATGACTATGACTAGGACATGACTTTGCGTGAAATATATTATAACACGATGAAAATATAATACTTGACACTGGCTAAATACACTATGTGTGGAGCCAAAGTATAAGAAAAAAAAAAAACATTACTGACAGTAACAGTGACATGGCGACATTGACATTAAATTAGTAAGTTTTAGTAACAGAGAGATTTGTATGCAATTTTAAAATACTCATATAATTCATAAAAACCCTGGAAAATCTAGAAACGACCACGAAAATATGTTTCTGTAATTATCCGTTTCAACAGCACATAGATTACATAGATTGGAACTTACAGGCGAGTAAAATTTCCGATCAAATTTGATGACTGCATATTGACTATTTTCTCACTGTTTTGGTATTAATTTGCAGCTTATTGTATGCAAATAAAGCTTAGCTATGTCTGAGAAGACTCTATTAACGTTGGGCCAACGTGTGATGGTCGTTGGGAAGGACGTAAAAGGATCGGTTTCGTACGTGGGATATCCGACTTTCGCGACTGGCAAATGGATTGGTATTATTCTTGATGAGCCGAAAGGGAAAAACAACGGCACCGTCCGCGGTCATGCTTATTTCAGGGTAAGTTTCTATAACACTGAATCCAGGCACCAGAGTTTAGAGTGTAGCAAGAGACCATAAATACACAATGTAAAGGATTCATTATATTGGGTAATTGTGCCATAATTTCCACTACTTGTTCAAGCAAAAAAGCCGTGGCAGAGTTTGCAAATCATCTGAAAGCCAAATGTCTTTATGTATAATTAGAAATAGCGCGTTGCATCCTAGTCCGTATCCTCATTTACCATCAGGTGAGATAGTGGTCAAGCGTAAGTCTTAACAACTATAAATAAAGACATATAACTATCTAGGTTTAGGTTTAAGACATTTATTGCCATTTAAAGAATACATAATTCACTTGCAAATGAAAATACAGAATATTAGTTTAAGATGTGAGTAGGAATGATAACATAATGGTAACGAGTGTAGGTGTACTATATATATAAGGGTATTATAAAATTTCAAATATGTCCAGTAGGTCCACTTAAAATTCAGATTTACTGATTATTTACGTAGGTAGTTACATGAAATGAATTGTGAGTTTAAACCACACTCAATTACCTTTATCTTTGTAGGTAGTCACAATTAAACATATCCGAAATTGAACAATACCTACTTATTTGTACATTTTTTATATCATTTTATATCATTATCTGTTTATTGGAAACACCAAAAAATAATAGTTTACAAGTAATGTAATGTGTTCTTGTAATGTGATCTTATTGCTAAAATCATTATTTTTCTGGAAACCTTTAGATATAACCTTACATTTAACAATTCCTTGGAGGGCGAGAGTATGCTTCACAGAACACAATAAAAATAGATATGAATTGATGGCCAAATTTAGTAAAATATAAATAAACTTGATCATGCTGTATTTTTAAGCCTGTTTTATATAAATGGTTCCTATTTTATCATAATATTTATCTTGAATAATACAAGTATCACGCCCACACTCACTTAACAGCGGGGAGTTGATGGATGCAGGAAGCAAGCAGCCACTCAAGTGGCTCTCTGAAGGAGGCCTATGTTCAGCAGTGAACATCTTCAGGCTGATGATGATGATTAACATGAGTAGCCTATGGATCCAACAGCATGTGATGTAGCCATTCAAAATAGCATTGACCATGATGACCTATGGTTTGTGGTGCCACAAATGGGTTCCGACTGAAAATCAGTAATTAAGTTCTTACTTAGGACCTTAATTGTATGCTGAGTCGAAGCCTATTCGTGACACCACGCAGCATTGCACTGTTTTTAATCTGTTTGTGTGTATATTGTTTTGTAATGCCATGTAGTTAGTGTAATGTTGTGTGTTACTGTCTCGAATAAATGTATTTTCTTTCTTTCTTTCTTTCTATGGTCAACATGTCATCCAGCAGATTATGCAGTTTTAGCACTAAGACTTCGGACTGGATACATGCTATGCAATAAATTTTCATTTTTAATGCGGAAAAGTAACTCCCCAAACTGTGAAGAATGTAATACAATCGACGACCTGTATCATATCCTCATGGAATGTGTCCGGAACAAAGACAAGAGAGACCGTTTATTTGCTTCTCACCCATTACTACTGGGAGATTGTAACATTATTCTTGCTGAGTCCGAGAGAGGCTGTACAAATTAATAGAGGGAGATTGATTGAAAATGCTAGGTATTAATGTAGTGTTATGCTAGATTTAAGTATTGGTTAAACCAACCAGGGCGGCATAATCGCAAATGGCGATAAAGCCATAAATTTTGATTAAAAAAAAAAAAGCAGATGATATTCTTAAATATTCCAGTGTGAAGAGAACTATGGAGTGTTTGTCCGTCAAACACAAATCCAGCTTCTGGACGCAGAAGACAATCCGATGGAGACATCCATCAGTTCCATGACCACATCTACGGAGGAGGAAAAGGTCCCCACTCCTCGTACGACTACCACAACCAATCGGAGACTTAGCAGGTATTATAGACTATTCTGTGGGATTTAGGGACAAATTAGCAGTAAAAAGGCACTTTTCAGGGGATTTTACAGAAATAATGGCAGTTTAACTGCACTGTTGCCAGTCTTAGGGCATATTTATAGGCAAATAAATTGAATACTGGCTCAGTCATCTTACTAACTGATTTTGTTATAGAAACAAATAAATAAACTGCTAACCCACAAAGGTGCAGGCCGCAGGAACCTGCATAGTAAATCACTAGACCTATACACATGGGAACAAAGACTATATTGCCTTGTTTATCCAATAGTAAAAGTTGCTGTTGATTCAGTGTTTGTCATATAAATTTATCTTTCCGAAGCCCAGTGCCAACAACACCGGCATCAAGCCCAGCTAAAGTCCGCACTAGGATAACAGGGTACACAATATACATACGCTATAGGAACCAATACAAGAGGTTCTAATTTTGAACGTACTGTATTGCCAGTAAATGTTTGTGTTGCCATTGTCATAAGTGTATGTCCCGTTTTAGCTACGAAAGAAACTGCCGTTGTGGTTTTTGTTTACCTAAAAGATATTTAAATCGGTGATGCCATTTCAAAAAGTATACAATTGTTGCCAATAAGTGGATGTCCGAATTTGGTTAGAGTCAGAGTAGACTTTTCTTTTAAATAATTAATTACATAGGGCAGTATTAAGTTAACGTATGTGTGGTATTTATAGTAGTGTTGCTAGGGAAGAAAATTAATACAGAGTTACATATTTTTTATTTTCAGCTAATACTTATGTTTCATTTGTGAACATTTTTAGGAAATGAGGGTTATTTTATTTCAAAAACACTAAAAGCATGAAAAAACGCATTATCTTTATATGCACTGATTGTATTTTATGGAATTCTTAATCTTATTACAGTGTTGAGTGTGGCAACCCAAATCTAAATATTGTTTACAAATTATTGTTTTTTTATATGGCCATCAATGCATATACAATGCAGTATAAGAGGTTTCTTATCACCTTGCTAAGTAGAAGTGTGGGTAGATTTATCCAATAGTCTGGGTTCTCATTATTACCTATTAGTTTTCATAACTATTTCTTATGATGTTATTTTTTATTCTACTTATATTAGGAAGGGGATGTTGAATAACTTTAATGTTAAGGCATGATCGGCAATTTGGGGTTGCACATTATATTCATCGAACTTGCAATAAGGGAACATAATTAATCTAAAATAGTTTTGATGTCACCTAACATCTAATATTGCGGAGGACTGGAATGTGGAAATGAATAACCACCTTTTTAATCTTTATTGTTACCCTATTAGTTACTATCTATAATAGATACTTTACATAATTATGTAGTTTAGCTCCACTCCAATATCATTCTTTTTTTTTCATAGCTACCTCTTCAAAAAGTTATGTTTGCCCAGTAATTTCTCTAGCTACAGTGCCCTTCAATCTGGACCACAGTAGTGCTTCCACGCTACTGCTTGGCGACAGAATAACTGGCAAAGCGATGGTTGGTACCTACCTAAACGAACTTTGCAGAAAAGCTCTACCACCTAGTAAAAGCCAGCTATTTTGTGATTATAGAGCCTATGGATTTCGTCATATTTACTAGGTTATGCTTTGATGAACATTAACTGACCGCTACACCTACCGGGTAAAACAATTCGTTTTCAAACCGGTAGTTAATGCAATATTTCGTTGTCATCAATTTCGTGAATGCATTTTTAACATTGCAGGCCAGTGTTTTAGACTTAGGCTGCTCTTTACTAGAAGTGTTTTTGCTTAATTTTATGTGAGCCACTTGAAAAAATAGTAGAAGATAAAAGTCTTGTTTGCATTGCGACTTCAGTTCAATTCAAGATCAGATGTTAAGTGAGGTAGGTTAATAGCAGGTTGGCTGGTTCCAATCCAGTCTGATTTGTGTATTTAGGTACTTTTTTGTACAATTTCCGCAACAAGTTTTTTTCAGCTTTGCTGAATTAATGAGTAGTTGGTATGTAACAACGAAATTTTTAAAATTTCTCAACATATTAAGAAGAGATCATAATATAACTTTTTTTTTTTTTTTTTTTAATATAATGGCATATTTCTCTTTTTTCTCGTGATATTTTATTGTCTTTTTCAGTGTATACGATATTTTTTTTTCTGCACTCCAGTTCTCTTCAATTTAAAATGTGTATTAGCTAACTTATAGTGTTTTCCTTCCCACTACTCCAGTACTTTTCAATTTGATGCGTTTATTAGCTAACTTAAGGTGTTTCTTTTCCCACTACTCCAGTTCTCTTCAATTTAAAGTGTGTTTGCTAACTTACAGTGTTTCTCTTTCCACTACTCCAAATCTCTTCAATTTAATGTGTGTATTAGTAAACTTATAGTATTTCTTTTCCCACTACTCTAGTTCTCTTCAATTTAATGTGTTTATTAGCTAACTTATAGTGTTTCTCTTCCCACTACTCCAGTTCTCTTCAATTTAAAGTGTGTTTGCTAACTTATAGTGTTTCTCTTTCCACTACTCCAGTTCTCTTCAATTTAATGTGTGTATTAGTAAACTTATAGTATTTCTTTTCCCACTACTCCAGTTCTCTTCAATTTAATGTGTGTATTAGTAACTTATAGTATTTCTTTTCCCACTACTCCAGTTCTCTTCAATTTAAAGTCTGTATTAGCTAACTTATAGTGTTTCTCTTTCCACTACTCCAGTTCTCTTCAATTTAATGTGTGTATTAGTAAACTTATAGTATTTCTTTTCCCACTACTCCAGTTCTCTTCAATTTAAAGTCTGTATTAGCTAACTTATAGTGTTTCTCTTTTCACTACTCCAGTTCTCTTCAATCTAAAGTGTGTTAGCTAACTTATAGTGTTTCTTTTCCCACTACTCTAGTTCTCTTCAATTTAATGTGTGTATTAGTAAACTTATAGTATTTCTTTTCCCACTGCTCCAGTTCTCTTCAATTTAAAGTCTGTATTAGCTAACTTATAGTGTTTCTCTTTCCACTACTCCAGTTCTCTTCAATCTAAAGTGTGTTAGCTAACTTATAGTGTTTCTTTTCCCACTACTCTAGTTCTCTTCAATTTAATGTGTGTATCAGTAAACTTATAGTATTTCTTTTCCCACTGCTCCAGTTCTCTTCAATTTAAAGTCTGTATTAGCTAACTTATAGTGTTTCTCTTTCCACTACTCCAGTTCTCTTCAATCTAAAGTGTGTTAGCTAACTTATAGTGTTTCTTTTCCCACTACTCTAGTTCTCTTCAATTTAATGTGTGTATCAGTAAACTTATAGTATTTCTTTTCCCACTGCTCCAGTTCTCTTCAATTTAAAGTCTGTATTAGCTAACTTATAGTGTTTCTCTTTCCACTACTCCAGTTCTCTTCAATCTAAAGTGTGTTAGCTAACTTATAGTGTTTCTCTTCCCACTACTCCAGTTCTCTTCAATTTAAAGTTTGTTTTAGCTAAATCATAGTGTTTCTCTTCAATTTAATGTGTTTATTAGCTAACTTATAATGTTTCTCTTCCTACTACTCCAGTTCTCTTCAATTTAAAGTGTGTATTAGCTAACTTATAGTTTGTTTCTCTTTCCGCTAGTATAACAGTGGCCCAGAGGTCTAGACCTACAACGTGAGTAATTATACTATGTAGAGAGCACAGCTTTTTAATTAGAGCTTTTGCACGTATATGTACTGTGGCGAGTAGGGTAAACTTACACTGTGATATTTTTAAGAGGAATTGTTACTGAAGACGTCCACTGCTGAACATTGGCCTCCTCCAAAGAGTGCCACTTTGAATGGCTGCTTGCCTCCTGCATCCATCGGCTTCCCGCGGTTCTGACCAGGAATTGTATATAGGTACCTAATATTGCAACTTTTTGGTTATGTCTGACAGTATGGCCCGTAAACGGCATACTAACCGAGGGACCGTATTACAAACGCTCAGTTGTGAATCGGTGCTCACGGCAAGATTTCATTACAAAAACATTCATTCATTTACTTTTTTTCATTTTTTGATTTCATTATAAATTGGCGAATTTGTAAATTAATAATTTATTTCGATATGAGAATTAAGCACGAAATCAACTGAACGGTTCTAAAGTTATTGATCTCGCGATACAATGTAATAGGCATGATGACTAAATTTTTTTTTTGGATAAATTAATTATATTCCTCAAAAGATACACATTTGTGAAAACAAAAATTAAATATCTCGAAAAATTACCAAGTTACAAGCATTTTAAAAACCGTAATAGAAAGAGATAGCTCAAACGGCCAGTGACGTCAGTGACTCATTACTATGCTGTGGTAGCTTTTCATACAATCTCTGCCGTGTGACGTCACGAGTAAATTTTTCATAGAAACTATGGTGGCGCTCTGTTTCGCGAGAAAGGGACAGGAGATGCCTCCTGTAGAAACTTTAAAAGCTTATTCCTCCGTGATTTATTTACCGATTTTGCTTATTTTTTCAATGATTGCATTCATTTTTAATCTTCTTTATGAAAGTAATATTTACTTGTTCATTTTTAATAGTAGTCATCATGCCTATTATGCATATTTATGCTCTTCCCAATTTAACCTACAAAATTTTTATGCCTGTTATATGTAATGGAATATAACACAAAATTAATTTAATATTTTTATAATTACTAAAATTTTAGACCTATAAAATATCACAGTGTAACTTTATCAAAGCTATGATTTAGCATTTGTTTTGTAATAACGAGGAATAATTTTCAACTTCACCTCTTGGTTAATGGAGGAATAATTTTTTCAACTTCAACTTCGCCTCTTGGTTAATGGAGGGATAATTTTTAAATTGTTCAAAAAGTTGGATAAGAAAATCAACATGTTCATTTATACATTAAATGTTAAAAATTATGATATTGTAATTTTAAGTGTAATCAAAATGCTAATTCATGGACATTATGAACTCATTTATCTAGAATCAAATGTATTTCTGTAGAAAAGATCCATGTTTTATTTATTATGCACTTAATTGGGCAAAAGGTGAATATATGTTTAAAAATAGTGTTTGAAGTGCATGAAATATTTACTTAATGTTAAAAACCACAAAGGACAAAGGGAAATAAATGTACTACTTTTTATGTTTTATTATTTTTACCCATGATATTAATTTGTGTAATTATTATTATTATTATACAAAATTATACAATATAAATTGTAATCTGTACTTGAAGACATCTGTTTATTTATATCATGCTTAAAAATACATAATTTTGTCCCATTATTTAAACGACAGCAATAATCTTTAAAATTATAAACAAGTGTGTGTATAGTCATTGTAAATAACCCACGGAAGTATTTTAATTTTAAGCCCTAATTTTATCTTGTTTGATAACTTTTGTTTTTCAAAACTCATAAAAGAGCACTTATTTAAACTTTGTTTTAATTGGTAATCAAAAGAAAACTTCCAACGAGATAAAATTGCTACTATGTTATATCCCAAAACAACAAATTCCTAACTCCAACACAACAACATCCAACTTAAACACAACAAAATCCTAACTCCAATGCAACCAAATCTAACTTCTACACGATAAAATCCTAACCCCAATACAACAAAGCCCTAATTACAAAACAACCAAATCCAAACTCCAATGCAACAAAGTCCTAACTCCAGAAGGAAGTCCAACCTAATACATGTATTAACAAATACTAACATACTGTTGGTAATGCTATGAAGGGTGCGTCGCAAGCCATCTCCAGCGCAGACCAAGTCCGGAACGCTCTCGATGTCGAGGTAAACAAATAGTATAGTATATTTAAGGCTGTGTCCACACTCGTGCACGCGAAACGCAATGTGTACTCAAAGCTCAGTGAAGAGCTACTGGCCCTTACCGCACGAAACAGTATGCCAAAATATATCCGTGTCTTACATTGCCGTCTATTTCACAAGTACAGCGACAGTTTTGGAAGCTTTAGACCTGTCAACTGAAGCCTGTAAAATTGCCCCCATTATTTATTTAATCTTACATTTGAAGCATCTCAAGCACACCCATGGCCAGTGATACGAAAGAACAGAAATATGCCGTCATGATATAGGTACAAACAAACCATTTTGAAAAATGAACACTCGTTAGATTGCACGGTTCGTGTTCGTGCGCTTCCCGTGCTCATGTGTGGATACACCTTAACATTGTATGTTTAGAGGCTTGGGAGCACAGTAGGCGTATAAAATGCACATCGTGGCGGATAATTGCTAAAGGAAAAATGCTTTCTAGAATATTATCGGATCATAATAATTTAATTTATTATATATTTAATTATTAATATGACAATGTAAAAAAATAAAATGTACGAAGGTTTTTGAACCCGCATTAGATTGGCCCGCAGGTTTTCAGTAATAATAAAAACAAGTGAAAATTTGAAAGACTTCATTTGTTATTGTTAGTCATTTTTTAAATATTAGGGATGATGTTAATTTATTCTGCATGATAGGTATAAGGCCTAGTAATGTGGATGTTACTTTTATATTTTGTCAAAAATACTATTTCGTTTCTGTATTAGGTATAATTTCATTGTTTATGTCGGCATACACGCACGGATGGTTGTAGCCATGTTGAAGTACACCGCATTCGTACTGTATTTTTTTAATCATTAATACACCCTTAATAGAAGAACTGCAGTAATCATGTATTTTATTTTAGCTTTTATAGCCATTTGATTGTTTTTGGTTTTGTGATACAGCATGCTCCAAAAAAGTGAACAATACTCCATAGTAAATGTCAAGGCTAAAATTGAACAATTTTGTCTAAAAGTATCGCGATTTGTTCATTTCTTAATTGTTGTTGCTGTTAAAAATCAGGTAATTATTTTTAGCGTTCTACAATAATAAATAAAATAAAATAAATAAATAAATATCTGTGGACATTTCACACAGCGCCATCTAGCCCCAAACTAAGCATAGCTTGTACTATGGGAACCAGATAACAATACTTATATACTTTTTTGTTTGTAAATATATACATAGAATACAATATAACACCCAGACGCAGAACAAACATCTATGTTCATCACAAAAATGTTTGTCCTTGGTAGGAATCGAACCCACAGCCCTCAGTTCAGAAGGCAGGGATACTACCAACTGAGCTATCGGGCCCGTCAATAATAGAGTAACAGTCTTACAATAAACAATGCTAAGGACCTTTTACAATAAACAATCATTAGATGAAAATTGACGGTGTACCAGTTACAATAAAGCTGTCGTTGATTGGCTGTTATCATTATACTAGCCAATCAAGACAGTTTTTAAATGTAATTAAAACAAAAAAGTATCTAAGTATTATATCAGTTATCTGGTTCCCATCCCATAGTACAAGCTATGCTTAGTTTGGGGCTAGATGGCGCTGTGTGAAATGTCCACACATATTTATTTATTATTTATTTTTATCCTATTGTCGATTTATTACAGATCATTTATTGACCGCTGTTAGTTTATTAAGCAAATCTTTTGTTTAATATTAACACGCGTTATAAAATTCCATCTAAGAATTCATCTTGGTTTTGTGGTAGAGTGCGATCCAAACTCAATGGCGGCTGTGAAGTCGGTGCGAAAAGCTCCGCAGTAGCAAAAATTATATGTCCTCGGAAAGTGGTAAGCGGTGTGCGCAGCGTGTGGAGCGCACTTCACAAGTTCACAGCCGCCATTAAGTTTGACTTAAACTTTTATTAAAAATTGCAGATAGTATAAGATACATAATTACGCATGGCATCCATGCGTAATTATGTATCATGCCTATATGTCTAGTGTGGTGGAATTTCATTATTTTTTCATCGATATTTAGCATCGCTTATAATGTAAGTTCACAAAAGTGTTTATCAAATAATGCACAACTTGTACTGCTAAATATACACTGTTGTTGAATGAAATATAGCTAAAATATAAAGGATGTTCCAAAAATGAGGTTGAATAGGTCGACAAGTGAACAAATTTGGATTTTTTCGATCACCGATTATTTAGATAAATGTTGCCAACTTGTAAACATCAAAAAATCCTGGTATTAAATTGTTCAGATATAGATTCTGTGCCCACGTAGCTTTTTGATCGGTAATTTGCTATATCTAACTAGATTAAAGACAAAAATCTTTTTTTATATTATATCTATCCAATGAAATACTCGTGTAATATTTAGACTGTTTTTGGACCGTCCTATATTTAATACACGATTTTAGCTACATGAAATTGTATGTATAAGTTTCTGTCCTTTATTTTTGTACCGTCTATTCATAAAATTGTTCTTATAATGTTAAGTGCAGTACCACCGCTAGTACGAGTTTTTCAATACGTGAATGCGAGCGAATTCATTTAAAATTTGTACTGCCATTTTTAGTTCATCAGCGTGTCCGCTAAGGGCGCTGCACAGAAATGTATGGGAGAATAGGGAGGAAACGTAAACGAATCAAGTTTTAGTAAACTATTGAAACTCGTACCAGGTGTCAACAGCCTTTTTATAAGAAAGCTCTAAAAGTTTATTCATCGTATTCATAGCTAGTCTTTGCTATAAAACCACCAGCTGGGCTACCGCAAGCTAATACAAAACCATAATGTTTCATGGCATTATTATTTCAAGGTTACAATAATATTGTTCGAATTCGTACCATGAACTTATAAAGTATTCCTGCGTGCGAACGAGACGTCTACATTTTTATATGGCGTCATCACTGTCGCACGACAGTGTCAATATGATGTAAAGGTATGACATGACAGTTGTATTTTGACGTCATCAAAACTGCTCTGGCTCTGCAACATTAAAGTGTTCTTACTTTTATGTAATTTGTCAATGTATGATTGAAGTAATATGCTATAAGACCTTGTGGTGACCCCCCTGCCAACTTCTCTCTAATTTTTTTATCGCAGTGCTATATTAGAGTGACCAGGTTGTAGTGTGTAATACTCTTTTGGAGCTTTAATGGTTGCCTTTAGCTATATATTTTCGGCATTGTAAATTAGCTTCTAATTCTTGTTATGGTGCTTCCTTTTCTTGTCTTCGCCTTTCTTGTATTTTGTGTCTTTTTGGCTGTTTTACATTGGTCGTGTCGCTGGTAGTAATACTAAAAAGTCTTAGTAAAAAAAAATATATTTTTAATAGTATTATAGTAAATAATGACTCAATGAAAACCACCCATTTCACTAGAGATGCTTAAAAAACTTCCATTAAATCCTTGCATAATCTTCTGATGTCAGTTTTTGGAAAATTGTTTATTTATTTGCAAAAAAAAAACAAAATGGCGTCTGTTGATTATACTTACCAAAATAATAGAACACCTTTTTAACATTGTGTCTATACTGGGTGACTTGTTGAACAGTGAAAATATTGATGGAGGAAGCTCAGTACTTGATTCTCGTTCTAAATGAGTAAAAATTAGGTGGTTTATTGATGTCGTTCAAGCTGGCGTGTCTCGGGATACGTCCAGCGCTTCTGCTACACGCTAAACCGTGGTGGTGGCCGTGGTTTATCCGCAAAATTTCTAGTGTTTCATTGCCTGCTTTCCTGTCCTCAGTCCATAGTACCGAAAAACTAGTAAATTCTATTTTATCACCCAGTTTGGCTCACTTTGACATAGCTTACATGACTGAGGCCGTCAATTCATGGAAAGCAGCCTGTCCAAGCCAGCCTTTGCCTAAGGCTCCCCTTTCGCAGAGGCAATGGGATGGGCCGCTCTGTGAGATAGAGCGCAAATCATTGCTCGATACGTCTGCTAGTTCCACAGAGCGTGCCCGTCTTCTTGCTGTATCGCGATGGGAGTCGGGCCTTTGGTTGCAAGCTTTGCCATCAAAGAATATAGGGAACCTTTTAGATAATAACACATTCGGTTTGGCCGTATCCTTACGTTTAGGAGCTGCTTGCCAGGTCCCCCACCTATGCCATTGTGGTGATATGGTCGATTGCCTTGGCCACCACGGTTTAGCGTGTAGCAGAAGCGCTGGACGTATCCCGAGACACGCCAGCTTGAACGACATCATTCGTCGGGCCTTTGTCAGTGCCGGCGTACCGTCCGTCCTCGAACCTAACGGACTTATGCGCGATGACGGCAAGAGGCCCGACGGAATGACTCTAATACCTTGGAAGATGGGACGGCCTTTGGTATGGGACGCAACTTGCGTTGATACCATGGCGCCGTCTCATCTTCCTGAAACAAAAAACGACGCTGGCAGCGCTGCTACTAAGGCTGAAAACCTCAAACGGCGCAAATATGGACACCTCGACAGAGGTTATATGTTTGTGCCGTTTGGGGTTGAAACAATGGGACCGTGGGGGCCAGGTGCACTCGAAATTTATAGGGACTTGGCAAGGCTTTTGGTGGAGGCGACTGGTGACCAGAGGGCTGGCTCTTTTTTTGCTGAGAAAGTAAGCATTGCTATCCAACGTGGCAATGCAGCCAGCATTCTGGGCACTCTCCCCTCCACCAAAGGTCTTTTTGATTACTCTTAGTTTTTAATTGTAAATATCTTCTTCTTTTTTAATTATTTTTAATTTGGTGGTTTATTTGACCGGATTAATCTATTAAAAACATGAAGTGTGGTCACTAGAGCCTCGCGCGTGGAATCAGTCGCCCGTGTCACAGTTTAGGTAGGAGTACGCAGCTTGTTTCGTTATCACGTGCACCGGGCTGCACTGTGTCCACATTTTCTGAGTCTGACCCCCATATTCTAAGACGTTACCTCGAGATTACTCCACTCGACTCAACCTCATTTTTGTGTTTTGGTATATTTAGTTGACAATAAATCATCAACTTGACATTTCTGCGTAAATTTTTCTCGAACGAGAGAAGCGAAGCAACTGTCAACTCAAGGTACGTCGCGATGTATTTTGAGTTTCCCTCAAAGTTAAGTAGAAGTCAAGTGAAGGATTTTCGGAGAAATGTTTTGGAATACGGGAGTTACCACATTCTTTTATTTAAGGTTTTCTTCGCAGTTACTTAGTATTTTCTTGATTTTATTTTTATAAACGTAACACGTGAGCATGAATTATTGTCTGTGAGTTTTTTCACTGTTCAACGATTAACCTAGTATGTTCAGCCAATTTCTTGCTTGTTTAGAATGGATGGTATGCTATTTTAGTCTGTAGCTTTATATTTATTGGCTTTTCATGTTGTTGAATTGAGATACGAGTACGATATTATCCCGTGAGTTTCGTAGTCTATTATAGGGTAGAAACGTCAAAATTTTGATTGGTTGTAAATGTTGTAATGTAATAATTGTTCCAGCCAATCTAAACATTGAAATAAAATACAAAACCTCTTGATGTCATAATCAATGTAATTTACGTCTTCACATAAAAACTGGGCATGCATCTTGCTCTAAACGCATATATTAAGCGGAGCACTTTCTTAAAGCTGCACTTAGCGCCTCATAGTGCTTTCCTCTATTTATCTTTGTTGGCAGCACTTAAAATTAGGTAAAACATGGTGAAATGCTATAAAAGAAAATACTGCACTCGCAACTCAATTCGACGACTGTACAAAACTGCGGCTAAGAATGTCGCGTGGATGTTGCAGCTCTCGAACGTCGCTTGGCAGCAGCCGACAGTCGCTCGTGTCGCATGCGTCGCCGACGACGGAGCGCGCCGCGTCGCCACAACTGACGAAACGCGCGTCTTTTGTCGAGGTGGGTGTTGCAAACGCCATAGACAACATCACATTACAATAGCCTATTCTATCGGCCACTTTACATAAATTAGTCTTTACCTGAACGACACTGAAGTTAAGGAGTTTCCCTTTTGCATATTAAATTGAAAATTTGTTTTAGTCGTAATGCCAGACGTCATTAATTCCCCCAATATTCTAAACGTCTGCAGTCTGAATTATTTAGTATTCTGTGTGGCATTGCGCAGACATTTTAGAAACAACTCTAAGCTGTGTCCTAAAATTGTTTTAAACTACAAAGCCTTTCATTTTTTTTTAAATCTTTTAATTCTATTATGGTTTTAGCAACTGAACAAAATGCATAATACTTAAACAATATTTTCCAAAATATAATTTTTTTTACGGTAATCAAATACGGCTTGATAGAAGATTTGGAAAATAAAACGCATCCTGTAGTTTCCTGTAGTTTGCCTAAGGTCGCAGCTCATTACACCAACCCGGCACCCGACTAGCACCGCCTCGTCGCTCGGCGTCGACAGGTGGTCCACGGGTGGATAACGGGTTGTTACTTGTGCACGTCGCGTGATCAAAGTGTGGTGTAATGAGCTGAGACCTTATAAGGAACATATTCTGGAAAGTACTATCACCAAAAATTTGCCAATTTATTTTCTTCTAGTTTACCCGAATTAGAAGAAAAATAGAATGGTTTTTTTGGGGACTTAAAGTTTTATTTTGTTTTGATCAATGGTAATGGTCGTCACTTCCAGACCGGATTCGTGGAGACGTTGACTCCACAGTACACGCCGGGGCAAAGCCTAACATCTCCGCAGCCGGCGCCGAGCTCGGTCGAAGACAAGCTCGCCAACATGCAGGCTCAGCAAGAGGTAACTGAACCTAGAATATTGTTTTATTCATATAAAACCACCGGTATAAATAATATTGTTTTTGAAAAATATTAAAAATAATAGGCATGATGTCTACTATTAAAAATGAACAAGTAAATATTACTTTCATAAAGAAGATCATGATTGCAATAATTGAAAAAATAAGCCAAATCGGTAAATAAATCACGGAGTAATAACCTTTTAAAGTTTCTATAGGAGGCATCTCTTGTCCCTTTCTCGCGAAACAGAGCGCTCCCACAGTTACTATGAAAAATCTACTCGTGACGTCACATGCCAAAGAGATTGTATGAAAAGCTACCACAGCTTAGTAATGAGGTACTATGAACGACGAACTACTCCCTTTGACTTCACTGGTGGTTTGAGCTATCTCTTTTTTTACCGGTTTTTAAAATGCTTGTAACTTGGGCATTTTTTGAGATATTTAATTTTGTCTTCACAAATTTTTATCTTTAGAGGAATATTATTAATCAATCAATATGTATTTATTTCAGACAAATATTATCCAAAATAAAAATTTCAGTCATGCGTATTGGATAATATTATGATCATCATATTATCCAAGTCGATTACACGTAGTTCCATAAAATTCCATGGACAAAGATTTCAATCGTGCGCTAGTATCGGATTTGAGAGTATCAAATGCCACGATTTCGTTCCAAATCCCAAATTTATTTATTTATTTATTTATTTATTCAAAACAAATTACAACTATTATTACAGTTTCCCAATTCAATAGCGTAAGTCAGCATACAAATGAAATAAAACATAAAATGATTAATTAGCTATCTAAGTATACATAATAATATATATAATAATAATCCAAATTACGATTGAAATCGGGTGTCAAGGGTAACCCTGCAGTTGTCAAGCTTGTTATTCTAATGGGAATAAACAGGGCAGACGATCATATTTTCTCGTAACTATTCCCAGATCACAGCGCTGAAAGCAGAAGTGTCAGATCTGAACGAAAAGCTGGAAACGCTGAAGGTGCGCCGGTCGGAAGACCGCGAGAAGCTGCGTGAGCTGGAGAGAGTGAGGTTACAGCTGGAACAAGCGAACGAGTTCAAGGCGAAGATCATGGAGTCGCAGGCGCAGTTGCAGAGAGATCTTCAACGGGCTAAGCAGGAGGTGAGTTTACAGCTGGAAACTATTTCCAGGTCTAAGAAGGTTACGAAAACGTTAATTTACCTCCGGTCGACTTGGGCCACTACTTAACTTGTTGATTTCCAATATTGTCCACTTCCTAGTTAATCCTCATCATCATCATCATGATGATGATGAGGATTAACTCTAATGATGATGATAATGAGTTGGTTCATTGGACCAATTTGACCGGAGGGGACTATTTTTACCCTTATCTGTTTCGAAAGTTTGGTCAATAAGAGGCCCATACAAATAAATATGTGTGGACATTTCACACAGCGCCATCTAGCTCCAAACTAAGCATAGCTTGTACTATGGGAACCAGATAAATAAATCCAGGGCAATAGCTCTTTAAATAAATAAAAAGAAATTAAGTTACCCAACGATCACAGACATAGATCCTGGACGCTAACTAGGATTCCCTGTATCTAGGAACCCAGCAACTACGAGGATCATGCTCTCCCACACAAAGATTGTCCGTTGCCCGTTGATAGCTCGTTAACATAATATCTCGTACAAATACGACTCACCTACGGGGGCAGTGGGCGAGGTAACAAGCGAGACAAAGTCATACGAAATTACAAAGGACAGAGCAGGACGGAACAAACGACACATTGGGTGTCCCGCTTCCTCTCGTAGGATTAGTTGAAATACACTACTAATTTTCGTACGAGGGGAAGTTGTATCGTTGGTCAACTGAATTTATGGTCAATGCTCCCACAACACTCACAGAATAAGTGTTTGAGCTTTAATCCTATACTTAGGATGTGTCGCACATATGATGGATTAACCGATCCCAGAGACATGTTTTCGTGTAGTTTTATATCTTTTAAGTTTGCTGTCAATAGTTTCTTTAAGTAATTAATTTCTGTTCCTTACTCACACACAGTTACTCGCTACTGCATAGTTAATGTAACGCATTTACATAATGTCGATATGTCTATACTTATTTAAGCTGTGTACGGTTATTACTGGACTTTAGGTTTATAATGCTGTGTTAACGTTGGTGATGTATATTGTATAATATCCTATTGTCTGTTACCGAACCAATTGTAATAAAATAAAATAAAATAAAATAAAATCCCGGGGAAGAATTTTTTTATAGGTTCGCAAACTGGACGTTACAGTGTGCATGACATAAGTACAAACATTTATCAATATAGTGGCTGAACGACCTTCTTGATGCGAACACAACACGCATCTGAATATAAAACATTATGCTCTCAACAATATACAAATAATAATAATAATAAATAATATAAATTGTAAGTTAACACGTTACATGAAATATCTACTAAATAAATATATAACTTAAGTACTATGAAATATAACACATACTTGTCATGTCGCGGGAATCGAACCCGCCGCTTACGAGTTATGAGCCACGACACAAAAAAAAATGCCAAGTCCGTTTTTTTCTTTTTTAGTTGTAATTGACTTTTATTAAAGTTCAATTTAACAGATATATTTCCAACTGGCAGGTCCGCGAAGCCCAAGAGGCTTTGGACGCCCACACGGAAGAAACGGCGGAGTTGTCTGAAGCAGCTGAGATGGCCGCGCTTGACAAGGAAATGGCCGAGGAGAGGTAATCGAATATAAGGCTTTTTTTAATTTTTTTTTATGAGAATGAATGACGTGACGAGCTTGTCGTTCACCTGATGTTAAGCGACACGGATGCCCATAAGCAGGGCTGCTGCAGTTGCAGTGTCACTTGGAACTGTAAAATAATAAAGTTCCGCGTGACACTGCACTGCGCACGTCATCCTGAGACATCACACAGTTAGTAACCAGGTTACTTGACTGTGTAATCAGGTCATAAAGTCTCATTTGCCCAGTAATGTCACTAGCTACAATGCCCTTCAAACCGGAACACAGTAGTG
Source organism: Ennomos erosarius (assembly GCA_963580505.1). Taxonomy (NCBI): domain Eukaryota; kingdom Metazoa; phylum Arthropoda; class Insecta; order Lepidoptera; family Geometridae; genus Ennomos; species Ennomos erosarius. The sequence goes on along the minus strand of OY757005.1, from coordinate 5,017,754 downwards.
CTTGCACATTTGATTTTGTTGGATAAGCTTGTGCTTGATCACTAAGTACTTTAAGTACTTATGTATATTAATAATGCTTGTAACTTTGTGGTTTTTTGAGATATTAAATTTTTGACGGGCCCGATAGCTCAGTTGGTAGTATCCCTGCCTTCTGAACTGAGGGCTGTGGGTTCGATTCCTACCCGGGACAAACATTTGTGTGATGAACATAGATGTTTGTTCTGCGTCTGGGTGTTATATTGTATTCTATGTATGTATTTACAAACAAAAAAGTATATAAGTATTATATCCGTTATCTGGTTCCCATAGTACAAGCTATGCTTACAGATTAATTTGTAAAGGAAAAATTAGAATCACGAGCGGGGATTGAACCCGCATCCATCCATCCCTCAAGCCGGGATATGCTTTACTTAAGCTACTGTGACAAGTGGTCTCATGTCCGAATTTTTCCTTCACCTTTATAACCAACTTACGGGGTTGGTAGCGCCATCTATTGAGTGATTTAAGAATCATTCCAACCAGCATGGTCAAGTTACATCAAAGCTATGCTTAGTTTGGGGTTAGATGGCGCTGTGTGAATTGTCCACACATATTTTTTTTTTATTTATTTGTTTTTACAACTGTTTATTTTTTGAGGTATGTTCTTAATTTAGGCAATAAAAAAATTTGTCTTCTAGTTTATTGTTCATTTTACAGAGCTGAAGCATTACAAATGGAGCTGGAGCAATGTCGAGAGAAGCTGGAAGAAGCAACGTTGGATTTGCAGCTGATGCGAGCGGAAATGGAAGCCGGCGGGAATATACGTGAGTTACACTAGTACTGTAAAGTTTAACCTTTCTAGCACCGATACCATAATAAGTTAAATTTTGTACACGTTGCTTACAAATCCGAGATCAATATTCACACTTCTTACGCTGGATTTAGTGATAAGCCTCCCCGAAAGGAAAATTGCTGGCTGCCCGAAAAACTGGCCAAGAGCGAGCCGGACTCGCTTCAGTACCACGTTTGTTGTATGCGAGCCCCCTTAAATATGAATTTTATTCTGGGTTTTAGTATTTGTTGTTAGCGGCAACACAAATATATCTTATGTGTAAATTTTAACTGTCTTAACTATCACGGTTCATGAGATGCAGCCTGGTGACAGACGGATAGAGTAATAGGGTTCGCTTTAATCTTTGGGTACAGAACCCTAAAATTATAAATAAAATATGTGTGGCCATTTCATACAGCGCCATCTAGCCCCAAACTAAGCATATAAGCTTGTACTATGGGAGCCTGATAACTGATACAATACTTGTATACTTTTTTGTTTGTAAATACATACATAGAATACAATATAACACCCAGACGCAGAACAAACATCTATGTACATCACACAAATGTTTGTCCCGGGTAGGAATCGAACCCACAGCCCTCAGTTCAGAAGGCAGAGATACTACCAACTGAGCTATCGGGCCAGTCAATTGATACGATACATGACGTTCTGTGTTCTGATGAAACCGCGAATATGCGATCTGTACATAGAATATAAGAATACTTTTTTGCACACCAAACCAAGGATACTACTAAGTACCTAACAAACTAAAAACACTAAAATTACAAAAAAAATTTATGAGGATGAATGACGTGACGAGCTAGTCGTTCACCTGATGTTAAGCAATAAGGCCGCCCATAACAGTTGCAGTGTCACTCGGAACTTTAAAATAATAAAGTTTCGCGTGACACTGTACTGCGCACGTCATCCTGAGACATCACACAGTCTAGTAATAAGATTACTACACTGTGTAATGAGGTCATAAAGTCTCATTTGACCAGTAATTTCACTAGCTGCAATGCCCTTCAAACCGGAACACAGTAGTGCTTGCGCACTACTGCTTGGCGGCAGAATAACTGGCAAAGCGGTGGTACCTACCTAGACGAACTTTGCGGAAAAGTCCTACCACCTAGTAGTAGTTTTTGTACAAAAGGTAGTACAAAGGTTGTACATATATTTTTTAAATATTAAACAGTGTTACGTTTGACCACATTTTTGCCTGGGGGGGTTATTCGCTATGACACATAAGATTCCTTGCCAATAACGCGTGACGTGTAACATGCTCCAAACGTAAATGCGGGCTTTAACGCGCAACGACATGGAATTAACATGGAATCAAAAGAATGTATTCTGTATGCCACGCGTTAGATTGTTTGTGCCCAGTGTTTTCTGTTTTTTGACGTGCGTGTAATGTGTGTTGTCGTGTTTGTCAAATTTGACAACGGCATACAGAATAGCATTTTAAACCCAAAACCATTCCACGAAGATACCGTAACGCGCCGCGTTACGTGCGTGAATGGTCATACGGAATAAGGACCCTGATGCTATGTGATGATGCGGTCGAAAATATAGCACACTTGCTTTGAAAAAACCTGTTAATTTTTTTTCTATATCTTGAAAACACAAAATAAAAGATAACGATTGGATTAAAATTATTTAATATATAATAAAATATTTTAATAACAAAGTAAATTTTATTTTGTGTCAAAATAATTAATACAAAGACTATCACAGGCACACACAGTCTTATCGTTGTGTATAATTATTATGTTGCCTTTTATATAAATATATGATTTATATACATTTATATTTATTTATAGAAAAAAATGCACAGCTTAAACCTGTATGTATAATGCAAAATTATTTTTTTGTTTGCATACATTTTGTACATTTTTACATTTACTTTAAGATTTATTTTAATTTGCGTTACCAAATACATATTATTTTTAGATGCATATATTATAATTGTACATATTATTTACATTTTTTTTTCTACAAAGCATGTACTTGGCACATTCACTGCTTGCTGAAATCCTTTTCGCAATGATGTTTTTCGACTTCTGAAACAAAAAAACAGCGATTTTAATTCTAGGTTTACTGCCTAGACGCTTTCAAAATTGTACAATAATATTATTGTACTGTACATACACAAATATTAAAAAAAATGCTATGTATAATAATTTAATTTCAATTTCTAAATACACTGGGGTCGGTATGCTTTTTCTGTTACATACATTTTTTGAATTTAATATCCTATGTAATTTTTTTTTTAAATGTGCAGATTACTTTTATATGTATAAAATAATTAATAGGATAGGTAAAAACAAATATGTATGTTTTCGTACATATTTTTAGAAGATTATGATTCGCACTTGTAATTAAACGTTATACAATATAATTAATTAATTAATAATAAGCCGGTGAATGTGTGAAGTCTTTGTATTTTTATATTTTGCATGTTTGTTTGTGTTAATGTTTTGTGTTAAGGTCTCCCTGGCCATTTTACACTTATAAAAAAATCCTATAACTCTAACAACACCATTAGATCCTTTTATCATATAATTTTCCTCCAAATTGCTCCACAGTTACCCTAAAATATCCCACAGTTGCCCCTAAAATGTCCCACAGTTTCCCTTAATTTCTCCACAGTTCCCCTAAAATTCCCCATATTTCCCCGAAACCCCCAACCGCAAACAGGGAGACCTAGCATGCGTCCCATAACCCCATCGTGTGTGCCGGTGCGTCTATAGAGCACCCGTACGCAGCGAGCGACGGTGGCGCCACCGGATATGAGATGAGACAACTGCAACAACAGAACGTACGCCTGAGGGATACTCTCGTCCGGTTGAGGGACCACTCGGCACATGACAAGCATGCCATGCAGAAAATGCACAAGGTGAGAAAGACTCCCCCACACAATCACATAATATCTCCACAGTTCTTCAATTTATCTCCACATTTATTCCTATTTACCTCCACATTTCTTTCCATTAACCTCCACATTTCTTCTACTTTACCACCACACTTCTTGCTCATTACCTCCAGATTTCTACTTTACCACCACACTTCTTCCACTTTACCTTCACACTTCTTTACCTCCACATTTGTCCTACTTAACCTCCACACATCTTCCTCTTAACCCCCACACTTCTTCCTCTTTACCTCCACATTTCTTCCTCTTAACCCCCACACTTCTTCCTCTTTACCTCCACATTTCTTCCTCTTTACCTCCACATTTCTTCCTCTTAACCCCCACACTTCTTCCTCTTAACCCCCACACTTCTTCCTCTTTACCTCCACATTTCTTCCTCTTAACCCCCACACTTCTTCCTTTTAATCCCCACACTTCTTCCTCTTAACCCCCACACTTCTTCCTCTTTACCTCCACATTTCTACCTCTTTACCTCCACATTTCTACTTCTTTACCTCCACATTTCTACCTCTTTACCTCTACATTTCTTGAACTTTAGCACAATGCTTCATGACACAGCTAATTAAATTAGTAAGACGTTTTCCCACCCAGGACCTAGAACAATACAAGTCAGAAATAGCCGAGCTGTCTCGCACCAAAGAGAAGCTATCGTCCAGGGTCGAGGAACTGGAAGCTCAGGTGGCAGACCTGAGAGAACAGGTGGACGCGGCGCTGGGAGCTGAAGAGATGGTGGAACAGCTGGCTGAGAAGAAGATGGCTCTTGAGGATCAGGTAACCAGTTCAACTGGGTCTTTAAGTGTTAATTACTTCTCTTTTTAACTCATCAACTTATGCAATGTGGTATATAGATGCACGGATGGATGAATTGGTTTTATTTATTTATCCTTCAAAAGTAATTAAAGATTCAGTGATCAGTTTCATATTTTCATAAACAGCAACATACTAAGCGATTGGGTTTTACTAGCTGGTAACGGTTAATCTGAATATTCGTCCACTGCTTTGCCGGTTATTCTGCCGCCAAGCAGTAGTGTGCAAGCACTACTGTGTTCTGGTTTAAAGGGCAACGTAACTAGCGAAAATACTGAACAAATGAGACTGCATGAACTGATCTCACAGTGTTACAATTATATTTTTCCATACTGTGCTGATGGAGTGGAAATACTGTGCTGATGTCTCAAGATGACGTGCGCAGTGCACTGTCACATATATTTTGAAGGTACATGTTTTGCTGGAATGTGTCCGGAATGCTAGTGACAAAAGGTCTATTTTGGGATCAGAAAGGTTATTTGATGTAGGTTTATGTAATGGTATCTTTTCGTCTCCCTTATCAAGGGAGGCCTGGGATCTGTATACATTGCTTAAGAAGTTATGAGCAATGTATACAGGTGCAGGTTCTACGGGAATTCCGTGGAACCTAATACTAATTGTCTTGTTTGTAAACCGATTGGGCGATGTGGTCGCCCAGCGACAAAGCCCTCAATAGGCATGATGACTAAATATTTTTTTTTGGATAAATTAATTATATTCCTCAAAAGATAAACATTTGTGTAAACAATAATTGAATATCTCTAAAAATGATCAAGTTACAAGCATTTTAAAAACCGGAATAGAAAGAGATAGCTCAAACGGCCAGTGACGTCAGAGGAAGGTCGTTCATAGTACCTCATCACTAAGCTGTAGTAGCATTTCATACAATCTCTATGGCATGTGACGTCACGAGTGGATTTTTCATAGTAACTATGAGGGCGCTCTGTTTCGCGAGAAAGGGACAGGAGATGCCTCCTGTAGAAACTTTAAAAGCTTATTACTCCGTGATTTATTTACCGATTTTACTTATTTTTTCATTTATTGCATTCATTTTTTATCTTCTTTAGGAATGTAATATTTTACTTGTTCATTTTTAATAGTAGTCATCATCCCTATTGTATTTAATAAACAAATTAAAAATACTTATTTTGGAGTGGCACTGCAACTGTTATAAGCAGCCGTGACACTCAACATCAAGTGAACGACTAGATCGTCGCAAAAAACCTTGCAGATGTATGAAGAACATCGTTTTTAATTCCAGGTGGAACAGCTAAAGCAGGATGTGTCCGAACTGGAAGCGTTACAAGAGGTGCACGAGCAACTCGTCGAGTCGAACCGGGAACTAGAGATGGATCTGCGCGAGGAACTGGAAATGGCACACGCGCACACGAGAGAGGTAAGAAGAAGTAGGAAAGAAAAGAAGGAAAGAAAAACACACACAGATACAACACAGGACACATACATACACACATTACATTAATTCAACACATGACACAAAACTCAAATTATTGCAAACTAGGCCATTTTTAGCACTTTTACAAGTCAAAATTTGATTACTTAGGTATTTCAAAAATATTAAACATAAATCATTTTAAATACTAAGCATAATTAAGTTATATTTACAAAGTGCTTAATGTCAAAAGCTTTTATTATATTTATTTAATTATTTCTTTTTTGGAAGACCAACAGCTGCTATAACATTATATTCAACAAATTACACAAAAATAAGCCAATTAAAGGTCCTCACGGATAGACGTTACAAATAAAAACAGTAAATTGAAATGAACACCTAAGAACACTACACACTGCATGGATTTTCCAATAACTCACCAAACTACTCACATACCATTATTAAGTATAATAAATAAGAATAAAATAGAATATATAAAAACTTATATTTATTATAATGTAAATATGCTTAACAGTTAATTACGCTTCCATTAGTCAAAAAACTCACTGCTCAACCACTGCCTGGCCGATGCTACGCTTGTGCAGAATAGCATAGCCTATTACAAAAATTATCTTATCTTATCTTACAATATGAATTTGAAAAAAAAGAAGTTCTCTTTCCCACTACAGGTGCAAGCAATCCGGCACAATATAGAATAGAAAACTCCGATCCGTAGCTTCGATTAGCTAAGAATATGACAAACAATATTATTATTTATAAATAAATAAATATGTGTGGACATTTCACACAGCGCCATCTAGCCCCAAACTAAGCATAGCTTGTACTATGCGAACCAGATAACTGATATAATACTTAGATACTTTTTTGTTTGTAAATAGATACATAGAATACAATATAACACCCAGACACAGAACAAACATCTATGAAGTTAGTATGAAGCACGAGTAGCGGTCGGTAAAATTAAGCAACGTTTGCTGCAGTCACTACTTTGATGGGTGACCACTACAATAAACGCCCAACAGCCTCAGGCGATCTTCGTATTTTAAGCCACTATCAATCTGTAAACGACGCGAAGCTCTTCACTTGAAACAAAGAAAACATAGAATAGGCATGATGACTACTATTAAAAATGAACAAGTAAATACTACTTTCATAAAGAAGATTAAAAATGAATGCAATAATTGAAATAAATAAGCAAAATCGGTAAATAAATCACGGAGTAATAAGCTTTTAAAGTTTCTACAGGAGGCATCTCCTGTCCCTTTCTCGCGAAACAGAGAAGAACTGTGGGAGCGCAGTTACTATGAAAAATCTACTCGTGACGTCACATGCCAAAGAGATTGTATGAAAAACTACCACAGCTTAGTAATGAGGTACTATAACGACCTTTCTCTGACGTCACTGGCCGTTTGAGCTATCTCTTTCTATTACGGTTTTTAAAATGCTGGTTACTTGGTAATTTTTTGAGATATTTAATTTTAGTTTTCACAAATGTTTATCTTTTGAGGAATATAAATAATTTATCAAAAAAAAATTTTAGTCATCATGCCTATTAAAATATATATAAGCTCAATAATATATGTACTTCTTACCTTAAATAAACAGTGCAGGCAGCGCCGAAGATACGTATATGTATGTGGTATGACTGTGTGCGTGTGTGACGCACACAGAGATAGCTAAGCCAACACCGTTCGGTACGCTGGGCGTATATGTATGTGGTATGACTGTGTGCGTGTGTGACGCACACAGAGATAGCTAAGCCAACACCGTTCGGTACGCTGGGCGTATATGTATGTGGTATGACTGTGTGCGTGTGTGACGCACACAGATAGATACCGCCGGTTCTCCAGTCGCTAAGCCAACACCGTTCGGTACGCTGGGCGTATATGTATGTGTTATGACTGTGTGCGTGTGTGACGCACACAGAGATAGCTAAGCCAACACCGTTCAGTACGCTGCACCTTTCAAAGCACCTTTAGAGTCCAAAAATCCCACTGTTTTCTTCACATCCTCAAGAACCTGCACCTGTAGTTTACACACCCATTCATCTTTTCATACTGCGTCCAATAAAAGATCCATACTTACAGGCGGTACGAGAAAGGGAGGCTGCTTTAGAAACGATCATGGACCGCGACTCCACGATACTCAAGTTCAGAGAACTGGTTCAGAAGATGACGGAGCAATGCAATGAGTTGCGCGCACAAAACTCTAAACAAGGTATATATAACAGTGGTTTGAACTCAGGTGTATTTTCGTCATCCTGTCCCGGAGGTCCCCCCAAAGCTTCTTCCCGGTAGCTCAGAAAGGGAAGGACACTCACGGGAACACGTAGGTACTACTGGGATATCCGGAACTATTGAAATGAAACTGTAGATCTCGGTGAAGTGGGTTTATTGTTGCGTATAACAATAATTTAAGATATATATAGTCCAAAATGCTAAAAAATAAGATCACGACTTGTTGCCGATTGAACTTTTACGGAACAACTAGTAGTGAATATAACTTGAGGTACAAATAGCACTTTAAACTGTTAGTAACAGATATCTTATAAAAATTGGTTGAGCACAAACGAGGACTGTCCGCCTCGGCGGTTGAACGAATAATCCAAAATGTATGGAAAATGAAAAGAATGCGAGTAATGTTCTAATTTAGAATTTAAATCTAGATTATGAGTGGCCAATATTTGATGCGAAAACTAAGAAAGCAGGTGAATAGCTGAAATTATGATGAAGGAGGATGACATCGTCACAATCCCTAGCGTGGATCGGAGATACGTACATTTTTTTATCACCTCTTTTATCCACTTTCCCCCAGCAAAAAATGTATAGAAAGCAGGATGTCATTTCCTACCCTGGGGGTCTAGCAAAGAATCCTTTCCATTAGCGTTAACGCTAAACGATAACACAAAATGTATGGGCATATATTTTGATGGATACATAGAATGCGATATAACACCTAAACACAGAACAAACATCGATGATCATCTCGTTTACCTTATGTACAGTCATCAACTTCAAATCAACTCTACCGCTTTCACAACCACTATAATATCAACCGCTCACACATCAACTCTAATTCTGCAAAACAATGGCTTCCAAAACTAAAGATTAATTAGCATAATCATCAGATGAATTCATCACCAACTCAAACATGTGTGGATATTACACACAGCGCCATCTAGCCCCAAACTAAGTAAAGATTGTACTATGGGAACCAGATAACTGATACACTATTGAATATACTTTTTGTTTGTAAATACATACATAGAATACAATATAACACCCAGACGCAAAACAAACATCTAACGATCAATATTGCTGATTGTATTTGGGCGGCTAACCCAACAGCTCAGTTGGTTGCTCTGCCTTCTGGAATATGGGCTGTGGGTTCGATTCCCACCCAGGACAAGCATTTGTGTGATGAACACAGGCGTTTGTTCTGTGTTTGGGTGTTGTATTTGTGTATGTATTTGCAAACAAAAAGTATCTAAGTATTATATAAGTATCTGGTTCCCATAGTACAAGGTATGCTTAGTTTGTGGTTAAATGGTGCTGTGTGAAATGTTCACACATATATATCATCATTATCATCTGCATGAAGACGTCCACTGCTGAACATAGGCCTCCCCCAAAGAGCGCCACACTGAGCGGCTGCTTTTGGGTATCCAAGATACAGGCTTAGCCTAGTTTGGGGCCTGTTGTAACCTCTATCATATCACATTAACATTCAATCTGGGCCCGAAATCTGCTATTTTGTGTCATAATGGTTCATGAATGGTATCATAATGACAGATTTTGACATTAATGTTAGTCTAAAAACCATAAGTTGAATTTTTGGCGGGAACGCGGAAAAGTTCACGTCTGAATTATGAGCATGAGTGTAGGCAAGTGATATAATGTGGTGAAACGAGGTTTTTCGTGTTGCTTCCAAAATTCCATAGAAGCTTCTAGTAAAGTTGCCACCACTTTACTGGAGCATGACTTAGACTGGACTATGACTTAGACTTGACTTAACGTGAAATATTCATAACACTGAAAAATCATAACATTTGACACTGGCTAAATACACTATGTGTGGAGCCAATATATAAGAAAAAAAAACCATTAGTGTCAAAATCTGTCATTATGGCACCATTCATGAACCATTATGACACAATGAGAGGTTTTATTTAAAAAAAAATTAGTTCCGCTTCTGTTACTAGATGGCGTAGTAACGACGTATTTCAAACATGGTCGTAGTTTCAAACCACAGAGTACAAGGAAATGTCAAATTCAGTGGAGTGGATCACAGAGTACGTTGTCGATTTGTCGATAGAAAGTTATTAGAGTATATGCTTTCCATAAAATAAGGATAGGATACTAATTTCGATACATAATTATCTTAATAATGACAGAACGTAAAACCCCCATTTTAACGCCATCTATCGGTTCTTTATAAAATTACAGTTTTTTTTTTATAAAACGCCTCATTGAAATAGCAGACTTCGGGCCTTGTTCATTGACAATAATTTATGTACGTTTAACTTTTATGATTCATTGTAAATGGTTCTGGAAATATTTATTTCGTATGCTCGCCTCTTGCATGTTAATATTTATTTTTATATTGTCCAGAATCCCCCGGGCCACCGGAGCAGGAGCCCGCCCCGCCGGGCGAGCTGGCGCCGCTGGTGCAGCTGTCCCGCGCGTCCACCCGGTCCATCGACCTGCAGTGCCGCGCGCTCGAGCTGCGGCAGGCCTGCGCGCGCGCAGACATGCTGGCCGCCTGCCTGCCCGACCACTTCATGCACAGCGCCGGTGAGTGCACTGTGTCCCTGCCCGACCACTTCATGCACAGCGCCGGTGAGTGCACTGTGTCCCTGCCCGACCACTTCATGCACAGCGCCGGTGAGTGCACTGTGTCCCTGCCCGACCACTTCATGCACAGCGCCGGTGAGTGCACTGTGTCCCTGCCCGACCACTTCATGCACAGCGCCGGTGAGTGCACTGTGTCCCTGCCCGACCACTTCATGCACAGCGCCGGTGAGTGCACTGTGTCCCTGCCCGACCACTTCATGCACAGCGCCGGTGAGTGCACTGTGTCCCTGCCCGACCACTTCATGCACAGCGCCGGTGAGTGCACTGTGTCCCTGCCCGACCACTTCATGCACAGCGCCGGTGAGTGCACTGTGTCCCTGCCCGACCACTTCATGCACAGCGCCGGTGAGTGCACTGTGTCCCTGCCCGACCACTTCATGCACAGCGCCGGTGAGTGCACTGTGTCCCTGCCCGACCACTTCATGCACAGCGCCGGTGAGTGCACTGTGTCCCTGCCCGACCACTTCATGCACAGCGCCGGTGAGTGCACTGTGTCCCTGCCCGACCACTTCATGCACAGCGCCGGTGAGTGCACTGTGTCCCTGCCCGACCACTTCATGCACAGCGCCGGTGAGTGCACTGTGTCCCTGCCCGACCACTTCATGCACAGCGCCGGTGAGTGCACTGTGTCCCTGCCCGACCACTTCATGCACAGCGCCGGTGAGTGCACTGTGTCCCTGCCCGACCACTTCATGCACAGCGCCGGTGAGTGCACTGTGTCCCTGCCCGACCACTTCATGCACAGCGCCGGTGAGTGCACTGTGTCCCTGCCCGACCACTTCATGCACAGCGCCGGTGAGTGCACTGTGTCCCTGCCCGACCACTTCATGCACAGCGCCGGTGAGTGCACTGTGTCCCTGCCCGACCACTTCATGCACAGCGCCGGTGAGTGCACTGTGTCCCTGCCCGACCACTTCATGCACAGCGCCGGTGAGTGCACTGTGTCCCTGCCCGACCACTTCATGCACAGCGCCGGTGAGTGCACTGTGTCCCTGCCCGACCACTTCATGCACAGCGCCGGTGAGTGCACTGTGTCCCTGCCCGACCACTTCATGCACAGCGCCGGTGAGTGCACTGTGTCCCTGCCCGACCACTTCATGCACAGCGCCGGTGAGTGCACTGTGTCCCTGCCCGACCACTTCATGCACAGCGCCGGTGAGTGCACTGTGTCCCTGCCCGACCACTTCATGCACAGCGCCGGTGAGTGCACTGTGTCCCTGCCCGACCACTTCATGCACAGCGCCGGTGAGTGCACTGTGTCCCTGCCCGACCACTTCATGCACAGCGCCGGTGAGTGCACTGTGTCCCTGCCCGACCACTTCATGCACAGCGCCGGTGAGTGCACTGTGTCCCTGCCCGACCACTTCATGCACAGCGCCGGTGAGTGCACTGTGTCCCTGCCCGACCACTTCATGCACAGCGCCGGTGAGTGCACTGTACGCCTGGCCGACCACTTCATGCACAGCGCCGGTGAGTGCACTGTACGCCTGGCCGACCACTTCGTGCACAGCGCCGGTGAGTGCACTGTGTCCCTGCCCGACCACTTCGTGCACAGCGCCGGTGAGTGCACTGTACACCTGGCCGACCACTTCGTGCACAGCGCCGGTGAGTGCACTGTACACCTGGCCGACCACTTCGTGCACAGCGCCGGTGAGTGCACTGTACACCTGGCCGACCACTTCGTGCACAGCGCCGGTGAGTGCACTGTACACCTGGCCGACCACTTCGTGCACAGCGCCGGTGAGTGCACTGTACACCTGGCCCGGGCACCACTTCATGCAGAAATATACGACGCGAAATTTAATGCTTCACCTTTTTAGACCGTATTTTACATTTCAAGGATTCTTGGGAATCACCTGAACCAGCACTCGATATTGCTGTAAATCTCAAAACCTTTACAGATCTCAGAGTCTTGTTATGTTATTAAATCTTGACTTGATTAACGTAAATTATATGCAACATAACACTTTAAACTTTCGCGACCTGTACTCATTTTTTAAAGTTAAATCGAGTCTCTTCGCGCACAGAAATAAAAAAAAAACGATTTTTATCTATGAGAAGAGACCCGATACAACTTTAAATTATAATATACCTCATCTCTTTAAGTCATGTTAATAATAATTTACAGGAGACCACGATGCAATCTTACTGATACTGTTACTGCAAAGGCTGGACACTAAAGCGGAAATCGTACTCGGACAGATTAGAGAGAGGTATGTGGTTTAAACCTTAGCTGGCAACGCATTGGCAATGTCTCCATTGTTGTAGTGAAAGAAAGAATGAAGTTTGAATCGCATTCTACCTACCTTTTTTTGGGTTTAACCGGCCTGGATTCAAAGTCCTTTTGGCCGAATCTTGAATCTATTTTCTTCTTATATTTTGGTTCTTATAGAATATTTCAAGCAACTACTAGAAGCTTCTATGGAATTTTGGAAGCAACACGAAAAACCACGTGTAGTGTGGAAATTCGGACTTGCACCGCTACATCACAATAATACCCGTAACATGGTTGGTTGTCCTAATAAAATAAAATAAAAAAAAAAAAAAAAAAACATGTGTCCGAACTACTTGTAAGGACGACCCGGTAGTATAAGCTCACGCCTTCCACCATGTAGACGCCTCAATATACTCCAGTACCACCGACACCATCTTTCACTCATCACCACCAGAACCTGGACCACCTTCAGAGCTGGCTCCTCCAGCCCAGCTCATCAGACATAGGTAGCGACACCACCAGCGCTATCATGTCATCACACACGTTTCACCACATTATATCACTTGCCCTCACTCATGCTCGTAATTCAGCACTTAATGCGTAAAACGCCACCAATTTTAAACATTAACACTGGAAAAAGCACAAGTTTTGAGAAATAATACAATGCAACGACGTGAACTTTTCCGCGTTCCCGCCAAATCTTACCTACCTTGTTTTTATATCATTGTCAGATTCCCGGCGGTCAATGTGTGGGACCGCGAAGTGTTGACTAAGACTCACACAGCCACGCAATACAGCTTCCGTTGTCAACTGGAATACCAGCTGCACATGATACAGGTAAGTGGGAAAGGGTGGGAGAAAGCGGGATACAGTGGGAGAAAGTGAGATAGCGAGTTGCGCGTCTGTTTTGGAGGTAACATTTGTGGAAAGTTTTCCGTGCGGTTCTGACACGACAATAGGACCACCTCATCTCTTTCAGCAGGTGCCCTAATAGCTAATGGAATATCAAGGGCAGAAGCTTTTTCCTTGGACTGCATTATAATCTGTGGCGATTTCATTAGCCACCTACAAAGACCAATATAGAGTTATATGATCTGTGACAAAAGGGTAATCCCTTGGTGGTCTGTGGAATGAGGTTGTCACTCACTCTGATTCCGCATTCGGTTGGATTTGATTATTATTCGTTTATATTATTATTAATGTGATGCTTGCATGCTATTCTACGACTCGTGGTATTGTCGAAACCATCTCCGATACCTGTTTGTTTGAAGCAGGTAAATAAACTTAATTGTTCGTATACATTGCCATGTTTCATTTGAAGATGGGAAGAAAATTTCCCATAAATCTACTGCGGTCACCAAGATGCCTGATGGTGATTGTGGCAAAGCCTCCCCCCCCCCCCCCCCCCCTAAAAAGTATAAAGTAGCCTTTTACCCAAAAGAGAAACAAGAACAAGAAATTGCCTGTTAATGCTGTATATGTCCAGGTTCTCTTTTTTATTATTTTAGGTGGAGTTACACCATAACCACAGTTAAAGTTACTGTTGCGGTTTAAGTTAACTATAACTTTGACCTTAACCATGGAGTTTAGTTAGCGTGTGTTGCATTATAATAATTGACAGACAGGATTGTCTTCAGAATACTTGATTCCGGGATTATTTTCTATGTGTATGACGGATATTTAACATAAACAATAACGCTAACCGGCGGAGCGTAGGTGGTTACAGTTAGCAGTTAAAGTTATGACGATGGTACAAGGAATTTTTTGCCTAACCGATACTTTGACTGAAATGCCCATGATTGTTATAGCTAAAGCAAGGTGGTGCAACCCACCCTTAATGTTTTCCATGGGAGTTTGGTCAATGTTGACAGTGTCTACGTTATCTCATTTCGGAAACTGTTATTAACTCACAACACTATCAGATGGAAGACATCAACTGCTTAACATAGGCCTCCAATACCGGCCAAGCGAATGACTACCTCATCGCGTCATTCAAAGACTATAATCCAATCATCTTGTCTGCTAGTGGGCCCGATAGCTCAGTTGGTAGTAGCCCTGCCTTCTGAACTGAGGGCTGTGGGTTCGATTCCTACCCGGGACAAACATTTGTGTGATGAACATAGATGTTTGTTCTGCGTCTGGGTGTTATATCGTATTCTATGTATGTATGTACAAAGAAATAAGTATCTATGTATTGTATCGGTTATCTGGTTCCCATAGTACAAGCTATGCTTAGTTTGGGGCTAGATGGCGCTGTGTGAAATGTCCACACATATTTATTTATTTATTTATTTATTTATTTATTAGTGCATAGTATCGATGTGGTCCCGTGCACTCGACACTTGCACTCCGGAGATGTTATTACGAGCGGCGAGCGCTCTGCCCGACGCCGCGCAACAAGAGAGGGCTTTGGATGCCGCAGCGCATCTATTGAAGACTAATGAACTGGATGAGAACTGTTCGTTAGATGGTAAGGCTTTGAATTGTGCTTACCACTGTTTCAATCTTTTGTCATTTCTTTTTGTGTTTATTTTGATATCTTTGCTGTTTAAAAGTGTAGAAGACGCGACAGAAAATTACGGATTTTGAATTGATGGCTATGTAAGGTTGAACAGTAAAGATGGTTTTGTCGAAAAGGTGCGAAACGATCATGAAATTTTGAGGGGTTGATGTAGTTCCATTTTTCTATCTGCGCACCATACATCCACCCCTATTAAAAACAAATTATAGCACAGGGCGGTTATTATCTATGGAAACGCAGATTCCACACGATACGAAACTACGTCGTTATCGTGTCTTGTTCAAATCGTGTCACAGCGTCAGATATACCTTCACTTTACATAAAGTTATTTTTATTTTGTATAAAATATATGGACATAAGTGGTGGTAGCTTTTGATGTGGTTGATGTTTCGGAACGCGTCTCGGTAAAACATGTGATTTTTGACAGTTCAAATCGCGCAATTCCAAATTCGGAATAACGGCCCAGGGCCATTATTCCGTATCGATTCCTTACTTCGAAACCACGCGAATTCCTTGTCTTACATAAGAAATCTGCGAAACTGTATTCTCCATGAAATGAAAACAAAACCGCGCGAAATGAATTTGGAATTGCGCGATTTGAACTGTCAAAAATCACATGTTTTACCGAGACGCGTTCCGAAACATCAACACATCAAAAGATATGACACTTATGTCAATATATTTTATTCAAAATAGAAATAACTTTAATGTAAAGTGAAGGTATATCTGACGCTGTAACACGATTTGAACAAGACACGATAACGACGTGGTTTCGTATCGTGTGGAATCTGTGTTTCCATAGAAAATAACCGCCCAGATCAAGAGCGCTTTTGACTACTCTTTCATGTCAAGCTTCTGACGTGTTCATTGGAGACCTTCATTTGTTTTGACGCGTTCATGTTTGTCAGGCATCGAGCGTTGCTGGTCGTACCTGTCAGCAATGTGGAGCGCGCTCGGCGTGAGCGGCGCCGTGTGTCGCGCCGCCGTGCTGCACGCGTGCTGCGCGCTCGACGCGCTCGCTCGCGCGCTGCACGCGGACGCACGCGCCACCACGGAGATACTGCAGGTGTGTACACGTGTGTCGCGCCGCCGTGCTGCACGCGCCACCACGGAGATACTGCAGGTGTGTACACGTGTGTCGCGCCGCCGTGCTGCACGCGTGCTGCGCGCTCGACGCGCTCGCTCGCGCGCTGCACGCGGACGCACGCGCCACCACGGAGATACTGCAGGTGTGTACACGTGTGTCGCGCCGCCGTGCTGCACGCGCCACCACGGAGATACTGCAGGTGTGTACACGTGTGTCGCGCCGCCGTGCTGCACGCGTGCTGCGCGCTCGACGCGCTCGCTCGCGCGCTGCACGCGGACGCACGCGCCACCACGGAGATACTGCAGGTGTGTACACGTGTGTCGCGCCGCCGTGCTGCACGCGCCACCACGGAGATACTGCAGGTGTGTACACGTGTGTCGCGCCGCCGTGCTGCACGCGTGCTGCGCGCTCGACGCGCTCGCTCGCGCGCTGCACGCGGACGCACGCGCCACCACGGAGATACTGCAGGCGTGTACACGTGTGTCGCGCCGCCGTGCTGCACGCGCCACCACGGAGATACTGCAGGTGTGTACACGTGTGTCGCGCCGCCGTGCTGCACGCGCCACTACGGAGATACTGCAGGTGTGTACACGTGTGTCGCGCCGCCGTGCTGCACGCGCCACCACGGAGATACTGCAGGTGTGTACACGTGTGTCGCGCCGCCGTGCTGCACGCGTGCTGCACCACTTTGAGTGGCTTCTCACTTCCTGCATCCATCGACTGCCCGCTATTACTACCAGACCGTCAAGAGGAGTGAGGAGCCCATACGCTACTCGAGGACCTTTCTTCCCCATCGGTTGTCAGTACTGCGTACGATGTGGCCTGACCATCATCACTTTAACTTGCTAATTCTAAGACATACATATCAGGCAGTTTAGTTCTCCTGCGGATCTCCTCATGAGTAACTACCTAGTTTAAGGTAGTATTCACGTTGTTACAGCCATCAGAACGCACGCAAGAGATCGGCCAGCTCCAAGAAGTGATCTGCAACTCGAGTATGACGTTGCAGCAGCAGCTCAAGAGCGTCCGGCGTCGCTTGCCGCCTGGAGTTCAGCTGGAACACGTCAACTTGGACCCTCAGGTCAGAGGGAGAGAGTTTGAGAAAGAGTGGGATAGTGAATCAATGACACGTGAGGATGTATAGAGTATGAAGTATGACGAGCAAAAAAGTACGAGTCAAGAAATAAATAAATAAGAATGTAAAAATGCGTAAGGAGACTGCGAAACACCTGCTAAACATCGGCTTGCCACTTTGAGCGGCTGCTCGCATCTATCAATAAATTAGTAAGACTGTAAAAATCATCATCATCATCATCAACATTAACAGCCTGAAGACGTCCACTGCTGAACATAGCCCCCCCCCCAGGGAGCGCCACTTAGAGCGGCTGCTCGCCTCCTGCATCCATCGGCTCCCCGCGGCTTTCACCAGGGCGTTGGTCCACTTAGTGGGGGGCCGGCCTACGCTGCGTCTTCCGGTTCGTGGTCGCCACTCGAGACCCTTTCTTCCCCATCGGTTGTCAGTTCTACGAGCGATGTGGCCTGCCCATTGCCATTTCAACTTGCTAATCCTAAGAGCTACATCGGTCACTTTAGTTCTCCTGCGGATCTCCTCATTTCGGATCTTATCTCGCAGGGAAACACCGAGCATTGCTCTCTCCATAGCTCGTTGCACAAATCTGAGCTTAGTAATGAGGCCAACGTGAGTGTAAAAATGCGAAACTGTAAATACGAAGAATCTAGACTAAAAGGTGATAAATGAACGCCATGAAGGATTGCGTTTGAGATTAGAGTTTGAAAGAAAGAAAGAAATACAACGACACAACCGTAAACCTGTATTTTTATAAATATATTTCGTACGTGATTGAAAGACTTCTTACTGCAGGGTTAGCACGGACGGTAGACAAAATTGTCTTTCCCCTGTTTTAGTCCACTTGACATGTAAATTGTATGAAGAATTTGACATAAAACAGGGAAAGACAAAAAAAAAAACAATTTTGTCTACCGTCCGTGCTAGCCCAGCTGGAGGCGACTGACAGGAATAAACCGACATTACTCCTTTGCAAACTAATCGACTCTAAAACTTCCAGCTACAGTTTTGGCGGGAACGCGGAAAAATTCACGTCGTTGCATTGTATTATTTTTCAAAACTTTTGCTTTTTCCAGTGTTAATGTTTAAAATTGGTGGCGTTTTACGCATTAAGTGCTGAATTACGAGCATGAGTGAGGGCAAGTGATATAATGTGGTGGAACGCGATTTTTCGTGTTGCTTCCAAAACTCCATAGAAGCTTCTAATAAAGTTGCCACCACTTTGCTGGAGCATAACTTAGACTGGACTATGACTATGACCAGGACATGACTTTGCGTGAAATATTTGATAACACGATGAAAATATAATACTTGACACTGGCTAAATACACTATGTGTGGAGCCAATATATAAGAAAATAAAAAACTTCCAGCTAATCGACCGTCTCCGCGGTGACGTAGCCACTTCTCTCTGGCGTTGCTCTCGCGCCGCGTCTCTCGCCGCTCGCGCCGCCTCCGCCTGCGCCGCGACGGCTGGCGAGAGAGGAGACGCTGCACCACTCCCTCACACTACGTTGTCTACCTTATGGGCTGCTGCGGTGGATAAGGTGTACCAACAGGTTAGTCGACTAGACAATAGTGTTTTCAACAGGTCAAATAGTGTTCCACAGGACAAATAGTGTTTCAACAAGTCAAATAGTATATCAACAGGTCAAATGGTCTATCAGCAGGTTAGTTGGCTAGACGATAGTGTTTCAACAGGTCAGATAGTGTTTCAATAGGTCAAATAGTGTTTCAACAGGTCAAATAGTGTTTCAACAGGTCAAATAGTATATCAACAGGTCAAATGGTCTATCAGCAGGTTAGTTGACTAGACGATAGTGTTTCAACAGGTCAGATAGTGTATCAATAGGTCAAATAGTGTTTCAACAGGTCAAATAGTGTTTCAACAGGTCAAATAGTATATCAACAGGTCAAATGGTCTATCAGCAGGTTAGTTGACTAGACGATAGTGTTTCAACAGGTCAGATAGTGTATCAATAGGTCAAATAGTGTTTCAACAGGTCAAATAGTGTTTCAACAGGTCAAATAGTATATCAACAGGTCAAATGGTCTATCAGCAGGTTAGTTGACTAGACGATAGTGTTTCAACAGGTCAGATAGTGTATCAATAGGTCAAATAGTGTTTCAACAGGTCAAATAGTATATCAATAGGTCAAATGGTCTATCAGCAGGTTAGTTGACTAGACGATAGTGTTTCAACAGGTCAGATAGTGTATCAATAGGTCAAATAGTGTTTCAACAGGTCAAAATAGTGTATCAACAGGTCAAATAGTGTTTCAACAGGTAAAATAGTTCATACATATAAGTCAGCAGGGTTACACATGACACTCGATTTCAATCGTAATTTGGGATTTGGAACGAAATCGTGGCATTTGGTACTCTAAAATCCTATACTAGCGCACAATTGGAATCTTTGACCGTGGAATTTTATGGAACTAAATATAATTGACTCGTTTCTACACCTTCCTCTTTTTTACCAAGTTATTAAACGTTTGAATTGATGATTGATTAGGATTAGAATTTGGGTAAAACTGGGATTTGATTCAAGAGTAACCATACAGTTGACTCGCAATGGCGCATCAACAGATTAGTTGATTGTTGAAGTACAACAATTTAATTTTTTTTCATTTCAATAGAACAGAACAACGTTTATTCAGCTACAACAACAACTATTGCAGTTCCAACTGGAATAAATATATTTAGTTTATTAGCATGTATTCATGGAACTCAAATTATTTGGGGTTCTTACACTTTAGCCGTATCGCTTAACATCAGGCGAATGACTAGCTCGTCCCTGCATTCATTACCATAAAAGTGTGTTATTCAGGACGATCATGGGCCAGTGAAGACAATCAAGCATTCGTTATCGCTGGTGTCCGCTGAAGTGACCAAGCTGGCAACATTCGCGCAGGACAAGGAATACGATATGATGGCTCTTACAAACGTTCAAACTGAGAAGGTGAGTTCATCATCATCATCATCATCATCATCATCATCATCATCAGCCTGAAGAAGTCCACTGCTGAACATAGGCCTCCCCAGAGAGCGCCACCTCAATCGGGTGCTCGCTTCCTGCATCCATCGTCTCTCCGTGGTTTTCACCGGATCGTTGGAGTTACACTCTCCCATAATATATTCAAAATACGGTATAAAATTTTACTCTTGGAGCGCTACAATAAGCTGTTTGAAACAACATTTAAATCCAGATAATTTAGATTAATGGCATTTTCCACACATATACAATCCATTCACACACGCAAAAACACCTCTACATACACATACAGAAAGATTTACACACACACAATCATAATCACATTACAGTTACACTAGTCCATGCTAGAATACCATACCTAGTCTTTTTCCATAGATGACTGATTTCTTTTCCTTTTACATTAAAATTAATCCACTTATAATAAACACTAAACATAATAATAAACCTAATAACACTAAGGCCTTCGTTCTCTATATTCGAGTAAAGTTCCGAGTTGGCTAGCCACCACGTAATGTCACTTTTAACTGCAGTAACGAATTTCAGAATGTCCGAGTAGCGCTAGCCGACCCGTAAACCAGGCTGCTACTTACAGGACACATCAGCTGCCGATTAGTACGGTTAACCGACGGCTATAGCAAAACTTGTTGCAAGCTCGCATGTGTTTGTAATTTATTATTATAGTTTGCATGCCACAAATACTGAGATCTGCGGAACTGAAAACTACCAACCCTGTTGATTACGCTACTGCTATAAAAACATCGACTATTCCTGTTTCTATTTCAAGATCAGATACTTATGAATATAGAAATCATTGTATGTAATTACTAAAACAGTCCGCTCAGAACCGTGGGAAGCCGATGGATACTGGAAGCTAGCAGCCGCTCAAAGTGGTGCTCTTTGGAGGAGGCCTATGTTCAGCAGTAGACGTCTACAGGCTGATGATTATGATGATGACTACTAAAAAAGTTTTTGTTCAATTATAATATGTTTAAATACTTATACAGGGTTACAGGAAAAATTGTGCTAGATCCGTTAAGAGCGTGGAGTACCCATGATTTCTGACTTATTTCACTATGAAACACCCTAGGCTAAACTAATAATATTTTTGTAGATATCCCTTAGAAAACAATACAGTTTCTAATATTTTTTTTATATCTTAACTTTCACTTGTCTACTACGGTCTATTCAATTAACTTATGTACTATTTTAATGATTGACGTCCTAAAGCATCTTATTACACATGTAAAAATGCAATAATAATAATAATAAGAAGACACAAAATATTTCAATGAAAAAATTAAAAATTGAATATCTCGAAAAGGGTAAAGTTTAGCCTAGGGTGTTTCATAGTGAAATAAGTCAGAAGTGATGGGTACTCCACGCTCTTAACGGATCTAGCACGATTTTTCCTGTAACCCTGTATAATATTATGATATTTTTGTTTTGTGTTGTTTTAATTTTTATTATTGCGTCAAGACAAAACCACATGTCAGGTACCTATAGGTATGTAATCTAAATTCGTATTACATTACTCATTACATTAATTTAATAAGTTGATACCCTATTTTGTAAAGGTAACTCCTTCCTTACTGTTTTTAAGTAGGTAAAATACTCTTTGAAGGGCACCTACCGCACTGCAACATATAGCTGGCACGTAGAAATGTCAAAAAAAAATAAAAAACGAACCTAAAATGACGTCACTGACAGCAGTTGGAGTGACTATTGAATGAACATAATGAACAATTGACGTTGCTACAGATAATCCTAAATTTTTACTCACTGAGTAGCTGATCGAAACTCTGTTTTCGTTCGTGAAACTGAAAAGAACTACTCGACGCCTTTACGTCCCGATCAGTATTACTCACTGGCCAGCAAACTCTGAACTTAACTCGGATATAGAGAACGAAGGCCTAAACATAATAAACCTGTATCTTACTGTATAATTCTGTTCACTTTGATGATCCAGTTTATAGAATTGTCTCCAATGTGCATAAGTATCTTTTGTTTTTCTATTTAGCCCTGCGTAGATTTTATTTTTACGCAGCACAGTGCTGAGCCTACTCCTGTTGCCAGCTAAAATTATGTGTTTATAGTTGTTGTGTATTATGTTTTTATGTAGTTTTTCTTTGGCAATAAATATTATTTATTCTTATTCTTATTCATAATAATCTTTCTTCATTATTTTGTGTATTTTTTCAAGATGTTTCATGAGTTCGACTGGCTGGTTAGCTTAGTTGGTAGCAGCTCTGCCATTTGAACTATGGCTTATAGGTTCATTATTAAGCAATACCTCTATGGTAGTTCTACATACAATGTTGTGACGTCACGCGCAAGGAGCAATAGGCATACGATGTCCAATTTGCGTGAACGGGACAAGTGATACCCCCTCCAAGGCGGTTATTCTCTATCGATTCCTTACTTCGAAACCACGCGAATTCCTTGTCTTACATAAGAAATCTGCAAAAGTCTATTCTCTGAAACGAAAACAAAACCGCGCGAAATGAATTTGGAATTGGCGCGATTTGAAGTGTCAAAAATCATATGTTTTACCGAGACGCGTTCCGAAACATCAACACATCAAAAGATATGACCACTTATGTCAATATATTTTATTCAAAATAATCATGACTTTAATGTAAAGTGAAGGTATATCTGACGCTGTGACACGATTTGAACAAGACATGATAACGACGTGGTTTCGTATCGTGTGGAATCTGTGTTTCCATAGAGAATAAACGCCCAGAAATTTTAAACGCGTATTACTCTGTGAGTTATTAACCGATTTTACTTATTTTTTCAATTATTAGCTTAAAATAAAATAAATAAATATGTGTGGACATTTCACACAGCGCCATCTAGCCCCAAACTAAGCATAGCTTGTACTATGGGAACCAGATAACTGATACAATACTTATATACTTTTTGTTTGTAAATACATACATAGAATACGATATAACACCCAGACGCAGAACAAACATCTATGTTCATCACACAAATGTTTGTCCTGGGTAGCAATCGAACCCATAGCCCTCAGTTCAGAAGGCAGGGATACTACCAACTGAGCTATCGGGCCCGTCAGATTATTATTCTCATATATCCCGTCTTATTCTCATATTTTAAGAAAATAATGTTTTCTCCCTCATTTTTAGTAGTGCTAGTAGTCAAATAGCATATTGTTGTTCGACAGCCGACCCCGCCGGTAGTGATTCGCGCTCAACTAGTGAAGAAACAACTGGAAGAGACCAAGAGCCTCACCATCCGGCTCGAGAACAAAGAAGCTGACATTAAAGAGCTCAGGAAAGCTCTCAAGGTATTAAAATATACAGGTATTACTAAATTGCCTTGTACTTTGGTGCGGGTTAGATATCAAGGACTGATTATAAATAAAAAAAAATTGCGATAACCGAGCGAAGTCTGCTTCAACCCGCAAAATTTTGCTTTCATCTGTGGTCAACGATGTTGATGAATCAACCACTTAAATTTTTTACTCATATTATTTTAAGATTATTTTTGTTGTTTGATCCTTCTTCCCATACAACGGAATAACGCGGGCTATTTTACTAATTATTTTATTTCTGCATAACGCGAGATTATCAAGCGACATTTATTGCGTGTTGGCGAAGTGTTGGGCCAAATGTATACACTGGACACTAACTAGTAACTCTCTAGACACGATTACTACATTTTTTTTCAAGTTCGGGCTATTTTTTGTTTGTACCTGATGGGACCCCATGTTACTATATACATACAAAACACATTTTGGATCTAAAATAATGTTACGGTCAGGTACCCAGCCTGCAAGCAGTGCAAATACTTACATGAATCTATTTACTCGTACTCACATACAGGTCGCAATCTCCAACGAAATTGGACGAAACTGATCCAAATTTTCGGTTTACGTTCAGATTTTTACTATTCATTATAGCTGTCAAACTCATTCTTACAATATTTTTTTTATTTTTTTTTATTGAAAGTTTACAAAACTGGAAATATGCATTATATACTACTTAAAAAAAATAACAATATGTACTAAAATCATGCGGTGGACATATTCCCTTCTAGATGTAAACCTAACATGCGTTAATGTAGCTAACAAAATGACGCTCTAGGTGCTAGATAGTGCTAAACACGACCGATAAAATTAATTTTTAACACAAATAAATATAAATACCTATGTAATGAAAGTTGCTAAATAAAGAATAACTAAGTAATGACAAACGTAATGAAATGAATGTACCTAATAACAAAGATGGAGAAACTAATACCAATTAGATGTAGTGTAGGTGTCAATCAATCAATCAATCAATCAATCAAGTTTTTTATTTCTAAGAATATTACAAGTTTTATGTAAGGCCAAGGGTGGGTTAGGTGAGATACAAAGCATAATATTTTTATATTGAACAAGAGACTGCAGGCAGCTGCATTTCCTTGTACACCTGCTTCCCAAAAGTGAAATCGCCGTCCCCGAACTAAGAATCAACTTTTATCTCAGGGTACGGGACTCCACCCCGAGTCACAGGTTTGAATGGATGCACCTGCCTGCAGTCATCAATTAGGTCTTAAGACATATTATATGACGTAGTCGCATAATAGGTAGGTACATTTTTACATACATACTTAATTTAATAAATGCCCACTTCTATATCTTATAACAGCACAGTACCCCCCTATTTTGCCGTGTAATGATGCCCTTTACAAGGTATAATAAACAACACGACTTAGCAGCGAGTTTTGATAACATATTTGGTATGAATAATATGTGCTCGTGAAGTCTACTGTTCGTAGAACTACTTGTAATATTTATGTGCAGGCGAAACAAGAAGAGCTATCCGAGATGCAGATCCGTCGCGAGCTTGGTGAGAGGAAGCTTGCGACCACCGCGCGTGATGCTGAACTGAAGTCTGAGACCTTACAGAGGAAACTGGAGGACGCTCAGAACCAACTCAAACGGTAATGTGGATGGTAGATAGGTGGTAGAAAGATGATAGCATTATTGTAGACAGATTATTGTAGATTTTATTTACTAGGTGGTAGGACTTTTCTGCAAAGTTCGTCTAGGTAGGTACCACCGCTTTGCCAGTTATTCTGCCGCCAAGCAGTAGTGTGCAAGCACTACTGTGCTCCGGTTTGAAGGGCATTGTAGCTAATAAAATTACTGGGCAAATGAGACTATGACCTGATTACACAGTGTGGTAATCTGATTACTAGACTGTGTGATGTCTCAGGATGACGTGCGCAGTGCAGTGACAAAACTTTATAATTTTAAAGTTCCGAGTGGCACTGCAACTGTTATGGGCGGCCGTGTCGCTTAACATCAGGTGAACGACTAGCTCGTCACGTCATACATTCACATAAAAAAAAAACTACCGCGCGTGACGCCGAACTGAAATTTGAGATGTTACAGAGAAACCTAGGATGTTCAATTTCCGCGCATAACTTGAAAGTGTTTGAGTTTTTTATGAGAATGAATGACATGACGAGTTAGTCGTTCATCTGATGTTAAGCGACGTGGTCGTTAACAGTTGCAGTGTCACTCGGAACTTTAAAATAATAAAGTTTCGCGTGACACTGCACTGCGCACGTCATCCTAAGCCATCACAGTCTAGTGATCAGATTACTAGGCTGTGTGATCAAGGTATAAAGTCTTATTTGCCCAGTAATTTCACTAGCTACAATGCCCTTAAAACCGGAACACAGTAGTGCTTGCACACTACTGCTTGGCGGCAGAATAACCGGCACAGCGGTGGTACCTACCTAGACGAACTTTGCAGTAAAGTCCACCTAGTAAACAGATTCCGAGCGAGACTGCAATCAGAATGCATGCGTCGGTTTCGAAAACGCACGCTTTTACTGCAGTACTATAAATATGAATGCATGTATAATTCTCTTTCCAGCAAAGAGAAAGAGTTCGAAGAGACAATGGACCATTTGCAACAAGATATCGACTCTCTAGAACTGGAACGAGGCGCGTTACGCGACAAACTCAAGTTGTACGCGAAACGGGGCGGCGGACATCACGGTATGTACACTTTACTGTACCACAGATCATATATATGTAGTTAGGATCTAGGGTCCAATGGATCCTATGTCAAAATGACCAAATGATTGAGTCTGTCTTGGTTAAAACGTGTAAATGTTAAAACGTCCGTAACGGTTGCAATGTTTTACTGACAAGTTGTGTAAAAGTAAAAAAAAAATGAATTTGCGACGAAATGACTGTATGATTGTCAAAATGTCCAAAATCACAAGTTCATTACGTGGAATTGTAGAATAAAACTTTGCCGTGGTTAACGGTTATGCTGGATGATGGTCGAGTTTTTTAGAGACCTAGACATTTTAACACATGCTTTAATTTTTTTATATTAATTGCGCGTTATTACACACTTGTATGGACAATTAGACATTCTGAGACCTGTACATTTAAATATATTTGAACATTTTGTCATTATAATCAGACATATCGTCACTTAACACCCCGGTTTCTCGTACATATGAAAAACTCGTGTCAACTTAACACACCAAATACTGAGAGCTCATTGGGTAAAGAAAAGACAGCCGATGATCAACAGCCAACCAATAAGCATCCAGTATTCGGTGTGCAAAGTTAACATGATAATAAACATGCTAGAAACTTAAAACGCGACATAAAAAAATACGTAAGGGTTTCGTTTGTTTTTATTAATTAGTGTGTTATTTATTTGTAGATTTGCCGTTCTTAAGTAAGTCAAAGTGTGATTGTTTACCTACTTATTGCCTGTAACATTGATAACATTGTTTTTAAAATGTTTCATAATAACGACACCTAATAATTAGTTTTTATTTTGAATGAATATAGTATTTTTCTTTCGGCGGGATTTTCAATAATCAGGTTAAAGTTGTTCATTGTATAAAACACAACGCAGTGAAAAATAATTGTTAATTTTTTAAACCGTATACTGAATAAGTAATGTGTTTTGTGTTTTAGTCGGTTTATAGGGTTAATAGTTGGATAACCTTAAAGCTAATGAAAAATCGCCTCTAATTATACCTAATTTCAGTTGTAAAAGGCATTTAAAATGAATCGTTGTAAAAACTGAATGAGAAATCTATATGAAATGGCTTATTACTCCTTGGCTTAGATCTAAGCTTAGATCATGTCCCATCAGGTACAAACAAAAAATAACCCGAACTTGAAAAAAATTTAGTTATCGTGTCTAGAGAGTTACTAGTTAGTGTCCAGTGCATTCATTTGGCCCAATACTTCGCCAAAACGCAATAAATGTCGCTTGATATTATATTATCTGGGCCTTAGGTCTAAATGGCTTATTATCATTACCCCTGTTATATAAGTAACTATAATCTTTACCAATAAAAACTATTTGAAATTGATTGTTACATAGAATAAACGTCATTTTCAGATATTTTCATTATTAGGGGTTATACAGGCCCTAAAAAAGTAACCTAGTGTAAGTATCCGTAAATATATAAAACTAAATATACACATGTGTGCGTGCAGCTGTGGCGCCACCGACGGCCGTGCGAGACTACTCACGTAAGACCAATCCTTGCATGCGAACTAAGGCTTAACACGCCTGAACACGTGGCTTAAGGGACTGATTGTATTAGGCGTATCATCTCAATGTGCTATTGGCTTAAATCTAATTTCTTAGTAACAATTCAGACTTAAAAACGCAATACATACACATCTTTTTAGAGTTTAGTAACTAACTAAATTATATAACGGTTTTCGGGAGAAGAAGCGTCTATTCCCAGTAGTTCAATTAACAGTCCAGTTGCTGAACTACCACCTAGTCTCACTAGATCACTGAAATAATTGATTAAAACACTGATACTGAAGTCTTGTAGTTTAATGAACATAATAATGATCAGGTCATAAATTCTCATTTGCTCAGTAATTTCACTAGCTACAATGCCCTTCAAACCGGAACACAGTAGTGCTTGCACACTACTGCGTGGCGGCATAACAACGGGCAAAGCGGTGGTACCTACCTAGACGAACTTTGCAGAAAAGTCCTACCACCTAGTAACAAAGATGTCCACTTCTTGCGACAATTCTCTCAGTCGTGTGGCGACAAATTGTCGCGCGTCATTTGGTCGCATGGCAACATCTGATTTTCGCTGATCATTTCATTATAACGCAACTTTATTAATATCCTAACGCTTTATGCATACATGTAAGTGAAATCTTTTATAGAAATATAATACAAAAAATGCTTGTCCTAAAATTATAGGCTTATTGTATTGCATTAGTTGTCTGTTAGAATTTTCGAAACATTTTTTTTTATAGTAGAATAAATTTGAAATAAGGTTTATGTTAGTTCGCTTTTACGCATAACGTTAACGTAGATTACGTAGGAATATAGATAATTTAGAATAGTTAGAATAAGTTTACTGACTTAAATTTTAAATCAAACATGTCTGCATTTTTTTACGTCGTTTAAGGCGCTGAATGCTCCCAAATCGACTATTTTGAACGTGGTTATCTCAAAACGTATACCATTTACAGGATTGAGAAAAAATAATTTTAATACTTGTCGTATCTTCTTTCCATCTGCCGAAACCGAAACACGTTTACGAAAAGTTTTCTCGATAGAAAAAAATCGTGAAGTGACCTCTAAAAAATCATTCAAACGTTCTAAAATGTTACATTATAATAAGACACCCCATTGAAATAAATCATAGTGATAAGCTATGTATCAATGCATCCATCTATAAGCTTATTTTTTTATAACAATAAGCATTTCTTTTATAACTAATTGTTTGTACCGAAAAATGGAAAAGTCGAAGTGCAACGCAACGTAATCGCCATATTTTTGCTATGCATAAAGCGACCCTATTCGGTACAGAATAAGTTTCAAGTTTGTCTGCTGTAATAAACGTGCTCGCATTGGGTCCTGTCAGCGTCTTAATCTAATATTGATGTACTAGTATATCATATATATTTACTACAACAAAATTATAAAATAGTTTTAATACAGGCTACACTTGGAACTTTTTTAACATTGGTAACATTAATTGGTGCAATTTACGTTATAGCGGTGGCAACACCAACACCGGTGGCCAAAGAGATAACGCCGCGTAAGATTATTCAAAAATGTTTATTGTAATTTTTGTGTCGGTGTTGCATGGGTAATATTATTTTGCGTCTTTTCTATTTATTTTAGCGTATTAACTTAAGTTGGGCTTTTTCTCAAAGTTAAAGGTTCTGTCTCTTTCGCTCACTCTGATATCGAATCTAAAACGAAAGAAATAGAAAATGTTGATTTTTAAGTTATTTTTTGGTAATTTTGTACTATTATATTTTATGATATTTTAATCGTATTAATATACATTTGTTAATATCGGGTTAGGGATACCAATCGAAGCTTATTTTTAATAACTGGTTTTAGTTAATCAATTATTATTAAGCTTTTTATTATATCATTTGTTGTTAATAAAAAAATCGCATGGTGGTTAATAAAACATGTCCGTCCATTTTTATCGTTATTAAAAACCATTTCTCTACTTTTGGATGAGTAACTAATATTAATTACTTATTTGGGAAGAACGCTTGATCATTTTTTTATTATGTAATCGTTTTTTAAACGGGCATAGCGCTGTTGGTACTTTAATCCATTTAAAATGATTTCGACCGACGACAACCTGGTGAAAGCCGCGGGAAGCCGATGGATGCAGGCGAGCAGCCGCTCAAAATGGCGCTGTGGGGGAGGCCTATGTTCAGCAGTGGACATCTACGGGCTGATGATGATGAAAATGATTTCGATGCAACGCTACGTACAACTATAAATTATATTTTTGAAATATCTGTCATCATCATAGGCCCCCACAGCGCCATTTTGAGCGGCTGCTCGCCTCCTGCATCCATCGACTCCTCTTGGTTTAACCAGATCGGCGGTCCACCTAGTAAGGAGCCTACGTTGCGTCTTCCGGTTCGTGGTCGCCACTCGAGAACCTTTCCCCATCGGTTGTCAGTTTTACGAGCGATGTGGCCTGCCCATTGCCATTTAAACTTGCTAATAAGCAAGAAGACTAAAATTTATTTTATGCAAAAATTAAAAATATTCCTCAAGATAAACATTTGTGAAAGCAAACATAAAATAACAGGAGATGCCTCCTATAGAGACTTTAAAAGCTTATTACTCCGTGATTTATTTACCGATTTTACTTATTTATTCAATTATTGCAATCTACTTTATGAAAGTAATGTTTACTTGTTAATTTTTAATAGTAGTTTTCATGTCTATTCTAAGAGCTCTGCCGGTCACTTTAGTTCTCCTGCGGATCTCATTTCGGATCTTATCTCGGAAGGAAATATCAGTGTTCTTCCTAATATTAATTCAATAATAGTCATGCTTGCCATACATTTTTTATAAAATAACAATTGACTAAACATAAGCTTTACTTACTGTGTTAACTGTATCATGCTGTCTCACTCTAACTGGGAAGGTATGAAGTCAATATCTTTTCTTGTCTCTTTTTACCGCACTATATATATTTTTGGCACTAATTTATTAGAGACGTTGGTGCTATACAGGATGGGTTATTTTTTAAAGTCTATAGCTAGTATCATCATCATCATCATCATCATCAGCCTGAAGACGTCCACTGATGAACATAGGCCTCCCCGAGAGAGCGCCACTTTGAGCGGCTGCTCGTCTCCTGCATACATCGGCTCCCCGCGGCCGAAGCGCGGCTACAGCTATACCAAGTTCAAAATGTTAATTTACAAATAACGAATATTGCAGTGAATTTTTTTATATTATCTAAACCTCGACTTTGAGACGAAAAATTAAAAATACAGCTGCATACAGCTGTTGTACGAAAAACATTCCTTGACATTAATATTGTGGTGTTGCCATATTGAATTAAAAAAATATAGATCACACATTCCATGCTTTAAAATTCACCTGTATATTAGAAACTCCCACTACTTATCAATGTAATCAGAAAAGGAGGCTGTATATATTTTATCCGTGATTATATAAGATGATGCGAAGATATTGACTTCATCCCTCATTCCCACTCCATCATCTCTCGCTAAGAAGCCATCATTTTGCAGAGGAAGCTCCTGTGAAGGTAGTGCCAGGAGTGGCAGCTGGAGAGGTCAACGAAGCGCTGCAGCAGCAGTTTAAAGTGCTTAGCTGGTGAGTAGGAAACAACAACAAACAACAAATATAAACAGCTCAGAAGTAGAATATTTAAATAAGTCAGCAATTGGTCATTTCATGACAGGACTCTTTCAATTTAGCAACGAGGATAATACAACAGATACTTCAGAGTACTTGCCGTCAGCGTCGCCGAGAACAGAATGCTCGTCTCAAATTTTTTTTTGAACGGGCTAATGCTGTTGGTCTCTAACGACCTTTACAGCGTCACTGGCAGGAGGGCAGGCGCTTAAGGCACCCAGCCGACAAAAGTGGGGGGCAACTAGCTCAAGGGCACCCCTGGGGTGCGAGCCTCGGCTTGGGCTGTTGCCGGGATAAGAGGATCGAGAAGGCTACGTCCGCTGGAGGAGTGGACCCTATGGAAAGTCGCGACCGTTCTAACTAACCTACGGGGGGTACGTCGACCTCGCCGGCGGGGTCGGTGTCTGATTGTGTTACGCTGGTATCCTATACCGGTGCCGAAATCGGTAACCGAGCCAGAAGGGCTAGACTGGTCCGGTGATCCTAGCGCAGCCGAAACAACGGCTGCTATAGGATCTTCCGGGTCGCTCAAGACGTGTCTTGGGCGGCGACGACGGGGTGGTGGGTCTGTCATGTCTGTAGAGTAGCTTGATGCTCGGACTACGAAAGGGTTGGGGTGATGGGGGGCCGCGTCAAAATAGCGGCGGGAGGTATCCTTCATAAACTGACGGATGGATGGGAGTTCGAGATCGCAATGGAGGTCGGCCTTTCGCTGGTACCAGCGAGCCCCGACCACCTTGCGGATGAAGCGGTTTTGGATCACCTGAAGTCGATTCAGGTGGACTGGGTGTGTATGAGCAAACGCGACAGATCCGTATGTCATAATGGGGCGAACGCAAGTTTTGTAAAGTGTCACCTTATTTCTAAGGGACATCTTACTACCCTTGCACAGGAGAGGGTGGAGGCGGCCTAGGACGAAGGCAGCCCTATCGCGCACTCGCTTAATATGGTCACTGAAGCTGAGCCTGGAGTCAAGGGTAACCCCCAGGTATTTAGCAGACGGAACCCAAGGAACGGGCTTGTCGAACAAAGAGAGTGGTCTCGATGGCGGACCACAAGTGCTCGTCTCACTCAAATGGAGCTATATTTATACTGAATCACCGGGGGCATTCCGTCAGAATGACGCAGTGGGAGCGGTATAGTCGTTAAACAACTGTTTATTGGATTTAATTTGAAAATAATTTAGAAGTGTAAAAATAGTACAGTCTCCCAAAATATGGCTAATACAAGAAATAATAACAAGAAACAAGAAATAATCATACCCATATGGTTGTGGCTTAAGAATAGAACCACCCCAGGAAGAAGACCCAACAGGAAAATCTATTTATTAATTTTAGCGTAAATACAATAGATAGATAAGAAAGTCTATAGAAAGCCTTTTAAGTAAGTCACCCTCCAAATTTCAAGTCTATAGTTTTTTGAGCTGAACTTTGTCAGACACCCAGACAAGACAAACCCTTTTACACAAGCTGACCATGAATTGGTATCTTATCCCGGAAGCGGGTGAATCTACTCTCCAAGGTTGACTACGGGGGTTCTATGACTTTTCATAAAAAATTTTCATAATTAAATTAATAGTTATTCATTGAAGAAATGCCATGCAAAGTTTACGTAATAGTATCACCCAAACGCGCTGAATACCCTAGCGCAGGTGCACGCAGCTAAGTGTAAATGAACTTCGTCCTAGACCGAATTGCTTAAACGAGTTCGTCGTCCTATGTTTAGAAATGAGTTCGTTTATTTATTTTAGTATTTTGTTAACTCTCGTAGTGATTGCACGTGCATTTTTATGTCTCTAGCTCTTTCGTGGATTAGGTTTTGCGTTATAGCGGGTTACTATATGCAGCGCTAGGTTAGTGGATTCATCTTTTAGTATGGAGGTTCGAAAACACGCAGTTTCAAGTAAGGCTCTCACAACTTGGTATCCTGGTCCCAGTCATGTTGTATAATAGGTAGATCCATATCCATAGATTTATATATCAGGATATGCCCGAAGGAACATTTTATTTTGTCAAAATGGCGTGGGAAAAGTGAGCGCCATCTATTAGATTTCGCGTGAACTACGAGAAGTTGAGAAAATTAGGTGCCTATCGCTGCCATTATGTCCGTCAATGTTTATGTTTACAATGATTATTCCAAATATAAATTCGATTATTTTGTTAAAAACAGAGTGTAATATTGAAAATATTGAATTACTTGAGGTAAGAAACTTGGTCTTTCTTTTTACTGCACTTTTGACTATAGATTGTGCAACCCTTCACAATACAACTTGGCATATTTTGTTTGTGACATTCGACCGATGCCTTCTAACTTCCATCTGTGATGGAGACTGAGCGCTAGTGGATGCCAATCTGTGAAATTGGCTCCCACTTTGAAGCGACCTATAACCAGTCATTATACCTGTCCTTAATATATATGTCTATGTCCATATCATAGTTAAAAATATTTTATCAAAATGTCCATAGGACATTGGAGCGCGAGCGCTCCGCCCGGGTCGCGGCGTGCCGTCGCGCCGAGCTCGCGACTATACGGAGCCTTCGCCCCCTGGAGCACCCCGGAGCGCCCGATGCACTCGCTCGGAGGCAAGCAGCCGCACAACTGGAGAAAAAACTGGTTCAACTCCACACGGTATGAATATTTGTTATATGTTCAGATTTTAAGAAAACTTACAGGTATATACGTATAGGTACAAGTATACAAAAGTAAATACAATTATTGATCTTAATTATTACTGAGTGTTTGTATTGATAATGTAAAGGTGAATATCAATCATGTCTCTCAGTTAAGTCGTTGAAACACTCAACATGCAATGTGAATCTAATAATATATAATTGACAATGATTACATACATAGATCCTGGATCCTAATTAGGATGCCCTGCATTTAGGGACCTGGAACTACGGCATATTTTTTTTTTCTTATTATTTTTTTTTTTTGAACCCGCCGTATCCGGGCTGTGTGCCGACCTGCTCAACCACCACACCACAACGTGAAAATGTGTGACGTTTAACAGCAAGCGAACTGCTACCTCGTAATTGTATGTCATTAAAAGTTACAATTACAATAAAATAATAATTAAACGATTTTTACAGGAATGGACGTTGTTCGTAGCGCGATCGGGCCTGGTTCAGTTCCCGTCGGAGCCTAGCAAGTACGCGCGCGCGTTACAACTGCACAAGGAGAAGCAACGGGAGATAAGGACGCAGCTAGAGGTTTGTTTTCTCGTTCCCTCAATACAGCACAGCCCCCTATTACGATGTATTTAACAGCGCTGCTGACGCGCGTCTGCCGGTCAACTGCTGTCAAAGTTGTATTAATGGAGTGGGTTATAAGTGGGTATTCATTCTTCAAAATGATAATAGTGGCATAAGATACAGGGTTACACACAAAGTTAATAATTTTGTATTTTTCAAAACCTCCGATTTTGATTTATAATAATATAGCATGAAGTAATAAAGCTCGTTTCTGTCTAATCTGTGGATAAACCTCATAGGCTACATAAATAACAATTGTTACTTATATTTATGATTTTTAAAGCAGTATCGCCTGCTCAGCGTAATCTACAGATTAAGTAAAGGAAAAATTAGAATCACGAGCGGGGATTGAACCCGCATCCATCCATCCCTCAAGCCGGGATATGCTTTACTTAAGCTACCGTGACAAGTGGTCTCGTGTCCGAATGTTTCCTTCACCTTTATAACCAACTTACGGGGTTGGTAGCGCCATCTATTGAGTGATTTTAATTGTTACTTTGTTTTAAAACCACAAGAAATTTATTGCTTCACATACTATACAATAAATTGTCTGGAAGAGATCGCTCTAAGCGATAAGACCGCCCATTGTGGTACCGTCTTTTTATATTTTTCGTGTTTTAATATTATCTTGTGTATATTTGGTGTGCAATCAAGTATTCTTCTTCTATTCTATAAAACATTCAATTTGTCAGCTCCAGTGTTGCAAGCAATAAATTTAATTTTGTTTTAAAGCCCAACATAAAAAATATCGGAGGTGTGTTTTTTAAGCATATTATTAATCATCACAATTAATCTTTCATTTGACATTAATTTATGATTGTGCGCTGATTAGAATAAACACCAAAGTTCCATGCAAAAAAGTCCTGTGCTTTGACAGCAGTTGAGCGGCAGATTCGCGTCAGCAGCGCTGCTCGATCCTAAGGCTGAGTTGCACCATAATTTCACAGTTAAAGTTACTGTCAGATTTTGACATTAGCCCGCCCGGTGAAGCGTGGACGGTGACAGTTAGCAGTTAAAGTTAGTGTTAAAGTAAGCTGGTGCAACTCAGCCTTAGTAATATGGCAGGTAGCATGAACTGTAGAAATCGACATATCTCTTCTCTAGAGAAACCGTTCGACCAATGAACACGCAACAAAAGGTATATGACGTCATCCGCGTGATCGTTTATTGGTTGAAGGCTTTACGAAAGGGATATTATGTCGATTTCTACACCTCATGCTATTCGGATGCAATTGAATTCATTAGCATAAGAAGAAAGCGTTCACCGCTGAACATAGGCCTCCCCCAGAGAACATCACTTTGAGCGCCTGCTCCTGCATCCATCGGCTCCCCTACTAAAGTGAACCTCATAGAATGCTGCTGCCTGTTCCCTGGACATTCCCTTACCTGGCTCTTACGGCACTTACAGGAAGAGATGGGATGGTCCTATATTCACAATGCTGTTTATTTATTTGATCATTGTTACAGTTGCGTTTATCGGAGCTGCAAGCGGAGGCCAAGAATCAGTTGTTGGTGCATCGGCCGTGGCGTTGTGTCGACGCACACTTCGCACAGTTCCCCGCCACCGAACTGGCTGCGGTGAGTAGAGTGAGAGAGAGAGAGAGAGGGCGTATGCTAGAGTGAGAGAGAAATAGTATGCAAGAGAGAGAGGGCGTATGCGAGAGTGAGAGAGAAGTAGTATGCAAGAGAGAGAGAGAGAGGGCGTATGCGAGAGTGAGAGAGAAGTTGTATGCAAGAGAGAGAGAGAGAGAGAGAGAGAGAGAGAGAGAGGGAATTTGTGAGAGTGAGACAGAATTGCTTGCACATTTTCAGTGGAGTTGTTTGACGCAGGCTTCGCTCAGTTCCTAGTGAGTTGAGAGAGAGAGGGTGTATGTCAGAACAGGAGAGCGTGAACTGCTTGTACCTTTTAGGTGGCGTTGTTTCGACCCTGAATTATGGTGATAGACCCTATCTATAATAAAAAAAAAGTCAGCTGCAGTGATCAGTCTGTCACGGACAACAAAGTAAATAAAAGGAAACTGCGGTAGAGAGGGAGGGAAAGATGAGAAATACATATGAGAGTGAGCGAGAGGAGTTATTTTTCCACATTTTCAAATGTACTTTTTTTTCCTCAGGCGCTAACTTCGAAGTCGTTGGATGTAGGAACGATACAGTACCCGGCTTCGGAAGGATTGCAGGACGACACCATTTATGTGACGCCCACGCAACTTGCTAAGTGAGTAGCATTTTTTTTTTTAATAATTAAAACAGTAATACACCGATGCCTCATCCCATACAACGGAATAACGCGGGCTATTTTACGAATCATTTTATTTCTACATAACGCGAGATTATCAAGCGACATTTATTGCGTGTTGGCGAAGTGTTGGGCCAAATGAATACACTGGACACTAACTAGTAACTCTCTAGACACGATTACTACATTTTGTTTCAAGTTCGGGATATTTTTTGTTTGTAGTTGATGGGACCCCATGGTAATACTAACATCTACCGTGACTTCGCGGAAGCAAATAAAGAAAAAATATTTTTTTAATGAGAATGAGTGTCGTGACGAGCTAGTCGTTCACCTGATGTTAAGCGACATGGCTGCCCTTAACAGTTGAAGGTCAAACTTTAAAATAATACGTTTCGTGTGACACTGCACTGTGCACGTCATCCTGAGACATCACACAGTCTAGTAATCAGATTACTGGACTAGGTCGTAAAGTCTCATTTGCCCAGTAATTTTTCTAGCTACAATGCCCTTCAAACTGGAACACAGTAGTGCTTGCACACTACTGCTTGGCGGCAGAATAACCGGCACAGCGGTTGTACCTACCTGGACGAACTTTGCAGAAAAGTCCTACCACCTAGTAATAATTAAGTTATGCCCACGCATATTTATTTATTTATTTGTATTAATATTTATATATTTGTCCGCAGTATTCGTGAGCTGGTGTCAGAACTGAAGTCGGATGACATCAAACTGGAACTGAGGTCGTTGGAAGACACAGTGTGTGCGGCTTAAAATAAATATTTGATATAACGGGTCTTCGCTCAACTCGTCGCTTTAACTTTAATAGCAGTAGACGATCAATAGGAATGACATAAATTTTTTTTCTTAAATTAATAATAATCCTCAAAGGATAAACATTAGTGAAAACAAAATTAAAATATATCAAAAAATGACAAAGTTACAAGCATTTTAAAAACCGGAATAGAGGACCTGCTGTGGTAGCTTTACATACAATCTCTTTGGCGTGTGACGTCACGAGTAGATTTTTCATAGTAACTGTGGAGGCGCTCTGATTCGCGAGAAAGGGACAGGAGATGTCCCCTACAGAAACTTTAAAAGCTTATTACTCCGTGATTTATTTACCGATTTTACTTATTTTTTCAATTATTGCATTCATTTTTAATCTTCTTTCATCATCATCATCATCATCAGCAGCCCGTAGATGTCCACTGCTGAACATAGGCCTCCCCCAGAGAGCGCCACTTAGAGCGGCTGCTCGCCTCCTGCATCCATCTGCTCCCCGCGGCTTTCACCAGGTCGTCGGTCCACCTAATGGGGGGCCGGCCTACGCTGCGTCTTCCAGTTCATGGTCGCCACTCGAGAACCTTTCTTCCCCATCGGTTGTCAGTTCTACGAGCGATGTGGCCTGCCCATTGCCATTCCAACTTGCTACCTTTAAGGGCTACATCGGTCACTTTAGCCCTTCTGCGGATTTCCGTTCCGGATCCTATCTCGCAGGGAAACACCGAGCATTGCTCTCTCCATAGCTCGTTGCGCGACTTTGAGCTTAGTAATGAGGCCAACAGTTAGAGACCACGTCTCAGTTCCATAAGTCATCACTGGCAACACACATTGATTGAAAACTTTTGTTTTCAGGCTTTGTGGTATTTTGGACGAAAAGATAGGTCGAAGCTTCCCGAACGCTGCCCAGCCGAGTTGGATTCTTCGGGCGACCTCTTTGTCGAAGTTGGACCTACCCAATTGGACAGTCTGCCCTAGATAGACGTATTTGTCGACAACTTCGAGAGTATCGTTCCCAACAATTACCGGTATAGGTGGAACATGGGCATTTGACATGATTTTCGTCTTGTCCATGTTCATCTTACGACCAACCTGTCGGGAGACTACTGAGGTCGTTGAGCATGGTGCTGAGATCATCGAGCGACTCCGCCATTATGACTATATCATCGGCAAACGAAGGTTAATAGTACTTACGGGAGATTTACCGCGATTAGAATCATTTTTGAATTCCCAATATTTTGGCACAGTTACATGCACCATTTTCACGGATGGACTGAAGATGCGGGTGGATGATAAAAAGTTGGAAATGTTAGGAGCAGTATGTATGATTTTTATAACAGTATCGCCTGCTCTGCGTAATCTACAGACCAACCAACCAACCCCGTCACTTGGTTGTGAAGGAAAAATTCGGACATGAGACCACTTGTCACGGTAGCGTAAGTAAGCATATTCCGGTTTGAGAGATGGATTGACGCTCGTGATTCTAATTTTTCCTTTACAAATTAATGTTTATTTTTTATTTTTTTATTTTATTTATTTCGATAATCCAACAGCGTTACATTTTATTTTAGGAGCAGACAACGATCTACCCTCTTCAATCTTATAAAAACGTAGTGAACAGCCGTGACCCTCATATTCTAAGATGTTACCTCGAGATTACTCCACTCGACTCAACCTCGAATTAACCTCATTTATGTGTTTTGGTATTTTTAGTTCTTCTTCTTCTTCTTTATGGCTTTCTATCGCTTGTTTGCAATAATTCTGCCAATGTCAAGTGGGTAAAATTTGTACGGTTATGTCAAGTCAAAGTCATATTTTGTCAGTCAAAACGCTAACAGTAAAATGGAGGATATTTTACTGAAGGCTCTAAAGAGGCAAAACCGACAATGCATGGTTTTATGATCTTGAAACCATTTGCCAACACTTGTGCACGTTCACGAACACTCAACGGATAATAATCCACCCTTATTACACATTAAAGTTCAAGATACACTAGTTTTAAAAAATAAATTCAAAATTCACAACCGCCATTGTCGGATTTTCTTCAAAGACCTATTTTTAGTTGACAATAAATAATCAACTTGACATTTCTGCGTCAATTTTTCTCAAACGAGAGAAGCGAAGTAACTGTCAACTCAAGGTACGTCGCGATGCATTTTGAGTTTCCCTGAATGTTAAGTAGAAGTCAAGTGAAGGATTTTTGGAGAAATGTTATGGAATACTGGGGTTTTACAGTGATTATGTTAGTAGTTGTGGTATGGTGAGCGAAGACCCTTGATTTTTTTATTTATTGACCTTTATAAAAACAATAATTATAATAACGGCAACTATGTATAGCAAACGCTTATTAATTTTGTTATTCCTCTCACTAATATAAGAAGTTATATTTATATAGTATAGTTTCCGTCTCGTAAGGAAAATACTGGCTGTAGATATAAAAGAAAAAAAGAAAAAACATTTATTTAACACTCACATTAAAACAATCATAGATATATGCGCACTGAGCGATTTTTTTCAGACATTTTTGTTACGTTTGGTTACCATTTTGAGATTATCTAAATCGCTCATAAAAATATCAAATTTAATATTTAATATCAATAAAAAAGTATATAAATAATGAAGTGTGCGGAATCATGATAATCGACGTGTAAAGTCTTAATTGTACGATGGCAATATGACGGTTAAAAAAATCAATCCAAGACCTGTGGGGCTAGCACGGATGGTAGAAAAAATTGTCTTTCCCCGTGTTATGTCACATGCTTCATACAATTTACATGTCAAGTGGAGTAAAACAGGGGAAAGACAATTTTGTCTACCGTCCGTGCTAACCCTGCTGATTGGTGAAAATTAGCGTAGCGTTATGTACTGAAAGCAAAAACACGTGTGCAAAAAATCGTACCGTTTATTTTGTATTTAATGAATTTTGTAACGCGTTTTGTGTACGCTTGTGTGTTTTTCAACTTTTAATAGGACAAATAATATATTTATGATTTATAATAAATTGGGTGACAAAAGTTAAAATGACCCCAAAAAAATGGCTAAAATATTGCATAATTTTATTACATTTTGTCGGATTTTACTTCTTAATAGTCAAGATGACTAAAATTTTGTTTTTGGATAAATTAAAAATATTTACTAACATATTGTTTATTAACGGGATATTTACCATGAGTTCGTCCGTGACCTTGATGCTTGCAACAGTACCGAAATATCGGCAACTCGAAACAAATAAATTACATGGTAAATATCCCGTTAATAAACAATATGTGAGTAATGTTAGTGACCATGGAAGTTTAAAATCTTATATTAAAAATATTTCTCAAAAGATAAACATTTGTGAAAACAAAAATTAAATATCTCAAAAAATGACCAAGTTACAACCATTTTAAAAACCGGAATAGAAAGAGATAGCTCAAACGGCCAGTGACGTCGGAGGAAGGTCGTTCATAGTACCTCATTACTAAGCTGTGGTAGCTTTTTAATACAATCTCTTTGGCATGTGACGTCACGTGTGGGTTTTTCATAGTAACTGTGGGGGCGCACTGTTTCGCGAGAAAGAGACAGGAGATGCCTCCTGTAGAAACTTTAAAAGCTTATTACTCCGTGATTTAAATACCGATTTTGCTTATTTTTTCAATTATTGCATTCGTTTTTAATCTTCTTTATGAAAGTAATATTTACTTGTTCATTTTTAATGGTAGTCATCATGCCTATTCTTGGATTGCATTTGGGTGAAGCTACTCACACACAGGACTCACCTTACTAATAAACACTGTACATGAAGTAACAACTCAGTCTTTTATCTTGCTTCATCTTTTCCTTTTTCCATCTTGATAGAGAGCCCAGATAATATAATACCTACAGTACAGATGCCTCATCCCATACAACGGAATAACTCTGGCTATTTTACTAATTATTTTATTTCTGCATAACGCAAGATCATCAAGCGACATTTATTGCGTGTTGGCGAAGTATTGGGCCAAATGAATACACTGGACACTAACTAGTAACTCTAGACACGATTACTAAATTTTTTTAAAGTTTGGGCTATTTTTCTTTTGTACCTGATGAGAGCCCATGAGTAACAAAACAAAAAAAAACGTATCTTTTGCTATAGTTAGGTGTTTATAAGAGGTGCCGGGACCCCAGGATGCAAGTTTCACTCTCTGCTTGTCCTTAGGTACATCATTACTGTATAGTATAAAGTATTGACGGGCCCGATAGCTCAGTTGGTAGTATCCCTGCCTTCTGAACTGAGGGCTGTGGGTTCGATTCCTACCCGGGACAAACATTTGTGTGATGAACATAGATGTTTGTTCTGCGTCTGGGTGTTATAATGTATTCTATGTATGTATTTACAAATAAAAAGTATCTAAGTATTGTATCTGTTATCTGGTTCCCATAGTACAAGCTATGCTTAGTTTGGGGCTAGATGGCGCTGTGTGAAATGTCCACACATATATTTTATATTTATTTATTTATATTTATTGATTATTGCAAAATTGCACTACATTCGATTCAAAAAATAAAAAATACAAACCTTATTTTTTTGCATAGTTAGGCACTTATTAGTAACAGCTTAGAATTTTATATTGCTAGTTATACTATTATGTATATAAAGGAATTATTAACAATAAGTACTTAATGTTATGTAAATGTTATTTATTACGGAAATAAATTATGAAGAAATATACATTTTTGTTTTGTTTTATTAACGCCCTATACCTACTACTACGTTACTTGTGGTTTTGGATTCCTTGGATTGCTCTTAGAACTAATAAGACCGATTCATAAGTCTTCCTTAGAATTTTATTTTCCCGACTGTTGTACTCGACTTACTCGATAGCTCAGTTGGTAGTAACCCTGCCTTCTGAACTGAGGGCTGTGGGTTCGCTTCCTACCCAGGACAAACATTTGCGTGATGAACATAGATGTTTGTTCTGTGTCTGGGTGTGTTATATTGTATTCTGTGTATGTATTTACAGAACAAATAAGTATCTAAGTATCATATCCGTTATCATGTTCCCATAGTACAAGCTATGCTTAGTTTGGGGCTAGATGGCGCTGTGTGAAATGTTCACACATATTTATTTATTTTACTATGTATGTCTGAAGTTAACTGTGTACCTACCTACTACCTATAGATACCTATATCATTTTAATCTAAATCAGATAGTCACCCTCCCGTAACTGACCATCGTCCGTAAACTCGATAATCCGATTAAAAGGGTTCACCTAGCAACGTTCATCTAATCTCTAATTCGGACCCTACAGGTGTAATATAGAAGAAGTACCTACCTAGAAACGACTTTTTATTATATTTTATTTAGGTTTCTGCTTATAAAGGTTATGTAGGCCCGTTATATATGCATATGGATACAGCACCGTGCACCACCGTGCCGTGTAGTACCTACCTACTTACATTAAAATAACCGGCTAAGTGTGAGTCGGACTCGCGCACGAAGGGTTCCAAACTATTATCTATAAAAACGAGCAAAAAAAATCACATTTGTTGTATAGGAGCCCCCTTAAATATTTATTATATTCTGGTTTTTAGTACTTATTTGTTGGTATAGCGGCAACAGAAATACGGATCATGTGTGCTTTCAACTGTCTAACACTGGAATTCATAGTCAAGGTGGGGGCTCCTCTAGTGGATGATTCAGGCGCTGTGCGGCAAATTCTATCTTTATGCAATTCATAAACAACAGCAGCCCCCAATCTGGCATGATCCGAGGCTGGATGCTGATTGTCCGAATTTCGTCAACCAAACGGTTCACTTGCTTTCATTTCGTGTTATTTTATTATTTTGTGAAGTGTCGTGATATTTAAAATACGGATAAGGTATATCGGTATCGTTTCTTCAACATTTACCAGTTAAAATAATATATTTAACACAAAATAGGCACACAAAATATACAAAAATAATATTTCTTTTAACTTTTT
This sequence comes from Ennomos erosarius, assembly GCA_963580505.1. Lineage (NCBI taxonomy): Eukaryota > Metazoa > Arthropoda > Insecta > Lepidoptera > Geometridae > Ennomos > Ennomos erosarius. The sequence continues at coordinate 4,973,631 of OY757005.1, read as the reverse complement.
TGTGAGTGAGTGACGGGTGACATTTTGGCGCGACTTTTGATAGTTCAGAATAGACAGAATTTTCAAAGACAACTTGATTGAAATCGTAGAGTATTTAATTAAAATGCAGTTCCGTTAGGGGTTTCTCCAGCGATGGTTTATGAAAGTGAAAGAAGAATGATTACGCATTTAATCTCTAGGTAAAAGTGGAATGATAGATTTTCGGGGTTTGTTCAACCTTTGTTTATGAATACCACTGTAACTATTACGGTTCATGAGATACCTATATTCTACAGCTCGGTGACAGACGGACAGCGAAACCTCGGTAATACCTACGGTTTATCGGTTGTTTTTAAAAACGGGAGGTAGGTAGGCGTAGGCCGCAAGAACAGAAAGATTTTAGGTAGGAGTACCGAAAATCCAAACTACTTACCATTATTTTTGCATTGTGTGTTATTTTTACGTATTTTCAAAGTGCAATTCGGCAATCGGCATAGTTCAATACGGCGCGCGGCGGTCAGCAGTGGGCTACGGCAAAACCTTATCTACTTATTTCATCTTAGCTTGATCGAAGAATTTATAACGTTTTCCGTAGATCACACCCAGCCACGTTGAAAAATGTCGCTTGATGAAACCCGGCAACATATATGGAAATCTTTCTCCGCCACAATCCGTCCACAAGGTAACAAAAATCCTTATCGATCAACGATTCCACATGAAAGTAGTTTTGAACAGAGACAGCGCAAGTGGAGCGCGACGCTCACGGATTCATTTAAATACCGCGGATTCCGAGGATCAGGGGCGGAGTAAGGCGCAAAATACTTACTAGGAATGGGGCGCAGTGACTCCGGTAATATGAATGTGAGCCGCCAATTCGATCTATCCTGAGCTATCTCCTGCCACTTTTCGGCGCGGAGCTCTCGAAGGTTTTTCTCAGATAATTACTCAAGCGGTACCTACCTACCTAGGACGGCTAACTGTATGACGTCGGTTACTTCACCGGCCACGACATGAGCATTTGAGCAAGCCAGTACCAGAGTGTGTAAGCTTTTACTTTACTGAATAAGAATGTTTGCCCCAGCCATCAGCCGTGTGATTCAGGTAGGTAGGCTACATATCGAACTCAAATCGTACCTTGTCAATACGTCGCTATAAGCGAAAATATGCTACTGCGGAGTTAAGACGTAAGTAAGAACTTAATCAACTTCTCAACTAAGTACATAACACTTAAATAACTTTAAAGTTATGTAAATTATTTAAACTATTTTATGACTTGTGTTTCCCCTTTAAAATTGTTACAATTAGAGTTAATAAAAAAGCGAGATGGATTTCCAAGGGAATCCGAAAGTGTAGCAAAAAAAAGAGGCAGCTCTTGTGGAAATTTAGATTAAAACCATCATCGCACAATAAACGGTTGTACATGGGCTATTCCAAATTATTCAAAAAAATTATAAAATTAACTCAGCGTGCTCAAAATAATTACAAAATTAAAACATCAGATAATAAATCAAAAACCGCATGGAAAATAATTAATAACACTAGACTCAATGTACCACGTGACTCCATTACAAGGATTAGGGTAAATAATGAATTTATTACGAATCCAAAGGAAATAGCAGATGCATTTAATAATTTTTTTGTCGATAAAATAATACCTATATTAGGATCTGAAAAAAAAGGGAATTCCCAACCATCAATTTATAACATGCCTAACTCTATTTTTATGGCACCAAGTCTCCCAATAGATATCCTAAAAATAATCAATGGCCTAAACAATACGACTAGTGTAGGCTATGACGACGTCTTTACCAAGGTAGTAAAAGCAGTATCTATTTTTATTTGCGGGCATTTGAGTTATATATTAAATTTATGCATATCTAGAGGTGTGTTCCCAGATGGCTTGAAAACATCCATACTAAAACCACTGTTCAAAAAAGAAGATAGAGAACAAATGCAATATTACAGGCCTATCGCTTTGATCCCTATCTTCTCAAAAATCTTTGAAAAATACATCTATAGAGAATTAAATGGTTTCCTAGAGCACCACAATATATTGTGTGATGAACAAAAAGGGTTTAGACAAAAGAAAACAATTAATATGGCAATCTATGATTTTTATAATACGGTGCTAACAAACGTAGATAACAGAATTCGCGCATGTGCCATATTTTGTGACATGACGCAAGCATTTGATTACGTCGACCACAACATACTTATTCGTAAGCTAGAGTTGTACGGTATCAGAGGGAACATTGTAGAGTTGATAAAATCATATTTATCCAATAGAGTACAAGTAACCAAAATATGTAGAGTCAACATTAATACAAAACGTGAAGAAACCCACACCTCAACCACACGGTCCGTTACGTATGGTGTACCACAAGGTAGCGTGCTAGGACCTCTTTTATTTTTGGTGTATATAAATGATTTGCCCAAAGTCACTGGTCATCCAATGTCACTTTTTGCTGATGACAGCACTGTTACAATTTCTTGCAAATCAAAAGAGCTCTACGAATCAGATATAAATAATACACTAGCATCAATAATCACGTGGCTGAACAGTAATAATTTAAGGATAAATCTATCGAAAACTCAACTCATGCATTTCAGTCAAAGGCCGCAACTACATAATATCCAAATATACTACCAAAACGATGCCATACGTGAAATAGACTCTGCTAAGTTTCTAGGTTTAGTCATTGACAAACAACTAAATTGGAAGCCTCATATAGCTGAATTGTGTAAGAAAGTGAGCAGAACAGCATATGCACTTTTTAAAATTGCCTCAATTGTTAATTTAGATGCATTGATCACAGCCTATCATGGTCTGGCTGCTTCTGTTCTGCGGTACGGAATTATCTTTTGGGGTAACTCAACGGATAAAGAGTTAGCTTTTAAAGCACAGAAGCGCTGCATCCGATCCATGTTTGGGTTGCAGACAACAGACAGCTGCAAACCATACTTTAGCAAATATAGAATCCTACCACTTCCGTCGCTCTACATTTATGAAGTAGCTCTATTTGTGAGAGGCAGCCCTGGCCTATTCCCATGGTTGTCTGATGGTGTGCAGCGGAACAGGCGCCACGACGAGCTGCGCTTACACTGCGCCAAGACAGCACTGATGCATAAAAGTGTTTTATGCATGGCTCCTGTCATATATAACAAAATACCTAAATATATAAAAGATATGAATATTATACTATTTAAAAGGACATTGAAAACATTATTAATTGATAAATGCTATTACTCCATAAATGAATTTTTGAATGACAAGTTTTAATCGACATAATAATATATTTACTTAATCATAATTTTATAAATTCAATTTCTTTTTAAAATTTAATTATATATTTATAGGTACGGACATTTACTATATTATGACATTTTCTCTTTTATTATTGTTGACATGTAATTATTCATTAATTATGGAATATGCATGTATATATTTTTTTCTTTTCTATGATTTGTAATTTCATTTATTTAATTGTATATTTGTATGGCCTTTTGTATTGACCAAATATTCTTTTGTATGCCAAACTAGGCAAAACATGTGCGCAACATTTTCTTATTTTTTACCACCTTCATTTTCATAAAATGATCCATACCCATGTTTTACAATAAAATTATCTTTATCTTTATCTTTATCTTTATCTTTTGTAACATCAAAGCGTCAATGTTTTAGGACAAGCCTGTTAACGATTTTCTTTCGTTGTACCTTATTTGCCCCTCACGTAGACCCAGACTTACTACCTCCCTGTCCTAAAAACGACACAATTGCAAGGGGGCGCCCGGAAGGGATCGAAGCTCGCCCTATAGACGTAGCGCATTTTACTTAGATATTCAGCGTAAATGGTCGGCTTTATGGGAATTTTCCCGTTATTAGCTGGCGTTCTAGCAGCACAGGTACCAGAGTAAAGCTTATTAGACACATATAGATGTGTCATATAGGTACATATAGGTCTGTCTATCTGTAGGTTAGGTAGTACCTACACAATATTAATATTTTATCTACATGGCAGAAACGATTATTTTGCACACTAAGAACTATTGGTACCAACCTGAAAGTCATCATCATCATCAGCCCGTAGGTATCCACTGCTGAACATAAAATACAAATACAAATTAGTTTATTGACATAAATATTTTTACATTATTTTAATGAGTCCATAGATTCCCGAACTAGTTTTTAAACTGTATTTCAGGAATCAGTGGCTTCTCCCAATAGTTGAAGTAAGTATATAATATTATGTCACAAAAAGAAGGTTTAACAGTAAAATTTAGAAATTTAGAAAGAAAAATAAAACTTATGAGTACAATACATACTATGTACATTGTACAGCACTCATTGGTAACATAGGTATCAATGTAAATGTTGTGTTGGTATGTATCTGTATATAGAATGTGTATGTCTGTATGTGTATATTTCTGGTGTAATTTTATATAACAGGGTGTTTATGTGTGTGTGTGTTTGCTAATGTGAGTGTGTGGTGTGTGTGTGTGTTAATGTGTGTGTGTTGTGCGTGATGTGAGTGTGTATTAGTGCAAAGTGTAGCGCCTGCGTCGCACCACAGTACCTTCATACTTACCAGTTACCTGATGCACACACATACCTCAACACCGTTACCAAGATTACCACCATTACCACCAATACCAGAAACACCAGGATTACCAGGATTAGAAAGGAAACAAGACACAATCAACTCATCATTTATTGGAGCTCGAATCTATTTGTTTCTCGGCACTATGAAACAATGAAGATTATTATCACTGAAACTAAGACATGAAACTAAGATGTCGTCCTGAAAAGGACGATCCCAAAGGAACAAACACTCGCTCTAAAAAGGGCGATTTCATCACCAGCACTTCACCACAGAACCGAGCACCATCACCGGTATCAGCACAGCATCCAGCATCACTGATGATCACCAGCACGGAGACGTCCGCACACTTCAATACTTCCGGCGTTATGAAAGAGCAAGCACGATGTCACCTATATTTAAGAGGAATGCCGCGCAATGCTTACCTGCCCTAGGAGAGAACAAGACAGCAAGACCGACGGGATAAACAACACCAAAGCATCGTGCGCAGAAAAACGTTCTGTAATTGGCTATCTAATCACGCAAATTTATTGGTCTAATTTACTAATCATAAGATCTAACTTTATTCCTATTGGACAAACCTTAGATTAAGTTTAGTATAAATATAGGCATTTTTCTTTAATAAATATATTCGCATATTCACATACGCTAACTCAACTACTCCGCACTAAATAGCGTTTCATTTATCCAACCATCGGCGACCTCCACATACCGCCAGGTCGCCAAAAAAGTAATAAAACATAATTATAATATTAATAAAGTATAGGTTATAAGAAGGTATATAAATTATAAAATATATATAAGTGAAGTTTTGCTATAGGTAGGTGTGTATACCATTAAAAATAAAAGCTTGCCAACATTCTTTCTACACCTTCATAGTCAAATTCATTTAGCCAATGCAGTATAACTTTTTTGATTTCATTGTTACTAACCTTTTTAACATTAAATTTCTTATTAATAGCATTGTAAAGTTGTGTAACAACCACATCATACTGTTTTTGTGCGAATCTCGTCTTCACCTGTCTGGCAGGCACTCGGTCTCTTCTTTTAGTAGAAACGGGTAAAGTTGGCACAACCTGTCTGTGGAATCGTCGCACACTTTCATATATAAATATTTTACGAACCGTAAGGACCTTGGCTTTCTCATATACTGCCGTTGTGGGATGCCGAATAGGAAGATAAAGAAGAACCTTTAAAACAGCGCGTTGTGCACGTTCTACAGTGATGATGTGAGTTTTGGCTGCACTTCCCCAAGCACATATGCAATACCTGAGGAGGCACTCACCGAGCGCTTTGTATGTCTGGAGTAAAAGATTCTGATTCGCAACTGTTCTTAGCGTTTTAAATACGTATATAAGCTTTCTTACTCTAGAAGCCAGTGAATTTATGTGTAAGTTCCAGTTAAGCTTATCGTCTATAATTATCCCAAGATATTTAATAGACTGAACTTGAGAAAGAGCTGAACAACTACACACAGTAGGGCGAGTCTTATTACGATTACATGGATAAGTATGAATTTTTAAACTTATCTTGGTTCTCGGTCTTCCTGAGGCTGTCATACTGTAGCACATATATTTGGTTTTGGATGCGTTTATGGACAGAAGACTATTCTCCAACCATATGGCTACAGTTGAAAGACAGTCTCCTGCCAGGTCTTCAACTTTTTGCCAAGTCTTTTCATGCAGTAATAGCACCGTATCGTCCGCAAACATAAATAAATCTAATCCGGGCAAGGTAGTACAACACAGGTCATAGATATAAATGAGAAACAGAGTTGGCCCTTGCGGCAGATTTCTTTTAGAAAATTTCTTTACTTGAGTATTATCATTAATAATGCTAAGTAGTTTTGTAGTAAATAGCTCAGTCGCCAAATTAGCATCATTAACTTTGTACAAGTCTTGCCAGGACTCATTCCGAAGTGCATCCTTAATACCATCGTAATTAATTCTTATCTTACTATATGTGCTCAAGTTTTTGTTAGATTTAGCGTTACTTATAAAAAGGAGAATAGGACAGTGATCCGTGAGTGGTTGCTCAAAAACTAACGTCTTCCATGCACCCACAGCCCTAACCATGAAGTGGTCAATGCACGTCGTGAGCCTTGTCGGACGATTTATTCCCTGTCTCAATCCATGTACCGCCATTAAATTTAAATATTCTTGAGCAGATGCTGATAGATTTCCAGGTAAAATATCCAAATTAATATCTCCAGTTAGAATAATGTTTTTAGTTGAAATGTTTTTAATAACTTTATCAAGAGAGTCAAAGTAGTTACCAGTGTTACGAAAACACGGTGGACGGTACGAACAAATAATGGTATAGTCCGGTGAAATGCTAATGACAAGACAATTACCGTCTAAAACGTTCGGTTCATATGACGAGGCACTTATTTCTTGTCGTACATACACCACCACCCCATCATTTTGATTCAGGCTGTTTTCAGTCCAGAACATATTGTAACTATCTACACTTGGTGGAGGGTTTTGAGTACTAGTCCAACACTCTGTCAACACGAAGATGTCCACTGTCATATCTAGGCTAGAGGTAAATGCAAGAAATAAGTCAAAATTGCAGTTAATGCTGCGTATGTTGACCGATAGGATTGATAACGAGTTGTTAATTGCCTTATAGTTAAGTAGTTTTTGGCAACCTTTTGTGTCACAAGTTGAGAGACATTCTATAATATCAGTGTTATCGACTTCTGCAACAATGAATGAGTTGTCATCCATTATTAAAGAGAATAGTACTAGTGAGTAGGATATTTTTTTCACAATACAATGCCGCAGAAAGTATAATAGATATAAGTATCATGTTACTAGGAAGCATATAAAATAAATATAATTTATTTCGGTGAAAAGTGTAGCATCTAAGTTTATTGAAGTGTAGTGTGTGTGTGGTGTAGTGTAGTGTGTGTGTGCATGTAAGGTGTGCATGTGTACAGTAAGTTTGAAAGATACTATGAACGTGAGTATGCCGAAAAATATTGTTTAATGTGTGTTTTACCAATGTGTGTATTAGACTAAAAACTAGAATTACTATGATTAAACAAGCGAAAAGGTATTTTGTAAACAAGTTATTTAAAGATAAATAATACCACACAAAGTATAGTCATTTCTTTTTAAGGACTTCCAAGTCACTCTCCGTATCAACTCTTACGAGTTAATAGGCCTCTCCCAGAGAGCGCCACTTTGAGCGGCTGCTCGCCTCCTGCATCCATCGGCTCCCCGCGGTTTTCACCAGGGCCCCGTTTTATAAAGCTACAAGTCTTGTACTGGTAGCAAAATCCTGGCAACACAGCCAAAAAAATTTAAATAATGCGTTTTATAAAGCTACAAGATAACAAGTGTACAAGCAAATCGGCCGATATATTACTTTACTCTATGAATTACAAGCACTTGTTTGTAGATTATAGACAATGCATAGTGTTTTTTCATTTTTTAAATGTAAAATCGATCAATTGATATGGTCGTTACGGAACTACAAGTTGTAAAAATTTTTACCTAACTCAAGAGCTAGGTAAAATGAATTACAAGTATGGATAAATTTATGAAAGTGGGTTGTATTGGTTGTGTCATGTATTAATGAATGTTCAATTAGTAAAATTAAGTAAATATGAATTAAATATCTTTATAAATGAGGAATTTAGCTTAAGCGTAGCCCATGAGTAATCAACGAAAATATGGCTTGTAAGCAAGAACAAACAAATAGACTGTTTTATTAATTTATATATTATGTAGGGATTTAATGTATACTTGACACCGGCTAAATTCATTAATAAAGGCAAGCCAAATTAAAAAATAAGCTATAGACCGTGACGTTTATTCATAGTGATGTGCAACTTGTAACATCATTATCTAGTTTTTATACTCTGCTTAGTCTGTGGTTCCACGCTGCGAGGTTCGTAGTGATGTGAATTATACTTGTAATCACATAGTATATTGGTATAAACTGCTTGTAATCGATGATTTGTAGGTTTATAAAACGCTTGTTACCAGTAACTTGTAGTTACTTGTTCTTGTAGCTGCTACAATTGTAAGCTACAATTGTAGCTTTATAAAACGGGGCCCAGGTCGTCGGTCCACCTAGTGGGGAGCCTACCTACGCTGCCTCTGGTTCGTGGTCGCCACTCGAGAATCTTTCTTCCCCATCGGTTGTCAGTTCTACGAGCGATGTGGCCTGCCATTGCCATTTCGACTTGCTAACTTTGAGGGCTATATCGGTCACTTTAGACCTTCTGCGGATTTCCAACCTGAAAGTATGCCGATACAAAAAAAAACAAATGTGCCTACAACTGAATTGAGAACCTTCTCCTTTTTTAAAGTTTATATATTTATTTTTTTTTTTTTTTTTTTTATTAATTACATGCTTTCATACAATGTCATTTAGTGTAACTAAAACTAAATACCTAGTCCTACATATTTCATTGTATGAGCCCTGTGAGGGCGTTGCACTTCTGGGTGGAGCTGGAGCGTACATATCTATATCTAATAAAAATAGCAAATTATACATATTTTAATTGAATTTCGTCATCTTATATACAATTTAGGTCAATTTATATATTATTATTGTCATCATTCTAACTAAATTTCAAAACGGGATAAATTTTATATTGCAATTGTTAGATTAATTATTAATATTACCTACTTTGATATTAATACTTTTAATTTTTATCATTTCCTACATCGAGTGTAACAGGACCGAGCGAACTAAAGTTTATCTGCTTTAAATTCTTCGACTGAGTAATAGCCTTTTTTTAGCAAAAATGATTTTAGTCGTCTTGTGAACATCATATCTTCTGATTCGGATTTAATATCTTCCGGCAATTTGTTATAGTTAGAGATCACTCTGCAATAAGGGCTCATGCTTACTATTTTAAGGGTTGTCAGGGGGGGGACTAATTTATTTTTATTTCTTCTGTTGTAATTTTCATTTAATTCCGCGTTAGATTTAAAAAGATTTCGGTGTCTTCTTACAAACATGCAGCTTTGTAATAGGTACATAGACGGTAGTGTGAGAATTTTTTGCCTAATAAAATGTGGCCTACAGCTATCTCTCTGTTTTATATTCATTAATATTCTAATACATTTCTTTTGCTGGATGAATAGATCCATATAATCAGTACTTTCTCCCCACAAAATAATGCCATAGTTAAGCCAGGAGTAAGCGTATGCGTAATAAGCAGACAAAGCGGTTTTATAGTCAGTGTTGCATTTTAAGACGCCTAGCGCGTAAATAAATTGTGACAGTTTGGTTTTAATATTTTCGATATGTTTTTTCCAGTTAAGATTAGAATCTATAGTTATACCTAGAAGTTTAAATTCGTTAATTTCCTGTAAGTCTATTTGTTTTGAAAGAAACCTGAGGTTAAGGGGTAATTTTTGGTAGGGCCTAAATTGACATATTTTTGTTTTTGATAGATTAATTTCCAAATTATGATCATTTAACCATTGTTTTGTTTTTGAGAATGTATTTGTAATAGTATGGTGATCAATTTTATCCGAAGTTTTAAATAACAAAGAAACGTCGTCTGCAAATAGTACACATGAAGAGTTTATCGATTTTGGCAAGTCATTAATGTACAATAAAAACAGGGTGCATCCTAATACGCTACCCTGGGGTATTGAGTTATTTATTATAGTGGCACTTGACCCCACATTAGTGCATTCTTTAGTGTCGTTATCGAAGTAATCTATCTCCACAAACTGCACTCTGTCCTGGAGGTATGATTTAAACCATTTATATGCTTGACCTCTTATACCGGACCCGTACAACTTTTGTAGTAGAATCTTATGGGATACCCTGTCGTATGCTTTCGTCATATCCAGGAATATACCGATAGCATATTTTCTTTCATTTATACAACTGTAAATGTCCTGTAGGTAGTTATATACTGCTAGTGTAGTTGAGCAATTTTTCCTAAAGCCAAACTGGTTATTATCTAAAATTTTATATTTTTCTAAAAAACGATATACGCGATTTGACATAGCTTTTTCAAATATCTTAGATATCGAAGGCAATAAGGCGATTGGCCTGTAATTACCAGGGTTATCTATTAATCCGCCTTTTTTCGCAATGGGTCGCACTTTTGCAATTTTGAGTTTATCTGGGAAGAGGCCTTCCTCAAAAGATTTATTAATCAACCTAGTTAACGGGGGTGTAAGCTCATTGATGCATTTCTTGATTAGCAGCGGTGGGATGTCGTCCGCTCCACAGCTGCGTTTGTTTTCCATGCGACGGATAATGATATATACCTCTCGCTCTGTGACTGGTTCAATGTAGATCGAGTTCGTCACGGGCGCCTGCACTGGACGTCCACTCGCCGCACCTGCACAGCTGTTACCTATTGATGCGAAATACTCATTGAATGCCATAGCGACTAATTGCGGTGAAGTTATGAGATTATTATTTAATTTTAGGCTAATGTTTTGTCGGTTTTGTGTTGTCTTATTGGGTGTTGTGATTTTATTTATGACTGACCACATAGTTTTGGTTTTATTCTTTGATGATCTCATTTCATTTATATAATTGGATTTCTTGGACATTTTTATACATTTTTTTAAGGTTTTATTATACAGTTTATAATGTTTTTTAAATATGCTATTATTTAGCTGAGAGGAAATAATTTTAGTTAATCTTTTAGTTTTACAGGACAGTTTTATCCCTTTAGTTAGGTATGTTTTTGTTTTATGTGGTATTATTTTTATGCGTTTCTTAGGTATACATATATTCAAATGATTTTGTAAAATATCATGAAATGTGTCGTAAATATTATTAGTATTTAAGCTGTAGTCTAAGGCATTATCAAAATTTATATTATTTAGTGCTAATTTAAAGTCATTCATATTTTTATCATTAAATATTCTTTTATTTAAATAAATTATTGGATTATTTTTATTAATTATATTCCTAAATTTTTGCTTATAAATCAAACTATTATGATCTGAGATACCATTATTTTCAACGGTTATATTATATTGATTATTTTTATTATTAGTATATAAAAGGTCGATGCACGTTGACGAAGTGCTTGTTATTCTTGTTGGATCAAATACTATTTGATGTAGGTTATATTCAATCATAATATTATTTAATTTTTGGTATTTTTTTGAATTTGTAGAATTGTCTAAATTAAAATCACCTGTTATAATAATATTTTTAGTTTTTATTTTCGGTTTTAATAAATCTAATATTTTTTGTATAGTATTAAAGAAAACTTCAATATTTCGGTCGGGCCTGTACACAGTAACTATTATTGTGCTTTGTGATTTTATATCTATTGCACAGCACTCGATTATACTTTCTACTGATAACCTTACAATATCCGGTATGTCTTCATAGTCCAGCCCGCGTTGGGTGAGGATAGCGACCCCGCCTCCTCGGTGGTGCTGTCGGTAGAACGCTGAGCTGAACTCGTATCCATTGACAGTGATGAAGTCTTTCTGCTCCTGCTTAATCCATGTCTCAGTTAGGCAGACAACGTTAAATGATCGTTCTTCCAGTAGACTCTCAATGATATGGGTCTTGTTTTTGATGCTTTGAACATTCTGTGTGAGTACTTTAAACGCGAAATGTCTGGTCTACGGGTTGGCTATGGTGTACGACATCACTGCGGCTGTCTTCATGATGTGTGGCCGCCACGGTTGCCGTTCGTGGCTTCATGACCTCCGCGGGCGCACTCGCTCGGTGGGTCCCTGTTTGGCTTGCAAGAGCAAGTTTAGGTATGCCTTCAGCTTGCCCAATCTGTTTGGTTTGATCTGATTGGCGGGCCTTCAAACTTACCTTGTCCAAGTACTCGGTCACAAATAATCCAGTAGATTTAAAGTAGCGTGTGTTGTTTAAAATGTATCTAGTCATCCTCTTGCTAATAAGTTCGATCTGTATAGGCCGTCTAGGCCCTCTTCTTCCGATTCGCGAGATATCCTCAATGTAGCCCGTGAGGTCCGTTCCCAATATGTCCTTGAAGGCAAATATTATTCTTTGTTCTAAGTCGTACATCGTCTCTTCATAATGTTCCGTAAGTCCAAATATAACAAGTTTTTTTGTGTTATCGCTTGTGTATATTTGTGGTATATTTTTGCTCAAGTTCTGTATTATATTTATTTCTTTCCGTAGTTTCTCGTTTTCTATAGTGAGGTTCTTTATTCTTTCATCAGCGTTGCCTATACTAATCTTTATTTTTTCTTGCTCTGAACGAAGTGTGTCATTATTTTGCGTCATTTCCGATTTTAATTTGATTATTGCTCTTTCTATCTCATTTTGAAATGTATTTTTTATTTCTTGTAGTATTGTTTGTTTACAGTGGTCTAATTTCTCGTCTAGTTTTGTGTCCAATAAGTGACTTAGTTGGGCTAGTGTAATTGCGTCATTATTTTGGGTACCTTGAAGCCGCCCTTCGCTGCACTCCTGGGTATTTTGTGGCGAGTTTCCAATTAAACTGTGATCCTCACAAACTTGGTCGTCCACCGACATTGTTGTGTCATCGAGAACGGTTGGAAAATGTTTACGAACTGGTGTATCATCATTCCTAAGCCTCCTAGTCACGTTTTCACATTTTGGACAACGCCAAGAATTCGCTAGTAAATATTTCTTCTCCGTGTAGAATGCCGTAGTTATATTTAGGCAGTTATAATGAAAGTTATCAGTACACAAAACACACCGGAGGAGTTCACCCCTAGCGATTACCTGATTGCATGCCACGCAATTCATTTTATAAATTTAATAAATCAATAAGGTTGTAGTTTTCCTCAATCTCGTATTTCTTTAGGTAAACAAACACTGAACTCGATAATGGCCGCCTATACGTGCTGTGTGTGATGCGCCGGCTCACATACGTTACGACACCGCCGCCGTAGTTTTATAAATTCACTGTTATTTCTTCGTTCACACATTCTATGGCACTGGGGTTTTCACCATTATGTGTTGTTTTTAACGAGCTTAAATTTGGTGATAATTTCCAAGATTAACTTGCACTTTTTACTACTATTTTCGAATAAACTTCCGCAATGACGCGGCAATGATCTGTATCGGCTAAGAGCAGCGCTCGCACTCATTATTTATTTAGTTGGTTGGAAACCCAACGTATTTCATCGTCGTCATCATCAACAACCTGAAGACGTCTACTGCTGAACGTAGGGCTCCCCCACAGAGTGCCTTTTGAGTTTTGAGTGGCTGCTACGCCTTTTGCATCCTCTTCGCGGTTCTGCGGTCGTTGGTCCACATAGTGAGAGGCCTAAGTACTAGTGATGGATTAATTAGCATTCGCATTAATTTTTAGCATGCGAAAATTCAGTTAGCTTTTCGCAAATGAAATGCAGTTGCGACATTCGGTGAAATATGAAATTTCATATCAATTCATTTGGCCGATTTTGAATTTATTTTTTTAATATCATTTTTAATTCATGTTTCATTTTGTTTTGCATTTCATTTTTTATTTCATTTTTCATTTCATTTTTCATTTCATTTTTCATTTCATTTTTCATTTCATTTTTCATTTCATTTTTCATTTCATTTTTCATTTCATTTTTCATTTCATTTTTCATTTCATTTTTCATTTCATTTTTCATTTCATTTTTCATTTCATTTTTCATTTCATTTTTCATTTCATTTTTCATTTTATTTTTCATTTCATTTTTCATTTCATTTTTCATTTCATTTTTCATTTCATTTTTCATTTCATTTTTCATATAAATTTTCATTTCATTTTTCATTTCAATTTCATTTCATATTTCATTTCATGTTTTCTTTCCATTTCATTTCATTTTAGCAAATAGCATAGCAATAGCAATTAGCATGCTAAGACTCGTGAATTAGCATGTTTATGAAATTTACGCAAAATCGCATTAATTGCCATCGCTACTAAGTGCTCTGCGTCTTCCGGTTCGTAGTCACCACTCGACAACCTCCCTTTCCCATCGGTTATGTAATGTGAAGCTTACATATTCAAAATCTATAATAATTTCATTTTGTGCGCAAACATTTGTTTTATGGTGTTTGTTAACACAATAAAACAAATGTTTGCACACTTGTTGGTTATAATAAATTTCAATGAAGCTGCAATAATATTGTCAGTGATGGGGAGCCATGAATGGAGCCACCTGCTAGGGGCGCCTGTCCGCGTTTATATTAGCTGGGGTGACATTATGACATGGGTTAAAATTTAAACTAAGTGCAGGCCCAGATAATATAATAGCTACAGTACAGATGCCTCATCCCATACAACGGAATAACTCGGGCTATTTTACAAATTTTTTTTTTCTGCATAACGCAAGATTATCAAGTGACATTTATTTCGTGTTGGCGTAGTTTTGAGCCAAATGAATACACTGGACACTAACAGCTAGTAATGCTCACGACACGATTACTTCATTTTTTCACATTCGGGCTAATTTTGGTTTGTACCGGATGAGACTCCATGGTGCAGGGACGCAATGTGCGCATTTTCAGTAATGTATAGGTTCTAATAGTTCTTATTTTCACCTCACACACCCAGAAGAATCTATTTCGCAGTCTTTTTTTTGTCTATTTTATTTCCATTCTTGGAGGGAAATAGGTTATCAGCTGTAGTTAGGTACTTATGCTATTTTCAATAAAAGAAAATGACTCATATTTCTTTTCTACATTACGGACAAAACCTTATAGTACATAAAGTACCTATAGGTACAATCCCAATACATCCACGAAACAACCGTTTTTTGGTGCCATATGTGGCACCGTGCGAACGTTTGCATGGTCATAATTATATTTGTATAAGTACTTGTGAAGAGCTCCGGAAAATTATTATGAATGATAATTCCGCGCTAAAATCGTGACACAGCCTATAAGAAAAGCAGCAAAAGGGGTCACAGACTAGATATGTACGTGGTTCTGGTAAACTATTCGGGTATTGCTCGTGGACCACCTCCTTAGTCCACCTGGGTGGACCACGGGAAGTTTTTTCTTCCCCTGGTCCACCTCAAAATATCTGGGTGTACTACGGGTAATTATTTTTTTCCCGTAGTCCACCTTAGTTCACCTGGGTGTACCACGGGAATTTTTTTCTTCCCGTGGTCCACCTGTATTATAGATACTAGTACTTTGCCCCGTGCCGGGGGATCCGATGGATGCAGGAGGCGAGCAGCCGCTTTGCTCTGGGAGAGGCCTATGTTCAGCAGTGGACGTCTACGAGTTGTTGATGATGATAATGATGATGATGATGAAAAAAATTACATTTGACATCTAGACAGATGTCAAATGTAATTTGACTTGACATCGGTATTAAAACCTTGCGCAGGTTGCATGCGGCACCCTTGCACTGAGCACGGCCGCATCATCTGTCAAAATATGTGACACCTGACATTTGTCAAATAATATGGCATCTGCCACAAATTGGAAATTTGTCAAAAATTTGACTTCTTTCAAAGTGTCCTTCCACGGTGCAAGTGTGCCGCATGCGATGTCACTTTGAAAGATGCTGTAGGTATTTATTCTATTATCTAACTACCTACCTAATAAGAACACCGTCAACAAAATATCCTTCCCTACCTAATTATGATGGCATGCATATAAAGATAGAGCTCCTAAACGGCCCGCCAACCCAATTTACCTACAGCCCCTACAGGTAGGTACCTACATAGAACCATCGACGTATAATATTACAAAAGCAATTTAAAACCACCAAAGTGGGCTGTACCCTCGCCCCGCTCGATCGTTTAATTTAACACATAGTTATGACAGAGTTAACATCAAAGCTTTCGAAATAATTTCATAAAGTGCCCGCCTTTGATCCGAAGCATTCATAATAAAAATATTCAATAACGCGCTCCTGTAGCGCTGGGGTTGCCAGTGGCGGAATATTTTGGTTATGTTTTTAAAGCTTTGCGAATTTGTTTTGCGTTTTTTTTTTATTTATTAATGCAAAGATCTTGCATGAGGTACCTCAATGATGCCATCCCATAATTTTATTAGGTACTTATTATTATATTTTACTTTACTGGTACCTAATGCACTGGTTAATAAATACACGAAGATCTCTGCATGGTAATGGTAGAAAAAAAATTGCAGCCTGTATAGGTTTTTTTATGAGAATAAATGACGTGATGAGCTGGTCGTTCACCTGATGTTAAGAAACGGCCGCACATAACAGCTGCAGTGTCACTCGGAACTTTAAAATAATAGTTTCGTGTGACACTGTACCTATTACTGCGCACGTTATCCTGAGACATTGCACAGCCTAGTAACTGTGAGATCAGGTCATAAAGTCTCATTTGCCCAGTAATTTCACTAGGTAGGTACCGTACATTTATTTAAAATAAATTAAAACACTTATTTGAGTGATGTTGATTTTAATATTTTAGTAGGTATATAATTGAAAACAGCTCAGATTCTGCGGTAGCTGTAAGATTCTGCGGTAGCTGTGTCTCTTTCATATAATCATGTACATAGAATCGAGACCTATTATTGGCTGTATTTTCTATTCTGATTATTGTATTTACTGGTTTTTTCTTAATGCTGTTGGTCTCTTAATAAATAAATAAATAAATAAATAAATGAATACTGTGATTTGTGGTAGGTACTCTGTGGTACTTACCTTTACAACGCTACGATAAGGTATAGGTACATACAAACCATTATCTACAGTGGAAAACTCAGAACATTTAAGCTCATTTCTTCATTAGTTATGATACTTATGATTTTAATTTCTGGTTTCGATAATAAATAAATAAATAAGTAATTTAAAAAGACCATTTATTAGGATGCCTATTTTATTTATTCCATTTCTCATCCTGGCAACACTGGCTTCAACAGCAAAAGCGCGGGTAATTATTACATTCCGCGGCCTGTATTCACTCGCGAAATATGATTTGTTGCGGCGCTGAGGTACGAACGATTTCATAACGGAATACTTCACTGAAAATGTGGCTCAAACTTTTTAACAAAGAAGCAATGAAACTGGCTCGTCGTTCTCCTGATGGATACCAAATAAGTAGCGATGGCAATTAATGCTATTTTGCGTAAATTTCATAAACATGCTAATTCACGATTCTTAGCATGCTAAATGCTATTGCTATGCTATTTGCTAAAATGAAAAGAAATGGAAATGAAAAATGAAATTAAAATTGGAATGAAAATAGAAATGAAAAAATGAAATGAAACATAAACCAAAACTTTATTTTTAAAATTAAATTCAAAATGAACTAAATTAATTGAAATGAAATTTCATATTTCACAGAATTTCGCAACCACATTTGACTTGCGAAATGCTAATTGAGTTTTCACATGCTAAAAATGAATGCGAATGCTAATTAATCCATCACTACAAATAAGAGCACCACTCGGACTGTTCCATAGACAACTCACATGACACAGTATCACAGACCCACAGACCTTGAATGTTTTCATTATACACCTATATCTATGCGCAGTACTTATACATATTATTTATAAGTAGGTAGAGTGCGATTCAAACATAAATACGGCTGTAAAATCCGACGTTTACTTTTCCTCCTGGGTCCCAGGTTTATTACTTCGATTTGAGGTCGCATCCTCCTGCGTATGCGTTAGCCACGCGTTATCGTATTGTCTGTGACTATGATAGTGATAAAATCATTACAAGAAATAATGCAATGCAAGCAAGGAGGATTCTGTCATGAGGTTTACTTACAGGTTTTAAAGAAGGTTTACTTATTCCTAAACCCTGATGAGGAACGATTCACTGAAGATACCGCATCCACAGTCCCTCTCTCCACGTACCTACTCATTTACTCCTCCCACCACAGTCCTGATAATGCCGGCGCGCCATTAATTACGTACAATTAATAACAGTTCGCGTAATCTGTTTAGATTGTTCAATTATTAACGGTTTGTTTGTCTATGGTCATAGATTTTTATTATTAGATTAGGTTGCGTCGTGAGTGCTAGGTATAGCTTTTTTTATTTTTACATTAAAATGAGTGTGTTCATTCCGTCATAAAAAATTATATTTTATGAGATTTTTTTTCACACAGCGTTGCGCCGTCTGTCTCCAAACTAAGCATAGCTTGTACAAAAAGAAATAGATAACTGATACAATACTTAGAGAATTTTTGTTTGTGAATACATACATAGTTCATCACACAAATGTTTGTCCTGGGTAGGAATCGAACCCACAGCCCTCCTCAGTTCAGAAGGCAGAGCTACTACCAACTGAGCTATCAGCAGAGGCGTCTCTAGCCCATGTTGCGCCCTAGGGCGTAATGCTTAAGGGGGTAATGCTTGCACACGCAAGCATTACCCTTTTTTTACGTCTTTAATTAATTTTGCCACTTACAAAGAAATCTAGATAAAACAAACACGTGAAATTTCCAATATAGAATATATTAATAATAATTCCCAACCCTAATAAAATAAAATGACAAACATGAAAACGATCACGAAACTAGCGATAAACTCCGGCAAGTCATAAAATAGTAGAAATAAAAAAGCGCGAGCGAGGCGAGCGCCAAATTTTTTACGATTTTTATTGTTTTTACCGCTACACATACGAATTTTCCAATATTTTTTTAACAGAGTTCACCCAAACCTCAATAAAAATGTCAAACATGAAAACGAACACGAAGCCATTAGCAAGCATAAAAATTTAAGCAATTCGTAAATTAGTGTAAGTTGAGAAGCGCGAGCGGAGCGAGCACCAAATTTTTTTACGTTTTTTTATAAACTTTGATAAAACACTTAAAATTTCAGCTTGTTTCAAAATTAAAACACTTATTAAAATATTTGGCATAAAACTGTCATGACATGAAAAGAAACAGCAATAGCACGGGCGAGCAGAGCGAGCGCGAAAAATCAGCAGTTTAAAAAACCTAATTAAAACCTAGAAATTACAAAATTGTGTTAATAAAATGAATGACAATTCTGCTGTCTGCTGACCAAACAACAAAAAGTATGCTCCGCTAGATCAGCGCCCGTTAAACTTGACCATTCAAACTTTATCTTTAACATTTTGTCATTAGTTTTGGCGTTCTTTGTCGCCTCTAGCGTATGTTGCTATAAGTATTTTGCGCAATCGCTTTACATCCTAGGACTGGTGCTAATAAAACGCGTAAACGACGCGGACGCGGCCTGCTTTAGCCACTTTAGGGAATCATTTTTTTTATTCCAAACATGAATTTGGCGCCCTCTAATGTTGCCATCCGGGGTGTGTGCTGCTGTTTTTCTCCCCCCTAGATCCGGTCCTTCTTGGGTCATTGAATTGCCGCGGACTAGAGGGTGCGCGGCGCCCCCTAGGGCCTGACGCCTGTGTGCCGCGCACACCCTGCACTTAAGGTAGAGCCGCCCCTGGCTATCGGGCTCGTCAAGATGTTTTGATTAAGCTGAAAATCTTGATAATTTTATTTTTTTAGAGATATCATATTAGATATTAAATCGTTATTTTTAAAACTTAATAAAAGTGCAATAAAAAAACTTAATAAAAAAGTTATGAAAAAAATACCTAAGTAGTCCTCCAGTCTACATAACTAAATGATAATTTTTAGCGGCCGGGTTTCAATTCATAGCTACTGACAATGCAGTCACTGCATACCACAAACTAAAGAGGATACAAGCTACATACTCCACGCCGAAAAAGGTAAAGCTTCTTGGCTCTTAGAGATGTAATTAAAAAACAAAACAAATCTATGACAAAATACTACTTACGTTGTTCATTTGAAAAAAGATGAAAAAAGTCACCCCATTCCAAATTCAAAAAGCTGTCATCGCCGCACCATAGACAATATTTAATTGTTTTTCTGCCGCGTGTCGGCACTTGAACAACATGTTATTATGCCTACGACTCGCGACGAGGGGGAAGTAGGGGTGGAATGGGGGTTGGAAGTTGGGAGGGGTGGGGGTATACAATGGATGACAAATTGGCCGACGACAAAGGAATCAAGTTTATTGGGAACGTTATGAGGGTACTTTGCAAGTTTGTTGGATAAGAAAACTGTAGAGACGAATTCATTTAGTAGATTTTTTAGTAATTAAAATTAAAGTCCGCGGGATTTGAGTGATAAACCAACCTGCAGTAAAGAGTGAAGGGATAAGCCGCTTATATAGGCATAGTGTGAAACAAACTCAATGGCCTTCCGCACGTAGCGCACACCGCTTACCTCTGACCTACCTACCTCTGTTCGAGCACATCTAATTTTTGCTCCTGCACAGCGTCTCGCGCCGACTTTACAGCCGCCATTGAGTTTCAATCACACTCTTCCTACCTACTAATTAGTCAAATAGCAAAGCAGTCTCAGAATAAATTTCTGAAAATGTAGATTCTAAATAATTGTTCATTCAGAAGACCTTTTATGTTATTTCATACATGTTTACTGAGAAAAACGAACAAACTACATAATTTTGTTTCGCTTCTGATACCTACCACTCGCTTCTTTCGCTCACACTCTCCCGTTTATTCTAAACTCAATAGAAAGAGAAAAAACATTAACAAACCATTCCTCCGCTCAACGCAATGTTTAATAAACCACATTTTAAAATTTTCAGTTTAACAACTACTCTACAGTTTTCTGTCCCACCAAATTCAGTAGTTGGACATAATGAGATAGTACCGCGCTATATTCGACCATATTGTCATGAACTATTATTGTACGGGACGCGGTATTCCGTGACGTATCGAATACGCTACTGTTTTGATAAGTTTATAATGAAAAGTTTACAAAGTATTTATCGTATTTAACGTAAAATATCAAAGGTAACTGAGTAAAGTTTAGATGTAGGTACTTAGTTCAATACAGTTTCGATAATAGTCACTAACTAATCCGTTCGGCTCACAGAAGTAATCCCCCTGCTTCATAAAATAATTGTGTAGTGTGAGAGTAACGAAAACGAAATTCTAGCTCTGCGGTAAAAGAAATATAAGGGTAGGTACCTAGTCTATTTTCAATATGGAAGTAGGTGGCCCACAGATTAGAGAAAAAAATGTACTTTTCTTGGGTTTTGTAGACAATCATCGAATTTGGAACCAATTTTTTTTTATATATTTTGGTAGGTACCTAAATAACAAACCTACTCATTCTCCTTGTTTCATTAAAATATTCTGTGATTATGAAAACCCGGACGATTTGGCCAAGTAACGTTTTAAAGTGGCAAAATTAGATAAATTATTAATATAGGCACCTTGCAGTTTTTTTTTCTTATATGTTGGCTCCACACATAGTGTATTTAGCCAGTGTCAAGTATTATATTTTCATTGTGTTATAATATATTTCACGCAAAGTCATGTCCTAGTCATAGTCATAGTCCAGTCTAAGTCAGGTAGTCATAGTCCAGTCTAAGTCATGCTCCAGCAAAGTGGTGGCAACTTTACTAGAAGCTTCTATGGAGTTTTGGAAGCAACACGAAAAATCACGTTTCACCACATTATATCACTTGCCCTCACTCATGCTCGTAATTCAGCACTTAATGCGTAAAACGCCACCAATTTTAAACATTAACACTGGGAAAAGCAAAAGTTTTGAAAAATAATACAATGCAACGACGTGAACTTTTCAGCGTTCCCGCCAAAACTCCCACCTTGCAGCTTTACAGTGCCCTTCATTACAACAGATATAATCAGTATAAAATATCCAATAAACCTCGCAGGGCTGTCAGTCTCGGCGATTAGCGCACTTAATGTACGACCCGGGATATTAGATCGAGGAATTTTAATCACCGAGGGTAGCCCTGCGTTGACAATCTGTTAAGCTAGGGCTGGCAGAATAATGTTTTCAAAAATTAGCTTAGTGGACGTTGATTAAGAGGAAATGGATTGAAGTAGGTACATTATCAAGCATTTTGAAGTTTTTAGAAATATAATTATATAAAATAAGTTTTAAAAAACATGATTTTATTATGAAAAAATTTTGTGTCTAATGATATTATCTACTATTCTAAAGTATCATTTACCAATAACAATAAAAATGACGTAGGTAGTAGGTACCTACTAAAAATAGAGAAAATAAAGAGGTTAAAAATCGATTGATAAAATATCGTACAAAAATAAAAAAACCCTAAAATTCATTTATTTATTTTAAACTCTTAAATATTAAAAACAAACAAAGCCTTCGTGTAAAATTTATTTTATCGTCTGTGTGTTGGCAGCCCTAGCGCCTATATACAGGGGTGGCGCGCATCAAAAGCGCATCATCTGATTGTGGGTCGCGTGGACCCTGTTCTTTCAATTCTGCATTTTTGCAGCAACTTACAGATAATCTGCAGTGGCGCATGTCGTACTTTGAGCTCTATAGCTCTGTCGAATACCTACCGTAGTCGGTTTGTAATCCTTGGGTCATGGGATCAAATCCAGCAGCGATGGCAAAGAGTACATTATAATTTACTACGTATACTTAGGCTTTGAGTTTCCGGGTCTAACGCGTGATTGATAATTATGTCTAGTTTCTAAAATCCAAGATAGAAAAATGTAGGTATCTAACTTGTTATTGAAAACACGATACTACAAAAATAAACTAAGTTAAAATCATGGAGCTATTAAAAAAAGAAGGAGGGAATCCCGTCTGATCCGAAACTGAAGCACCCTTAGGAAGACGGAACGCTTCGTACGTACGAGCGGAACACGCACACACTCACATCATATGAAGCCGGCCGCCATACTTTCATCTGACACACATGTGTAATTTGTCCGCCATTTTGGGCTTCAGTTCGATGTCAATCAAAACTCAATCCTTTTTTTTTTATTTCATCCATGGGTAAAATTATACATTAAAAATGATAAACTTCAAATTTTGGAATAAATTATCAATTATGCTCACTTGGACACGCACAGCTATTAAGGCGCAAAGTTGTTCGTGGCCGTTATTTGAACTACTACTTCTTGTCGAAATGTTGATACAGAAATGTGTAGATACGTAACCAAAATAATTTTAAGATTACTAAGTATTTGACAAGATAAAAAAACTTTTAAAAAAAGAGTGGGCTTCTTCTAGAGGAGCGTGCTCAGGCGATATTTGGTAAAACGTAAGCCTAAAGCAACAGTTATTAGTACAAGCTATGCTTAGTTTGGGGCTTGATGGCGCTGTGTGAAATGTCCACACATATTTATCTATTTAATTATTTTGTTATAAAAACATATGAGTGTTTTTCCCTACCACAGTAGGTATCCAACGCAGTAGGTACTAGCGGTGGCAATTAATGCGATTTTGCGTAAATGCTAATTCACGAGTCTTAGCATGCTAATTGCTATTGCTATGCTATTTGATAAATGAAACGAACATGAAAAATGAAATGAAAATTGAAATGAAAATGAAACGAAACATGAAATGAAACCTTATATTAAAACTTAAATTCAAAATGAACTAAATTAATTGATAGGAAATTTCATATTTCACAGAATTTCACAACTACATTTAACATGCGAAATGCTAATTGAGTTTGACATGCTATAAATGAATGCGAATGCTAACTAATCCATCACTAGTAGGTACAGACAGACCTATTGTGGTGTAACCGCCACCGTTCAACAAAAGAAACGTGACAGTTGCGTTACTGCAACCCAATGTATTCTGCGTCTTTCCCTTCGCCCTCCAGTTACAGGCAGATTTCATTATAAGTACAATTTGTTTTGAGGGTGGCTATTTATTTTGATCACATTTAGCCGGTGTTTTATTTAAAGTTACAGTATTGGCTTTGGGCACTTCAGTTAGTGTTAAGACTATCGAGGATTTTGTCTTAGAATGCCCGTCGACGTTCACTTTCAAATAAAAAAATAAAAAAGGGTGAATTCTGTGTTTTCTAATAAGAATAAGAATTTCTTATTAATATAGATAGATAGATAGAAAATGCTTTATGGGCTGTGGGTTCGATTCCTACCCAGGACAAAAAATTGTGTGACGAACATAGAGTTTTGTTCTGCGTCTGGGTGATATATTGTATTCTATGTATGTATTTACAAACAAAAACTTACTACTTAAAAGATCACTGCACCTTAAAGAAACAAGTCGATGAATTGGCAAACAGGGCGTGCGAACAGGCTTCGACGTCGCAATCAAATCTGGAGTTTAAAATTGATGCACTAGAGCAGCAGGCTCGTCAGTGCAATGTGGAAATATGCAATGTCCCTGAGCGTCGCAACGAAAACCTAATTAGCATTATCGAAGCCATTGGGTCTGCGATTCGGTCGCAGGTCACGCAAAGAGATATAGTGTCAGCGCATAGAGTACCCCATGCCCAACAGGGTGGCGACAAGCCTAAGAATATCATAGTTAAATTCACGACCCGCATTCAAAGAGATAATATACTCGCTGCATATCGTAAGACTAAATCATTGAGGACTGATCAGCTCGGCATAACTGGAACTTCTTCGACCGTGTACATTAATGACCATCTTACACTAAAAAAGAAACAGTTGTTTCGTAAAAGTCGTGAGGCCGCCAGAGAATTGCATTATAAATACGTATGGATTAAGAGCTCCACAATCCTGGTTCGTGAACGTGAAGATAGCGCTGCAATCGCCATTAGGACAGATGGTGATCTTGAAAAACTCAAAGCAAGTGCGAAAAAGTAGTTTAGATTTTGTTGCATCTGCCTTTATGTATAAAATAATAGCACTGTGTATTTTTTGGATATTTAATTTTAATACCAGTGTATTTGAACGTTCTCCTGTTAACTCTGCCATTTTCATTACAACTCTCTGTTCAATTAATTGGATATATTACTTAAATATGAAAGCAAGCCTGTATATGCAGCTGAGCAATGTCGCATATTTTTATTTTGTCACTATAATATTTGGTGGCATGAATAAGTCTACTTTGATACCAAACTTCCAACTGCAGTTTCTCAATACTTTGTACTTTGTAATGGTTTCTGCGGTATTCATATTAGTTATAATACTATTTTACTTCATAAATTCAATAGCTATAATACTACTATATGATTTACACGAATATATTGTTGTACGATTTGTTTATGGATAGTAGCGGTCAAGTAAATCATTTAACTATTTACTACCAAAATTGTAGAGGTATACGGACTAAGTTGCATACACTCTACATGAACATTCTCTATAACACATACGATGTTATTGTTCTAACTGAGACATGGTTGCTACCCGATATTGATAATAATGAGATTATGGACCAACGCTACACGGTTTTCCGATGTGACCGCGACCGCGTTGCTACCAATAAGCAGGACGGCGGCGGTGTTCTTGTTGGGGTCCTACGTGGACTAAAACCTAACTTATATACTTTGCAGGCGAATTCTATGCAGCCGAGTTATATAGAGCACTTAATTATTGATATACCTAGTTTAGATCGGAGAAAAAAACAATTTATAAGTGCTGCATATGTACCTCCCCGAACACCCCCTGAAGTTTATGAACAGCACTTTGACTTATTGCAAGACCATCTTAATGATCCAATAGTTGACAATTTCTACTTGGTGGGTGATTACAATGTTCCTGACTTGGAGTGGGTCACCACCAGTGGTACATCACCCAGCTTGACTTGTGTAGGAATATCCCGTATACCTACCCTGGTGAATAATCTGTTATCAGTTTTAGGTGCG
Source organism: Ennomos erosarius (assembly GCA_963580505.1). NCBI lineage: Eukaryota > Metazoa > Arthropoda > Insecta > Lepidoptera > Geometridae > Ennomos > Ennomos erosarius. The sequence goes on along the minus strand of OY757005.1, from coordinate 4,947,553 downwards.
ACACAATATAACCATATTGCTAATAAAAGTGGTAAAATATTAGACTTGTTTATTTCTAATAGCCCCGTCTCAGTTAGTCCCGTATTAAATAGCACATTATTGCCGGTAGATGCCTATCATCCACCGTATACTGCACAAGTTAATGTGAAATGCTTAGTTCAACCTATGAAAAAGCGACCTATGACAAAATATAATTTTCATAAGTCAGATTTTGAGCAGGTCAATGCTAAAATATATGATACTGATTGGGTGCAATTACTACAGGACCTGCCTTCAGAATTAGCTCTAGATACTTTTTATAATACTCTAGATAACATAATAAAACAACACACTCCTTTAGCCTGCTCTAGAACATCTGGGTTTCCAGTCTGGTTCTCACGATCTCTGATTAGAATGTTTAGAAAAAAACAGAGAGCTTGGATCAAGTGGAAAAAATACAAAAATGCATCTGATTATGAACATTTTTCACAGTGTAGAGCCACATTTAAGCATAATTGTGACCTGTGTTATCGTAAATATATGAGTACCGTAGAAGATAATATACATAATAACGTAAAGCATTTTTGGACCTACATTGCTAATCGCAAATCTAAACCAGAGATACCTGCTACTATGCATTATCAAAATAATAAATCCACTGATCCTGAATCAATATGTAACATGTTTTCCGACTTTTTTGCTTCTGTTTTTGAGCCTATTTCCTCTGCTCTTGCTCACTGGCAACCACCTCCTTGCCTATCTAATAATAGCGTTTTAATTACTGATCTTCACATTACTGAAAACCAAATAATTAAAGAACTAAAGCGTCTTGATATATCTAAGGGCCCTGGCCCCGATGGTCTACCCTCACTCTTTCTTAAACGTACATCCCAAACTATATACAAGCCACTTTACATCATTTACAATAAGTGCTTGATTGAAGGCATTTTTCCCGAGACTTGGAAACGTGCAAATATTGTACCTGTACACAAGAGCGGTTCCAAGCAAGATGCTGAGCAATACCGTCCTATATCGATTCTTTCCGCCTTCTCGAAACTTTTTGAGAGATTAGTTCACAATCAAATATATCCGATTCTACATAATGTGATTATTGAAGAACAACATGGTTTTGTTAAACATCGTTCAACAACATCAAATCTACTCGTTTTTTCTAAATTTCTATTTGAATCTGTTGACGATGGAGTACAAGCAGACGCGGTGTACACTGATTTCAAAAAGGCTTTCGACAAGGTGGACCACGAACTGCTTTTAAATAAAATAGCTTTTAACGGTATCCGCGGAAATCTGTTACGTTGGTTTACTTCATATGTACAAAATAGGTCGCAAAAAGTTGTTGTCAATGGCTTTCAATCTAAAAATGTGTTAGTTACCTCTGGAGTCCCGCAAGGCTCAGTTCTTGGGCCGCTGCTGTTCATAATCTTTGTCAATGATATAAAACAGTGTTTTAGGAATTCGAAGTTTCAACTATATGCCGATGACCTTAAAGCTTATAAAACTGTCAAGAATAGAAATGATTGCATTCTGTTTCAACAAGATCTCGACCGTTTGACTGCATACTCTTACATTAATAAACTCCATTTTAGTATACCTAAATGCAACTATATAAATTTTACTAAAAATAAAAATATAATTAATTTCAACTACAGTCTCTGCCATACTAATTTAAAGAAAGTGACCTCGTTGAGAGACTTGGGCGTACAATTGGATGCGAAATTATGTCTAGACACGCACATCAATAACATAGTCAATAGGGCCTTCAAAATGTATGGGTTTGTGATGCGGTCATCGGTCAACTTTAAACGTGTTTCAACATATTTACATTTATATAAAACTCTAATACGCTCACAATTAGAATACGCTGTACCAATTTGGAACCCGTACTACAATAAGTATACTGAAGCTGTTGAGAAAGTCCAACGTAAATTTTTGCGCTCTATGCACTATAGGTGTCAAAAAAGTTACTTGTCCTACACTGATTTGCTCAGCAAGTACGATATGCTTACTCTTGAAGCCAGACGAAAATATTTAGAAGTAATGACTTTGTTTAAAATTATTAATAACAAATTTGACTGTATTGAACTAGTAGGAAGTCTGGGTTACAGTGTGCCCAGAACTGTTCATAGGCGCGAAGCACGTGGTGCTAATGCCTTGTTTGTTCTTGGTACATGTCGCACAAACACTGGACTCAGAATTCCTACTCGAAGAATGGCGGAGTGCTACAACCTTAATTTTACTGAATTTGATTTGTTTAATTGTAATCTGTTTGAATTTAAAAGCGCAGTTTTGCGCAAACTCTCTGAATAACTTCCTGTATCTTGCCACTATATCCATGTTCAACTTCAGCTTAATCTTAGTTTTCCAAAGATTATTATGTTTTTATCCTATATAATAGTTCATAATTATCATAAATATTTCCGTTTAATTATAAGCCAATTTTGTTTAAGGTTAACCCTTTCTTACTAGGAATTCTTTTTCTATGTAATTGTTGTTCACTATTAATTCGTATTACCTACCTTTTAGATTTCATATGTTTATAATATAGTGATGATAAATTATCTGATCTCTTTGTTAGTCAGCAGCTTTTAGCGTGCTTGTTTTATATAACTTTGTACGTTAATTTGTGAATAGTGTCGTGGGCTGCATTACTGCTAAGTTTATGTATTATTTTAACTCTATATTTTTTGTAATACAGCTGTTTACTGTTCCTAATAAAATAAAATAAAAATAAAAATAAAAAATAAAAAAGTATATAATTATTGTATCAGTTATCTGGTTCCCATAGTACAAGCTATGCTTAGTTTGGGGCTAGATGGCGCTGTGTGAAATGTCCCCACATATTTATTTATTTATTTAATCAACAAAAATGTAGGTACATAGGTGAACTTAATGCTAGAGAGCATTATCTTCCAGTTAACCTGTTAAAATGATATTTTATTTTTATCCTTATCCTATCGTATTAAGCGAATTTCATTAAAATCTTTTCAGTCGTTTAGTTGAGATAATACAATGAGACAGGCAGACAGTTACTTTTTCATAATGATAATTCAGTATAGAAGTAGGTAAAGGATTCTAATCGTCATAGAAAGTTTTTAGTAAGTGTTTATAGCAATGACTTGTCCATAGTTCAGATAGAAAGAGATAGATGGATAGAGACAGATAAAGATAGGCATATTGGCTAAAATTTCCCAACATTGAAACGTCAATTGCTTGAGCTTTATTTACGCTACAGCGTTACATCTACGGTACAAATGCTACAAGCTACGCTAAAAGAGCGTAACCCCTCTACGAAAGCTACAATAGCTACGCCACGCAAATGTAGCCAAACCAATAGTCATGGGTAGCACACCGTTTAAAAACGAGGATCGTGCGTCCGGACTCTTTTGTAAATCGTGTCACCACACTGTGCTAGCACGATTGAGGCGAGGCTGGGTGCCGACTCGTCGAGGCCTAACCTTCTCACTTGACTCACTACTCAGTACATGCTACACCGTAGACAGAGTGCTACGCAAAGCACAATGACACGTGTGCGTGCGTGCTTCATGTGTACGTACAACACACTCGGGTGAACACATGCTAGCCAGTTCCGAAAACTAAACTAGATGGCGCCAGAGGAAAAGTTAGCACGCGGTGGCGATTTGTTCCGAGATGTTTAGGGCAGTAGATAACCTTGTTTTTTTTAGGGAAAGTTTCATTTCATACGTTGCACCTATCATTTTATTAATCCTTCTGATATAATTATCTAGCTCGCTAACTAGCAGGTCAGTGTCTTTCCGACGCGAATTCGTAGTCTGTGTCTCTGTATGCGAGCGCGTGAGGCAAGAGGCGAGGTGAGGCGAGCGGCGCTTGGCACACTCGAAGAGTCAGTTGACTCTTTCGTGCCGAGTGTGCGAAGCGCGCCAGCCGCGGGTACTGTTTTGTCTGTCTGTTAAGTGTGGGCAAACTGTGGTGTGTGCTGGCCACACCTAGATAAAAAGAGTCGGTGACTCTTTTTATAGGAGTGAGTTGCTACAATCGTGCTGCCACACGTGCTGAGTACCCAACACTACAAACCAAGAGAGCGTGCTCTACCAAAGCTGGAACTTACGCTAGAAAAGCTTCGAGTGCTACAGGCACGCTAAAAGCGCTACGAGCTTCGCTTTAAGCGCAACACCCCATCTTTTAACCCGATTTATGATACAAGACACTACAGAGAGCGCTTTGGTCTGGTCGCAGTGAAAATCGCCGCCATCGTCCCTCGATTAGAGATAAATCAAATGCTCAAATTAAAATTGTGAGAGTTATGATTCAGTTCTTTGAATAATTTATTGTAAGGAAGGGGGATCGAAATAACAATGACAGTAAATATGTGAATCAAATTCGTATCCTGATAGTAAGTACCCGAACTTGAAAAAAAAGTAGTATTCGTGTCTAGAGAGTTACTAGTTAGTGTCGGTGTATTCATTTGGCCCAATACTTCGCCAATGTCGCTTGATAATCTTGCGTTATGCCGTAATAAAATATTTCGTAAAATTGCCCGAGTTATTCCGTTGTATGGGATGAGGCATCTATACTGTAGGTATTATCTAAGTATACCTCTTAAACTAAGCCTCCCAAGTAGGTACTATATATCTGTGTGCAAATCTTTAAAAAAAATGGAAAAAATTAATCATCACCATCTTCATTATCAGCCTGAAGACGTCCACTGCTGAACATAGGTCTACCCCAAAGAGCGCCACTTTGAGCGGCTGATTGCTTCTTGCATCCATCGGCTCCCCGCGGAAGAAATGAATATAAACATTATAATATACTTACATAAGTACATCCATGCAGCGCATTGATTGTCGTACACCATCGGAGACCATTGTGACCTCTTTTGTTTATTATAATAAGTAAAAAAATAAACAAACAAGTATTTTTATATGTTTTTTATTTTTAGTTTAGGTATTATAGTGATAGTAAGGTTTTAGCTAGAAGCAAAAAGCGAAAATATTAAAACGCAGTAGCGTAAGTTTTTTTTTATGATCGTCTTGAGGCTTCACACGTCGACCTCATGAACCTTCACTTTGATTTTTAATAAAGGTCTTTGAAGAAAATCCGACAATGGCGGTTGTGAATTTTGAATTTATTTTTCAAAACTAGTGTATCTTGAACTTCAATGTGGAATATTATCCGTTAAGTGGTCGTGAACGTGCACGAGTGTTGGCAAATGGTTTCAAGATTATAGAAACATGCATTTTCGGTTTTGCTTCAACGGCCTTTTTTAGAGCCTTCAGTAAAATATCCACCATTTTACTGTTGGCATTTTGACTGACAAAATATGACTTTGACTTGACATAACCGTACAAATTAATTTTACTCACTTGACATTGGCAGAATTATTGCAAAAAAGCGATAGTAAGCCTTTAAAGAAGAACAAGAAGAAAATTTTTAATAAACTTGAGAAATACTGAATATAAAAATTGTTTTTATGTTAAAGTCTACAGATTACATTGTACCTCTTTTTTATATGACTTCTTTTCTCTAACTGGTTTTCTCTTACAAAAATTAAATGTTTTCTATTAGTTAAATACTTATTGAGTGTGCATAAACTGCCACATCCAAAACATAATAAATTCAGGTTTGTTACAAGTATCGGCGGCAGATTATGATATTAAATTGTTTCAGGAGAAGTGAGGGGTGGAGGGAACGCGGGGGGAAACAGGGGTGGATTAGGTGGTTTTAGATAATACTATTTTATGTTATTCATACCTAAGTAGTATGTTGTTAAAGTTCGTCTATGTAGGTACCACCGCTTTGCCAGTTATTCTGCCGCCAAGCAGTAGTGTGCAAGCACTACTGTGTTCCGGTTTGAAGGGCATTGAAGCTAGTGAAATTACTGGGCAATGAGACTTTATGACCTGACTACACAGTTTAGAAATCTGATTACTAGACTGTGTGATGTCTCAGGCTGACGTGCGCAGTGCAGTGTCACGCGTTATGGGCGACCGTGTCGCTTAACATCAGGTGAACGACTAGCTCGCCACGTCATTCATTCCCATAAAAAAAGTAGGTATGTCGCACTACTTGACTTGTTAATTAATTTCTGTTAAAAGTCAAACAATTTATTGCAAATTGGCAATTATTATCACTTTTACACTTACAAGTCAGAAGTGACTTTCCATAGGGTCCACTCCTCCAGCGGACGTATCCTTCTCGATCCTCTTATCCCGGCAACAGCCCAAGCCGAGGCTCGCACCCCAGGGGTGCCCTTGAGCTAGTTGCCCCCCCATTTTTGTCAACTTAACTTTGCCTTAAGTGCCTGCCCTTCCGCCCGGTGTAAAGGTCGGTAGAGACAAACAGCAGTAGCCCGTTGAAAAAAAATTATTTGAAGCATTTATAAAAATTTCCTCAATCATTTATTTTTATTTTAAGTAGACTGTTATATTACACGTGCTTCTATTATATACAGCTTGAAGAGTTCATGTAGGTAATTAGTCTATTAAATGAATCCGTAATACATCCCTGGATCAATCAAAGGCTTCGCCGACCGCAAATCACTGCTCAACCACACCCCCTAAATCTGGCCCCGCCCCCCACCAACGCATGCGCAGAACCTGCCAATCACAGCCCTTGCTTCGCACCCCCCTACAGCTTTCCACCCTTACAATCATGCACCCTCGATTGACCGCTGTATGCGATGTCATTTTTTCGCGCCAAACCGATCGTTTGACGTCTGGCCCCGCCCCGATCGAAATTTAAAACGAGCTTTTTAAATCATAACCGCAATTACGTCTCGGTGGCCAGTTAGTGCGCTCGCTAAATTTCGTTCCAAAATTGAGTCACCTCATTAGATCTTTATTTTGCTTAATGATCCAGGAACATTAATTTTTAAGCAGTGCATATAACTATTTCAGTAATTTCATTTTTATTTTACTTTTGGAAATGAAAGGGCGTTAATTGATTCTAGTTTTTATCAGATATTTAAAAAAGAATTTAGTGTTTTCTTTGTGAAAAGTGTAAACAATGTAAAAATTATTATGAAGATGTGAACAAGAAATCCATTATGATGGAACAACGCTCAATATACCCCGCAAACTTATCGGGTTTGCTCGCCGTGTCAGTGTCGGCCTACCAGCAAAATGTCGACCGCTTATCCGCGATCGCCGACGGCGAAGAAAAATTCGATACGTTCGAAAACACGGAGCGCTTCGAATCTACCGAGCGTTTTGAATCATCAGAACGCTTTGAATCAGAACGTTACGCTGAGAATGCAGACCGATCATCATCACCAGTTTCGACCCTGGACGACGGTGACAGTAGCCAGTACGGTGTGGATTTGACAGGAAAAGGGACTAACTTAGCGGGAAAGTCGTTCACAATAGCCGCCATTTTAGGTTTGACGAATACAGAGGAAGATGTCATGAACCTAAGTGTCCAGGAACGGCTGCAGAGTCAGAGACAGTTACAGAATTATTTGTACTCAGGACATGATGTCCAGAGACTAAATGAGGGGTTTAGGAGTATGGTGACCCATCAGGGTGGGTTGCGGCAAGGTAAGCGAATGAGGATTTTTTATTTACAATAATACTTATATATGTCACCATCTTATTGTAAAAACTGTCTGTTTATAAAAAATCAAAATTAAAACCGGTTAACGGTTAAAAAAAACTGTCGATTTATTGCAAACTGACAATCTGTCTTACACGGATGATATTTCGATTATTTATAAAACGGTAGTCGGTGCGTAGCGGTGTGTTTATAAAAAAACGGGTTTTAGTAGCGTTTAATTATAAATAAATAATAAATAAATAAAAATAACATAATCCCAAAAATTGTAAAGTTCCAACAATAAAACAATGTACTTAAAATAATTCTATAAATCAAATTTAAACCATCAAAAGCTAAACTTTATTGTTAGGTCTGTACTTAGTTTGCCAATAAAATTACCTATGTTCTTAAATTATTTATTTATAAATAGGCTCTTAAACCGAAAATCACAATAATAGGCATGCGTGCAATTTGCCACTCAAAAATTATTTCCTTAACATATTATATTTTGCACCATATTGTTATTATTTTAATTAAATTGATAATCACCACCTGTTATTGCTATTTAGTTATTATTAGTGTCTTCGTCACTCAAGGTCTGGGCTGAAAATCAGCGCCCTGGATTCGTCCATGGCACATGCTGAGCTCAGACCATTTTGTACAGCACTGTACACAGTAGCAACGTTCGCACACGGAAGCACAAACTAAGGTATAGGTAGGTTATGTTATGTGCAAGTTTTGTTATTAGGAGGTTCCGTTTTTCTATGTTTTATTTGCTTAGCATACTTATTATTGTTATTCGTTGTTGTGTACTGTTTGTGCAAATAAAGTGTTTCTTTCTTTCTTTCTTTCTTTCTTTCACCAATTTTTAAAACGGATGATTATTAATGACTTAGTTGAGATATAGATAGGCAACACGTGACCAAAATGCTGGTCTCTATATGGCGCAAAGACTAAGCATTGCCATACAACGGGGCAATGCCGCCAGCATTTTGGGCACATTGCCCACTGGTAGCGGCTTCTTAGATTAAGTTTATTAACTTTAGTTTTAGATAGTTCATTTTTGTTTAGATTTAATTTAGTTTTAGTCCTTTTTTTAAGTAGGTATTATTAATCTTTTATGTTATTTATTATTTAAGTTGTTGAGATATTGTTATGATAATTATTAAAAAATACTAATGTTAAAAATAATTTAGATGTTGAGTTGATCTTATGATTATAATATATTAACGCCCAACGATCGAATATATATATATTCTTGACGCGCCCAATAGCTCAGTTGGTAGTATCTCTGCCTTCTGAACTGAGGGATGTGGGTTTGATTCCAACCCAGGACAAACATTTGTGTGATGAACATAGATGTTTGTTCTGCGTCTGGGTGTTATATTGTATTCTATGTATGTATTTACAAACAAAAAAGTATATAAGTATTGTATCAGTTATCCGGTTCCCATAGTACAAGCTATGCTTAGTTTGGGGCTAGATGGCGCTGTGTGAAATGTCCACACATATTTATTTATTTTTACCCTAACTAGGATCCCATGTTGCGCTTAGTAAAGCTCGACTTTAATTCTGCGGTCCTCACTTGAATTGACAAAAGCGATATAAGACGTACATTACTCTATTAAACACAGGCCTCCCTATAGAGGTCCAATTTGAAGTTACTTGCCTCTTGCATCTAACTAACGGCTCCCCGTTATTTGACCATCAGTCGGTCCACCTTAGTAGGTCCCTGTATTAATGGTCCTAAAATAAAAACCTTGATTTATTAAACCACTTTTAAAGATAACAAGTTGTTATTAAAAATGTTTTAAAATAAAGTTTGGTGCAAATAAACATTTGATTATCATCATGATCTTTAACAGTCTGAAGACGTCCACTGCTGAACCTCTCCCAGGAAGCGCCACTTTGGGCGGCTGCTCGCCTCCTGCATCCATCGGCTCTCGCGGCTTTCACTAAATCGTCGGCCCACCTACTTATATAGTAAATATTAGTGTTTATTTTCAACTCACAAGCATATAAATAAATAAATAAATAAATGTGTGGACACGGATTTATTCACACAGCGCCATCTAGCGCCAAACTAAGCATAGCTTGTACTATGGGAACCAGATAACTGATACAATACTTAGATACTTTTTGTTTGTAAATACATACATAGAATACAATATAACACTCAGTCACAGAACAAACATCTATGTTCATCACAAAAATGTTTGTCCTGGGTAGGAATCGAACCCACAGCCCTCGGTTCAGAAGGCAGGGCTACCAACTGAGCTATCGGGCCGTCAAAAGGATATTTAACACCACCAATCCAACCAAACCATATGATTACGGTCGTTGAAGAAAATCTGAACATGGCGGTTGTGAATTTTGAATTTATTTTTCAAAACTAGTGTATCTTGAACTTTAATGTGTAATGAGGGTGGATTATTTTCCGTTAAGTGTTCGTGAATGTGCACGAGTGTTGGCAAATAGTTTCAAGATCATAAAACCATTCATTTTCGTTTTTGCTTCAACGGCCTTTTTTAGAGCCTTCAGTAAAATATCCACCATTTTACTGTTGGCGTTTTGACTCACAAAATATGACTTTGACTTGACATAACCATACAAATCTTTACTCACTTGACATTGGCAGAATTATTGCTAAACAGCGATAGAAAGCCATTAACGAAGAAGAAGAAGAAGAAGAAACACACACATATGATTACTATAGACTGTGTGATGGTGTGATGGAAGTTTCAGGATGACGTGCGCGCAGTGTCACGCGAAACTTTATTATATAAAAGTTCCAAGTGAAACTGCAACTGTTATGGGCGGCCGTGTCGCTTAACATCAGGTGAACAACTAGCTCGTCACGTCATTCATTCTCATAAAAAAAATACTACGTTTAAAAAATAGTATAAAATATAAAAAATGATCTAAGGAAAAACTAGAAATCCCAGATAATATAATACCTACAGTACAGATGCCTCGTGCCATACAACGGAATAACGCGGGCTATTTTACGAATTATTTTATTTCTGCATAACGCAAGATTATCAAGCGACATTTATTGCGTGTTGGCGAAGTATTGGGCCAAATGAATACACTGGAAACTAACTAGTAACTCTCTAGACACGATTACTACATTTTTTTCAAGTTTGGGCTATTTTTCGTTTGTCAGGTACAAACGAAAAATAGCCCAAACTTGAAAAAATCATGGGACCCCATGCTAGAAACAAAATGATATAGGTACCTACGTCGACGTAGACACCCCTAAACTAATTATCGCGATAACGTCCCTTCGACCCCATAACTTTTAACCCTTTATCCATCGGGCCGCGTTTAACGGTCAATGAGCTAACTGACGACCGGATTAAATTTAAGCCCCGATCGAGGGTTAAATCTAAACTACCTATTTACTAGACTACGCAAACACTTCTCTTAGTTAATACTTGGCTTCAAACGGCATACTCTAGGGAGATATTTATTGCCAATAGGCATGATGACTACTTTTAAATATGAACAAGTAAATATTACTTTCATAAAGAAGATTAAAAATGAATGCAATAATTGAAAAAATAAGCAAAATCTGTAAATAAATCACGGAGTAATAAGGTTTTAAAGTTTCTACAGGAGGCATCTCCTGTCCCTTTCTCGCGAAAGAGAGCGAGCGTAACTGTGGTTACTATGAAAAATCTACTCGTGACGTCACATGCCAAAGAGATTGTATGAAAAGCTACCACAGCTTAGTAATGAGGTACTATGAACGACATTCCTCTGACGTCACTGGCCGTTTGAGCTATCTCGTTCTATTCCTAAATAATAAAATAATATGTGTGGACATTTCACACAGCGCCATCTAGCCCCAAACTAAGCATAGCTTGTACTATGGGAACCAAATGACTGATACAATACTTAGATACGTTTTTGTTTGTAAATACATACATAGAATACAATATAACACCCAGACGCAGAACAAACATCTATGTTCATCACACAAATGTTTGCCCTGGGTAGGAATCGAACCCACAGCCCTCAGTTCAGAAGTCAGGGATACTACCAACTGAGCTATCGGGCCCGTCGGGCCGTTCCTGTTTTTAAAATGCTTGTAACTTGGTCATTTTTTGAGATATTTAATTTTTGTTTTCACAAATGTTTATCTTTTGAGGAATATAATTAATTTATCAAAAAAAAAAATTTAGTCATCATGCCTATTATTGAAACTGTTCGCGTTCGATCAATCACAAAACCAGTGACACGTTAGTGATACTTCTCTCTGTAATCTGTAACCTCAGCTCAGAGCACGAAAAAGACATATGCTTCGCGAAGCGCCATTTAGTTCAGTGCTCTGTGTCTCTAACATTACTATAATTTTTTTTATAAAATTACGATAAAAATAAAATTACATTAGAAAGGAAAAAGGGCGCCAAGTTAATCTCGTTTGAAGCCATCACAGCTTGTTTTTAGCGCAGTTGGCAGTTTGTAGGTACACATTGTTGTCATCATCATCATCATCATCATCATCATCATCATCATCATCATCAACAGCCTGAAGAAGTCCAGTGCTGAAGACAGCTTCCCCCAGAGGCCCAGACAGCGCCACTTTGAGCGGATGCTCGCCTCCTGCATCCATCTGCTGCCCGTGCTACAATAGTAACTTGTTATAAAAGGAGGTACAATTTACCCATTATGTTGTTTAGGTAGGTAGGTATATTATCTATACTATACAGGATGTAATTGAATTCATTAGCATCCTTTCAAACTAGATACCTACTCCTCATACCGGTCACGTGTGGACCAAAATTTTTGAATTCTAACACATTGGTTTGTTAATAATAATAACTCCAAAAAATGGTATAACTTACTTGATCCAATGCTACAATACAAAATTTAATTGGAATAATGGAGTACTGTTTTTAATTAGTACATACAAGGTGTAAAAACGTTTAAATGTATCAAAATCATCCGTGCCAACCGCGTTAGGCGCCGCGGCAATCTTCATAATTTTCAATAAAAATATTTTCATTTACACTCTTTACTCTTTAATAATCATCTATAAATGATGTATTATTATGGGCTCAATTTATGCTAATGAATTAAATTACATCCTGTATACTTACGAGGATCACGGACTTTTTCAACCCCCTTCAAAAATGATAGAGGTTTCAATGTTGTTGTATTTTTTACTTTTTTTGTTATGGTACCTTATCTCCGTCATGTGTGATCATAATTATGGTAATTCAATAGTGAGTGCAATACTTTGCTTTCAACTTGTGTCTTTAAGGCCCTGACAGGACCCAATGCGAGCACGTTTATTACAGCATACAAACTTGAAACTTATTTTGTACCTTTATCGCTTTATGCATAGCAAAAATATGGCGATTACGTTGCGTTGCACTTCGACTTTTCCATTTTTCGGTACAAATAATTAGTTATAAAAGAAATGCTTATTGTTACAAAAAATATATGCTTATAGACGGATGCACTGAAACATAGCTTATCACTATGATTTATTTAACATTTTAGGACGTTTGAATGATTTTTTAGAGGTCACTTGACGATTTTTTTCAATCGAGAAAACTTTTCGAAACATGTTTCGGTTTCGGCAGATGGAAAGAAGATATGACCAGTATTAACTTTAATTTTTTTCAATCCTGTAAATGGTATAGGTTTTGAGATAATCACGTTCAAAATAGTCGATATGGGAGCATTCAGCGCCTTAATAACAAAAACGCGCTAAAGGAAATTTTAATTAGACATTCAATTTATTGTTGTCATGGTGTTATATTGTATTCTATGTATGTATTTACAAACCAAAAAAAGTATATAAGTATTGTATCTGTTATCTGGTTCCCATAGTACAAGCTATGCTTAGTTTGGGCTAGATGGCGCTGTGTGAAATGTCCACACATATTTATTTATTAAAGATAGAAAGTAATAAGTTTATTAATAATTTATTCCTTTACTAATAAACATTTTATAGCGGACGAATACTTATTTGGTGTTTGGTTCTTTTTATTACGTTTGAAATTGGCATAGATAAAACATCAGAAAAAACACCCATTCCACAATACTCCACTTAAAACACCAATAAATATATTCCAATGTTTTTTTTCTTATATTTTGGCTCCACACATCGTGTATTTAGCCAGTGTCAAGTATTGTAATTTCTCATCGTTAAAGCATATATCACGTAAAGTCAAGTCTTAGTCATAGCCCAGTCTAAGTCATGCTCCAGTAAAGTGGTGGCTTTACTAGAAGCTTCTATGGAGTTTTGGAAGCAACACGAAAACTCACGTTTCACCACATTATATCACTTGCCCACACTCATGCTCGTAATTCAGCACGTAATGCGTAAAACGCCACCAATTTTAAACATAAGTTTTGATAAATAATACAATGCAATGACTTGAATATTTCCGCGTTCCCGCCAAATACTATTCCAATGTTGGTACAGTGTATAAGGGAGTTAGTTAGTAGATAACAATAAATATAACTGTAAATTTTTTTTAACCATAAATTACCTCGGCCAAAGACTAAGTTTGGCCATTCAACGAGGTAATGTCGCCAGCTTTTTGGGCACCTTACCCGCAGACAGCGACTTAAACGCGGTTTTTTATTTATAAGTGTATTTTATAAGTTTAGATAGTTTTAGTTTTAGATAAGTACCTAATTAGTTTAGATTTAATTTAGTTTTTAGTAATTGTATTTTGTATTTAGTTATTAAATTTGTAGTCACCAAATAATAATTTTTATAATACTATATTAAAACACGATAATACAAATCTATAAAAAAAAGTTCAGGCCTAACAATTTTTAGGCGTTGTTGCGATATCAACAATTCATGAAACAAAATAAGCACAAAAGAGTAAATAAGTAACTACGCGCTAGTAAACAGCTACCTAACTATGGAACGCAAGTACACGGGTTTTTGTAAAACCCGTTTGTTTATAAAAAAAAACGAAAATGAAATAAAACCGGTTATTTATAAACGGTCGATTTATTGCAAACTGACAGTTTGTTTTTCAATAAAACGGATGACTTTTTGATTATTTATAAATAGTCGGTGCCCAGCGGTGAGTTTATAAAAAACGGGTTTTATTAGCGGTTAATTGTTAACAAACCCGTATTAATGCACCAATTTATTGTTTTATTAGTCGTCAGTGGCTAACCAGTAGGTTACGACGACGAATAAAACCTACGCCTAACCTTAATAACCAAAAATTAGACCGTTTTATTGTGAGACACATTGCCAGTTTGCATTAAATCGATAGGTTATAAATAACTGCGTTTTTTTTTATAAACAATCGGTTCTTACAAAAAGACAGTGACATAATAAAATTGATCGTAATTTGTACGTAAAAATTTAATAAATAATTTAGCTAGACTACGTACTCGTAGTACGTAATTGAGTATATTGAATCATATTACTCAATTACGTAAACTAAATAATTATTATGTTCGAATCAATACTATTGAACTATTGATGGATTACGATTGTTTAATAATTTATAATACAGCGCAAGTATTCTTGCGCTGTTATTGTAAAAACTGTCTAAGCGGAAAACATTCCACTGCTGAACGGAGACAAATATTTCACAAAGATTATCCTTCTGTGCCGTGCGCGAAGTGCTTGCGTGTTTTAAGGATGTACAACGCCATCTAGTTTCTTTTTAAGGCACCAATTCGCGATTGGTTCTCAAAGTTAACACCTCTGACTTGAAGATTGGGCGCTACTGTGCAAGAATTTAAATATAACTTTCACAATATTTTGCGTGTTTGGAAATTATACATAAGCTTGAGTACATAAGAATTACATTTTTCCATGTTTAATAATTTCAAATAAAATAATGATTTAAGGAAAAGATTTGTAATTATTCTAAGTTGTGGTAGGAAATATCTAGTTAGTCGTTTTTTTTACAATTTACATTAGCCAGACTTGTGATTTTTTATATCTTTATAAATTTATAACCAATTACAATTATAAATCCGAATTTCACGTGTTACACAAATAACCGGCCAAGTGCGAGTGGACCCGCGCACAAAGGCACCATTAATTTTTTTTAAATATTTACACATGGGAGCCCCCTTAAATATTTATTTTATCCTGCTTTTAAGTATTTGTTGTTATAGCGGCAACAGAAATACATCATCTGTGAAAATTTCAACTATCTAACTATCACGGTTCATGAGATACAGCCTCGTGACAGACGGACAGCGGAGCCTGAGTAAAAGGGTTCGCTTTACCCATTGGGTACGGAACCCTGAAAAACTGGCCGAAAAGAAATGTACCTAGTTAATTTTTGCTAATGAGAACACACTTTTTAACACACATACTCGCATTTCGTTACTAATTAGCAGTAATACGAAATACCTACTAATTACCAATTTTTCATCAATGATCTCACTAACGCGTTCCTCCGTTTGTGGCAGACAGCCCCCGAGGAGAGATGCGGCCGCAGCAGCTGAAGGGCAGGAGTCACAGCCTCTCGTGTTCCAGTAGGTAAGTAGGTATTACTTTACCTATTTATTAGTTATACTAGGTGGTAGGACCTTTCTGCAAGGTTCGTCTAGGTAGGTACCACCGCTTTGCCAGTTATTCTGCCGCCAAGCAGTAGTGTACAAGCACTACTGTGTTCCGGTTTTGAAGGGCATTGTAGCTAGTGAAATTACTGGGCAAATGAGACTTTATGACCTGATCTCATAGTCTAGTAATCTGATTACTAGACTGTGATGTCTCAGGATGACGTGCGCAGTGCAGTGTCATGAGAAACTTTTGTTTTAAAGTTCCGAGTGACACTCGCTTAGCATCAGGTGAACGACTAGCTCGTCACGTCATTCATTCTCATAAAAAAGTAGGTATAATGTATACTAGTTGACCCGTTCTGCCTTCGCACGGGTTAATAAGCTTTAAGTCTTACCCTGTTTATGGGTAGGAGGAAGCAAAAGGGAAAAGTTGGGGGAAATAAATGTTTAGTACCTACACTGTATGTAGTAGACTGGCCTCCCTTAAAGAGCGCCACTTTGAGCGGCTGCTTGTCCCTTGCACACATCGGCTCCCCGCGGTTTCGTCGGTCCACCGAGTGGGGGACTGACCTACGCTGCGTCTTCCGGCTCGTGGTCGCCACTCGACAACCTTTCTTCCCCATCGTTTGTTAGTTCTACCAGCGATGT
Source organism: Ennomos erosarius (assembly GCA_963580505.1). NCBI lineage: Eukaryota > Metazoa > Arthropoda > Insecta > Lepidoptera > Geometridae > Ennomos > Ennomos erosarius. Next base: position 4,930,888 of record OY757005.1, on the reverse strand, counting down.
GGCCCGCCCACTGCCACATAAAAAACGTAAAATTACGAAAATAAATTACCAGATCACATGCTAAATTTCCCGTGTATAAACAGTAGCTCAGAAATATAACAAAGCTTTCTCTCAACAGTACGGGACGCAGTAAACGAATTCGCACCATCTTCACGCCGGAACAGCTCGAAAGGTTGGAGGCAGAGTTCGAGAGGCAACAGTACATGGTCGGCCCTGAGCGGCTCTACCTCGCGCACGCTTTACAACTCACTGAGGCACAGGTAATACTGAAAACGGTGTCAATCCTGTAATAGAGCATGGTTCAAAGGTAATGGCGTCTGCGAACTGTGCTGCAAGCCCCCTCGCACGCTGTACTCACCGCCCGTCGTCACCGCCCAAGACACGTCTTGAACGACCCGGAAGATCCTATAGCAGCCGTTGCTTCGGGTGCGCTAGGATCACCGGACCAGTCTAGCCCTTCTGGCTCAGGTACCGATTTCGGCACCGGTATAGGATACCAGCGTAACACAATCAGACACCGACCCCACCGGCGAGGTCGACGTACCCCCCGTAGGTTAGCTAGAATGGTCGCGACTTTCTATAGGGTCCACTCCTCCAGCGGACGTAGCCATCTTCATCCTCTTATCCCGGCAACAGCCCAAGCCGAGGCTCGCACCCCAGGGGTGCCCTTGAGCTAGTTGCCTCCCACTTTTGTTGGCTGGGTGCCTTAAGCGCCTGCCCTCCCGCCCGGTGACGCTGTAAGGGTCGGTAGAGCATTAGCCCGTTCAGAAAAAAAACCGCTTACGTATGACACAGCCGTCATTACGTTTGAATCACACTATATACGTGTACTAGGTATATCTATTCTGTGACTATTTTACAGTCAAGTTTTTGATTTTGTTTAGGTATAGAATGACTGAGCTTGACAGCCTCTATCGCGTAGTGGTGCTGGATGGGTAGGTTGGCTCATAACTCGGAGGCGGTGGGTTCGATTCCCACGACAAAACAAGATTAATGGCAGGAAAAAACCGCAAATACTTGTTCTGTAGGCCTAGCACGAACATTTACGCTGAAGTAAGTGTAACGTTAACGTAAGCCAGTTGTACTTATGACATTTGATCAGCGCCCCATACAACTGGCTTACATTAACGTTACACTTACTCCCGCGTAGGTAAATGTTCGTGCTACGCCTACTGGTGTGTATTTTTGAACCATAGTCCTCGTAGATCCTGGGTCTCTAGATACCTACGCGGAATCCTAGTTTGGCTGCAGGATCGTGATGTTAAGTTCCCATTAGTAGGTAGGGTACATTTTATTACACTTTTTATGGTCTACAACATAATGTAATGCATCACACCCATATATTAGAGAAAAATTACTCTGTGTTTACAATGTTACACCTTCACGCTAATAATTTCATGAGCGGGTAAAAAACTTGATCTTAACCATTTTTCCCGCACACAGGTAAAGGTGTGGTTCCAGAATCGGCGTATAAAATGGCGGAAGCATCATTTGGAGGTGACTCAACAACGGCTGGCGGTTTTACAGAGGCATACACACGAAGCCCACGACGATGTATAAGCTACAAAAATAAAGAAACACATCACTATGTATCCCAGATAATATAATACCTACAGTACAGATGCCTCATCTCATACAACGGAATAACGCGGGCTATTTTACGAATTATTTTATTTCTGCATAACGCATGATTATCAAGCGACATTTATTGCGTGTTGGCGAAGTATTGGGCCAAATGAATACACTGGACACTAACTAGTAACTCTCTAGACACAATTACAACATTTTTTTCAAGTTCGGGCTATTTTTCGTTTGTACCTGATGGGACCCCATGCTATGTATATAATATAGCCAGAAAATAATACTGGTCTCAAAATGGAAGCTATAATATTTAATAAATAGAACCACAATAACAATGCCATTGATTTTTACAGTATAGGCAATTAGGTATTATGCATATGTCACCGTCTTTTTGTAAGAACCGTTTGTTTATGAAAAACGCGGTTATTAATAAACTGCCGATTTATTGCAAACGCGCGTGTCTCACAATAAAACGGTCGATTTTTCGGTCATTTATAAATCGGCATCATTTCGTTTTACTGTAATTGTGTAGGTGCTTCTAGAGTGTTCAAGACAAACCTGACGCTGCTCCTCGCTTTGCTCGTCGTCGTAACCTAGTGGGGTCACTAGTGACTCTAAAAGAACAATAAATTACAGCAAAAATTGGTGTATTCATACGGGTTTGTTCACAATTAAACGCTACTAAAAATCGTTTTCTTATAAACTCCCCGCTGTGCACCGACTATTTATAAATAATCGAAAAATCATCCGTTTTGTAAGACACATTGTCAGTTTGCAATAAATCGACAGTTTATAAATAACCGGTTTTATTTTCGTTTTTTTATAAACAAACGGTTTTTACAAAAAGTCGGTGACATGTACCTAATACCACAGCTAATACTAATACCTACTTATTTGTAAAACGTATGTACGCATAAAATATACTTAGGTACAGAATATCGCCAGTAGTACCTACCTCGGCTTGTAGCATAACGAGACTAACCGTCTCGGTAGCATGGGCACACACTAGGTACCTACATGCTTATACAGGATGTAATTTAATTCATTAGCATAAATTGAGCCCATAATAATACATCATTTATAGATGATTATCAAAGAGTAAAGAGTGTAAATGAAAATATTTTTATTGAAAATAATGAAGATTGCCGCGGCGCCTAACGCGGTTGGCACGGATGATTTTGATACATTTAAACGTTTTTATACCTTGTATGTACTAATTAAAAACAGTACTTCATTATTCCAATTAAATTTTGTATTGTAGCATTGGATTAAGTACTCCGAAACTGTTCACAAACGCATTGGAGGATGTTTTCAAGCTCTTGGAGTGGAAAAGATTTGGCATCAACATAAATGGCGAGTATATACGAGTTTTGCCGATGATATAGTCATAATGGCGGAGTCGCTCGATGATCTCAGCACCATGCTCAACGACCTCAGTAGAGTCTCCCGACAGGTTGGTCTTAAGATGAACATGGACAAGACGAAAATCATGTCAAACCTATACCGGTAATTGTTGGGAACGATACTCTCAAAGTTGTCGACAAATACGTCTATCTAGGGCAGACTGTCCAATTGGGTAGATCCATCTTCGACAAAGAGGTCGCCCGAAGAATCCAACTCGGCTGGGCAGCGTTCGGGAAGCTTCGACCTATCTTTTCGTCCAAAATACCACAAAGCCTGAAAACAAAAGTTTTCAATCAATGTGTGTTGCCAGTGATGACTTATGGAACTGAGACGTGGTCTCTAACTGTTGGCCTCATTACTAAGCTCAAAGTCGCGCAACGAGCTATGGAGAGAGCAATGCTCGGTGTTTCCCTGCGAGATAAGATCCGAAATGAGAACATGTGAACTAAAGTGACCGATGTAGCTCTTAGGATTAGCAAGTTGAAATGGCAATGGGCAGGCCACATCGCTCGTAGAACTGACAACCGATGGGGAAGAAAGGTTCTCGAGTGGCGACCACGAACTGGAAGACGCAGCGTAGGCCGGCCCCCCATTAGGTGGACCGACGACCTGGTGAAAGCCGCGGGGAGCCGATGGATGCAGGAGGCGAGCAGCCGCTCTAAGTGGCGCTCCCGGGGGGAGGCCTATGTTCAGCAGTGGACGTCTTCAGGCTGTTGATGAGATGATGATTGGATTAAGTAAGTTATTCCATTTTTTTGGAGTTATTTTTATTACCAAACCAATGTGTTAGAATTCAAAAATTTTGGTGCACACGTGACCGGTATCAGGAGTAGGTACTTAGTTTGAAAGGATGCTAATGAATTCAATTACACCCAGTATAATTCCCAGCATACGGTCACGCGGCGGGCGCACGGGCGTGACCAAAATGCTGGCGCTTATTTGGCAATGGCAGGTGTGACTCGATGTCATGCGATCGATGTCGCTTCGGAACAAAATGTACAATACGCAAAATGTACAATACGCAAAATGTATAATATGCAAAATGTACAATACGCAAAATGTATAATATGCAAAATGTACAATACGCAAAATGTACAATACGCAAAATGTATAATATGCAAAATGTATAATATGCAAAATGTACAATACGCAGAACGTACAATACGCAGAATGTACAATCCGCAAAAGACGACGCTATCTAATGGTGCAGCTACACTATCGGGCGACGGCGAATATTCACAGATTCACGAAGTATTTACGATTTCACGCGATAGTGCAGGGGTCACCAATTGGCGGACCGCGGTCCGCATCTGGACCGCGGTCCCATTTTGTGCAGGCTGCGAGAGCACAGCATCTTGCACTATAGAAGAGTGCGTAATTTAATAAAAATATATCCCCCGCATTATCTTTGTTGACGTCAATTCGAAAACGGCCGGGCAACGTAACGAGCTAATAAGCGAGTAAAGGTTCGCGGATTGTGAAATTGTTGATCGTCCGTCGCGGTGGACAATGGAGCAACGAAGCTGCAATTGTTTTCGGGAGTAATAAAGCTACTCTGCTGCAGATGGAAATGATCAATTTCCAAGTTCTGAAACATAAACATGCGGAAGTTTCTAGTGATGAGTTCTTAAATATATCTTTTTGATGATGTTTTAAGAATAAATTTTGATCTGGGCTCACTGATGAACATCTCCAGGATTTAATGTCAATAAGTTGCATTTATTTTTCTCCAAACTCCAAACAGATATTCCGCAAGGCTATTTTTCTCATTGAATATGAAAAATACCTTACTTATTTCCGTAATTACGTAATAACATATGTTTGATAAAAAAAATCTTTAAAATGTAGTGCGGACCGCGATGGTCATTTCTGTTCTTAAAACGGACCCCGAGCGTTACTAATTTGTGACCCCTGCGATAGTGTAACGTCACCATTTATTTTGTGCCATTAGTGTCGACGTCTCATTATCCGAATTATAGTTATTTTGTAAGGCCTTTTACCATCTTTTGCCTAAATGCAGTGGTGGGTTGTGAGATTTTCTTTTAGGTACGCCCAATAAAACATTGCAAACATCTTTATCAATAAATATTTTTGTATAAAATTTATAAAAAATGATGTTTTGTGATAATTTATGTGTTAAGTTACAGTATACATTTTCAGTATAAACCCCAGAAATCAACATTAGTCTAAAATTATACCTAAGTAGTCTTAATTTATTTCGCAAGTGTAAATTACTTAATATTATAATAACGTTCTATTAATATTAAAATTAAGTATCTGTACCAGATGTACATTAACTATTGCTGGGTTGGAGGGGCAGGAGCTCTTGAAGCATGAAGAAAATACTGTTGCTGGTTTACTGGTAACTTTTTATTCTTGGAGCTGTTTACTATTTGGAGGCTGGAACGATACATGCCAGTAGCGGCTACGCGCTCTATATTTATACAATATTTCCTTAACGAAAAGCTGCGTTCTTATTCGCTAGCCAATTACAGACGTACTCTTTCAACCAATTGGGAGACTTTGTGGAATTTTCCATTACATTTTCTGTCCCCGTCTTTCTTTTTATGGAAATTTCCGTATGCAATGACCAATCAGAGCTCGCTACATTTTTCTATACAAATTTACTATTTAACCTCGTTTCCTTACCTTTTAGAGAGCACTCTACTATTCTAACATGGATCTTTACTTAGAAGAGAACACTATTCTAACATGTAATTATAAACTATGATTAACTACATGTTACTATTTTGGTACTGATATAACCGACCTACTATTTACCTATCTACCTATGTACCTATGTACCTATGTACCTACGTACCTATTTACCTACACACCTACCTATGTACCTATGCACTGTCTGTTTATCCCAATCATTATTGCTTTATTTACCCATCGAGACTTAATCTATTTTACATAGGTAGCTTATGTATTACAGTATAACATAATTATTCATTAAATAGATGTTTCGACGACGTTGTCCTGCACATCTCTCCCGCCGTGTGGCTCCGTCACATCTTCTACCGGTGCTGGATCAACGTCTTCAATCGGCAGGATCACCATTTTCCGTACTGGCCTTCGCAGGACTCCTCCTTTGTTCTTGATGTCCACGGTGCGCACGATGTCGTCCGGCCCGGGGTACGTTGCTATAACTTTGCCTCGGATCCAGATGTTGCGAGGCAAGTTGGCGTCAATCAGTTGGACTAGATTTCCAACTTTGACTATAGGGCCTCGTCCGTGAGGCTCCCGCCGGTTTTGAAGCTCGGGGAGAAACTCGCGCACCCATCTCGTCCAGAATGTATCGGCTAACCTTTGTGCTGCTCGCCAGCTGTTCTTTGAGACGGTGTCCTTATCGTTGAATTCGCCTGGTGTTGGTACTCGCCCAGGTCCTCCCAGGAGCCAGTGATTTGGTGTCAGGGCTTCCGGATCTTCTGCATTGACTGAGACGTGTGTCAATGGTCGACTGTTGACCGTATACTCTGCTTCGGCCAGCAGTGTCGTGAGGACCTCTTCTGAAGGACTTCTTTCGTGGAGAGTTGCTGTCAGGGCTGTCTTCACCGATCGTACCATTCTTTCCCAGGCTCCTCCCATGAACGGTGCGCCAGGTGGGATGAAACGCCATGAGATCGTGCGTTTCGCCGCTTCTTCTGATGTCGCTTCGTCGATGGCTCGTCGCAGCTCTTTGTCCGCTCCCCTCAAGTTGGTGCCGTTGTCTGACCAGATTTGAGTTGGGCAGCCTCGTCGTGCAATCATGCGTCTGAGTGCCATGATCGCTGAATCTGTGGTGAGCGATGCTGCCACTTCCAAATGTATCGCTCTCGTGGTCAGACAGGTGAAGATGGCCACGTATCGTTTTTGATGAGTGCGACCAACGGTGACTGTCAGCGGGCCAAAGTAGTCCACGCCCGTGAACGTGAAGGCTCGTCTGTGGTGCGCCAGACGACACGGCGGTAGATCTCCTGTTCTTGGGTACGGCGGTGCTTGAGTCTTCATTCTGCAGTGTAGACATTGGCGTACTAACGTGCGGGTTATTGGTCGCAGACGTAGTACCCAATACTGTTGGCGACATTCGTTTACTGTAGCTTCGACGCCAGAGTGATGTAGCTGTCGATGAATGCTCGTTATCCAGAGTTTTATCGTAGGATGATTTCCGTCGACGATCATTGGTCTTTTGATGCTCTCTGGAACTTGTTCTGTAGCTTCTATACGGCTTCTCAGTCTTAGAGCCCCGCTGACGTACTCGACGCTCAACTGATGAAGGCGACTTTCTTTATTGACTGTCTTTTCTTTCTTGATATCTTCAATTTCTTGAGAGAAGGAATCCTCTTGTGAGGAGCGCATGAGAAGCTCCTCTGCTGTTTTCAGGTTCTCAGCGGAGACAGGATGGAACTTCTTCTGTTCTGTTGTCGTCTTCTTTTGTTTCTGTACTGTTGACGCTTTGGTTTTGTTTCTTTTCCATGCTGGATCCGCTTCTGTGTTCTTTTTGGTTCTTGTGTAGTGAACCATCTGTTTCTTAGTTCTGCACAATTGAATAAATTGCAGTACTCTTGCTGTGGCGTAGCGAAGTCTTTCCCAATTGGAGAAACGGGAGACTTCGGGTAGTCCTTCGGACAGTTTCTGTTTCTTTTTGCCGATGACGACATGGTTGACTCTTTCTTCGCCTGTTGGTTCTGGGATAGGTGATGACAGTTCTGTTGGCCAGCGATCTTCGTCTTCGTACAGGAACTCTGGTCCCTTAAACCATCGGTGTTCTTTGTTGAAGAATGTTGGCACGTCCCTTGTTGCGTCGTCAGCCACGTTCAGTTTTGTCGGCACCCAGCGCCACTCGTTGACTGTTGAACTCTCCTCTATTGCCGCAAGACGATGAGCCACGTAAGGTTTATAAGAACGTGACCCCGTCTTAATCCAGGTGAGTGCTGTTTTGCTGTCCGTCCAGAAGATTTTGGACTGTGGCTTCTTCTCGTGCTCTTCTATGACGGTTTCGGCGAGGCGTGTTCCCATGACGGCCGCTTGAAGCTCGAGTCTTGGAATGGAGGTGAGCTTCAGAGGTGCTACCTTCGCTTTCGCTAGGATGAGTGACACGCTGACTTCGCCATTGGGGGCTACTGTTCTCCAGAATAGTACTGCAGAGTAGGCAGATTCGCTTGCGTCTGTGAAGACGTGTAGTTGGAGAATCGTGGCGTTACTGTAGTTGAGGTAGCGCCTTGGGATTGCCACGTTGTGCAGATTCTTCAGGTGGATGATCCAGTTTTGCCACTGTTCAGACAGGTCTTTGTGGATTTCTTCATCCCAATCTGTTCCTCTTCGCCAGACTTCTTGGAGAAGTTGCTTCGCTCTGATCGTGACTGGAGATGCGAAGCCAAGTGGGTCAAATAATGACATGACGACCCTGAGAGCTTCTCTCTTGGTTGGTGTCTTCCCCTCGATTAATTGCGACGGTATTCTTGTGAGATTGAGATTGAAGGTGAGCGTGTCTGTATCTGTTTTCCATATGAGCCCCAGCACTCGTTCTGTTCTTTCTTCGGACTTGTAGAGTTCAGTATCTTCTTTAGCGTCACTCTCTCCGAGAGCTTGGAGAAGTCGTGGTGAGTTCGACTTCCACTGTTTGAGTTCGAAGCAGGCCTTCTTATGTATGTCTCGAACTTCTGTCACGGTTCGCGCTGCGTCTTCTATATTTTCGAAGCTGTCCAAGTAGTCATCAACGTAGTGCTTCTTTTTTATCGCAGCTGCAGCTTCTGGATGTGTGGGTTCATGTTTCTGGGCATTCAAGTCTTTTACAAATATTGCTGTTGATGGAGAACTTGAGGCCCCGAAGATCAGCGAAGTCATTCTGTATTCTTCTGGAGGCTTGTCATCTCGTCGATCTTTGCGCCAAAGATAGCGGAGCGCATCTCTGTCTTCCACCCGGAGTTTGACCTGCATGAACATTTCCTTTATGTCCGCTGTCACTGCGATCATATGTTGTCTGAATCGCATGATGACGCCAGGCAGGGACTGAAGTAGATCTGGCCCTTTGAGTAGCATATCGTTGAGAGCTACTCCTCTGGTTTTGGCGGCGGCGTCATGGACGACTCGTAGCTTGTCAGGTTTCATCGGGTTGATAACTGCGAAATGTGGCAGGTACCAAGTTTTGTTCTGCGTCTTCATCTTTGGTGCAGGTTCAGCGTAGCCTTTAGTGATGAGGGCTTCCATTTGTTCTGTATATTTCTCCTTCAGACGTGGATCGCGATCTAGCTTCTTTTCTATACCGAACAGCCGCTTCCGAGTGTTTTCATAGTTATCAGGAAGCGTGATGTCTTCTTTTTTCCAGAGTAGAGCCGTTTCGTATTTTCCTTCTTCTGTGCGGACTGTATTTTCTGTTAAAATACGCAAGGCTTGTTCCTCTGGATCTGTCTTCGGTTTCTTTGGGTTGAGGCAGAGCGCGTCCATGGAGAAGTATTGCTTCATCATGTCTTCTATGTTGTCCTCTTCTCGGGCTTCTGTTACATGTGAGACGAAGTTGATGCTATGTCCGAGGGTACGAGTGTGACCCCCGTGAAGCACCCAACCTAGTGGCGTGAGTGATGCCACTGGTTGGTTCCTGTTACCTCTTCTGATCTTCGATGTGATGAGGATGTGCCAGTTGTCTTGGCCTATCAGGATTCGTGGCTTCGCATCCTTATAAGTGAGGATGCTGCTGATGTCTCGTAGATGCTGGCATTCTTCTATTTGTTCCGTCGATACTTCTTGTGTTGAGACTTGCAAGTTGTTCACTGTTCTTGCTTGAACCGGTTCTTCGTGACCGTTCAGTCCCTTGAGTGCAAAATTGACTCTTCTTGACTGTGTTTCCGCTGTCTTTATTTTGTTGATTGCTTCTAAGTGTAGCGGGTCGACGGGTCCTGTTATGCCAGCTTTCTTGCAGATGCTGTCATCTATGAGCGTTACTGTTGAGCCGTCGTCCAGCAGGGCGAATGTATCGACTGCTGCTGCTGGTCCCTTCACTTGGATTGGAATTATTTTCAAATATGACTGTTCTCGGGTTCCGGTCCAAGTAGAGTTGATGGCTTCTGTTGATTTCTCATCGTTGCTCTCTGTTTTATCTGTTTTCTTGATGTAATGCAGCATCTTATTGTGATAGTACTTGCAGCCGTCAATGCCACATGGTTTCGACCGACAGCTGTGATTCTTCATTCTGTAGCGTAGGCATCGAAAGCACAGACGCTTGTTCTTCGCGATGTCCCATCTTGAGTTTTCATTCGCGTTCTTGAACTTCTCGCAGTCCATTGGGGTGTGACCAGTGTCGTCGCATACTGGGCACTTTGCTGTTGACTGCTTCTCTGTTACTGTGTGCACGTTGTGTGTGCGCCTGTTCTGTTGAGTGGACTGCGGCTGTGAGCCCACTTGTTCGGGTTGTGCATAGGGTGCACGCAATTCAGATTCTCGCTTCAAGAATTGTTCGTACTTTATCAGCTCAGGAGTTCCTTTCGGTTGTAGTGCAACGAAGTCATAGTATTTGGCGCGTAGCGTTTGAGGTAGCTTCTCCACCATTGTGTTGGCAACTTCGTGGTTGTGCAGGAAGTGGTAGCATTGCAGCGCATGGAGAGTAGACACGGCGTTGGTTACTTTGCTGGCGAAAATGCAGACATCTCTCGGTGACTCTGTTAGACGTGGCAAAGCTCTGAGTGCATCCATTTCTGTTATGGCAATGGATTCAGGCCTTCCAAATCTGATTTCTAGAGTCTGCATAATGTTGGCTGGATCTGCGTTGGAGACAAGTTGACCTTCGACTGCTTCCTTGGCTCTTCCCTTGAGATTTCTTCGTAGGCGATTCAAGTTCTCGACCTTGGTATAAGAGGCCATGGTTTCGGTGTAGGCTGCGTTGAATGATAGCCAGTCTAGATGGCCACCATTGAAGAAGGGTAACTCGGCGTACTTCGGCTGGCTGGCTGCTTTGATTGCGAGTGTGATTGCTGACGATAGTTGCGAGAAGTCTGGTTGAAGGCAGACTCCCGCCGGTACTGATGGTATCTTCTGTTGTTGCTGTTCATTATCTTCGTTTCTTCTATGTACGTGTGTGTTCTGTTCTTCGACCGATGGCTTGGGTCCCGTGTTCTGTTTATCGATCTGTGGTTCGGGCCCTTTGTTCTGTTCTTCAGTCGGAGGTTCAGCCCCCTGATGTTCCAACCAGGTGCTCACACGTGCTTCGACTTCTGCCTTGGTGTAAACGGAGACATCTTCATCATCAGTATCTTCTGTTTCTATTGTGGCTAGCCGTGCTGCGGCTAGTTCCACCTGGACACGCAAAAGCTCTTCTTTGGCTTTCGCGATCTTGTTCGCTTTTGAGCGCGACTGTACTGTTCTGACCGAACCCCCATGCTTGCGTGGGTTCGGGGGCTTGTCTGCGGCGGTGAGACAAGCTTCCTTTCTTCTGTTTTCTGTTTCGCCCTGCCTGGCTTTAGGCGGGACGGGCTGTTCGGCTGTTGATGTACCCGGCCTCACGATGAGCTTCGCTGTTGTACCAGTAGCCTCCGTCACGTTGGAGCGTGTGACGGAGGGATTGGCGGCGGATGCGTCCGCCATCGTCGCTGTCGAATCTTCTGTCGTCGTGGTTGTTGCCGTCTCCGCAGTTAAGGCTGTGGTTGCAGTCGTCTCGGTCCATACGCTTTGTGAAGTAGCGGTGGTACCAGAGGATGACGACTGCTTGGCCTCTTCCGCAATGAGACGGCCTTTGCTGCTGGAGCGGGTGTTCGGCATTTCGAGCAGCTTCGATGTTCTTCTTGTTTCAGTTCGGAGACTTCCCTCGTTATCCGGCGCTCGATGGACCAGCCAATGTACCAGATGTACATTAACTATTGCTGGGTTGGAGGGGCAGGAGCTCTTGAAGCATGAAGAAAATACTGTTGCTGGTTTACTGGTAACTTTTTATTCTTGGAGCTGTTTACTATTTGGAGGCTGGAACGATACATGCCAGTAGCTTTTTTTTTTTTTTTTTTTTTTTTTGAACGGTCTAATGCTGTTGGTCTCTAACGACCTTTACAGCGTCACCGGGCGGGAGGGCAGGCGCTTAAGGCACCCAGCCGACAAAAGTGGGGGGCAACTAGCTCAAGGGCACCCCTGGGGTGCGAGCCTCGGCTTGGGCTGTTGCCGGGATAAGAGGATCGAGAAGGCTACGTCCGCTGGAGGAGTGGACCCTATGGAAAGTCGCGACCGTTCTAACTAACCTACGGGGGGTACGTCGACCTCGCCGGCGGGGTCGGTGTCTGATTGTGTTACGCTGGTATCCTATACCGGTGCCGAAATCGGTACCTGAGCCAGAAGGGCTAGACTGGTCCGGTGATCCTAGCGCAGCCGAAACAACGGCTGCTATAGGATCTTCCGGGTCGCTCAAGACGTGTCTTGGGCGTCGACGACGGGGTGATACATGCCAGTAGCGGCTACGCGCTCTATATTTATACAATATTTCCTTAACGAAAAGCTGCGTTCTTATTCGCTAGCCAATTACAGACGTACTCTTTCAACCAATTGGGAGACTTTGTGGAATTTTCCATTACATTTTCTGTCCCCGTCTTTCTTTTTATGGAAATTTCCGTATGCAATGACCAATCAGAGCTCGCTACATTTTTCTATACAAATTTACTATTTAACCTCGTTTCCTTACCTTTTAGAGAGCACTCTACTATTCTAACATGGATCTTTACTTAGAAGAGAACACTATTCTAACATGTAATTATAAACTATGATTAACTACATGTTACTATTTTGGTACTGATATAACCGACCTACTATTTACCTATCTACCTATGTACCTATGTACCTATGTACCTACGTACCTATTTACCTACACACCTACCTATGTACCTATGCACTGTCTGTTTATCCCAATCATTATTGCTTTATTTACCCATCGAGACTTAATCTATTTTACATAGGTAGCTTATGTATTACAGTATAACATAATTATTCATTAAATAGATGTTTCGACGACGTTGTCCTGCACAGTATCAAAGTGGGTAGTACCTAATAATAATTAAAAAAAGTAAAATATACCAATGTAATGTAACTTTTGGTGGTTTCTTTGGTCATAAAATCAGTTGTGATTGAAGCCTACCAAAATTCAGTCTGCTCTAAAGTTTGATAGCTTAAGTTTGAACTTAACTTCCTTTCTAGGACGTACCCAATGCCTAACAGAAGGATAAAGTGCGAACTTAGAATCAGTCATCTGGCAAACTTTGGTGCAGACGGGCATTAACCATTAACGTTTAATATGTTTTCGATATTTGACAGTCAGCCAGATAACCAAAATAAGTTAAAATTTAATGTTACCGTTTGAACTGTGAATAATTCCATACTTTAGTAGGGCAGCAACTTTGTGCTATTACTTCCAATAACTCAAGCCAAATATAAGGTTGTTTGTAAGAAAAACAAAACATAGCTTCCTACCTTCTTTATTTTTTTAAAATAAGGAAAAGTTATCATTTTCCTGTAACCGTGCTATAGGTACTTATTTTTTCTTACCGACTGTTTCGTAATATATTCATATAAAATCCCAGCACTGTAAATAGGTTTAGGAACTTATACTACAGACTCAATGTAAATGATTCTATTTATCATAATTCTTGTAATAAATTAAATAAGTTGTAAAATATTCATCAATCTGCAAAGTTTCGGCCCCACCGGCGCGACTGCGGAGCGGAGCGTCAACGACGCGAAACTTCGGTACCCATCGCTACCCGTGGCACAGATTACTGAATTACTACTGGCGACCGTAGCGCAGCCTTCTACGAACACGGGCCGTGATGGTTACGGGATGGCCGATTTTGATGCGTCACTGACGCCACTAAACGCGCTGGTGTGGCTGAAGCTTTATTGTTTTGTAGTCTTTCCTTTTCCTTAGGTACAAAATTATAAATAGACAAGTTATAATTGGTGTTAGAACGTCAATTTTCAATATGGAATGTTGTTTACTGACGAAGTTTCATAAGGCCCCGACCTTAGAGTATAGGCAGGTACATAAGGTCCCGAGCCCCCGACACAATAATATAATTTCAACTGCAGGGTGATTTGATTTGTGATTACGCGTCCTTCTTTCCTCTCGATTAGGCAAGTGGTCAGCCATGGTGTCAGAATTTTTAAGGTTGACTTGGCTTTACCACTATTTTCTTACGACAGCAGCCGGGACCGACGGCTTAACGTGCCCTCCGAAGCACGGAGTAACATACGCGTAACTTTGACAGAAATGCGAAATGAAACAGAAATAAAATACTGTTTATTAGTACATAATACAACATTAAATTCTTACATAATTACAACAAGAAATTTAAAACCGCCCCACCTTCTCATGGGTTTGTTAGTTTTACTCTTTATCCCAGAAAACGGTGAAACGGCTGAAACGGCGGGTGTAGCCTCCTTTCACGTTCATCCATTCATCCTTTTCCTTATATTTTCCTCGTCGCTTGTCTCTCCCTTTATTTAGACTGGGGCAATGCATCAAATCTGCCAGGATATGTATCAAAAATTTTCGCGTTCGCTTTGCTCGTGTGATTTCTCATTAGTATTTGGTATAGGTACCTACGTTTATCCTATTACAGTGGCGTTTATATCTTCAGTTTAAACCCTCTGATTTTTCTCGCTCGCTGTACTCGTTAGTCTCACCCTAGCTCCAAATCTTGGCAGAATGGGCCCCCCAAAATGAAATCCTCCACCACACATCAAAGCCGACTTTTCCCAAAAGCAAAACGCATATCTTTCTCCCTACTTTCTAAAAATTTTACTATATTTGGCACAAGCAACTCTGGATTAGTGATGTGAACATCATGACCCCCTAACACGGTCAATCGATAGAAATGAGGTAAACTTAATTCGCATTTGTTCATTAGATTGTCGACATATTCCTTGGAGTTTGTGGCTCCAGTGTGAGATGGATCTATCGCAAGGATCGGAGGTGGTGAGGTCGTCATGATCGTGTAGATTGTCTCTTCTGGTACAGTCAGTTGCGCGATGAACTTCATTCTTGGCTCGTAGGATAACCTTTGTAAAAAAATTGTAGCTTGATCGTGTGGTTCCGGCATAAGAGTAGAACCACCCCATCTCTTCCCATGAGTACCGTAAAAGCTGCTTAATGGACCAAGGAAGAGAGTATCCAAGGAAAGGACAGCAGCATTCTCCTATCCCCCTGGAGTTATGTTTAGTAATGTAACAAGAATAGAAGGTAAGCAGCCGCTCAAAGCAGTGCTTTGTGGGGGCCTATATTCAGCAGTAAACGTATCTTCCAGATAATAATGATAATGGTGATGGAAGTGCAAACTTACTTATAAGTGTCATTTCCCATCGGCTCTATTGACCTCGAGACAACAACCTTGGCTTGATCCTCCGTCAAACCCCTGTTGCGGGCGACAGAGCTCACCAAGGAATTGTATTTGTAAAGTCTGGGTTTTTTTAAAGTCTCCCTAGAATGAAAGTAAAAAGTTAATTTTATTTAATACATTAACATGTTGTAAGTAAAGGAAAAATTTGAATCACGAACGGGAATCGAGCCCCCATTCATCCCCGTTCCTTAAGCCGGCATATACTTTTCCAAAGTTACACTACAAATAGAGGGGGCGGTGGGGAGAGCCGAGGGTAAATTAATCAGCATAGCGATTCAGGAGACCTCAGCGCTGAGGCTCAGCGCTGAGGCTCAGCGTCCAACCTCGATTCAACCCATTTTTATTTGAAAATAGAACGGAAAGCTGGTTAAAAGTTGGCAATAAAAGTTGGTTGAATCGAGGTTGGACGAGGTTGGACGCTGAGCCTCAGCGCTGAGCCTCAGCGCCGAGGTCTCCTGAATCGCTATGCTGGTCTTGAAGCCATTCGGGTCAGCTAGGTAAGAAAGAGGCTTGAGATTTATTCCTATATACGGGCTTTAGTCATTTTCCTGCACAAAATAAGTATGAGGTAGGATTTAACGAAACCCGTATATTTATATTTTTTTAGTTTGGGGCTAGTTGGCGCTGTGTGAAATGTCCACACATATTTATTATTTATTATTTTTATTTGCAAAGCTGTAGCGTCCACAACTCTAACCACCACTACTTACAAAGAACGCTGAACCACACATTACTGAATATGTTACTTCGTAAGCTGAACGGGGAATGCCTGAATGTTTTGCGTCTGCGCGGGCTATAAAATATGCGGTACCCATCCGGCCAACGCTGCCCGCAGCAATCGCGGAGTAGCCGTCCGATGCATTTGAACCGCGCGACAGACGCTCCGTCCGGCTTCGTTGACGCAACTTAACGCGCAGGTTTGACTGACGCTGTTTTACTAAGGCTATTGTTTTATTGTTTGACAGCCTCCGTGGTGTAGTATTTGAGCTGGTCGGCCCATAAACCAGAGGCAGCGGGTTCAATTCCCGCAACAGGACAAGTATTTGTGCACATGAAAAAATGTTGTTCTGTGTCTGGATGTTGTGGGAGCATGGTCCTCGTAGTCCCTGTGTGATCGTTGGGTGTTATTTATTTACTTACTCTTGACAAGTTTCAAGATGGTTGGTATAATCTAAGTGAAACCAAAAAGCAGGTCGGTACAGTGATAGTAGATACAATGAGAGCGGTAGGCCCGGGTCCAAAAATATCATTTTCTTTACGTACTCCGAGTACAGATGGTGGAATATCAAACCTGGAACGAAGTTTCTGTTAAGCTAACCTGAAGCACAGAATATATTATAAATAGGTACATACCAATAAAAAGGTACAAACTAATATTATAAGTACTTACTAAGTATCTGAAGGCCAGAAATAGAAAAACATAGTGGGAAAGGACGAATGGATCAGACGGCGAAGGGAGACGCATCCAGGGGGTCTAGCAAAGATACCAACCACTACCGCTAACGCCACACGCTAACTCCAAAATGTACCGAAATGACATTCGCTGCGGAAAAGTTAGCGATTTCCGAAATGTCATTTCAGTACATTTTGAAGTTAGCGTGAGGCGTTAGCGTTAGTGGTTGGTATCTTTGCTAGACCCCCTTGTCCCTTTTTTTTCTCGGCTCTCCTTTCGGCATTCTCTCTTTCTCTTCGACAGGGGGGCGTGAAAATAATGAACCCCTCAAACGTGTGTCGGGTCGGGTGGTTCAGCTAGTAAGGAATAATCCTTACTGCACGTTATTGAATTATTCGTCAGCTGCTTCGATCAGGGGGGTCACCACAAGGTCTTATAGCATTATTACTTCAATATTACTTCAATCATACAGTGACAAACGACATAAAAGTGCCTTTATTACTCAAGCTAACTACTACAATAATAAAACTACAATATACAAACTACAATATTATGATTATTATTATTATGATTATGACTGTATAATAGACCGCGATGGCCTATAGACAGTCCAAATGCTCCAGCCCACTGCCGGTAGGTAGAGTGCCCAACATGCTGGCAGCATTGCTGAGTTGAATTACAATGCTGATGCGTTGAGCCAATTAAGTGCCAGCATTTTGGTCACGCATAAAAGTAGGAATACTTTAATGTTGCAGAGTCAGAGCAGTTTTGGCGGTTTTACAGAGGCATACACACGAAGCCCACGACGATGTATAAGCTACAAAAATAAAGAAACACATCACTATGTATCCCAGATAATATAATACCTACAGTACAGATGCCTCATCTCATACAACGGAATAACGCGGGCTATTTCACGAATTATTTTATTTCTGCATAACGCATGATTATCAAGCGACATTTATTGCGTGTTGGCGAAGTATTGGGCCAAATGAATACACTGGACACTAACTAGTAACTCTCTAGACACAATTACAACATTTTTTTCAAGTTCGGGCTATTTTTCGTTTGTACCTGATGGGACCCCATGCTATGTATATAATATAGCCAGAAAATAATACTGGTCTCAAAATGGAAGCTATAATATTTAATAAATAGAACCACAATAACAATGCCATTGATTTTTACAGTATAGGCAATTAGGTATTATGCATATGTCACCGTCTTTTTGTAAGAACCGTTTGTTTATAAAAAACGCGGTTATTAATAAACTGCCGATTTATTGCAAACGCGCGTGTCTCACAATAAAACGGTCGATTTTTCGGTCATTTATAAATCGGCATCATTTCGTTTTACTGTAATTGTGTAGGTGCTTCTAGAGTGTTCAAGACAAACCTGACGCTGCTCCTCGCTTTGCTCGTCGTCGTAACCTAGTGGGGTCACTAGTGACTCTAAAAGAACAATAAATTACAGCAAAAATTGGTGTATTCATACGGGTTTGTTCACAATTAAACGCTACTAAAAATCGTTTTCTTATAAACTCCCCGCTGTGCACCGACTATTTATAAATAATCGAAAAATCATCCGTTTTTGTAAGACACATTGTCAGTTTGCAATAAATCGACAGTTTATAAATAACCGGTTTTATTTTCGTTTTTTCATAAACAAACGGTTTTTACAAAAAGTCGGTGACATGTACCTAATACCACAGCTAATACTAATACCTACTTATTTGTAAAACGTATGTACGCATAAAATATACTTAGGTACAGAATATCGCCAGTAGTACCTACCTCGGCTTGTAGCATAACGAGACTAACCGTCTCGGTAGCATGGGCACACACTAGGTACCTACATGCTTATACAGGATGTAATTTAATTCATTAGCATAAATTGAGCCCATAATAATACATCATTTATAGATGATTATCAAAGAGTAAAGAGTGTAAATGAAAATATTTTTATTGAAAATAATGAAGATTGCCGCGGCGCCTAACGCGGTTGGCACGGATGATTTTGATACATTTAAACGTTTTTATACCTTGTATGTACTAATTAAAAACAGTACTTCATTATTCCAATTAAATTTTGTATTGTAGCATTGGATTAAGTACTCCGAAACTGTTCACAAACGCATTGGAGGATGTTTTCAAGCTCTTGGAGTGGAAAAGATTTGGCATCAACATAAATGGCGAGTATATACGAGTTTTGCCGATGATATAGTCATAATGGCGGAGTCGCTCGATGATCTCAGCACCATGCTCAACGACCTCAGTAGAGTCTCCCGACAGGTTGGTCTTAAGATGAACATGGACAAGACGAAAATCATGTCAAACCTATACCGGTAATTGTTGGGAACGATACTCTCAAAGTTGTCGACAAATACGTCTATCTAGGGCAGACTGTCCAATTGGGTAGATCCATCTTCGACAAAGAGGTCGCCCGAAGAATCCAACTCGGCTGGGCAGCGTTCGGGAAGCTTCGACCTATCTTTTCGTCCAAAATACCACAAAGCCTGAAAACAAAAGTTTTCAATCAATGTGTGTTGCCAGTGATGACTTATGGAACTGAGACGTGGTCTCTAACTGTTGGCCTCATTACTAAGCTCAAAGTCGCGCAACGAGCTATGGAGAGAGCAATGCTCGGTGTTTCCCTGCGAGATAAGATCCGAAATGAGAACATGTGAACTAAAGTGACCGATGTAGCTCTTAGGATTAGCAATTTGAAATGGCAATGGGCAGGCCACATCGCTCGTAGAACTGACAACCGATGGGGAAGAAAGGTTCTCGAGTGGCGACCACGAACTGGAAGACGCAGCGTAGGCCGGCCCCCCATTAGGTGGACCGACGACCTGGTGAAAGCCGCGGGGAGCCGATGGATGCAGGAGGCGAGCAGCCGCTCTAAGTGGCGCTCCCGGGGGGAGGCCTATGTTCAGCAGTGGACGTCTTCAGGCTGTTGATGAGATGATGATTGGATTAAGTAAGTTATTCCATTTTTTTGGAGTTATTTTTATTACCAAACCAATGTGTTAGAATTCA
Organism: Ennomos erosarius; assembly: GCA_963580505.1. Lineage (NCBI taxonomy): Eukaryota > Metazoa > Arthropoda > Insecta > Lepidoptera > Geometridae > Ennomos > Ennomos erosarius. Next base: position 4,911,128 of record OY757005.1, on the reverse strand, counting down.
AAAATTTTGGTGCACACGTGACCGGTATCAGGAGTAGGTACTTAGTTTGAAAGGATGCTAATGAATTCAATTACACCCAGTATAATTCCCAGCATACGGTCACGCGGCGGGCGCACGGGCGTGACCAAAATGCTGGCGCTTATTTGGCAATGGCAGGTGTGACTCGATGTCATGCGATCGATGTCGCTTCGGAACAAAATGTACAATACGCAAAATGTACAATACGCAAAATGTATAATATGCAAAATGTACAATACGCAAAATGTATAATATGCAAAATGTACAATACGCAAAATGTACAATACGCAAAATGTATAATATGCAAAATGTATAATATGCAAAATGTACAATACGCAGAACGTACAATACGCAGAATGTACAATCCGCAAAAGACGACGCTATCTAATGGTGCAGCTACACTATCGGGCGACGGCGAATATTCACAGATTCACGAAGTATTTACGATTTCACGCGATAGTGCAGGGGTCACCAATTGGCGGACCGCGGTCCGCATCTGGACCGCGGTCCCATTTTGTGCAGGCTGCGAGAGCACAGCATCTTGCACTATAGAAGAGTGCGTAATTTAATAAAAATATATCCCCCGCATTATCTTTGTTGACGTCAATTCGAAAACGGCCGGGCAACGTAACGAGCTAATAAGCGAGTAAAGGTTCGCGGATTGTGAAATTGTTGATCGTCCGTCGCGGTGGACAATGGAGCAACGAAGCTGCAATTGTTTTCGGGAGTAATAAAGCTACTCTGCTGCAGATGGAAATGATCAATTTCCAAGTTCTGAAACATAAACATGCGGAAGTTTCTAGTGATGAGTTCTTAAATATATCTTTTTGATGATGTTTTAAGAATAAATTTTGATCTGGGCTCACTGATGAACATCTCCAGGATTTAATGTCAATAAGTTGCATTTATTTTTCTCCAAACTCCAAACAGATATTCCGCAAGGCTATTTTTCTCATTGAATATGAAAAATACCTTACTTATTTCCGTAATTACGTAATAACATATGTTTGATAAAAAAAATCTTTAAAATGTAGTGCGGACCGCGATGGTCATTTCTGTTCTTAAAACGGACCCCGAGCGTTACTAATTTGTGACCCCTGCGATAGTGTAACGTCACCATTTATTTTGTGCCATTAGTGTCGACGTCTCATTATCCGAATTATAGTTATTTTGTAAGGCCTTTTACCATCTTTTGCCTAAATGCAGTGGTGGGTTGTGAGATTTTCTTTTAGGTACGCCCAATAAAACATTGCAAACATCTTTATCAATAAATATTTTTGTATAAAATTTATAAAAAATGACGTTTTGTGATAATTTATGTGTTAAGTTACAGTATACATTTTCAGTATAAACCCCAGAAATCAACATTAGTCTAAAATTATACCTAAGTAGTCTTAATTTATTTCGCAAGTGTAAATTACTTAATATTATAATAACGTTCTATTAATATTAAAATTAAGTATCAAAGTGGGTAGTACCTAATAATAATTAAAAAAAGTAAAATATACCAATGTAATGTAACTTTTGGTGGTTTCTTTGGTCATAAAATCAGTTGTGATTGAAGCCTACCAAAATTCAGTCTGCTCTAAAGTTTGATAGCTTAAGTTTGAACTTAACTTCCTTTCTAGGACGTACCCAATGCCTAACAGAAGGATAAAGTGCGAACTTAGAATCAGTCATCTGGCAAACTTTGGTGCAGACGGGCATTAACCATTAACGTTTAATATGTTTTCGATATTTGACAGTCAGCCAGATAACCAAAATAAGTTAAAATTTAATGTTACCGTTTGAACTGTGAATAATTCCATACTTTAGTAGGGCAGCAACTTTGTGCTATTACTTCCAATAACTCAAGCCAAATATAAGGTTGTTTGTAAGAAAAACAAAACATAGCTTCCTACCTTCTTTATTTTTTTAAAATAAGGAAAAGTTATCATTTTCCTGTAACCGTGCTATAGGTACTTATTTTTTCTTACCGACTGTTTCGTAATATATTCATATAAAATCCCAGCACTGTAAATAGGTTTAGGAACTTATACTACAGACTCAATGTAAATGATTCTATTTATCATAATTCTTGTAATAAATTAAATAAGTTGTAAAATATTCATCAATCTGCAAAGTTTCGGCCCCACCGGCGCGACTGCGGAGCGGAGCGTCAACGACGCGAAACTTCGGTACCCATCGCTACCCGTGGCACAGATTACTGAATTACTACTGGCGACCGTAGCGCAGCCTTCTACGAACACGGGCCGTGATGGTTACGGGATGGCCGATTTTGATGCGTCACTGACGCCACTAAACGCGCTGGTGTGGCTGAAGCTTTATTGTTTTGTAGTCTTTCCTTTTCCTTAGGTACAAAATTATAAATAGACAAGTTATAATTGGTGTTAGAACGTCAATTTTCAATATGGAATGTTGTTTACTGACGAAGTTTCATAAGGCCCCGACCTTAGAGTATAGGCAGGTACATAAGGTCCCGAGCCCCCGACACAATAATATAATTTCAACTGCAGGGTGATTTGATTTGTGATTACGCGTCCTTCTTTCCTCTCGATTAGGCAAGTGGTCAGCCATGGTGTCAGAATTTTTAAGGTTGACTTGGCTTTACCACTATTTTCTTACGACAGCAGCCGGGACCGACGGCTTAACGTGCCCTCCGAAGCACGGAGTAACATACGCGTAACTTTGACAGAAATGCGAAATGAAACAGAAATAAAATACTGTTTATTAGTACATAATACAACATTAAATTCTTACATAATTACAACAAGAAATTTAAAACCGCCCCACCTTCTCATGGGTTTGTTAGTTTTACTCTTTATCCCAGAAAACGGTGAAACGGCTGAAACGGCGGGTGTAGCCTCCTTTCACGTTCATCCATTCATCCTTTTCCTTATATTTTCCTCGTCGCTTGTCTCTCCCTTTATTTAGACTGGGGCAATGCATCAAATCTGCCAGGATATGTATCAAAAATTTTCGCGTTCGCTTTGCTCGTGTGATTTCTCATTAGTATTTGGTATAGGTACCTACGTTTATCCTATTACAGTGGCGTTTATATCTTCAGTTTAAACCCTCTGATTTTTCTCGCTCGCTGTACTCGTTAGTCTCACCCTAGCTCCAAATCTTGGCAGAATGGGCCCCCCAAAATGAAATCCTCCACCACACATCAAAGCCGACTTTTCCCAAAAGCAAAACGCATATCTTTCTCTCTACTTTCTAAAAATTTTACTATATTTGGCACAAGCAACTCTGGATTAGTGATGTGAACATCATGACCCCCTAACACGGTCAATCGATAGAAATGAGGTAAACTTAATTCGCATTTGTTCATTAGATTGTCGACATATTCCTTGGAGTTTGTGGCTCCAGTGTGAGATGGATCTATCGCAAGGATCGGAGGTGGTGAGGTCGTCATGATCGTGTAGATTGTCTCTTCTGGTACAGTCAGTTGCGCGATGAACTTCATTCTTGGCTCGTAGGATAACCTTTGTAAAAAAATTGTAGCTTGATCGTGTGGTTCCGGCATAAGAGTAGAACCACCCCATCTCTTCCCATGAGTACCGTAAAAGCTGCTTAATGGACCAAGGAAGAGAGTATCCAAGGAAAGGACAGCAGCATTCTCCTATCCCCCTGGAGTTATGTTTAGTAATGTAACAAGAATAGAAGGTAAGCAGCCGCTCAAAGCAGTGCTTTGTGGGGGCCTATATTCAGCAGTAAACGTATCTTCCAGATAATAATGATAATGGTGATGGAAGTGCAAACTTACTTATAAGTGTCATTTCCCATCGGCTCTATTGACCTCGAGACAACAACCTTGGCTTGATCCTCCGTCAAACCCCTGTTGCGGGCGACAGAGCTCACCAAGGAATTGTATTTGTAAAGTCTGGGTTTTTTTAAAGTCTCCCTAGAATGAAAGTAAAAAGTTAATTTTATTTAATACATTAACATGTTGTAAGTAAAGGAAAAATTTGAATCACGAACGGGAATCGAGCCCCCATTCATCCCCGTTCCTTAAGCCGGCATATACTTTTCCAAAGTTACACTACAAATAGAGGGGGCGGTGGGGAGAGCCGAGGGTAAATTAATCAGCATAGCGATTCAGGAGACCTCAGCGCTGAGGCTCAGCGCTGAGGCTCAGCGTCCAACCTCGATTCAACCCATTTTTATTTGAAAATAGAACGGAAAGCTGGTTAAAAGTTGGCAATAAAAGTTGGTTGAATCGAGGTTGGACGAGGTTGGACGCTGAGCCTCAGCGCTGAGCCTCAGCGCCGAGGTCTCCTGAATCGCTATGCTGGTCTTGAAGCCATTCGGGTCAGCTAGGTAAGAAAGAGGCTTGAGATTTATTCCTATATACGGGCTTTAGTCATTTTCCTGCACAAAATAAGTATGAGGTAGGATTTAACGAAACCCGTATATTTATATTTTTTTAGTTTGGGGCTAGTTGGCGCTGTGTGAAATGTCCACACATATTTATTATTTATTATTTTTATTTGCAAAGCTGTAGCGTCCACAACTCTAACCACCACTACTTACAAAGAACGCTGAACCACACATTACTGAATATGTTACTTCGTAAGCTGAACGGGGAATGCCTGAATGTTTTGCGTCTGCGCGGGCTATAAAATATGCGGTACCCATCCGGCCAACGCTGCCCGCAGCAATCGCGGAGTAGCCGTCCGATGCATTTGAACCGCGCGACAGACGCTCCGTCCGGCTTCGTTGACGCAACTTAACGCGCAGGTTTGACTGACGCTGTTTTACTAAGGCTATTGTTTTATTGTTTGACAGCCTCCGTGGTGTAGTATTTGAGCTGGTCGGCCCATAAACCAGAGGCAGCGGGTTCAATTCCCGCAACAGGACAAGTATTTGTGCACATGAAAAAATGTTGTTCTGTGTCTGGATGTTGTGGGAGCATGGTCCTCGTAGTCCCTGTGTGATCGTTGGGTGTTATTTATTTACTTACTCTTGACAAGTTTCAAGATGGTTGGTATAATCTAAGTGAAACCAAAAAGCAGGTCGGTACAGTGATAGTAGATACAATGAGAGCGGTAGGCCCGGGTCCAAAAATATCATTTTCTTTACGTACTCCGGGTACAGATGGTGGAATATCAAACCTGGAACGAAGTTTCTGTTAAGCTAACCTGAAGCACAGAATATATTATAAATAGGTACATACCAATAAAAAGGTACAAACTAATATTATAAGTACTTACTAAGTATCTGAAGGCCAGAAATAGAAAAACATAGTGGGAAAGGACGAATGGATCAGACGGCGAAGGGAGACGCATCCAGGGGGTCTAGCAAAGATACCAACCACTACCGCTAACGCCACACGCTAACTCCAAAATGTACCGAAATGACATTCGCTGCGGAAAAGTTAGCGATTTCCGAAATGTCATTTCAGTACATTTTGAAGTTAGCGTGAGGCGTTAGCGTTAGTGGTTGGTATCTTTGCTAGACCCCCTTGTCCCTTTTTTTTCTCGGCTCTCCTTTCGGCATTCTCTCTTTCTCTTCGACAGGGGGGCGTGAAAATAATGAACCCCTCAAACGTGTGTCGGGTCGGGTGGTTCAGCTAGTAAGGAATAATCCTTACTGCACGTTATTGAATTATTCGTCAGCTGCTTCGATCAGGGGGGTCACCACAAGGTCTTATAGCATTATTACTTCAATATTACTTCAATCATACAGTGACAAACGACATAAAAGTGCCTTTATTACTCAAGCTAACTACTACAATAATAAAACTACAATATACAAACTACAATATTATGATTATTATTATTATGATTATGACTGTATAATAGACCGCGATGGCCTATAGACAGTCCAAATGCTCCAGCCCACTGCCGGTAGGTAGAGTGCCCAACATGCTGGCAGCATTGCTGAGTTGAATTACAATGCTGATGCGTTGAGCCAAATAAGTGCCAGCATTTTGGTCACGCATAAAAGTAGGAATACTTTAATGTTGCAGAGTCAGAGCAGTTTTGGTGATGTCACGTTAAATCGTTCACTCAAGTACAACTGTCATGTCATACCTTTACATCATGTTGACACTGACTTGCGACAGTGATAACGCCATATAAAAATGTAGACGTCTCGTTCACACGCAGGAATACTTTATAAATTCATGGTACGAATTCGAACAATATTATTGTAACCTTGAAATAATAATGCCATGAAACATGATGGTTTTGTATTAGCTTGTGGTAGCCCAACTGTCAACTGGCCAGCGAGGAAAGGGTGAGTGTGCGCGAGACCTTCAGATTGGACCTTTCATAACGTCAACTCGCTTGATCTTATAATCTGACGTATTTATGTACAGCCTACAAAAACGTTTTCATTCATTTAACGCTGGAAAAGAAAACTAAATAAATCGTTATCTTTACCAATAATGCAGCCCATGGAATGCGACATGTAAGTAAATTTCTTCCATTGTAAATGTTGTACTATTATTCTTATTGCTTCTATCACGTGTAGTTGAGTTATATGCAGGTTTTCCGGGAATGGAGATGATTTTCCGTGTCCTGCAATCAAAAATACTAAGTACGGTGACGGGCCCGATAGCTCAGTTGGTAGTATCCCTGCCTTCTGAACTGAGAGCTGTGGGTTCGATTCCTACCCAGGGCAAACATTTGTGTGATGCAACATAGATGTTTGTTCTGCGTCTGGGTGTTATATTGTATTCTATGTATGTATTTACAAACAAAAAAGTATATAAGTATTGTATCAGCTATCTGGTTCCCATAGTACAAGCTATGCTTAGTTTGGGGCTAGATGGCGCTGTGTGAAATGTCCACACATATTTATTTATTTATTATTTATTTTTATTTTTATAATCATAACCTATAACTTTAGTTAGACTAGGTATAGCTGTCTCTATCCACTATTGCAGGTAGGTAACTAGGTGTTAATTCACTATCACCATCCACTATCACTATCTCTATCACCGTCCACTATCATCATAAAATAACACTATTGGTGATCAATATACACTATCACCGTCCACTATCATCATAAACTATCACTATTGGTGATCAATATACACTATCACCATCCACTATCACTCTCCTTTATCACCGTCCACTATCATCATAAACTATCACTATTGGTGATCAATATACACTATCACTATCCACTATCGCCATCCACTATCATACTGTTCTCTAACACTACACTCATTATAAAATATCACTATCGGTTATCAATATTATCATAACCATGCACTACTATCACCATCCACTACTATCGCTATTCACTATCATGCCATTCACAGTCACTATTGACGTCTGTCACTATAAACTATCACTATCGGTTATCAATATTCACTATCAACATCCACTATCACCAATCACTATCACCATCCACTATCACTAGGTATATTGATCATGGATAGTCAATACAGACTCATACAACAGTAAAATATACCTGGCATGTCAAATCCAACATAATAATGATTATCCGGCAGCAGATCCATTAATAAGATAAACGTGGCAGCGGAGTCCATGTAGCCATGAACTAGCAGCATTGGGGGGTTCACAGGGCTACCCCAGGATATCACTAGAAAAATACCCAAGAAATTAAAAACTGTAAGTATTAACCAAAAATATTAATTCGGCGCAACCCACACTTGAAACCTATATCATCATCATCATCATCTTCTCCAAAAGCCAGAAGCCGTCTACTACTGAACAGGGAACACAGGCCGCCCCCATTAAAATGCCACTTTGGGCGCTTATCGTACAAAAGTTTGCCTGCGGCTTGGTGATCACAAAATATTTTGATGTAAGTATATGAACCGCTCAGAGAGAGCTCAGAGTCGCACAACGGGCTATGGAGAGAGCAATGCTCGGTGTTTCCCTGCGAGATAAGATCCGTAATGAGGAGATCCGCAGGAGAACTAAAGTGACCGATGTAGCTCTTATGATTAGCAAGTTGAAATGGCAATGGGCAGGCCACATCGCTCGTAGAACTGACAACCGATGGGGAAGAAAGGTTCTCGAGTGGCGACCACGAACTGGAAGACGCAGCGTAGGCCGGCCCCCCACTAGGTGGACCGACGACCTGGTGAAAGCCGCAGAGAGCCGATGGATGCAGGAGGCTGGCAGCCACTCAAAGTGGCGCTCTCTAGGGGAGGCCTATACGAACGAATTTCGAGCTGCTTATCTGGCCTTCGCCTTAAACGGAAAGCACGTATACTTACTTGCAATTTTACCCCAAGGTGCATCTACGTACCACTCTTTCATTTCTTTTTTCTTAGACATTTATTCTCTCTTCTTATTTAACTGTTAATTTTTAGTAACTGTTCAAATAACGACCAAGTAAATTGATTTCGTTTTTAATTTCTTCTTATATTTTTAACTATTTATTCAATTATTAAATTCAATAAATTCTTGTTTATGCAATGTTAATCTGTCACCAAGTTTTAAAATGCATTATTTTTAATGCAATATCTAAAATGTAAAAAAAAATAAAGCCTGAAATTTCAGAAATTAATAACAAAAGTTATAATGTGTTAAAGTAAGTAATTTAAATTTAAAACATAAATAAGATGTGACGTGCAATCGTGCCAGCGTCTAATTTAACGTTAACACAACTGAGAGATTTTATAAATGATTTAATACTAAATTATATACACTGTTATTATGTGGGTACGTAAAGTATAATAAAATCTATGTACACATACATATAATAAAACTGTACTGTAACTGGGCTAAATCTGTACATTGAATATTTTTTGATTGAAATTTTGATTACATTACACTTCTCACTAGGTTACTAGGTGGTAGGACTTTTCTGCAAAGTTCGTCTGTAGGTACCACCGCTTTGCCAGTTATTCTGCCGCCAAGTAGTAGTGTGCAAGCACTACTGTGTTCCGGTTTGAAGGGCATTGTAGCTAGTGAAATTACTGACCTGATTACACAGTGTAATAATCTGATTACTAGACTGTGTGATGTCTCAGGATGACGTGCGCAGTGCAGTGTCACGCGAAACTTTATTATTTTGAAGTTCCGAGTGTCACTGCAACTGTTATGGGCGGCCGTGTCGCTTAACATCAGGTGAACGACAAGCTCGTCACGTCATTTATTCTCATAAAAAAAACTTCTTTATTGATATAGAAGTGGAACCGTTTCTTTTTAATTTTTTGTCTGTCTGTCATTGAACACGCGTCACGCTGTAAGTCCTGAATGTATTTCGCTATTTGGTATAGCCTACAGCAATTTTTCAGAACAAAATTTAGGATACCTTTTAGTTTATAAAACGGTCAAGTGCAAATTGGATGAAGCAATAAGGCTGTAAATTTTATGCAAGATTTTTTTTTGTTTGTATATATTTATTTATTTACACTCATCCTGTCGAAGGGAAGAGGTTTCCCTTTTGCTTCCCTTACTCATAAACAGGATTATGACGTCAAATTAATTAACCCGTGCGGAGCCGGGGCGGGTCAACTAGTTATAAATAATACCCAACGATCACATACCTACATACACTCAATAATCATAAATATACACATAAGTACTGTGAGTACCCTTTGCGACTTTGAGACCAAAATTTTGTAGGTAAGTACACGTACGCTGTCAGACGATTTCAATAATAGAATTTATTTACGAACTCTCATTGTTATCCTTTACATTAATCATTCCGCATAATTTATCATTAATTTATTCTCAACGTGCGTCATTTTCCTGGCAGTAAAAAGACAAAGACTAGGAAAATTTTTTTGGATACTTCAGTTAATTATCTACCTCTAAAATACAAAACCTTTTGTTGACGTCACGAGTCACCAGCTAGGTGATTATGTAACTTTATTGCAACCAATAGAAACACAAAAATGTATGGATTTGACAGTTTCAATACGCAGTTTATGTGCATAGTTACTGTGAAAATTTTCATATTCGGAATGAAATTTCTCCTGTTGCATTGCTGTCAAAGTTACGTAATCACCCCACTGATAACATGTTTTCAAACATTTCTACCGGCATACGCCAAACCAATGCGTAAGGGCCGGGCCACACGGTAGTGATGGATTAATTAGCATTCACATTAATTTTTAGCTTGTGAAAACTCAATTAGCATTTCGCAAATGAAATGAGGTTGCGAAATTCTGTGAAATTTGAAATTTCATTTCATTTAGTTCATTTTGAATTTAATTTTTTTATTTAATTTCATTTCATTTTTATTTCATGTATCATTTTATTTTTCATTTCCATTTCATTTAATTTTAGCAAATATCAGCAATAGCAATTAGCATGCTAAGATTCGTGAATTAGCATGTTTAAGAAATTATAAATAAATAAATAAATATGTGTGGACATTTCACACAGCGCCATCTAGCCCCAAACTAAGCATAGCTTGTATTATGGGAACCAGATAACTGATACAATACTTATATACTTTTTTGTTTGTAAATACATACATAGAATACAATATAACACCCAGACGCAGAACAAACATCTATGTTCATCACACAAATGTTTGTCCCGTGTAGGAATCGCATTAATTGCCATCGCTACCACACGGTGTTTTGCGGCGCCGCAAAAATGCCACGGCACCGCAACGGCGCGGCGATGACATAGGGATGTGATGTCTATTAAATACGAGAGTAGGTATTGAGCGCGCTGCATGCGTGGATGCGTACTCCTGCGCGATACGACCGTCCATGCACCGCAATGCATCGTTTGCTTAGTTAGATAGAGCATTGATAAATGGAGATGGCAAGGCGAGGCGTACCCTCTGCCGGTCATATGGCGCTATTTGGTTATACACATTATCATAGTGTGCCTGTAAACACTGCGTAACTACTACATTATAACGGTGTACGTGTTTTGAGATGGTGTGCGGCGTGCGTTTACGCGTGTGGTTTTTCGCGTGTGCTATGCGTGTTTAACCTCGTCCCCCGTAAAATTCGGCAGAAATGACTGCTTGCGGATTATAACGTTAACTAATAGCGATGGCAATTAATGCTATTTTACGCAAATTTCATACACATGGTAATTCACGAGTCTTAGCATGCTAATTGCTATTGCTATGCTATTTGCTAAAATGAAATGAAATGGAAATTAAAATGAAAATTTAAATGAAACATGAAATGAAACTTTATATTAAAAACTAAATTCAAAATGAACTAAATCGATTGAAATGAAATTTCATATTTCACAGAATTTCACCACTACATTTCATTTGCGAAATGCTAATTGAGTTTTCACATGCTAAAAATTAATACGAATGCTAATTAATCCATCAATATTAATTACTCCAGTGCTTCTAGGTAGGACGCCGCAGCGTTGGCGCCGCATCGTGCGTGTGGCTCGGCCGTAACTCGTTACTTCGTGTAAAGCTATTGTGTTCTGTCTGGGTTAAAGGGCATATCGTAATAATAGGCAAATATGACAATTGTGATAACTACCTATAATAAATTATTATGCTTGACAATAATTATGATGCTTGTAACTACCTATAATTAAATTAATTGGACTCATGATCCAGGGTCATGAGTACCTACCTACTACCTACTGTAGCGCAATAGGTACAGCGGCCAGCGCAGCCCTAAGTATAAGCTTATGGTCAGTAGGCCTAGCACGAATATTTACGCTTGCGTAAGTGTAACGTTAACGTAAGGCAGTTGTGTGGCATTTGATCTACTCCCCTATTACGATTGAGCTAGCAGCGATGCTGACGCGCGTCTGCCGCTCGACTGCTGTCAAAATTGTATTAACTTTGACAGCAGTTGAGCGGCAGACACAATCGTAATAGGGGGGTTTTACGTTAACGTTACACTTACGCGGGCGTAAATATTCGTGCTAAGCCTACAGGGCAAAATATTGCTTATGTACCTATTATTACCACCAGAATTAGGTACTTAACTTCTTTTAATTGTACTTACGGGATATTTACCGCGATTAGAATCATTTTCGAATTCCCGATATTTCGGCACAGTTACATGCACCATTTTCACGGGTAGACTAAAGATGCGGGTGGATGATAAAATGTTCGAAATGTTAGGAGCAGACATAACGGTCTACTCTCTTAGCCTTTTACTGCGGGTACCATTGGCACCCGCAGTAAAAGGCTTTCTTCTTTTTCTCGGTATTTACAAATGAGTGCTACCGTGCTTCGGAGGGCACGTTAAGCCGTCGGTCCCGGCTGTTGTCGCAAGACAATAGTCGTTAAGCCAAGTCAGAAGCCTTCAGGCGGCCTAAAAATTCTTACACCTGGGGGTCTAGCAAAGCTCCCTCACGCTAACGCTATCGCCAAGCGCTAACTCCAAAATGTACTGAAATTACATTTCGGAAATCGCTAACTTTTCCGTAGCGAATGTCATTTCGATACATTTTTGGAGTTAGCGTGAGGCGTTAGTGGTTGGTATCATTGCTAGACCCCCTGCAGGGTTAGCACGGACGGTAGACAAAATTGTCTTTCCCCTGTTTTACTCCACTTGACATGTATATTGTATGAAGGATTTGACATAAAACAGGGAAAGACAATTTTGTCTACCGTCCGTGCTAGTCCGGCAGGGCTGACCACTTGTCTACACGAGAAGAAGAAGAAGTAAAAGACAAACAGCGTTTAACTTCTTTTTATTGAATCACAACTTTAATTTTTATGTAAAAGCATGATCGGCCTTAGTAGTCGTATAACGTAGGTATTCTGTGACACAAGGCAAGCGATCGGATTATTATGATAGCAAGGTCAAAAGGCGGAAGCCTTTTTCCACAGTAGGTACTTATATGGTACCTATAATTAAGCATTAATTAGACCAACCATATAAGGAGACTCAACTTTCCAGGGTACCCATTTTCCCATCAGGTACAAACGAAAAATAGCCCGAACGTGAAAAATATGTAGTGATCGTGTCGTGAGCGTTACTAGTTAGTGTCCAGTGTATTCATTTGGCCCAATACTTCGCCAACACGCAATAAATGGCGCTTGATAATCTTGCGTTATGCAGAAATAAAATATTTCGTAAAATAGCCCGCGTTATTCCGTTGTATGGGATGAGGCACCTGTACTGTAGGTATTATATTATCTGGGCCTATACCTACCTAGTCATGTGGTCTTGATGGCTTAAGGGTAGAGCAAACAAGATGTTTTTTAACAAGTTTCCTGACGAAATTAGAGCATGTGGAGCTTTGAATTTAATATATCATGTAACTCGCTTCATTATCTTGTTTGTGTTGAACGCAAATACAAGATAAATAAATTCAGTTCCATAGAAAAAAATCGCAACATACCTCAAAAAATTTGGTTGTTCTTATATTATACACTACTGTGTTCTGGTTTGAAGGGCATTGTAGCTAGTGAAATTACTGGGGAAATGAGACTTTATGACCTGATTACACAGTGTAGTAATCTGATTACTAGACTGTGTGATGTCTCAGGATGACGTGGGCAGTGCAGTGTCACGCGAAACTTTATTATTTTAAAGTTCCGAGTGACACTGCAACTGTTATGGGCGGCCGTATTGCTTAACATCAGGTGAACGACTAGCTCGGCACGTCATACATTCTCATAAAAAAAAAATACAGTTTCCATCAAATATTTATTTATTTATTTAATATATTTTAAATAATAGTGTATGCCCAACAAACATTCACATAATGTGATGCAATGATAATTTTGAAAAATACTATAGGTACGGCTTTGTTATTAATTAAAAACCTCTAAAACCAGTTACTTCGTGCGTTGTATTTGTCGTAAGCGTCACGCGGAAGTTCAGACTGAATTGATATTTAAGTCTACGACGTTAAGGTCGATGTTTCTTTGAACAAATTTCGACCTGCTTATCTGGGTGTACCCTTCGTCTTAAGGAACACGGTTCTCTTCCCGGCACCATTCCCATTCTAAGCCATCTGCATAACTGCGAAGACGCCTGTCAAGCGTTAGCGGTATACCTAATGATAGCAGCATCCAAAGAGGATATAAAGGTAGCAGCATCTTTATGGCGGAGGCCTATGTTCAGCAGTGAACGTTTTCTGGCTGATGAAGACGGCATAATATTATTACATACATCTTACCATGCCTATTCGTGACACCACGCAGCATTGCACTGCTTGTAATCTGTTTGTGTACTTATATTGTTTTGTAATGCCATGTAGCTAGTGTAATGTCTTGTGTTACTACCTCGAATAAATGTATTTTCTTTCTTTCATTCATCTATCTATAGTACTTATAGATAGAAGATAAGTTCCCAACCCAAAAAACGCCTGCTCTAAACGCACTCTACGTTTTAGGGTTCCGTAGGTACCCAAAGGGTAAAGCGAACCGTGTTATATAATTGTATTATACGAATCACAGAGCAAAAAAAAAAACGCTTCCCTCGAAGCATCATTTGTTTCATAGCTCTGTGATACGAATAATCTTTTTTTTATGTTATATTTTGGCTCCACGCATAGTGTATTTAGCCAGTGTCAAGTATTATAATTTTCATCGTGTTATTAAATATTTCACGCAGTCATGTCCTAGTCATAGTCATAGTCCAGTCTAAGTCATGCTCCAGCAAAGTGGTGGCAACTTTACTAAAGCTTCTATGGAGTTTTGGGAGCAACACGAAAACTCACGTTTCACCACATCATATCACTTGCCCACACTCATGCTCGTAATTCAGCACTTAATGCGTAAAACGCCATCAATTTTAAACATGAACACTGGAAAAAGCACAAGTTTTGAAAAATAATTATATGCAACGACGTGAACTTTTCCGTGTTCCCGCCAAAACTCAATAATAATCTATTTTAGTAGGTATACTTATAGTAAATCATCGACATGTAATTTGAAAGTATTATGAATAAATGATTATGATTAATAGCACGTAATCCGGCTTACTTTACGTACAAATCACGTCTTGCCCGAACACCGGTCGAGTTAATCGACGTGATTTGTGCGTAAAGTAAGCCGGTTTTTTTTTATGAGAATGAATGACGTGACGAGCTGGTCGTTCACCTGATGTTAAGCAATACGGCCGCCCATAACAGTTGCAGTGTCACTCGGAAATTTAAAATAACGTTTTAATAATTACGTGCTATTATGAGTTCTACTTACGTTACCTTCTATAGTAATAAGATTATGGTTATTATTACTAAGGCTCCGCGTCTGTCTGTCTGTCACCAGGGTGTATCACCGAGTTATTTTTTTATGAGAATGAATGACGTGACTAACCAGTCGTTCAACTGATCTATCTATCTGATTCTGAGTATCTCCTAAAGCGCGTAAGTTATACAAGGTGACCTTGAATTGATATGTTATCCCGAAATAGGGGGACTGGGACCATGATACCCTACAAGTTGTGAGAGTCTTACTTGAAACTGGGTGTTTCCAAACTTCCATGGTAAAAAATAAATCCACTCGCAAAATTGCACGTGCGATCGCTACGAGAGTTAAACACAGGTCGTTAAACGCATTTATCTGCACTCGGTCAAGGACGAAGTTCAACCACCCAGCTGTGCTAAGGCTATATTCGAACGTAAACATGCATTATAACATGGCATTTCTTCAATGAAAAACTATTAATTTAGTAAAGTCGTAGAAGAAACATTGTCAACCTTATAGGGGTATAGATTTACCCCCTTTCGGGATAACATATCAATTCAAGGTCACCTTGTATAAGCCCGTTAGCGGTTAGACAGTTGAAATTTTCACAGAGGACGTATTCTGTTGCCGCTATAGGCCTATAAGTAACAACAAATAAGTACTAAAAACAGAATAAAATAAATATTTATGTGGGCTCCCATACAACAAACGTGATATTTTGCACGTTTTTATAGATATATTGGTACGGCACCCTTCGTGCGCGAGCCTGACTCGCACTTGGCCGGCTATTTGGTATTTTAGACGATTAAATCAAGAATAATAGAATAGAATAATAGATTACCATTGGAAATAGGATGTCACGGCAGAATTCTTATGCTTCTTTTATGATGTATTGTGGCAGGATTTTACACAGGTTTCCTTCACATCATAGAGCATTTAACAAAGCTCTAAGCTTCACATAGATTGACCACGCGAACGTCGTACGGTGCCATAATGGCACCAATTAAAGGGCTTACCTTACATATCGCGATGTACGGGGATCGGGTACGGGTGTATCGGGATGTACGGGTCCTTATTCCACGATTTATCCATTTACAATTTATTCTACTGATTGGCTTTCAATTAACACAAGAAAGAAATGATCACTTACGTCAGACGTATTTTAATTATTAATATTTATACTTATTTTCAATTTGTCACAGATCTGTGTTTACCTAATATTAATATTGTTATGTTAGGTGTGCAAAATATATCGTCAGCGTTCAGCTGGTAGGCGTATTAATATCTACACAATATGGATTTTCTGATTATCATGTAAATAGTAGAGTTGCCGCGAATACTCGCTATTATTCGGTATTCGGCATTACTCGTAATTTTTTTTATATTCGTCGAATACCGAATAATAGCTAGTATTATTCGGCATTCGGCGAATAGTCGTCGAAAATAAACTTTTAACGAACAAAAGAACTAATGAGTTAAAAATAATATTTTTTTTAATTATTTTCCTTTTTAAAACAATACACAATATCAATTATTATCTGTAATATGTGCCTGTGCCTATCATATTCATGAAATTAAATTAGTAAGGCTTTTTAATTAATATTTAAAATCCAACAGAGGCAGATTGTGGTGCAAAAAAACAATTTTTTCTGCACGTTCTGGAGCAAGTCGGTTTCGTTTTTCCTCGTAAATTAAACCGGCCTCGGAAAATAGTCTTATATGTAGGTATGTATAACATGAAACAGATTTCTTTAACTTTATTGTTTTCTTTTCTCACAACCTTAGAAGAAATTAGAAATATTTTTAATGTGTTTAATGTTTTTTTTATGTCGAATAGTAATGTCGAGTTATTCGACTATTCGCCAAAGTGAATGGCGATTAATCGGTATTCGACTATTCGCTATAAACACTATTCGCGGCAACTCTAGTAAATAGTCCATTCTACTAAGTATAAATAATAAGACATGAAGAAACAGAGAAATCATTAGTACCTATATTCTGCTGTAATTTATTCATATTTAATTTAACCATACGATGAATAATTTTTGGCACAAACTGAACTCAATATACAATGGGTACGTAAGGTAACTAACTATATTTAGATACACTTACTTATAGAACTACAGATTTTGTCCGAACGTAATTGAAGGGCACTCAAAAAAGAGTCTATAGAGATGGGATAACTGCACAAAGTTTATCGATATTTTTTTCCATTTGTGTAGTTGAATGCGTTGTGAAAACTTCACACATAAACACATTTTGAAAAAAAATATTTATACTTGAACGCAGATATCTGATTGCATCACATCGCGTCGTTCATGAACTTTTGATTTTTTTCATACACACAATGATGAAAGAAATTTATTTCATCGGTTTATCAGTGACCGTAGTTTTACACTCAGATGCCTGTTTTCGGTCTATTGAGATCAACAATTGTAATGAAAAAACTACATAGTACATAGGTAATAACATAGATAGATAGATAGATAGAAAATGCTTTATTGCACAAGAGTAAATCAAGTACATAGGCGAACTTAATGCTAAGTAGCATTTTCTTCCAGTTAACCTTTGTGTAGTGTGGAACGAGTTGTAGTGCTGGTTGAAAAAGAATAAGAAAAAGAATCACACAAATAAAATAATCATAAGAAGTAGCAATAGATAATAATATGAGTTTAGATAGATAAGGTTTTAAACAAATAATACATACATTTTAATAACTTACATATTTTATATTAAACTTATTGCAAATTAGAATAAAATATCTATATAATAAACAAGGACCTACTCATTTAATAACTATTTTAAGTGCTCAATTTTTCTAACTGTTTTGAATGGATATGAAGTGTTGATATAATTTGGATTTGAAGATTCCCATTGATGAGGCTCTCCGGATTTCCACTGGTAGTGAGTTCCAAAGACGAATAGCAGTGACAGTGAAAGAGTATGTGTAAAAGTTAGTATTATGCTGGGGAATGGTGAGTTCAAGATGATAGCAGCTGCGCATAGGGCGACCACGCGATGAGAAAAGAACAAAACGTTCTCTGAGGTACTCAGGAGAAAAAGGGTTATTGAGAATGTTAAAAAGAAGACAGAGTATATGGGTATCACGACGGTATCGGATTTTGAGCCATTTAAGCTGAGAGCGGTAGTATGAGACATGGTCATACTTACGCAGTCCATAAATATAACTTATACAGAGGTTTAGTAGCCGCTCTAATTTGTTAAGCTGCTCTTCGGTCATGTCGGGGTAGCAGACATCCGCATAATCCAGGAGTGGCAGTAGGAGAGAGTTCACGAGAGTAATTTTAGCAGACAAGGGGAGAAAATGTTGCATGCGCTTTAGAGCATGCATAGTTCCATACATCTTCCGGCTGATTTCAGCAATATGACGATCCCAAGATAGGTTCTGAGTGATAATCAGCCCAAGGTTCTTCACCTCGGAGCAATAGGTCAGAGGGACACCATTAAATAAAACAGAGGGGAGAGAGTTTAAGTCAAGCCTAGCTATAAAAGTGTTACTCCCTGTGATCATCACTTGGGTTTTACTTGCGTTGATTTGAAGACCAAATTTTTGTGTCCATAAATAGACAGCATTCAGATCCTGAGTCAGCAAATTCACAGCACTGAGAATGTCGTCAGGCTTAAATGAAAGGTATAACTGAACATCGTCAGCATATAGATGAAAAGAGGAGAAACGAAGAACTGAGACTATGGTATTAATAAATACGGAAAAAAGAAGAGGAGAGAGGACTCCCCCCTGCGGAACACCAGCGACTACGTCACACCAGTTTGAATGAGTATCATCGACTTGTACCCGTTGCTGGCGACCACTAAGGTAAGAACTGAACCAGTCAGACACAGCTAGGGATATATTTAAAGAACGTAGTACTGATAATAGTATGGAGTGGTCAACACAGTTAAAGGCATTAGAAAAATCTAGGAGAATGAGAAGAGAAAGTTGCTTACTATCCATAGCAGACCTGATATCCTCCGTAATCTTAGTGAGTGCTGTACTAGTACTATGTGCTGGCCGAAAACCGGACTGAAAAGAATTTAATAGCGAGTGCGATTGCAGATATTGGGAAAACTGTCGGTACACAACACGCTCCAAAACCTTAGAGAGAAAAGGGAGTATAGAGATGGGACGAAAGTCCTTTAATTCAGAGATGACAGATTTTTTAGGGATAGGAATAATGTGCGCTCTTTTCCAAATAGCTGGAAAGGAACCGGTGGACAGAGAAAAGTTAATGATGTGAGTGATCCAAGGGAGAAGGAAATCAAGAATAGGGATAATGAGATCACGGCCAATGCCATCCTGTCCCACTGCTTTGCTTGATATACTAGATATAATCTGCCGTATTTCGTCTTCTCCCACTGAGCAAAAAGAGAAAGGTGTGAAGTTGAGTTGTGTTAGGTTTCCCAATTCAGCAATAGTGTGCTCTTTCGTGACCTTGTCCACACAGAAAGTAACTGTAGAAAAATGCTTGTTGAGGTCGTTGACATCTACTGAAATATTACCAGAGTTCTTACATCTGCCGAACCCAAGACTATGAAGAAGCTTCCACATGTTGTTTGGGGTCCCAGCAGTAATAGTACCGAAGATAAAACGTCGCTTGGCATTGCGAATCATCTGATTGCACCGATTTCGCGGCTTTTTGTACCGCGAAAGGTTCTCTTCTGTGGGATCCCTCCTATTCCTGCGGTACAAATAGTCGCGCCTAGCCATAAGCTTGCGGATTTCCTCTGTGAGCCAAGGTGCAGGTGGTCGCTTCATGCGCACTGGATGAAGAGGTGCATGAACATCATACAACTTAGTGATAGAGGTGTTTAAAAATTCAACCTTTTCATCAATACTGTTAGAATTATACATAGAATGTCGTATTGACCATATTCCACCGCATCGTCAATTCACCGTTACCAACTTAATAATATGAGTCATTTAATAATTCATCATCACCCACATCATCAGCAAGAAGACGTTTACAGCTGAACATAGGATTTCCCCATAAAACGCCACTGTGAAAGCTTACCATAGGATTGCCATAATCACCACAGCTTGCTAATCACAGAAGATTTGAATGCAGGCAGCGAGGAAACACTGCTGCTCCTTTTCCTGGATCATCCATTAGCTGGCTCTTACGGGACCAACGGGTGGTCCTGTTCGCAGACCTTGATCACACTGCTGATATAAAAACCCTGATTTCGAAGTGAAGTAAAACACAAAGAACCTTTTCAATTCAATTCTTGTATATTCTTTCTTCTATAAATATTCAGTACACACTCAGTACACAATAAACGAACAGGAGCAATAATACGTCTTGACGCTTCGGCTGCTTAACCAGAATTGACTGCCTTTTGGACCTTGTCGTCCCTCCACAACTTCCCTCCTAAACCTCAATATTATTTTACCGGAACTACCAAGGCAGCCATCGTAATTGGCTGATGGTTCAGCGGACGCTCCTTCCGCCAGTGTGGCCAACCAAAATGGTGTTTTTAAACAGTCTACCAACTTCTTAATATTAAAAAGTGAAAATAAATTATAAAATTCACGACAGAAGCTACATTCAATCATAATATCTCAACCGTTTGAAAATGAAAACTACTACTACTATTCTATATAAAATACCTACAGATATCTGCACCACCACTAGGAGGTACAGATTGGATAAGGTTAGTATGGTAATGGCTATTCCAATTAACAACCTAACGATCACCAACGTCACGAGCTTAGTTATTTTGGTTCATTAACTGCATGTCATAAGAAGGAGCACTTTATTAATCCACTAATCTACAGTATAAGTACGTAATACTATAAGTATATCTATTCTGTGCTATGGGGAGCTTCAAGAAAAGTGTTAAGAAGTATTACAGATGTCTAAAAGCAGCGGTGCCTACTTACCATCAGATATCAGATATTTGCCACATATCTTGTAAAAAAAATCTATATGAAATTTGATCTTATCGTGAAGGTAAAAATTGAATCGCATGCAGAAAATTGTGCAAATGACAAGGCATTCATTTGATCTTATCTAAATGCAGTCTAAGGTAATAATTAAATTCCTACTTTGTACTAGAACCACGCTTAGCTAACAGTGAAATCGCAACCGGTTACAGAATCACCGCTTGCGCACGCGCAATCGATAGTGTGGTAACGCAAAGAAGACACTGTCGATGAAATATACTTGAATGTAGTAAGTACGTATTTCTAGTTAGTTTAGGTAACTACTAACTATAACCTGAGTGTCTTCAAGGCAAGAGTGAACACTGAACAGAGGCCGTACTGTGAGCTCTTAGCGCGATTCAAAACAGAGCCTATATTGGATCGCTTTGTTTTTTTTGTATGACCACCGTAGTAGGCTGCTTCATCACTTACCATTGGGGGATAGTGAAAAAATGCTATGCCTATAAATTAATTATATAAAATAAACTAGTAACATAAAAATTAATTATGATTTCATAGTAGCGCTGGTGAAGTAACAAACCAAATTAAATACAAAAACTTAATTATAACAACGTTCACGTAAAATATGTTATCAATTATTATTTATTTTATTCATGCTGCTAGCAATTTCTTATGCTTCGATGGAAACTAAAACACAACTATGTGCTATCGCATACTCCAGTAATTTGACTTTGACCTATCGCTAATTATATTATTATGCATTTTCCCTATTACCATGTCGATAATGATTGCGTATGTTGTGATAACTGCCAATTATAGAGACAGGTACAAACAATATATTGTTACTATGTCGATACTTTTTGTTGATATAGGTAATTGGATATAACAAGTCAGGCAGGGAGGATTTCTTGTCTTAATAAACCTAAGGACCTACGCTGCCTAAGCAACATGCTAAGTGCAAAATTTTATTGAAAATCGGTCCTGCCGTATCAAATTGACGTGAAAGTAACTCGAACACACCCGTTCCTTACACTTAAGTAATAATGGTGTGGAATTATTAATATTTTTTTTTATGCTATAGGTAGCAAACAAGCATACGGCCCTCCTGATGGGAAGAGGTCACCGTAGCCTATGGACATCTGTAACACTAGGCGTGCCACTGATGCGTTGCTTACCCTGTGATAATACTCTTTTGACCCTACTTTTAAATTGCTGCATGTCGTAGCTCTGGGGAAAGACCGCTGGTGGAAGCTTATTCCACATCTTACAGGTGTACGGTAAGAAAGTGCGCATAAACCGAGTCGTATGCGACTTCCACGACTCAATAATGTGTGGATGAGCTTTTTCACGGTGGCGAGAGGTGCGATAGAATTAATTACTTATTATAGTCTCTTATGGATTGATTTAAATTTTTCCTTTACAAAAATTAATCTGTAGATTACGCTGAGCAGACGATACTGCTATAAAATCATAAATATTGAAAAAAATATAAATACTCTATTACATTTTTTAAAAATAACGTCCCTTATTGGTTGTGAAAGATTTTGTTATCGATCTTATCACTCTCCGTCTCTTTCATTCTAAATCTAAATGAAGAAGATGGAGAGTTTAGATTTCGAATCGAAAGGTTTCCGATAGGTTGGGAATAGGGGTGCAGTTCCATATAACAGCAGTAGGTAGAGTGTTTGTTTAGTAACACATTAAATATACCTACAGTGTTTTTTCTTGATAAGTAATACGAAATTGTGTAATCATGTCAGTTTCTGCAAAATGCTTACAATTCTGAGTTATTATCGACGGGCCCGATAGCTCAGTTGGTGGTACCCCTGCCTTCTGAACTGAGGGCTGTGGGTTCTATTCCTACTGGGGAAAAACATTTTGCGTGATGAACATAGATGTTTGTTCTGCGTCTGGGTGTTATATTGTATTCTATTTCTATGTATGTATTAACAAACAAAAAAAAAAGTATCTAAGTATTGTATCAGTTATCTGGTTCCTATAGTACAAGCTATGCTTAGTTTGGGGCTAGATGGCGCTGTGTGAAATGTCCACACATATTTATTTATTTATTATTATTTAATAATTTAATTAAATATCAGGCACTAAAATCGAATCATCTTTAGCAAAATGCTTACAATTCTGAATTATTATTATTATATCAGGCCGAAAACTAAGCGTTTTATCGATATCGATAAAACCACCCAGCACTACAACTTAATCGTTGGACTCTCGCTATCGTTCGTTCGAAATTTGTTTACAATTTAGTAAACATTCACTCCTCCTGTAAACACCATTGTTTATGTTTTGATTTCTCGTTTTAAAATATAGAACGTCACTTTTATTTTTATTGTGCAGCCAGTTATTGAAATTGACTTTGAAAGGTAGGTTATTTCCAGTTTTTTTTATGATCATTTGTTTTATTCGATATCGTTTATTTATTGCCAGTGTTTATTTTTATAAAGTTTTTGCGCGTGTTTCTTGTTTTGGTTCTGCTGCCAAGTCAGTTGCTTAAAAGATCGTTCAGCGTAAGTTGCCCCGTGATGTACTTATTTATATTATTTGAAAAGATGTAAGTATTATCGTAAATGTAAAGTAATATATGAGCATTATGTAAGCACTATCTAAACTTGTATGGGCCTACCACAGATTCATATGTTTTAATTGCATATTTTTTTTTAATAATAAAATTACATATTCTGTACGAGTCCCCTAGTACGAGTTTTCCAATACGTGAATACGCGCGACTCCATTTACAATTGTGCTGCCCTTTTTAGTTCATCAACGTGTCCGCTAGGGGCGCTGCACAGAAATGTATGGGAGAAAAGGGAGGAAACGTAAACGAATCAAGTTTTAGTAAACTATCGAAACTCGTACTAGGTGTACTGGGGACAACTTATGGCGGTTTTTTAGTACCGCTTTTATTCTTCTTTTGTTTTTCACGTCATAGGTAGGTAGGATACTAAACTTGTCTACGATAGTCAGCTACTGCAACCGCAGGGAAAAAAATATCTCAAGTTATTAAAATAATGATTACTACCATAATAAAGAATTATTATAATTATATTTAGTTACATGAAATAAATTACCATGGAATCAATTTTTTCACTTTCTTTTGTTTCCCAGAACCACAATGTTACTTATGTGAAGTCCACTGTTGCAATGGAAGCCTCTTTATCATCTGGTAAGCATACCTACTTATATCTACTTACTTACCTATTACCGTATGAAGGTATTCCTGTACCAAATTACAAATTGCTGGGCAAATGAGACTTGTGCTGACTGTGCTGTGTCTGTCTCAGGATGACGTGCTCAGTGTAAATTATTCAACATCATCATCATCATCAACAGCCCGTAGATGTTTACTGCTCTGCTGAACATAGGCTTCCCCCAAAGAGCGCCACCTCGAGCGGCTGCTCGCCTTCTGCATCCATCGGTGGGCCTAGCACGAATATTTACGCGCGCGTAAGTGTAACGTTAACATAAGGCAGTTGTATGGGGCGCTGATCAAATGCCATACAACTGCCTTACGTTAACGTTACACTTACGCGCGCGTAAATATTCGTGCTAGGCCAACGGTTCCCCGAGGTTATTACCAGATCGTCCGTCCACCTAGTAGGGGCCTGCTTACGCTGCGTCTTCCGGTTCGTGTTCGCCACTCGAGAACCTACACTAAATACTTAAGGCCCTGACAGGACCCAAAGCGAGCACGTTTATTACAGCAGACAAACTTGAAACTTATTTTGTACCTTATAGGGTCGCTTTATGCATAGCAAAAATATGGCGATTACGTTGCGTTGCACTTCGACTTTTCAATTTTTGGGTACAAATAATTAGTTATAAAAGAAATGCTTATTGTTATAAAAAAAATAAGCTTATAGACGGATGCATTGATACATAGCTTATCACTATGATTTATTTCAATGGGGTGTCTTATTATAATGTAACATTTTAGGACGTTTGAATGATTTTTTAGAGGTCACTTCACGATTTTTTTCTATCGAGAAAACTTTTTGTAAGCGTGTTTCGGTTTGGGCAGATGGAAAGAAGATATGACCAGCTTTAACGTGCATTTTTTTCAAACCTGTAAATGGTATAGGTTTTGAGATAATCAAGTTTAAAATAGTCCATTTGGGAGCATTCAGCGCCTTAAGTACTCACCTAAGTATTAAATTAAGTATTTTGGTGCCATCAGTGTAACTAACCTACCTATTTTAAAGAATAGACGCTTGCCCCGAATATCAATCAGGTAACCTACCTAGTCCTATAACATAATCTAATAGGTACCTGAATACAAGCTTAGTGTCGGGTTTTCCAAAATTTCGATAAAAAGCAGCTCTTATCTGCTCATTATGTTTATTGAATTAAAACTACTTATAACCTATCTAATTAATTTCCAGATGCATCGCGTGAAAACGGTGACTTGACCTCTTTGGATCTCCGCTACACAGACTTCGACGAATGGATTGTGAAATTCAGCGAGTTTTATTCAAAAAGGTAATTAACGATACTTAGGTTAATAACTGCTAATTAAATATAAATTCATAATTATTCAATTAAGTGAACTTATGAATTATGAATTTATTATGTTATTTTATTTTTAATTGTAAATTACTGGGCAAATGAGACTTTATGAGCTGATTACACAGGGTAGTGATCTGATTCTAGTACTGGGTGATGTCTCAGGATGACGTGCGCAGTGCCGTGTCACGCGAAAATGGGCAGCCGTGTCGCTTAACATCAGGAGAACGACTAGCTAGTCACGTTATTCATCCTCACAAAAATAAAATGTTATTATTATTAATTATTTCCTATACCTACTTAGATGTGTGAAAATTCTACTGTTGTATGTAGTGGTTTCTTCTATGTAAGTAGGTTAGGTATCTATACCAATATTATAAGAGAATCGATTTGTTTGTTTGTTTGCATTGAATAGGGTCCGAAAGAATTTTCACATATCTAAGCAGGAATAAGTAATAAATAATGATAAAAAAAAATGATAATTATTTTTAACTGGCAATATGAATTTATTCCTCAAACCACCTAAATACCTAATTTTTTTTAAAGAAATTAACGTGAATGCTGTCCTTCCCAAAGAACTTATAGTATACGTATAAGTTCCTTGGTCCATCCTCACTTATTTTGATTTCTTTCCGTATTTTGTAAACGAGTTGCCACTGATAGAATCACAGAGCAAAAATAAAAGAACACTTCGCACTTTTCATGAAGCGTGTTTTTTTTTTATATGTTAGCTCCACACATAGTGTATTTAGCCAGTGTCAAGTATTGTATATTTTTCATCGAGTTTTAGAATCTTTTACTTAGTCAAGTCTTAGTCTTAGTCTTAGTCTTAGTCTTAGTCTTAGTCTTAGTCTTAGTCTTAGTCTTAGTCTTAGTCTTAGTCTTAGTCTTAGTCTTAGTCTTAGTCTTAGTCTTAGTCTTAGTCTTAGTCTTAGTCTTAGTCTTAGTCTTAGTCTTAGTCTTAGTCTTAGTCTTAGTCGTAGGCTTAGTCTTAGTCTTAGTCTTAGTCTTAGTCTTAGTCTTAGTCTTAGTCTTAGTCTTAGTCTTAGTCTTAGTCTTAGTCTTAGTCGTAGGCTTAGTCTTAGTCTTAGTCTTAGTCTTAGTCTTAGTCTTAGTCTTAGTCTTAGTCATAGTCAAAGTCATGCTCAAGTAAAGTGGTGGCAACTTTACAAGAAGCTTCTATGGAATTTTGGAAGCAACACGAAAAACCACGTTATACCACATTATATCACTTGACCACACTCATACTCGTAATTCAGGACTTAATGCGTAAAACGCCACCAATTTTAAACATTAATACTGCAAAAAGCACAATTTTTGAGAAATAATACAATGCAACGACGTGAACTTTTTCACGTTCCCGCCAAAACCCCGAGCGAAGCGTTCTTCATTTGTTTCATAGCCTTATGGGTAGAATACATTTCTAATACAGATTAAATTCAATCAGGCCCCAAATAGGAACAGTTTTATGGGCAAATTAAAATGCCGCGCCGCCCTAGTTGCTCGCGGTAGGGGTAGTTACCTACTAAAAGCTACTACCGATCGGAATTCGTCGTACGGGTTTGCAAAACTGTGACCGAAAGGGACTGTGACCGATTGGTACTAACTCAGCTACATGAACTACTAGCTATAAGGTCTTAGTAGGTACCTCCTATCGCGCGTAGAACTGACAACCAATGGGGAAGAAAGGTTCTCGAGTGGCGACCACGAACCAGAGGCAGCGTAGGCGCTCCAGTAGGTGGACCGACGATCTGGTGAAAGCCGCGGGGAGCCGATGGATGCAGGAGACGAGCAGCCGCTCTAGGTTGCGCAGTCTAGGGGAGCAGTGGACGTTTTCAGGCTGTTGATGATGGTGATGATGAACATGATCACCTCCTATCACTTTTCTTACTTACGCATTTTTTTCTTACATTACAGTTGCCGAGACGCGAAAACTTCAGTAGGAGGGTGTACGGAAAATAATCAAAAATATAACTTGCATGATTTTTTAGTTCACGGCATTTTCTTAGAGAAATCGCCTTTCTTGGATAGAAGACCAAGATCCATCAGTGATGAAAACAATAGTCTCGTAAGCAACGATTATGTGATAATATGTATAATTAACAAAAACAAATGTATGAGGTCTAAACTGTAAAAATAATATTTATTTACTTAATCATATTTTTAACTCAATCAATCAATTAATCAATCAATCAATCAATCGATCAATCAATCAATCAATCAATCAATCAATAGTTTATTTACTAAGATACACAATATACACATATACAAAGTACATTTTAGATCTAGGGTATTGTTCCAGTCATTGTACCCAGCCTGCAAGCAGGCGTGCAAATATTTACATGAAACTATTTAAATTCTATTAAAAATTGCATTATTAAATTAATTAGTATTATTATTATTTCATGTCTTAATAAATATGATCTTTTTATTACCTATATAAAATTTAAAAAATATATTTCAAGCTGTAAAAGCAATTGCCAAGCAAAATAACTAGCTGACCCGCCCCGGGGTCGCACGGGTTTATATTAGTTTTACGCCTTATCTCAGTCTAAATAAAGGAAGAGAGAAGCGAGGAGGAAATGATAAGGGAAAATGATATATGAATGGATGAAGATAAATAAATAAATAAATAAATATGTGTGGACATTTCACACAGCGCCATCTAGCCCCAAACTAAGCATAGCTTGTACTATGGGAACCAGATAACGGATACAATACTTAGATACTTTTTGTTTGTAAATACATACATAGAATACAATATAACACCCAGACACAGAACAAACATCTATGTTTTAAAACTAATGATTTTTATAGGAATGCGCTGCTCTGTGATGCTGATATAATCCTTGTCACTGAAACATGGTTGTGTGACGGCATCCGCGACGCGGAGCTGAGCAGCGATCGGTATGAGGTGTTCCGACGTGACCGGGGCTCGCTCGGGGGGGGTGTTATGATTATGACAGCGGTGCGGCTGGGTGCGCGTGCGCGGCCTGAATGGCAGCGCGATGGCCTTGAGTGCGTATGGGTGACTGTCCCACGTCACTCGCTCGAAGCTCACTCCGCCTCTTGCATAAGTTCCCAATCACGCCGTGATTTGCACATCGGAGTTGTTTACTTGCCTCCCGATAAAGTGATACCTAAGCGTATTGATATCTTGCTCGATATTATACATAATATTTTTAATGAACACTCGAACGATAATGTTATACTAGTGGGAGATTTTAACTTGCCGTGTATCCGGTGGTCATCTGGTAATCCTGTTTTTTTAAAAAAAGGTTCTGTGGAGATTCAAAATTGTGTATCCCTACTAATAAATCAAACTTCGTATGTGGGCCTTAACCAGTATAATACTTTGGTTAATTCGCACCAAAACACGCTCGATTTAGTATTTGCAAATTTTTCATTAGGTTTAAATAAATTAGATAATCCGCTGGTTAAGGAAGACTCTCATCACCCCTCTTTCGTTATAGATGCAACCGATATATTAATACCACCTTTAAAGAAAATTTCCTACAAAAAGCAACTTTTCCATAAAGCAGATTATATAACCATCAATAACTTCTTTTTCAATAAGGATTGGCAGGAAATTTTAATTGCCTGTAGTGTGAAGGATGCAGTAATTAATTTGTATGCTACACTTCGGGAAGCTATTGAACAGTATGTACCGCATGTCTTTACATCAAATTGCTACGTTTACCCAGTCTGGTACACTAGGGAGCTGATAAGGTTAATTAAAGAAAAAGCTAAAGCTCATTCCAACTGGAAAAGATTTAATAATAAAATAGAATATCAGGAGTTCTCTGACTTAAGAGCCAAAGTAAAATTGTTACAAGATTCCTGCTACAAATCGTACATTCAGCTTTCTGAAAAAAGGATAAAATTACGCCCTAAGCTTTTTGGTCCTATGTTCAATCAAAGAGGAAGAATAATACTGATTACCCGAAATTAATGTTTTACAATAATAAACAATTAACGAATGAGAAGGAAGTGTGCTTGGCTTTTAATGAGTTCTTTTGTAAAAATTTTAGTATTCCTACATCGAATGAGTTTACTACAACACCTGAAATAATCCCAAGTGCTGACAGTCTTCGTACTATAAACGTTAAGGTAGATTTTATTTTAAGACTTCTTAAAAGTGTTGACCCTAACAAGGGTGCTGGTAGTGATAAAATTCCTCCTTTGTTTTATGTTAACTGTGCGGAATCTCTCGCAATACCTATTACTTATGTGTTCAATAGGTGTATTCGTGAAGGTTTCTTCCCAGATATATGGAAAACTGCTCATATTGTTCCAATACATAAGAAGGGTACAAAAACAGCGATTGAAAATTATCGTCCTATATCTATTTTGAATACTCTAGGCAAACTTATGGAAAAAACTGTTCATCATTATCTCTATCCTTTCATTTATCAAAATATTCCGCATCAACAGCACGGTTTTATCAAAGGTCGTTCTACAAATAAAAACTTGGCAATTTTTACTAATGACGTCATGAGGGGTATGGATGGTGGCTCTCAAGTTGATGTGATTTACACGGACTTTGAGAAAGCCTTTGACCGTGTAGATCACAACATCTTGCTACGCAAACTCCAGGAACTAGGAATTTGTGGTGATCTGCTCAGATGGACGGAGTCCTATCTGCGCAACCGTTGTCAGGCAGTTGTTGTGGGTGGACATCGTTCTGACTTCATGAAGGTCTCTTCGGGCGTCCCACAGGGATCGATAATGGCTCCTCTGCTCTATGCAGCGTATTTATATGATGTTGGTAAATGTTTTCAAACCTCTAGCTACCTAATGTATGCAGATGATACAAAAATATACTGCAATATCAAATCACAAGCTGATTGTGACAAACTACAGCAAGATTTAGATAGGTTAAATCATTACTACTCAGAAAACAGGATCACTGTTAATGTCAATAAATGTATGACAATAACGTTCACTAGAAAGAGACAACCTATTAGCTATTATTATTATTATTCATTTATTTCATACAAAGTTTTACATGGGATTACATACTAGGGCCGGTAAACCTCGCAAAGGTTTGTCTTGGCACTAGGGGTCCTCTAAAAGCTAGACAAAAATACAACCTATGACATTAATTTCTTACCATGCTACTATACACTCACTTATGCAAGTAAGTGTACAATAACACAGTGGTAAACACAAGCTATTATCGTTAATCATTTAGATAAATATATACATAATCATAACCCGGCAAAATCGACGACAAAAACACCGACAGCGCAACACGCATCACTGCACTCAACGCGCAGTGTCTCCTCAACTACAAGTGGCCAAACGTCAAAACAAAACAAGATCTGCGCGCGAGCGAGACAATACGCGCCGCATGCAGCACAGTGACAGGGCTACGCCGCGCCACAACTATAGGATGCTCCATATTATTATTGTGAGAGAATATTCAAAAAGTATAGTTTGAGAATACGTTTGATGTTAATTGTTGTTATTTTATTACGAGTGTCAATGGAAGTGAATTAATTAGGTGAGGAATTAAGTATTGAGAGGTGCGTTTACCATAACTATTGCAATATCTAGGTACTATTAATTTTTTGTTCGTAACACTCCTAGTGGTAATAGTGGTGTGTCTTATTTCATTCTGAAGCTCTTTCCTAAAGAATTGTTCAAGAAGCAGAGTATATTCGACTTTTTTATGGATAGGTAGAACCTCACAATACCTAAAAAGTTTCATTGGAGCGTGATTGAATTTTCGTTTTATACTAAGGGGCACGATTAACTTGAGTATCCTATACTGGATACTGTAGATTTGATCCAGGTAGGTTTTGTATGTACGTCCATAGCTACTTAGCCCGTAAGACACTATACTTTCAACTAGGGCTTTATACATAGTAAGTAAAACTGCAAATGGTACTCGACTTTTTAATATGTAAAACTTAGCCATTATTGCTCGAAGCTTTGTGCAGATTTTGTCAACATGGTTTGCCCAGTTAAATCTGTTGTCTATGACGAGACCCAGGTAAGTGTGATCTGTCACTTGCTGGATTTCAAGACAATTTGATGTACATGGAGTCATGATACCGGGAATAGAGCGATGTAAACAGACATGGCTATGAGCCATAATCTTAACCTTCTCTGCATTATGGTTGTGACTGGAATGAACGTGGACAAACTTGGTTTTATCAGCGTTTAAGACTAACCCGGCATCATGAGACCACTTACAAATTGCGGAGAAGTCAGCTTGCATCTGTCTTTGCGCAGACACGATGTCTCTATCCGCAGCTACGAGACATGTGTCATCTGCAAACTGATAAACGGTGCAGTATTTAATGACGTTGTTGATGTCATTGACGTAAGCTAAGTAATGCAGAGGACCCAGCACTGAACCTTGTGCTGTACCCTCAGTGACATCGACAGGATCACTGTAAGCGTCCCCTACTTCGACTTGATAACTTCTTCTGTCCAAGTAGTCCCTACACCACTCCAACAACTTTCCCCTGATACCGCTATTATCCAGCTTCCGAATTAATAAGTCATGCCTAAGCGTGTCAAAAGCCTTGCTGTAATCTATAAAGACTAACAGGACATGCTTTTTCTGGTTAAGACATGAGTTAATGTCATCTGTAAAATTGGATAACAGCAATGTTGTACTCTTTTTAGGCTGGAACCCATACTGTTGTGATGAAAGAACATCATGCTCTCGGTAAAAGTCCTGTATCATTCCACATATGTACTTCTCCACAACTTTGTCGATGATTGGAAGTATTGTTATAGGACGATACTTACCATAATCCCGTGTACTACCGCTTTTATGAATAGGTCTTACTATTCCCAACTTGAGTTCTTGGGGGTATGTCCCTGTAGCCACGCAAGTATTAATCAACCGTGTGATGGCACTAACGATTTTATCTGAAAGCTACGAATACAAAATCTCTAACACCACTATTCTGAGAACGCAGCAAGTTAGAGACTTAGGTGTACTCCTGGATCATAAATTATCTTTTCACGAACATGTATCTGACATTGTTAGTAGATCCTATAAGAGCCTTGGTTTTATTTTGCGTATTACTAAATCATTTTCAGATACAGCATGTCTAAAAATATTATATTTCGCCTACGTCAGGAGTATTCTTGAATATTGCTGCAATATTTGGAGCCCACAATATATAACGTACATAGAGGATATTGAAAAAATTCAATCAAAATTTTTGAAACATTTATGCTACCTGTACCAGATGTACATCAACTATTGCTGGGGTTGGAGGGGCAGGAGCTCTTGAAGCAGGAAGAAAATACTGTTGCTGGTGTACTGGTAACTTTTTATTCTTGGAGCTGTTTACTATTTGGAGGCTGGAACGATACATGCCAGTAGCGGCTACGCGCTCTATATTTATACAATATTTCCTTAACGAAAAGCTGCGTTCTTATTCGCTAGCCAATTACAGACGTACTCTTTCAACCAATTGGGAGACTTTGTGGAATTTTCCATTACATTTTCTGTCCCCGTCTTTCTTTTTATGGAAATTTCCGTATGCAATGACCAATCAGAGCTCGCTACATTTTTCTATACAAATTTACTATTTAACCTCGTTTCCTTACCTTTTAGAGAGCACTGGACTATTCTAACATGGATCTTTACTTAAAAGAGAACACTATTCTAACATGGATCTTTACTTAAAAGAGAACACTATTCTAACATGTAATTATAAACTATGATTAACTACATGTTACTATTTTGGTACTGATATAACCGACCTACTATTTACCTATGTACCTATGTACCTATGTACCTACGTACCTATTTACCTACACACCTACCTATGTACCTATGCACTGTCTGTTTATCCCAATCATTATTGCTTTATTTACCCATCGAGACTTAATCTATTTTACATAGGTAGCTTATGTATTACAGTATAACATAATTATTCATTAGATAGATGTTTCGACGACGTTGTCCTGCACATCTCTCCCGCCGTGTGGCTCCGTCACATCTTCTACCGGTGCTGGATCGACGTCTTCAATCGGCAGGATCACCATTTTCCGTACTGGCCTTCGCAGGACTCCTCCTTTGGTCTTGATGTCCACGGTGCGCACGATGTCGTCCGGCCCGGGGTACGTTGCTATAACTTTGCCTCGGATCCAGATGTTGCGAGGCAAGTTGGCGTCAATCAGTTGGACTAGATTTCCAACTTTGACTATAGGGCCTCGTCCGTGAGGCTCCCGCCGGTTTTGAAGCTCGGGGAGAAACTCGCGCACCCATCTCGTCCAGAATGTATCGGCTAACCTTTGTGCTGCTCGCCAGCTGTTCTTTGAGACGGTGTCCTTATCGTCGAATTCGCCTGGTGTTGGTACTCGCCCAGGTCCTCCCAGGAGCCAGTGATTTGGTGTCAGGGCTTCCGGATCTTCTGCATTGACTGAGACGTATGTCAATGGTCGACTGTTGACCGTATACTCTGCTTCGGCCAGCAGTGTCGTGAGGACCTCTTCTGAAGGACTTCTTTCGTGGAGAGTTGCTGTCAGGGCTGTCTTCACCGATCGTACCATTCTTTCCCAGGCTCCTCCCATGAACGGTGCGCCAGGTGGGATGAAACGCCATGAGATCGTGCGTTTCGCCGCTTCTTCTGATGTCGCTTCGTCGATGGCTCGTCGCAGCTCTTTGTCCGCTCCCCTCAAGTTGGTGCCGTTGTCTGACCAGATTTGAGTTGGGCAGCCTCGTCGTGCAATCATGCGTCTGAGTGCCATGATCGCTGAATCTGTGGTGAGCGATGCTGCCACTTCCAAATGTATCGCTCTCGTGGTCAGACAGGTGAAGATGGCCACGTATCGTTTTTGATGAGTGCGACCAACGGTGACTGTCAGCGGGCCAAAGTAGTCCACGCCCGTGAACGTTAAGGCTCGTCTGTGGTGCGCCAGACGACACGGCGGTAGATCTCCTGTTATTGGGTACGGCGGTGCTTGAGTCTTCATTCTGCAGTGTAGACATTGGCGTACTAACGTGCGGGTTATTGGTCGCAGACGTAGTACCCAATACTGTTGGCGACATTCATTTACTGTAGCTTCGACGCCAGAGTGATGTAGCTGTCGATGAATGCTCGTTATCCAGAGTTTTATCGTAGGATGATTTCCGTCGACGATCATTGGTCTTTTGATGCTCTCTGTTTTTCTGATGCAGTGCAGCATCCTGTTGTGGAAGAACTTGCAGTCATTGATACCGCAAGTCTTTTCCCGGCAGCTGTGAATTCTGTTGCTGCAGCGCAAGGATTGAAAGCACCGACTCTTTTTCTTCACGGTGTCCCATCTTGCGTTTTCATCTGCGTTCTTAAACTTCCTGCAGTCCATCGGTGTGTGACCTGTGTCGTCACATACTAGGCACTTTGCTGTTGACTGCTTCTCTGTTTCTGTATGCACGTTGCGTGTGTGCTTGTTCAGTTGTGTAGGCTGCGGCTGTGAGCCCACTGGTCTAGGTTGTGCGTAGGGCGCACGCAATTCAGTTTCTTTCTTCAGGGATTTCTCGTACTTGAGCAGTTCAAGAGTTTCTTTTGTTTGCAGTGTCATTGCTAAAGAAAGTTGCGGAAAGTCTGGTTTAGGGCAGACTCCCACTGTTACCGACGATATCTGCCGTTGTGGCTGTTCATCGTCTTCATTTCTTCTGTGTACGTGTGTCTTCTGTTCTTTGATCGAAGACTTGGGTCCCGTATTCTGTTTTTCAATCTGTGGTTCGGGCCCTCTGTTCTGTTCTTCGATCAATGGTTCGGGCCCCTGGTTGCCCAACCAGGCACTCACACGTACTTTGGCCTCTATCTTGGAGGACATGGAGACGACGTCTTCATCATCAGGAACTTCTGTTTCTGCCGCTGCTAGTCGTACTGCGGCTATTGGTACTGCGGCTCTTTGCGAGAGGTCTGGTTGAGGACAGACTCCCGCCGGTACTGATGGTATCTTCTGTTGTCCCTGTTCATTGTCTTCGTTTATTCTGTGTACGTGTGTGTTCTGTTCTTCGACCGATGGCTTGGGTCCCGTGTTCTGTTTATCGATCTGTAGTTCGGGCCCTTTGTTCTGTTCTTCGGTCGGAGGTTCAGCCCCCTGATGTTCCAACCAGGTGCTCACACGTGCTTCGACTTCTGCCTTGGTGTAAACGGAGACGTCTTCATCATCAGTATCTTCTGTTTCTATTGTGGCTAGTCGTGCTGCGGCTAGTTCCACCTTTAGGCGCATAAGCTCTTCCTTGGCTTTCGCGACCTTTCGCGCTTTTCTGCGCGACTGTACTGTTCTGACCGAACCCCCATGCTTGCGTGGGTTCGGGGGCTTGTCTGCGGCGGTGAGACAAGCTTCCTTTCTTCTGTTTTCTGTTTCGCCCTGCCTGGCTTTAGGCGGGACGGGCTGTTCGGCTGTTGATGTACCCGGCCTCACGATGAGCTTCGCTGTTGTACCAGTAGCCTCCGTCACGTTGGAGCGTGTGACGGAGGGATTGGCGGCGGATGCGTCCGCCATCGCCGCTGTCGAATCTTCTGTCGTCGTGGTTGTTGCCGTCTCCGCAGTTAAGGCTGTGGTTGTCGTCTCGGTCCATACGCTTTGTGAAGTAGCGGTGGTACCAGAGGACGACGACTGCTTGGCCTCTTCCGCAATGAGACGGCCTTTGCTGCTGGAGCGGGTGTTCGGCATTTCGAGCAGCTTCGATGTTTTTCTTGTTTCAGTTCGGAGACTTCCCTCGTTATCCGGCGCTCGATGGACCAGCCAATGTACCAGATGTACATCAACTATTGCTGGGGTTGGAGGGGCAGGAGCTCTTGAAGCAGGAAGAAAATACTGTTGCTGGTGTACTGGTAACTTTTTATTCTTGGAGCTGTTTACTATTTGGAGGCTGGAACGATACATGCCAGTAGCGGCTACGCGCTCTATATTTATACAATATTTCCTTAACGAAAAGCTGCGTTCTTATTCGCTAGCCAATTACAGACGTACTCTTTCAACCAATTGGGAGACTTTGTGGAATTTTCCATTACATTTTCTGTCCCCGTCTTTCTTTTTATGGAAATTTCCGTATGCAATGACCAATCAGAGCTCGCTACATTTTTCTATACAAATTTACTATTTAACCTCGTTTCCTTACCTTTTAGAGAGCACTGGACTATTCTAACATGGATCTTTACTTAAAAGAGAACACTATTCTAACATGGATCTTTACTTAAAAGAGAACACTATTCTAACATGTAATTATAAACTATGATTAACTACAT
Source organism: Ennomos erosarius (assembly GCA_963580505.1). Taxonomy (NCBI): domain Eukaryota; kingdom Metazoa; phylum Arthropoda; class Insecta; order Lepidoptera; family Geometridae; genus Ennomos; species Ennomos erosarius. Next base: position 4,874,444 of record OY757005.1, on the reverse strand, counting down.
GTTACTATTTTGGTACTGATATAACCGACCTACTATTTACCTATGTACCTATGTACCTATGTACCTACGTACCTATTTACCTACACACCTACCTATGTACCTATGCACTGTCTGTTTATCCCAATCATTATTGCTTTATTTACCCATCGAGACTTAATCTATTTTACATAGGTAGCTTATGTATTACAGTATAACATAATTATTCATTAGATAGATGTTTCGACGACGTTGTCCTGCACACTACCGGTCATACCACAAATATGTAACCTATGAGGAAGCCTGTCATTTCCACAATCTTATCTCGCTTAAAGAAAGACGAACTCTTTTAGAGCTGCTATTCCTACACAGCGTCTGCCATGGGGCAACCGACAGCACCCAGCTCACTGAGCAGTTTCTGCAACTGCGAGCCCCTTCGGTCCGCACTAGGCATACAACTCTGTTCTATGTCCCCCACGCACGTACTAACTATTACGAAAATTCGGTTATCTGTCGAACACAAGAAACGTTTAACAAGCGTTTTGGCTCTGTAGATATTTTCAATAGTAATAAACAACAATTTAAAAACTGTGTGTTGAACATTATTACAAATGAATGCGATTAGACTAAAGTAGGTAATTGTAATCCAAAAGTATTATATTTGTTACTTACATATTTGCACATTACTCTCCCACTTAAGTAGGTACTACTCCTACATATATTTCAAGGTCTAAACATTTTTATTAAATATAGAACTATAATAGCTGTTTTTGGTTAAAGATTATGCTTGATTATGACTTGTTTTGTTATTTTATAGGTTGTAGGCAATTATTTTATGCGTACTCAAAACAGTAACAAAATTGTAAAAATTGTAATGCCTTGTTTGTGTTTAATTACTTGCTTGCATATTTATGTGTACGTACTACTACTCTCTATTCTTTTATTTTTATACTTAAAACTAGTATTTTGCTCCGTGCGCGGGCCGCGTGCGGCCCGCGAGGACGTTTTCGTGGCTGTTGTATTTTTAAAGGTCTTATACTTTGTGCTAAACTTTAAATTTTGCAAGAATTAGTACAAAACAGCGGTATTTTTCAAAGAAAATGATAATTGATCTGACTTTTGCATGGCGGCCATCTTGAAAAATGCTGTAAGTCAAGTAAAAGGTCAAAATTTGAAATCAGCATCCTTTAAAACCCTCAAATATAAAATATCAGCCGAATCTGAGTTACTATAAAATCGGGCGCCATTTTGAATCCGCCATCTTTGAATTATTTTAGGACTGTAAGAAAGCCTCCGTTGTTTGTTTTAACATGAGTCCAAACACGCTATTCTTGCCTCTATTGGTTCCGATAGTGTGCGCCTTTTAATTTTGCATGGTGGCAATTTTGTTTTATTTCTTCAGAGGTAGTTGGAAGCTCCTCCTCGCTTCGCGCGTCGTCGCAGTAGGTGGTTTGAAGCTCCTCCTCGCTTCGCTCGTCGTCGCGCTAGGTGGTTTAAAGCTCCTCCTCGCTTCGCTCGTCGTCGCGTTAGGTAGTTTAAAGCTCCTTCTCGCTTCGCTCGTCGTCGCGGTAGGTAGTTTGAAGCTCCTCCTCGCTTCGCTCGTCGTCGCGGAAGGTAGTTTGAAGCTCCTCCTCGCTTCGCTCGTCGTCGCGGTAGCTAGTTTGAAGCTCCTCCTCGCTACGCTCGTCGTCGCGGTAGCTAGTTTGAAGCTCCTCCTCGCTACGCTCGTCGTCGCGGTAGCTAGTTTGAAGCTCCTCCTCGCTACGCTCGTCGTCGCGGTAGCTAGTTTGAAGCTCCTCCTCGCTACGCTCGTCGTCGCGGTAGCTAGTTTGAAGCTCCTCCTCGCTTCGCTCGTCGTCGCGATGGGCATTTCTCTACCACTGTAGTTCGGGTATAATACGCTTGCGTGTTTTAGAGTCGTACAACGCCATCTAGTTTCTCTTCTGATAAGCTTCAGTTAAAAAATGATAGGTGCATTACAACTTTATATAAAAACCACGTTTTTGTATGAAAGGTACTAATTTTTATGATGTATGACCTAGCAGTAAGTATAATGTACCTTACCTTAAGATCTGTAGATTCTGTGAAATAAATAAAATAAAAAAAAATAAAAAAAATGTTCATCACACAAACGTTTGTTCTGCGTAGGAGTCGAACCCACAGCCTTCAGTTCAGAAGGCAGGGTTACTACCAACTGAGCTATCGGGCCCGTCAAAATGACTGGAGGCAGGTGCTGGCAGCGCACCAGCCCTCCATTCACTGTTTCATTCAAGCACGAAAATTTCTTTCTGCAATAAATAATTATTAGTACAGGCAGGTACTACACTGCGTCGATGAGTATACCTACCTGGGCCAGATAGTCTCTTAAAAAAACAGGCAAGACAAAGAGACCGGTTTTCGTATTGAAAACGCCTGGAAGAGCTACTGTAGGCCTAGCACGAATATTTACGCGCGCGTAAGTGTAACGTTAACGTAAGCCAGTTGTATGGCATTTGATCTGCCCCCTTATTACGATTGAGCTAGCATCGCTGCTGACGCGCGTCTGGTGCTCAACTGCTGTCAAAATTGTGTGAACTTTGACAGCAGTTGAGCGGCAGACGCAATCGTCATAGGGGGGTTTTACGTTAACGTTACACTTACGCGCGCGTAAATATTCGTGCTAGGCCTACTGGTCCATGAAGACGCTAATGAAGGGAGACCTCCCTTTGTCACTATAGCGCGCTCTTATCGACATGTGTATTCTGCCCATCCTAACCTACGGTGCACAGACTTGGTCGCTGACCGAGGCACAAAAGGCCAAACTCCAGGTTTGCCAAAGAGCCATGGAGCGGAGCATACTCTGCGTAAAGAGAACTGATCGGATTCGAAACACCATACTCCGCCCAAAAACCGGCATAACGGATGCAGGATATAAAAATGCCAAACTGAAATGGGACGTTGCTCGAATGACACTTCTACTTATACGTTGCTTGGCTCCTCAAGCCGCGGGCGACGTCTCATGATGGAGCGGCGCTGCGCCTGCTCGTTGAAGACGCGTTCCATCCATCTTCCGTGGCACTTATGATATGCTCTATAAAGTACATATATAACTCCCAAGACTGCCAAGGTAACTAATATTGACAGAAGCACATTTGTGGTACCGATATGGTTCATTTGCTGTTCCATCATCGGCGACGCACTATTTGTCCCACTGCCCGCTGCTGCTTGGGCGATGATTACTTCTTCGGTCTGTTTTGGGTATGTGTTACCCATTTTTAATATTAAATGAAGCACTGGTTTAATTTAATTTTTATTGTAATTAATTCACTTCACTTTTTACTGTTCATTTTATTAATAATGTCCCACGAGTCACGGGTCACATAATGTGAAATGTGATGCGCCACGATGCGCTCGCGCTATCTTGCATGGCGGGGTCGCCATTTGATGATTGTGTCTGGTAGTTTAAAGGAAACGACCGTTCTACGACATAGTTGTTTTATTACTGCATAAACTGTTCTTATAGTTAAATCAAGTATAGTATCTAAGTATGTATATAACAGTTTAATATCTAAGGTAATAGCGGGTATACACCACAGCATCCTGAAAGGTGGACTCACATTGTCACTCAATGGGTGCCTACAGATGGACGGCGACCCCGAAATACAGTATAACTAGGTGCTAATTAACTATAATATATTCTGTGCCATACAAAGAGTATAATAATTATGTCCCTGCATAAAACTCTCCACAGAGCAAGAAAAAAAATACGCCTCAGTGTGATGCGTTTTAATTCGTGGCGGGGTAATGTCAGTGTACCTACCCCTAATTATGTTTTTAACATTTATTTCGATCGTTTTTAATTGCTTAATTAACATTTAATTTCTTTAATACATAAAATACCTACCTGCTGGCCAGTGCTGGCTCAACGAGGTTTTGAATTCGGAGTATGGATTCGGTTTTGGTTGTGTTTCGGTGTGTGTTTGGTGTGTCACATGTTTATTACCTACCTCTGAGCCCCGTCATTTATAAACCGATTTGAAAAATTAACCCCCATAACAATAGCAATTTCATAGTAGCCCCATAGAAATTTCATCAAAACCGCTTCAGTACTTTGGTTTTAAATCAAATAGGTACCTAACTGAAAAATACAAGTAAGTAGGTACTACATACCAAGTTATTAACCAAGTAGATATTTCTGATTTTGCATATTGAAGTTGATTAACTCCTTAATATAAGTACCTACTACCTACCTACCCTGGTTTGTTAGAAGCCTTGAGATGACCAGAAACGACACTGTATACAAGGTGACCTTGAATTAAAAGAAAAGAAAAATGATAGACCGTTATGTCTGCTCCTAACATTTCAAACTTTTTATCATCCACCCGCATCTTCAGTCTACCCGTAAACATGGTGCATGTAACTGTGCCGAAATATTGGGAATTCAAAAATGATTCTAATCACGGTAAATATCCCGAAGTACTATTAAAAACTGGAAGACGCAGTGGACCGACGACCTGGGCCCCGTTTTATAAAGCTACAAGTCTTGTACTTGTAGCAAAAACCTGGCAACACAGCCATAAAAAATTGAAATAATGCGTTTTATAAAGGTACAAGGTACAAGTTAACAAGTGTACAAGCAAATTGGCCGATATATTACTTTACTCTATGAATTACAAGCACTTGTTCGTAGATCATAGACAATCCATAGTGTTTATTCATTTTTTAAATGTAAAATCGAACAATTGTTATGGTCGTAACAAGTGTACGGAACTACAAGTTGTAAAATTTTTTACCTAACTAAAGAGCTAGGTAAAATGAACTACAAGTGTAGATAAATTTACTGAATGTGGATTGTATTGGTTGTGTCACGTATAATGAATGTTCAAATAGTAAAATTAAGTCAATGTGAATTAAATATAATTATTTAGTGACAAATTCAGCTTGATATTAGCTCATGAATAATTAACGCATTTCACAAAACCTAATATGAGAACGGCCATACATAACCTTGACCCAACTTAATATACTTAAATAGCTTAGTATAAAAATAATGACGCCCGTGATTTCACCCACAACTTATTTATTTTCCCGCGGGAACTTTTCATTTTTCGAAATAAAACGCATCTGTCTTGATAATATAAGTATACCCATATTACCTAACTAAACTTGATCCAAATAGATTCATTATTACACATTAATATGACTTAAGAGGCAGAACCAACAAAATAGACTGTTTTATTCATTTATATTATTATGTAGAGATTTAATGTAAACTTGACACCGGCTAAAATCACTAATAAAGGGAAGCCAAATTAAAAAATAAGCTATTTACCGTGACGTTTATTCATAGTGGTGTGCAACTTGTAACATCATAATCTAGATTTTATACTGTACTAGGTCTGTGGTTCCACGCCATGACGTTTGTAGTGATGTGAATTATACTTGTAATCGATGATTTGTAGGTTTATAAAACGCTTTTTACTAGTAACTTGTAGTTACTTGTTCTTGTAGCTGCTACAATTGTAAGCTACAATTGTAGCTTTATAAAACGGGGCCCTGGTGAAAGCCGCGGGGAGCCGATGGATGCAGGAGGCGAGCAGCCGCTCTAAGTGGCGCTCCCTGGGGGAGGCCTATGTTTAGCAGTGGACGTCTTCAAGCTGTTAATGATGATGATGACTATTAAAAACGTAATAGTAAACAACCGTGAAAGTTTAAAACAGTGTTAAACCCCTTAATAACATAGATTTTGACGATTGAACAATGATTTTCTTGATTCTCTTACTATGAGCTATTACCTACGACGGCTACGACAATCATTACCTTCAAGTAGTCTCGAGAACGTGTCACTAGCTTTAGGCATGATAATACTAAGGTAACTTAAAGCTAACGTAACACTTTCTAGCTAAAGTAATTAGGTACTAACCTTCATGAAACGTTTTTTCGTTTGTATTAAGTGTCTCTCACAGATTAGAGAACAAAAAATCTGTGTCTCGCATAGACATATATATTAAGGACAGGCCTAATGACAGGTAAAAACGTCGCTTCAAAGTGGGAGCCAATTTCACAGATTGGCATCCACTAGCACTCAGTCTGTGATGGAAGTTAGAAGGCATCGGTCGAATGTCACAAACAAAATATGCCAAGTTGTATTGTGAAGGGTTGCACAATCTATATTCAAAAGTGCAGTAAAAAGAAAGACCAAGTTTCTTACCTCAAGTAATTCAATATTTTCAATATTACACTCTGTTTTGTAACAAAATAATAGAATTTATATTTGGAATAATCATTGTAAACATAAACATTGACGGACATAATGGCAGCGATAGGCACCTAATTTTCTCATCTTGTCGTAGTTCACGCGAAATCTAATAGATGGCGGTGACTTTTCCCACGCCATTTTGACAAAATAAAATGTTCCTTCGGGCATATCCTGATATATAAATCTATGAATCTATGGTGTCTCGCCATGCCTCTACCACATTGACTCTACCATGAACCAAAGCCGGAGCACAAATAGATTTGTTTTAAAGCCAGAGCCCCACCCTGCTGGAGACTTAAAAAAAAAAACAAATTGGCTGTTGGTTGATATGCCCAGTTGGCCACAAAGGTTCTAACCAAATTTTACGTACCTATCCAATAATCGCGATATCATCGACATCGCAAGCGTACGCGGTCACTATTGACTCGATCCTTCCTTCCCTTCAATGATAAGATAGGAGTTTTTGGCGGGAACGCGGAAAAGTTCACGTCGTTGCATTGTATTATTTTTCAAAACTTGTGCTTTTTCCAGTGTTCATGTTTAAAATTGGTGGCGTTTTACGCATTAAGTGCTGAATTACAAGCATGAGTTAGGGCAAGTGATATAATGTGGTAAAACGTGATTTTGCGTGTTGCTTCCAAAACTCCATAGAAGTTTCTAGTAAAGTTGCCACCTGTAGGCAACCGAATTATATTTGTTTTTCTGAATTATATTTATATGTGTAAAATTGTAAAGGTCTGGCGACAAGCACGCAGACAGACACCCACCGGTCGGGAGCTCTCGGCTCCGATCGTCCTTTGTCGGTGACCCAATCTCAGGGAGAGAGGGAGAGAGCTACACGGCTCGGTTGGGTGTGGAACGCCACGCGGGCACGCGGGCGGCGGGGCTTGTCGTCAGGCTAGTCTGTTGCCGAATATGAAACGATTTTGACGCGTTGCGGCTAATTTGTTAAGAACCTCGTGAATTTCAATAAATAGATTATGTGTGCAAATGTGTTTCCATTTTAAGTGTAATCCGCTTAGAGGGTGCTTCCGCCCTAAATAAACTTACACCACCACTTTGCTGGAGCATGACTTAGACTGGACTATGACTAAGACTTGACTTTACGTGATATAATCTTTAACGATGAATAATTTACAATACATCATCGACATCGCAAACGTACACGGTACATCACTATTCGGTCGATCCGTCCCTTCAATGATAAGATAAGATGTTCAAAGGAGCAAAATTACGATTTTAAGCATGAAGTTATATTTTTTATCTCATAAATATTAAATTAGTTGTAACTTAACCTTTGATCATCGCAAGTTACTCATACAATAACTTTTGTTTTTATCCAAGTCAAAGTATTAAAACCAATAAGTCTAATACGTTTTAATATCTAATTGGCCCATTTTATCATCGGATAAAAACGATAAGCGCTTCGTTGTCGTTCCCCATGCATTAATTTCTCTAGCATTTATTATTATGCTGATGTAAATTGGTAGAGAAACAAAAATTACTTAAAATGTCGAATAAAAATGTAAAAGAGTGGTACGTCGATGCACCGTGGGGTAAAATTGCATGTAAGTTGCCATTGTAAATAATACTTGATATATTTTATTACTTCTTTTTGTTTACTTTGTGAAAGAAGGTTATGTAGGTTAGGTACCAAGACCTAGACCTTGAACCTAGAGTCCTACTATACTACATAAAAAAAATATAAGTATGGTCGGTGTTTACGTAGAGGTACATTAGTACCTACAAATAAAAGGTAGGTTAATAGGTTTAGTATTGAATTTTAAGCATGTCTATTTTGGAATAACATCGAGGAAACCTCTACAACGTAACACCAAGCACTAAGACGTGATCAAGTACTTACCTACACGTGTGTAGTTGTGTACACGACCTGAACAAAAGTTCACGCGTTCCCATCAAACCATCAAATAAAAAGTCCCGTTATTGTTTTTTCTTCTTATATTAAAATTTGGCTCCACACATAGTGTATTTAGCCAGTGTTATGTATTGTGATTTTTCGTCGTATTATAAAATATTTCACGTAAAGTCAAGTTATAGTCCAGTCTAAGTAATGCTCTAGTAAAGTGGCAAGGAATTTTGGAAGCTACACGAATAACCACGTTTGACCATAATTATTATATCACTTGCCCACACTCATGCTCGTGATTCAGCACTTATTGCGTAAAACCAAAAAGCACGAGTTTTGAAAATGAAAACAATGCTACAACGTGAACTTTTCCGTGTTCCCGCCAAAACGCCCGTTATATTTTTAATCTGGCAGTTTTTTATTTAGTTTAGTGATGTTCAAATATATTTTAAGGACAAGAATATCATAGATCAGTGAGTTATACATAATTATATATATCTTGTTTTCTAGTGGTATCATGGGGTAACTCAGATAATCCGCCGATGCTTTTGGTGCATGGATATATGGACACTGCAGCAACATTTACTTTGTTGATAGATCAGCTACCTGATAATTATCACTATGTTGGATTTGACATGCCAGGTATCGTACTCTTTTGACTGATTTATTTTATATTTCATAGCCATAAGAACATCAACATAGATGCATAAGAATCTTTAGTAAATTCATTACTTAGCCTAAAAACAGCTAACTGGCAATATTCTAGCTAGTGCTGAGACCCTGTATCATTGAGATATGATACAGGGAGTTTTTGTTTTTTATCATGGGTTGAGTAATAATAGAGACCCTTCTTTTCAGGACATGGTAAATCAGATCCGTTTACTAAAGGTTTAAATGTCAACCAAATATACATAGTAGAAGTAATAAGAGTAATTGTCGAGCGTATGAAATGGAAGAAGTTTATTTATATGGCACACTCTATGGGTTGCGTTATTGGTAAGTAAATATAAATAGGTAGGTTAGTATTATAGTGTGTGTACTATGCCATGTAATCTGGGAACTATTCTTTTTTGACGTACCTACTTACGTATGAGAAACATTATTTTTCGCACTTTCTTGTGCTTAGTGTTAGCGAGATTTTTCTTAACGTGTACTAACTACTTTTGTACCTACCATTGAAAAATAAAAATACCTACTAACCAATAATATTTTGTGTTGAAAGCACCCATTTGTTTTGTTTTTAGGTTTATTTTATCACCATCTCTACCCTGACTACATTAAAAAATTTATATTTTTGGACATTGTACCTCCAATTTCTATGTATCAAGTGGCACAGCATCAGCCAGCTTTCTGGTACCAAATAGTCTACGGCAGTTATTACGATAATTATCAAAAGTAAGTACTTACAATAGTAATAACAATAGTAATTGACTCAATACTTTTAAAACAGCAACAAGAGTAGTAGTACATAGTGACCTACTTAATTTTTTTTATTTTATTATTTGTTGTTACCAAAGTTTAATCTTAAAATATTATTAAATAAATAAATAAATAAAATAAATAAATATGTTTGGACATTTCACACAGCGCAATCTAGCCCCAAACTAAGCATAGATTGTACTATGGGAACCAGATAACTGATATAATACTTAGATACTTTTTGTTTGTAAATACATACATAGAATACAATATACTACCCAAACACAGAACAAACATCGATGTTCATCACACAAATGTTTGCCCTGGGTAGGAATCGAACCCACAGCCCTCAGTTCAGAAGGCAGGCGTACTACCAACTGATTATAGAGAACATAACATTCCTCAAGTCAAATTATGACACAATAAAACAAATTGTACTTAATAATATCATTTTAGTTTATAATTAAAACTGCTAAGGAATGAAATACCCTGCCAGCGTCTGTGTTTCCAGCAAAATATGACCCGGGCGTGTTCAAGAGAAGAGTGAATAGGTACTTACATAGCTAGCATGCTGCACCTTCGATCGCATCGTCACTTACCATCAGGTGGGAGTGTGGTCAAATGCTAGATAATTCTGATTTTAAAAAAAATATAGTTTTATGTTTATGTGAATTATGTTTTAGGTTGAACTCTGGCAAACCAAGATTACACACACTCGACTCTGCAATCAGCTTACCGGTTAGAAACAGAAGTTTAACAGAAGAGCAAGCTGAAACAATACTTTCTAGATCTCTAGTGCCTATGGGAATTGACACTTACAAGTAATGAAATCTTCTAGATAATATTATTAACCTGATATTTTTACCTATCATAGTAACTATGCAACGAATAAAATTTATTTTTGAATAAATAACAATGTCCTGTGTTCTATGGCTTGCATCTAATATATTATTATAACATCATCATCAGCCTGAAGACGTCTACTGCTAAACATTCTCTCTCAAAGAGAGCCACTTTATACAGCTGCTTGCCTCGTGCATCCATCGGCTCTAATAATAACACATCCTTTCCTTTCATTTTAGACGTATCGGTACCCTCTGAAAGCTTGGTTTACTCGCTAAAATTATCGTTTTATATTCATTGATAATGAGTGCAAGGTAACTAGGAATGTAACTAGAATTCTTTAATAACGATAATTTATTACAGGTTGTCATGGGAGCCGCGAATGAAGTATATAGGCCAAGTTCCAGTATCAGAGGAAATTCTTTACACAATAATGACGACAAAGTCACCTCCAACACTGTGCATCGATGCATCTGAATCCAGCGGAGTTAGTCCACCAAAAATATACGCTGAAAACTTGTTGAAAAAATGTGTACAAACCTTACCTGATTTTTACCGAGTTACAGTGATCGGTGGGCACGATGTTCATATCACTAACCCTGAGCTACTAGTCCCACATATACAAAAATTCTTAAAGAATAATAAAAGCAAATTAAGTTCTGTTTTTAAGAAATGTAAGCTGTGATACTATTTAAACTTATAATGTAGGTACCTATAGAGATTTGTAGTTTAGTGAGTAGTACCAGTATTGTGAAATACTGGCACTTATCGGATATATTTACCAATTTCATGCATTTCACTTAATTAGGCAGGTACGTAATTTATTTTTTGATCATAATTTGGTGGTGGTACCTGACTGTAATATTAAGTAGTATACCTACATTGCATTATTTTTTTTTAAATAAAATAAGTGAGTAGGTACTTATATTATTATTATTTAAATTATTTGGTTAGTATTATATCTCTAGGTAGGTACAATTATTTTTATAAATATTTATTTACATAGAACTGTATTTATGTAACTAACATAGGTACTACGTATTATTTATTACAATTTCATTCACAAAAATGTCATATTAATTGAGATTTTTATTACTTAAATTACTTACCTACAAGGTTTAGGTACGCGCAACAGGAGGATTCTACGGGCTTACGATAGCTTTAGTACAATTTGGACGATATAAAATGCTACCTAATCTTTATCTGCGTTCGTTTCGCTTAATAACTAATTTTGGTTCTACCTATTAAAAAAATAATAATTCAAATAATATTGAGCAATCCAATCGCCATCTGTATGATATTTTTATAGAATAGGTCAGTGGTACTGTGAAATATAACACTGGACTATTTATCACTATCATGAACTCTCATTCATCTAGTGTAACACCGCCATTCGCCCATCACTAGATTGAATGTATGTAGCCTGTGGAATGGAAGTTCATGCTAAAAATCTACTAAAAACGTAAAATGTCCCTGAAACGCAAAAGCTGGCTAGCTGTCAACGTCAGCTGTTATCAGTAATACCAGAATAACCAGAAACTTATTTTCCCAATAGGTATGGTAACCTGGGCCGTAATATGCAAAGATTCTCTTCGTCCACCTACAGCTTGGTCAGTGTTGCCAACCCTAACAGCCTAAAAAACAGTACGACAGCCTAAAAAAAAAACAGTAAAAAACAGTAAACATGTTATTTCAAAAGAATAAATCTACTGTTTGAATAAAACTATATATTGCATTTTTAATCTTCTTCCGAAAGTGAGCCGTGATAGGTATTCAAAGATATATTATGCTCAGCTATAAAGCAAGCTATTTTGACTTCACTTTCTTTTGGTATTTGTTTTGGATTTTATGATTTTTGGACTTTATAGTCTTAATTAATCCCTTTTTTCTGTTTAGGGGGAATCGGTCACAAGATAACTCCCTACTCATTGTTTAAAAAGTGGTACTTATTTCGAAAATATGTAATATACAAAATAATTGATCTTGCTTCAACTTGCCGAAAACAGAGATATGAAAATGATGATTAACAGGATCTTCCTGTATAATAATGTAGAGTAAGTTATTAAGTAGCAGCAACTATTCTATGCGCTATGTTGTATGTTTATTGCGATTTGTATCAGATGGCCCTAAAATTATAGAAAAACAGTAGAATTTATACCTTAAACAGAAAACAGGGTTGCTATTCAAAAAACAGCAAATCTACTGTTAAAACAGTAGGGTTGGCAACACTGAGCTTGGTAGAAAATAATAGGGGCACCACTGTGCCATTTGTATTGCAACCCATACAATATGAACCAGGGGGTCTAGCAAAGATACCAACCACTAACGCTATCGCCAAACTGTATTGAAATGACATTCGCTGCGGAAAAATAGCGATTTCCGAAATAGCTGGGGCTGGGGGTCAAGCAAAGGTCCCAAACGCTATCGCTAACTCCAAAATGAACTGAAATTACATTAGCTACAGAAAAGTAAGCGATTTCTGAAATGTCAGTCCAATATATTTCATCCGTAATTTAGTTGTAAAAAGTAAAAGCTTTTGGATAGAGGCTCTATCAAGCATTCGCGATTTAAATTTTTCCTTAACAAACTAATCTACTAACCTAGGTTTACAATTTTACATCTACATCATGGAAGTTTATACATGCTCTTTTGGGAGTTTGGGTAATGCGTACTACGTATGCTGGCATCATTAGGGAAAAATATTATATTTTATTTTCTATTTTTCTTTGAAAAATGAAAAAATTGTGGTCGAGATGAATGAGATGCAAATTATAAGGCGAATTCTATAATGAAATAATTCATATAAATTAATTAGTCTTTTTGTGAGTAATAACTAATAATCTGTGAATCTAATTTATTTACATAATTATTATCTTGTACATGTACAAGATAATAATTATGTAAATAAATCATGAACTTTGGACAGCCTTAAATAAAACTATCTATATTAAACATAGACATTAAATCTATGATATTAAAGTAAATATGAAAGTGATAAAAGAATGGTTTCTCGAAGCACCATGGGGAATGATAGCATGTAAGTAACATTATTGGATGTAATAAGTTAAACAATCCTAACTAATTACCCAAAGCGTGGCTCGGCTTGCAAATTCTTTCAATCGCGTTCGGGTTAATGACTCGTTATGTGCAGAGCTGATATTGCATTTGCTTTTACAACGGCGAAGGAACACATCATGACGAAACTTGGAGGAAACTAGCATGTTCGAAATAATCATAGGCCAGGAGTCAGTAGATATGCATCGAAATAATGTCATCCGGCAAACACACTACCAGCCAGGCCAGTGTGGAGGATTATGAACACAGAGCAAAAAAAAAACGCTTCTCTTCCCTAGGCGAAGCATCATTTGTTTCATAGCTCTGTGATTATGAACTATAAGTATGTAGGTACTTTCTTCTGTGAGTGTGTATGGTGTCGGTTAATTTATATTATACTAGCTGTTGACTGTGGCTTCACACATGTGGTGTACAAAAAGAGTCAAAAAAAGATAGAGTTAGTACTTTCGAATTTAAACCATAAGTAGAGTGAGATTCAAAGCCAATGGCAACAGTGAAGTGCACTGCAAGTCCCCGTGTCTCCTACACTTACCACTTATCTCTCTGCGCACACCTAGTATGGCCAAAGTTATAGATGGTGTGAAATGTATCATGTTTATTTTACAAGCACAGTAGGCACCTTTATGTTTGAAATAACTACTGCTGGCTACACTACTACTAACTGCTGTATAGTGGCTCCGCTGACCTTTAGACAGTCCAGATGCTCCAGCCTACTACTAGTAGGTAGCATACCTAACATGCTGGTAATATTATATTCATATAAATAAATAAATAAAGTCACATACATAGATCCTGGTCCCTAACTAGGATTCCCTGTATCTAGGGACCCAGGAACTACGAGGACCATGCTCCCACAACACCCAGACACAGAACAACGTATTTGTGCTTATTTTCCTGTTTGCTAATACTTGTCCTGTCGCAAGAATCAAACCCGCCACCTCCGGGCTATGAGCCGACCTGCTCAACAACCACGCTATGGAGGCACATAACTCTATACTATTCTAATTCTAAATGTGAGCGATATGGCCTGCACTGACATCCCGCATAGGGTGTTTCGCCTCCAGCTGCCAACTCTATACTATACACTTCCAGTAATATCCTGGGGAGACCCAAGCGGAGAGCCTGTGCTATTGGTCCACGGTCGACAAGACAGCGCAGCCACATTCATCCCTTTACTAGAAAGTTTGCCGAAGAAATATCACTATGTGGGGATTGACTTGCCAGGAAATGGGAGATCGGATCCGTTTCCAATTGGTAACTTTGAAATATTTATTATTATTTTGTTTGAGCTATGAGCAGAAGTGTATTTAATTTATTAACTGCAATTAGTTTTATAAGGGTTGAGGTCTAGAAGCCACAAAATAATATCCCTGATGCATCATTACTGGTGGTTACTGGTGCTCAAAGTGGCACTCTCTGGGGTGGCCTATGTTCAGCAGTGGATGTCTACAAACTGTTGATGATGATGATGATGAACATTACTGGTAGTTGCAGAGATGCAGTCTGCAACTACCAGTAATGCATCATTTTTATACTTACTATTAAATTTAAATTTGTATGTATACTGTATAGTGAGGCTTATTTATTAGATTAACTACCAAATAATTATAATTTTTTTATAAACAACACCTAGCCGTTTTGGCCTGAAATCTGAAATCCATGCAAACAGATGTACCTAACACAAGGACATTTCACTTATACTGTATAATTTTATTAATTACAAGGGATAAAAAGTTATATGTTAAATCACATGGTTGGTATACAGTTTTTATTTTGCTATTTCCTTCTCTTTCTGCGATTGTCTGGGCCTTGATTTGTTGACTCAAACTGCTGATTTTTTTTATGGGAGTGAATGACGTGACGAGGTAGTCGTTCACCTGATGTTAAGCGACACGGCTGCCCATAACAGTTGCAGTGTCACTCGAAACTTTGAAACAATAAAGTTTCGCATGACACTGCACTGCGCACGTCATCCTGAGACATCACACAGCCAAGGAATCAGATTTGCCCAGTAATTTCACAAGCTACAATGCCCTTCAAACCGGAACACAGTAGTGCTTGCACACTACTGCTTGGCGGCAAACTTTGCAGAAAAGTCCTACCACCTAGTAAAATCACATGCAATGGTCGCAACAAGCCCCCACACGATGCTGGTCGAGCCCAACATGCCTCTGCACGATTCAGTTTGGCTGATTGAGTCAACAAATTCAGGGACAAACTTTTTTTTCCTGTTTGTCTCCACGTGGAGACAGAGTGTGGGGGCAGACAGGGACAAGTTAACCCATTTTAATACACAAAATAGTACGAGAGCCCACTGTACAAATAACTACGTCATCAAGTACCTCAGTATCTTATCTTAAAAAATCCGACCGTGTGGATGGTGGTTGATGTCTTCATTTGTTCGCCAAAATAGACGATCGGGACCAACCACCGACCAAGGTGAGACAAATGTGAACTAGGTCGGTGGTTGGTCCCGATTGTCTATTTTGCTCATTAACATTTCGTAAGGGCCAAGTACTTCCGTCAGCGAGCGCAATGGCAGGCAATTTTTTTTTACATTATTATTCAATGGTAACCAGTTGCCAGCACTTTCATTTAGGTTTCTTATGAGGTCATTTTGAAAATAAAAAAAAAATGTCTACAGATTCCAAGAATTTCCTTGAATTCGCAGACCTATAAATATGTGTGGACATTTCACACATCAACTAGCCCCAAACTAAGCATAGCTTGTACTATGAGAACCAGATACCTGATACAATACTTATATACTTTTTTGTTTGTAAATACATACATAGAATACAATATAACACCCAGACGCAGAACAAACATCTATGTTCATCTCACAAATGCTTGTCCTTGGTAGGAATCGAACCCACAGCCCCCAGTTCAGAAGGCAGGGATACTACCAACTGAGCTATCGGGCCCGTCAAACCTGTTTTTTTCCATGTTTAGGTGTTGGTAACGATCTACAGATAGCCTATTGAGGCACTCGATGTGTTGGTATTTGAGAGCCCACTGCAGGCTCTCGCACTAACACCTTTAGAGAATGTGTCACAGAATCGTATGTATCTATCACCAGGCACAAAAATCATGAGGTTCCACTTTGTGGTAGCGGTCGAGGTTGTGATCAAACATCTGCAGTGGTCGCAGTTTACTTACATTGGCCACTCTATGGGGTGTGAGCAAGGTATGTATTTAAATAATAATGTAAAGGAGAAATTGGTATCTTGAATGGGATTCGAACCTGCATCCCTTCTCGCCTTTGCGTAGCTTAATTAGTTTTACGCCCTAACCATTTCGAAAAGAAGAGAGAAATAAACACCGACCAAACGCGAGTCGAACTCGCACATGAAGGGTTCCGGGCCATTATCTATAAAAACGAGCAAAAAGAATCACGTGTGTTGTATGGGAGCCCCTTTAAATATGTATTTTATTCTGGTTTTTAGTATTTTTTGTTGTAGCGGCAACAGAAATATATCATCGGTCAAAATTTCAGCGGTTTAACTATCACGGTTCATGAGATACGGCCTGGTGACAGACGGACAGACAGACAGACGAACAGCGGAGGCTTAGTAATAGGGTTCGCTTTACCGTTTGGGTACGGAACCCTATAAAAGGAAGAGGCAAAAGGATGAAAGGTTTGGAACGGTGAACGGAGGTAGGATCTTCATCTTCGTGTCCAAATGCATTAACGTAGCAGTAAAATCAAACTTTTTATCGTCTGTCTGGTCTTTTTTTTATGAGAATGAATGACGTGACGAGCTTGTCGTTCACCTGATGTTAAGCGACACGGCCGCCCATAACAGTTGCAGTGTCACTCGGAACTTTAAAATAATAAAGTTTCGCGTGACACTGCACTGCGCACGTCATCCTGAGACATCACACAGTGTAGTAATCAGATAACTACACTGTGTAATCAGGTCATAAAGTCTCATTTGCCCAGTAATTTCACTAGCTACAATGCCCTTCAAACGGGAACACAGTAGTGCTTGCACACTACTGCTTGGCGGCAGAATAACTGGCAAAGCGGTGGTACCTACCTAGACGAACTTTGCAGAAAAGTTTTACCACCTAGTATATTATATGGTCCCTTAGAATGTATACTGGACGGATTTCGATGAAACTTGGTATTGGGTATAGCTTTATCCGAATAATATTTAAGACTTCATAAAACGGCCAAGCAATGAAGTAATTTTTAAGCAAGTTTTTTTTTATTTTAATATTAAACCAGTAAAAAAAGAGTAGTGCGATAAAGTGTACCGCAAAATTTTCAATAAATATTTAATGTCCGTTATAGTTTTATTATAAGTATTTAATAGGCATGATGACTACTATTAAAAATGAATGCAATAATTGAAAAAATCGGTAAATAAATCACGGAGTAATGAGCTTTTAAAGTTTCTACAGGAGTCATCTCCTGTCCCTTTCTCGCGAAACAGAGCGCCCCCACAGTTACTATGAAAAATCGACTCGTGACGTCACATGCCAAAGAGATTGTGTGTAAAGCTACCACAGCTTAGTAATGAGGTACTATGACGACATTGCTCTGACGTCACTAACCGTTTGAGCTATCTCTTTCTATTTCGGTTTTTAAAATGCTTGTAACTTTGTCGTTTTTTGAGATATTTTATTTTTGTTTTCACAAATGTTTATCTTTTTCAAAATTTTAATCATCATGCCTATTATTTATCATAAATAGTAAAGATCAATATATTGTCTATTCCAGGTCTATTTTATAATGCAGTATATCCAGGCAGAATAAAGAAAATGATCCATTTAGATCTTGGACCTTCGCTACAACGGCTGCAAGTGCACAACCTCGTGGAATACTACCGCGATTTCTATTACACCTACTTCACGAATTATCATAGAGACAACTATGAAACTAAGTTCTATAGCAGGAGACAGGTACTGTATGCACTAATAATAAAACGTCTAATAACCGGCCAAGTGCGAGTCGGACTCGCGCACGAAGGGTTCCCTACCATTATCTATACAAGGCGACCTTGAATTGATTGCTGTGGGTTCGATTCCCACCCAGGACAAACATTGGTGTGATGAACATAGATGTTTGTTCTGCGTCTGGGTGTTATATTGTATTCTATGTATGTATTTACAAACAAAAAAGTATATAAGTATTGTATCAGTTATCTGGTTCCCATAGTACAAGCTATGCTTAGTTTGGGGCTAGTTGATGTGTGAAATGTCCACACATATTTATTTATTCATTAATATTTAATTAATTATTTAATTTGCAGGCAATGGACGCCGTGAAACGAGCTAGAGGCCTCACAGAGACGCAAGCAGAAATCGTTCTATCTAGGAATTTAATACAAGTCGGAAACGATCTGTATAAGTAAGTTAGCTTCCATGGCTTAGTGGTTATACCGGCTGATGATTGTGGATTCAAATACTTGTATTATATTTTTTTCATCTACATCGACAGCCTGAAGACGTCCACTGCTAACATAGGCCTCCCCCAGTACATAGCAACTTTGAGCGGCTGCTCGCCTCCTGCATCCATCGGCTCCGCGGCTTTCGCCAGATTGTCGGTCCACCCAGTGGGGGCAAGCATACTTCTTAAATAGCTGTATTCGTTCTCCTTATAAGCTGAGGCGAAGACGCGCAATGCTACGTGAGCACTAGTGATGGATTATAATTAGCATTCGCATTAATTATTAGCAAGCGAAACTCAATTAGCATTTCGCAAATGAATTGTAGTTGCGAAATTATGTGAAAGATGAAATTTCATTTCAATTCATTTGGTTGATTTTGAATTTATTTTTTAATATAAAGTTTCATTTCATTTTTAGTTCATGTTTCATTTAATTTTTCATGTCATATTTCATATCATTTTTCATTTCCATTTCATTTCATTTCAGCAAATAGCATAGCAATAGCAATTAGCATGCTAAGACTAGTGAATTAGCATGTTTATGAAATTTACGCAAAATTGCATAACTGCCATCGCTAGTGAGCACTCAATGTTAAGGTCTATTCAAACCGGTGCGTTATTCGCTACTGTTGTGGGTAGCGGTATACCGCGCGGTATGAAGTTTCGCTATAGCCGGCACGGTCCACGCCATCCATCCATCGGTTTCTTCGGTTTGAATAGGCCTTTAACTAGATGATTAGGGCAGTTACATAAATGAACAGAAAAACTGTAATGAAAAGATTAAATCAAAAATAGGTGATACTGCTTTTAACCAGTGTATTTTTTTTTATTCCAGATTATCCTGGGATTTGCGTTTAAGAAATCCAGCACCCCAAAACTTCCCTGTTGAATACTACTGCGAGCTATTTTCCAAAAACGCACCCCCTACCCTCCTTCTAGCAGCCACAGACCAAACATCCAACCCCTATGCCAAAGGCAAAGATGAAGCTAATGTAATAATAAAGAAATTACAAAACACCTTGAAATATTTCAAAGTTGTCACCGTACAGGGTGGCCATGATGTTCATTTGACGAATCCAGAGAGGGTAGTCGGCGAAGTGTCTGCATTTTTGGCGAAAGATTTTGGAAAATTGACTGAAATTGAACGGATTGAAGACGAAACGACTAAAGTGTTGAAGAGCTTTGTACATTCTAAAATGTAATAGGAAATACAGCAAGGATACCAATATACTGTGAACAGCTGAGTGGAATACTTCAGCCTAGGGCATTGTGACAGCCTCCGTGGTGTGGTGGTTGAGCAGGTCGGCTCATAACCCGGAGGTAGCGGGTTCGATTCCCGCAACAAGACAAGTATTTGTGCCCGAAAAAAAAAGCGCAAATACTTGTTCTGTGCCTGGGTGTTGTGGGTGCATGGTCCTCGTAGTTCCTGGGTCCCTAGATACAGGGAATCCTAGTTAGGGTCCAGGATCTATGTATGTGATCGTTGGGCGTTATTTATTGTAGCTAGTGAATTTACTGGGCAAATGAGACTTTATGACCTGATTACACAGTGTAGTAATCTGATTGCTAGACTGTGTGATGTCTGATAACGTGCGCTAAACTTTATTATTTTAAAGTTCCAAGTGACTTCGCAACTGTTATGGACGGCTGTCTCGCTTAACATCACGTGAACGGCTAGCTCGTCACGGGTTTCATTCTCATAAAAAAAAACTTACATAACCAATTACACTTTCTTTGTGAGACTGGGCAAATGAGACTGAACTAATCTCACAGTCTAGAAATCATTTTGGACTATGTGATGCCTCAGGAGGTCGCAGTGTCCCGCCAAACTTTAATTTTGAGTTCCGAGTGACGCTGTAATCTGTTATGTGCCGTGACGCTTAATACCAGGCGAATGGCCAGCTCATCACGTCATTCGATACATAAAAAACTATATAAGTCAAAGATTGAATAGGAATCTTTTAAGCAAGTATGCACCACTGTAGGCCGCACCACACCATCCCTTACGATGTGAGATAGTGGCCAAATCCCATGCCTACAAATTATAAAAATAAAATTGATATAAGCCCAGATAATATAATACCTACAGTACAGATGCCTCTTCCCATACAACTTTATTGCGTGTTGGCGAAGTATTGAGCCAAATGAATACACTGGACACTAACTAGTAACTCTTTAGACGCGCTTACTATATTTTTTTAAAGTTCGGGCTATTTTCCGTTTGGACCTGATGGAACCCCATGATATAAGTGAGGCACTAGTACCAATTCTGTACAGCTTTCGCTAAAACTATATTAAAACGCTTGTATATTCTTCATTTGTCATTATCAGAAGAATCTACCATGATACTTTAAAATTATTATTTATATTATTATGTTTAGTATTTTGTACTGGTGTAGGGAAAGTGCTGCGATAAAATAAATACATTTTTATGTAAATAAACTTTTATTAATAATTTGTGGTTATTTTCTTACCTTTAACGTAAAGAGTACATATTTTAAAGACATTATTACGAACACATTAAAGTTATAATTGAACCGAAACCAAATACGCCTACAAATTAGACTTGGGTAGCTCATGAGGAAGATAAAAATGAAACGTTTCACTTCTAGTGAGCTAATCTCTCACCAGCTCACTTGCTTTTAAAATATATCACTAGCTCACTAGTTTTAAGATTAATTTTCGACCTGATTACTAAGTGACTACTGAGCTGGGTGGTGCATGAATGGGACTAGGTCTTTGAAGAAACTCCGACAATGGTGGTTGCGAACTTTGAATTTATTTTTTAAAACCTGTGTATTCTGAATTTTAATGTGTAATAAGGGTGGATTATTATCCGTTAAGTGTTCGTGAACATGCACGAGTGTTGGCAAATCATTTCAAAATTATAGAAACATGCATTTTCGTTTTTGCTTCAACGGCCGTTTTAGAGCCTTCAGTAGAATAACCACCATTTTACTGTTGGCGTTTTGTCTGACTGACAAAATATGACTTGACATAACCGTACAAATTTTACTCACTTGACATTGGCAGAATTATTGCAAAAAAGCGATAGAAAGCCATTAAAGAAGAAGAAGAATGGGACTAGTGAGCGAGCCACTTAGGCAGGTAGTTGGGCGATAGCGTGCTGAAGCCATGTGAGAGAGAGAGATAAGTAGCTGTGGCTGAGAGATCATACAACACTGTCAAACCCCTAGCTATACGTTTCTGTGTATCTTTATGTCAGGAAAAATGTACGAGTTATGATAAGACGAAACACTTGTTTGTTCACTGAGCTAAATGAGTTAGTGAGCTGAATGAGTGATATGTATCCTTTGATAGAAATGAGGTGTATCTATCTTTTCTTTTCAATGATACATTCTGCGCTAGTCTACTACAAATCCATAATAAGTACATATAACAAAATATCTATGGCAATAGTATTAATGTTAGTTCCTCACGTTAGAAAGAGCGGATGGAGAAACCACAATAACCATTAGCTGCTTGGAAGTAAAACAATCTAATCATCATCGTTAAAATTTTCGTCCCATTGAGGCTTCTTCACCGGAATTTGAAAGCCGGGAGGGCAGCACACTTCCCGGTCGGTGCAAGGCCTGCAAAATAAAAATATGTATGAAAATAGAATACATCGATTGCTGTTCTAAGCTTCGCAACAGATAAGTAATTAATAATTCCCATTTTCCCATAAGTGAACGGGGACATTTATTGATTTCAGCGCCATCTATCCCCAAACTAAGCAAAACTGTCCCAGAGATTCTACGATCCTAGCCAAGCATAATGTAAACATCTCCCTTACAACGGGTTTTTCTTGTCTGTCCCCACTTTCGGCACAGATTACATACTTATATGACTTCGGGACAAACAAGACTAATTTCTGATTGCCACATGTGGGCGCAACTGGGAATATACCATTATTTCATATTCTTAGCACGATTTGGTCAAATCTGATATAAATTCTCATTTAGGGGGATTGATCCTAGGAATGCAGATATGACGGGTTGTTCCCTTAGTCCCACCCAGGGTATACCTAATATAACGCCCTTTCTTCCCACTATGAAACACGGCGTACCTTCTTATTTATTACATATTAAATTTCATGCAATGCATGGCTGAACCGATTTGGCTGGACAAACCTTTATGTTATTTCTTCGGTCCAAAATTTAGACAGAACACTATGAACAATTATTAACAAAAATCAATAACATGCAGCGTTCGTCCTAAAACTAGTGAACGAAGCAACATAGACTATTATACCCAGATAATATAATACCTACAGTACAGATGCCTCATCCCATACAACGGAATAACGCGGGCTATTTTACGAATTACTTTATTTCTGCATAACGCAAGATTATCAAGCGACACTTATTGCGTGTTGGCGAAGTATTAGGCCAAATGAATACACTGGACACTAACTAGTAACTCTCTAGACACGATTACTACATTTTTTTCAAGTTCGGGCAATTTTCGTTTGTACCTGATGGGACCCCGTGCTTTTATCAAGCAATTTTACTAGATGGTAGGACTTTTCTGCAAAGTTCGTCTGTAGGTACCACCGCTTTGCCAGTTATTCTGCCGCCAAGCATTAGTGTGCAAGCACTACAGGGCCTCTAGACAAAGTCACATTCCATTAGCGATATCGCTAATCGCGAAGTTCGAAATGTATGGCAATGACATAAGCTATCGATATGTCACGTGATCATTCCCACACATTTTTGATTAGCGATATCGCTAATCGAATGTGACTTTGTCTAGAGGCCCTATGTTCCAGTTTGAAGGGCATTGTAGCTAGTGAAATTACAGGGCAAATGAGACTTTATGACCTGATTACACAATCTAGTGATCTTATTTACTAGCCTGTGTGATGTCTCAGGATGACGTGCGCAGTGCAGTGTCACGCAAAGCTTTATTATTTTAAAGTTCCGAGTGACACTGTAACTGTTATGGGCGGCCGTATCGCTTAACACAAGGTGAACGACTAGAAAGTCAAGTCATCTATTCATTTAAAAAAAAAAACAGAACACGAGAACACTTTTATCGTAGTAAATAAACGCTTCACAGGTAAACTATTAAATTGCAGAACCCGCAAAGCGATTCTAGTTTAGAAATAAAAAATGTAGTCATTCCGTTATTATTGCTCTTTAATTTACTTACAAATTAAAATGTAACCTAAACCAAAGTCGCAGAGTACAAGTAATTTCCATATAGGATAACAGTAGGTAAATATCTTCATAATGTCTCACCCTTGAACTAATGAGACAAAAATCTCACTAGTGCATTGCATACAGTCTATTGAACTACTAGGAACAGACAGGCTTTTGTAGAGTATGGAATGGACATAATCAAAGTGAATTATAATACTACCTAAGTTTATGCCAAGAGTCAGAAGCCTGTATTAGAAAACTAAGTATGATCAATTCACACCAAGCATAATTCTCTAATACATGCCTTAATGTTACA
The DNA here is from genome assembly GCA_963580505.1 of Ennomos erosarius. Classification (NCBI taxonomy): domain Eukaryota; kingdom Metazoa; phylum Arthropoda; class Insecta; order Lepidoptera; family Geometridae; genus Ennomos; species Ennomos erosarius. Next base: position 4,850,171 of record OY757005.1, on the reverse strand, counting down.
ATATGTACTTTTATACTATACATAATATATTCAGGGTCTGCATATCCTAGCATACACACTTGGATGCATACAAGAATTCTCAAACCAAACATACAAGATTTTATATATGGCTTCAGTCACAGAATAAATAATAGCACTGTGGTGTGTTTGAATATATTCATTCAATAACTACTATATTGCAATTAACCTAAGTACATTTTTATTTTAGCCTGATTCAAACCTAATGGCGGCCGTGAAGTCGGCGCGAAACGCTGCATGGCAGTAAAAAACCTTATGCAAGCAGAGGTAAACTTCGTCGGAGTACACTTCACAGCCGGCATTAAATTTGAATCACACTACTCAAAAAGCTTTTCAGACTTTTTAGTAGACTAAACCACAAGCAATAATACTTACAACAAAACATAATGCAACAATACATAAATAACATAATACTAAAACATTAAACAAAATCAGTATGAGGCGCTTTCGGATTGCTAAAATTAGGTCCCAGGAACACAACTTGTCATAGTTACACCCCAAGTGGGATGTCCAGTTCTGAACTAACCCCCACATAGTTACAGGCCGGTGGGCAATCATAAGTAATAATAATAACGGCCAACAATCACACTTAGATCCTGGACCCTATTCTACATGGGGGCGCTAAGTCCTGCACTGACATCCCGCTTGGGGTGTATTGTGCATCTTGGGGTCCTGGACCCTAACTAGGATACCCTGTATCGGATTATTCCCAATTCTGTAGATTTTCAATTCTACAGATTCCCATGTCTACAGATTCCCATTTCTTGAGTCTCATTTCTACAGATTTTCATTTTAACAGAATCTTATGTTTATTGATTTTTAATTAAAAATTTTAATTAAATTACTGTAGGTATTATATTATCTGGGATTAACGAAGCCAACGGAGTTTTGGCGGGAACGCGGAAAAGTTCACGTCGTTGCATTGTATTATTTCTCAAAACTTGTGCTTTTTCCAGTGTTAATGTTTAAAATTGGTGGCGTTTTACGCATTAAGTGCTGAATTACGAGCGTGAGTGTGGGCAAGTGATGTTGCTTCTAAAATTCCATAGAGGCTTCTAGTAAAGTTGCCACCACTTAACTAGACCATGACTTGACTGGACTATGACCTGACTTAACTGGACTATGACTTGACTACGTAAAATATTCTAACGCTTGATGAAAATATACAATACTTGACACTGGCTAAATACACTGTGTGGAGCCAAAATATAAGACAAAAAAAAATGTTAAGTTGTAAACCTTTTGAATTGGGTAACTGTAATAGATATCCGCAAAATTGGGTTTCTGTAAAATTAGAAATCCATACATTTAGAAATCTGTAGAATTGGGAACCCATTCACTTAAGGATCTGTAAAATTAAGAATATGTAGAAAGAGGAATCTGTAAAACTAGGAAACTGTAGAATTGGGAATAATCCCCTGTATCTAGGGACCCAGGAATTACGGGCACCATGGTCCCACAACACCCACACACAGAAGAATTGCATAATATATTTCAATATGTATATATAATTGCAATATGTATTTGCACTTTTTTATGTGCACAAATACTTATCCTGTCATGGGAATCGAACCCGCCACCTCCGGGTTATGAGCCAACCTGTTCAACCACCACACCATGGAGGCTGTCACAGATTATAGCACACATACATAGAAAAGTAGAAAAGAAATAGGAAAGTATCATGTTATCACATACATCCAAGCTTTGAAGAGTATGTGAATTGCACACAAACAGTAATCTTAGTTCAGCTTTTGTTACAGTCATGATACCATCTATTCTCAGTTAAATACATCATTGTAAATGTACGTTCGCAATTCGTACAATTCCAATATGGTTCGTTTGTGTGGTACGCATCGTAATGTTCTTTCATCAGAGTATAAAGATCTACTCCGGTAAATTTCTTCTTGCATTCCGCACACTCAATAGTCAACCATGCATAGTTATGTGGTATTATATTTGTTTCAATAGAGCCAACCTTTCCGATGTAAAACACATGCATCGGTGCCAAAGTCTCTTCGACATACAATTCGTATCCGCCTGAGGCTGAGGCGGATTTTTTGTTTGTTTTGCTCAATTTCCTGTAATACCTATATTTGTTAGAGTATTGCCTGTACGTTCCGGGCACTTTTACAAATGATTCATCAACCATTTTTAAGTCGTCAAAGATGACGCTAAATAAGGTGTCAATTAGCTGGTACATTTTGGAGTCACTCTTGTACTTATCTAAAACACTATTAAGTAGGGTGAATATTTTAGTTTTATCTACGTTGTCAGTTATCCTTTTCTGGTCTTTCATTTGAACATTATCATTTAGAGGCTGGTTTAAGATTCTAGGACCGTTTTTCTGGTTAATGAGAACATGTTTTAGTTGGTGCATGGTTGATCGAGAGTATGATAATGATTTCATCTCAATCGTCACTCGTATGCCCCACCAATTTAAAATGGACTCTACAGGCAAACCGGTTAATGGAATTGTATTTGGATTGTACTCGGGTACATTAAAAATATTGCATTCCGAGTTAGGCTGGTTGTAAATTAATTCATTGAGTTGTCTCCTTGTGCAGTATATCTCAAGGACAATATCACTGGTGTTGACTTTTTCCATCTTTTTTGTGGTTTCATTGACCATTTTGTTCACGGCTTCCTCTGCCAGCGGTCTTGTCGCATCAATCTGAACTTGGAGATATTTTTTGAGATTTGTGTACTTGCGCTCCAGAGTCTTCTGTATGGATGTGTGGGCTTTCTGTTTCCGTAGAAAGTTTATTCCGCGGTCGAACTCGTCCCAAAGCGGCCAATCTTTGAGAAATCTTTTCACAATATTTAAATGAATATCGACTTCCAATTCGTGCATTGTTGATATGTCAATATTGAATTCTTTGTTTAGAATGGAGATGATCTGTGCATTTGTCAGGACCGTGTTTTCTTTATTGTCGTTACTTATTAATCGGTGGAATAGTAGCATTATGGGACGGGCTGAAATATTGAAGGTTATAATTATTATATATAGTGTGCATTATCTTCACAGTCTAGTAAAGGTACTCTATAAATAAGAAATAAGTGATTAATAAGCAAACCTTGCTGCAGTATAAAAATTGAGATCTGGCGGGTAAATAATTAAAAACATGAGCACTTGAGCTTACTTTCTGTGGATGCTCCTTCGCAAGACTTAGAGCTATCGTCGACGCTATCCACCATAATCACATCGTTGGAATTGTTATCGGACATTTTCGATGTGTTGTTTATTTCTTCAGTCATAAAAATGAAAGGTCTTCGTTTTCCGGGCAGGGGTAATAAAATAATGCGAATTTCAAAACGAAAAAATACAATAACAATAATTAACAAATTAAATTCTTCTTCTTTTTTGACATTGTATTTTGGATTAGAGTTTTTTTTTGCTAGCAGGGTTGCCTTGCCAGATATCAGCTAACTCAATTCGCCAAGTAGCCTAAAAATCGCCTAATATATTTTTGGACAGGTAGCCTAATTCGCCTAACATTTTGAGGTTAGTAGCCTTTATTTAACACAAATAAAGGCCAGTTACATGTTGTGGCTTGTTTGTGAGGGAGTGAGCGAGTGAGGTGAAGTTAATTAAATAATTGAACTCTGTCTCTGTCATACGGCAAGCGATGATTTACTACCCGGACTAATTAAATTTGACATCAGGATTCGTGACACCTATCGATATACTATGCAATTTGCATTCCATGAAGTGTCGGTTAAGGTGGAACGTTTCACTCAGCGTGGCAAATACAAATTTTCTTGGGTTTTTTGCCAATCATAGCTTAATTACTCAACGTGATTACATGAAAACTGATTTTGCGCAAGTAAATAGAATTTATCAACAAATTAGGATTGAAAGTATCACCTAGATATCACTAGTTTAGCAACTCTGTTCTGCGAGAAAGGGACAGGCGATGCCCCCCAGAATCTTTAAAAGCTTATTTCTCCATGATTTATTTACCGATTTTACTAATTCTTTCATTTATTACATTATCATAATAGTATTATCACAGGGTAAGCAACGCATCAGTGGCACGTCTAGTGTTACAGATGTCCATAGGCTACGGTGACCTCTTCCCATCAGGAGGGCCGTATGCTTGTTTGCTACCTATAGCATAAAAAAAAAAAAATCTTGCTAACGGAGAGTACTTGCACAGACACAACCTAGTGGCCAGGATCATTCATCAGCAACTTGCCCTTCAATACGGCTTTGTCGAGTCTGAGGTGCCGTACTACAAGTACACACCGGGGCCGGTTCTTGAAAATGGCCGTGCGTTGCTCTATTGGGATCGCTCTATCATCACGGACGGGACTATTGTAGCCAATAAGCCTGATATCGTGCTGGTAGACCGGTCCCAACGCCGGGCAGTGCTCGTTGACATCACCATTCCGCATGACGAGAACCTCGTGAAGGCTGAGAAGGACAAACTGAGCAAGTACCTTGACTTGACTCACGAGGTAACCGCCATGTGGAATGTTGACTCAACAAGCATTGTTCCGATAGTCGTTTCGGCGAACGGTCTTATAGCGAAGAGCCTCGTCCAACATCTCGAGAGGCTCTCGCTGGACGGCTGGATCAAGGGTCAGATTCAGAAGGCGGTACTCCTTGACACGGCACGTATTGTCAGGAGGTTCCTCACTCTGCAGCCCTGACCACCGGTAGCTTGGGCCCTGCCCCGCTGCCGGCGGCACTCTAGGTTTAGGGTTTTTTTATAGTACTTTTGTAATTTTTATATAAATATTGTAAAAAAACAAACTTAGGAAAGCCAAATAAATGAATCTTTGTTCTGATTTATTAAAATAATATTAACTTGTTAATTTTTAATAGCAGGGCACAAGCCTATTATCATTTTTATAACCATCCTAGCCTAAACCCCCTGTTTTTTCTTTTAGGTAGCCGATTGAATTATTTTGGTCGCCATTTGGCCTACTAAGGTAGCCTAAATAGGGAAAATTCGTCTAATCTGGCACCACTGTTTGCTATTGTCAAATAAGCTTGACAAATGAATGACATTGACATTTATATATTTTTTTTCTTATATTTTGGCTCTACACATAGTGTATTTAGCCAGTGTCAAGTATTGTATATTTTCATCGAGTTTTAGAATATTTAAGTAGTCAAGTCTTAGTCATAGTCATAGTCCAGTCTAAGTCATGCTCTAGTAAAGTGGTGGCAACATTACAAGAAGTTTCTATGGAATTTTGGAAGCAACACGAAAAACCACGTTACACCACATTATATCACTTGACCACACTCATGCTCGGAGTATTATACCCAAGTATTTTCGATCTTTACTAGACCCCCAGGCAACTCAACTGTAATGCCATTCAAGAAATTTAGGCACCAGATGTAACGTACCTTTGTAAATACTAGTAGAGTCCACGTCAATCTTAATGGCGGCTGTGAAGTCGGCGCAAAAAGATGTGCTGACGGGAAGAGGTAAGCCTCCCTTCGGCCTTATAGCGCACTTCACAGCCGCTACGGAGTTTGGCGCAGACTACGTTTCTTGAACTTTCTTGGTACTTACCGTAGTTAAATTAACTGCTTATCATTATAAGCTCTCAAGGAAATAGCTCGCAGTGAAAAAGTAGATCTACATACTCCCATTTCATAATAAGGGTTCTTCCTGTCCGTCCGGACCGTCCCCGCGTCCTGTCCCCACGCAGGGAAAGAAGACAATAAAATGCCTGTCCCCGAATTCAGGGACAAATAAGAATAAATATTTCCCGACTGTCCCTGAATAATAAAAGACAACTGGAAGCGCACTAACCTCTTGTATTCTTTAGTCGCGTAAAGCGTCAAGTCAGTGGCGTATGTGCTGTAGTTGCAGCTTTGCCGGTCTATGCACGCACCGAGCACATCCTTCGCTGTGCTGCAGTTTTGAAGAATGGCTGCTAGAAAAAATCAAGTCGGTATTCGAGACGTTAGACTATTACCTCAAATGAGGAAGGTACCTCTAATGATCTTCTAATACTTGTTCTGTGTCTGGGTGTCTGGCATGGTCCTCGTAGTTCCTGGGTCCATAGATACAGGGAATCCTAGTTAGGGTCCAGGATCTATGTGTGTGATCGTTGGGCGTTATTTATTAAAAAAAAATCATTATCATTATCATCAACATCATCATCAACCTAAAGACCGTACCTAATACCTACCTAATTAAAAATCAGTATACTAAGGTCTTTTCTGCAGATAGATAACCGTAGACCGATTCCACCGCTTTGCTAAATATTCTGCCGCCAAGCATTATAATAGGTGGAAGCACTACTGACTGTGTTCGGGTTTAAACAAACCTAGTGAAATTATTGAACAAATGAGACTTTATGACCCAGGATAGAAATCTTATTATTGTGTTGATATTTCAGGACGGTGTGCGCAGTGCAGTGTCTCATGAAACTCGCGAATTGGTCCAAGTGAGTTCCAAGTAGCACTGCAACTGCGCTGGTAAGTCACGTAGTTTCGTTTACCTACATCATCGCCATCACCCTGAAGACATCCACTGGTGAACAATAGGATAGGCACCGCCATTGAGCAGCTGGTTGCCTCCTGCGTCCAATGACTCCCCGCGGTTTTGACCAATTTGTCGGTCCACCTAGTGGGGGCTACGCTGCGTCTTCCAGTTCGTGGTCGCCATTCGAGAACCTTTTTTCACCATCGGTTGTCAGTTCTACGAGCGATATGACCTGCACATTGCCATTGTAACTTGCTAATTCTGAAAGGCTATATCGGTGCCTTTAGTTCTGCGAATCTCCTCATTTCGCGCACCCATAGCTCGTTGCGAAAAACTTGAGCTTACTAACCCCTGGTTTCTTATACTATACTTACGCTCATTGGTTGAAGACAGCTGATGATCAACAGGCAACGCACGTTCAGTATTTTTTTTAGTATACAGTTGACGCGAGTTTAATTTTAAAAACGTATCTACGAGAAACCGGGGATCAGAGGCGAAAAAGAGGCTACGTCTCAACTCTCAATAAGTCATCACTAACAGCTTGCACTTGCAGCTTGGTGAAAGCCGCGGGGACCCGATGGATGCAGCAGAAAGCGAGCAGCCGCTCAAAGTGGCACTCCCTGGGGAGGCCTATGTTCAGCAGTGGACGTCTTCAGGCTGTTAATGAAGATGCTGGTGAACAAATTGCACTAGCTCTGGAATATATATAATTTATATTCTGTGATATAGTTGTCGATATGTTTCTTTGATAGGTCTTTGAACAGTGTCCAGAGGACTCTTGCAAAATCGGGATCAGCCACTTTCAGAATAAACTGAAATTACCTACCATACGTATTCTCTCAAGGTCTATACAATATATGGAGTAGACATTAAATACTCACCGTTTTCAATATTATTAGTAGTTATATCAGCTGCGGCGTCCTCTGCGCTCTGTTTGTTTTGTAACACCTGAACTGACAGTCCTCCGTAAGACAGGACGATCAGCATCACACTGCAAATAGGCAGGCAGTGTAGGTATGTACCTACTTAATAAATAACCTACCACTGTTTATAACTATACTTAGCTGCTTGCAACAACATCCCAGAAATAACCGGCCAAGTGCGAGTCGGACTCGCGAAGGATTCCGTATCAATATTTATAAAACCGAGCAACAAATACTTACATCACCTTAATTAGTTACATTTATTCTGCTTTAAAGCATTTGTTGTTAAAGTGGCAACAGAAATACATTATCTGTGAAAGTGTAACTATCACGGTACCTGAGATCAGCCTGGTGGCAGACGGACAGACAAACAGACAGACGGACAGCGGAGCGGGGTTTCGCTTTACCTTTTGGGTACGGAACCCTAAAAAGTAGGACTGTGGCACAGTGGATATTTAGCTAAGTACCTTGTCCACTGGGTTTCAATTACAATTTTTTGAATTAACATGATAACCTTAAAAACTAATATCCGGCAGTAGGTACCTAATTACCTATAGCAGGACTCTCTAAGCTATCAATGCTAGAATATTGAAAAACAAACCAACATAAATGTACCATAAACGTAATATTAAATTTAAAATTATTTATTACACTCACATAATTCCGGAAACGTCCATAATGCGAATTAATAAACACTTTACTGGTGACGAATACCTACCGCTACCATATACCACTTATTAACAATTATAGGCACCATTAAAAACCGATTATTTGACCGAGTATTGATTCGCTAGCGCGCGATACACTCTTGACCTGTGAGATCTACATTCTAAGTTAGGTCTTAGTAATGAAACTTTATTACTAGGTATATAGAATATACTTTAAGTACAAAGTATATAAATTTATAAGCTCGCAGTATATATGTCACCGTCTTATTGTAAAAACCGTTAGTTTATAAAAAACACGAAAATAAAACCGGTTATTTATAAACTGACGATTTATTGCAAACTGACAATCTGTCTTACATTAACACGGATGATATTTCGATTATTTATAACAGTCGGTGCCTAGCGGTGAGTTTATAAAAAACGGGGTTTAGTAGCGTTTAATTGTGAACAATGCACCAATTTTTTGTGGTAATTTATTGTTTTTTTAGAGTCACTAGTGACTAACCTTTAGGTTACGACGACGAGCGAAGCGAAGAGGTGTTAAGTTAGTTTTGACCACACTAGAAGTACACAATTACGAAAAAACTAAGTGATGCCGATTAATTATAAATAACCGAAATATCGACCGTTTTATTGTGAGACAATTCGCCCGTTTGTAATAAATCGACAGTTTATAAATAACCGCGTTTTTACAATAAGACGGTGACATATATAATAGTACTAGTACCTATGCTGTACCTGTTAATGAGTAGTATATCTATTGTGTCAACTACTGTTATTTTTTTGTTTACGAGCTAATACTTAAATTTTTTTTAAAAAAACACGTTGGTACTTGTCGCAAAACCTAAGTAATAGATTGTAGGTATAATTTTATTACGTTACTCCAACACTAGAGAATAAATAAAAATCAATAATATTATATGCAATTATTTATTTACAGCATTAATACAAATCAATCAAGTCTACTTAATAATTACAATTTGAGATCACAGATCAACAAGCAATTCAGTTCGTTAATACTCAAACATTCATGAACACACTTAATTAAATAACCAGTTTATGATATGAAAATGCATATTGATATAGTAAGAACTAAACAAGTTGAGCCCTGGCCTTACACAACGTGAGCTTAGCCAAAATGCATACAAATCGTGTACAGCTGAGGTCATGATGATGCTTCCCCAAGGTTCAACATATATCCCGATATTAAAAAGCGATTCAGTTCGTTAATACTAAAATAATCACAACAATTAAATAATCAGTTTATGATATGAAAATGCATATTGATACTTCTGAAGTAAAATACATATTGATATAGTAAGAACCATTGAGCTCTGGCCTTGCACCACGTGAGCTCAGCCAAAATACATACAAACCGCGTACAGCAAGACGTGGTGCTTCGCCAAGGTTCAACATAAATCCAGATATCAGCAAGCAATTCAGTTGGTCAATAGTAAAACAATTATGAACAATTGAATAACATTTAATTAAATAGTCAGTTTATGATATGAAAATGCATATTGATACTTATAAAATAAAATACATATTGATATAGTAAGAACCAAACAAGTTGAGCCCTGATGGCCTAACATGCGCACCGCGACAAAACTTTGTCGTCGCTGTTAGAGTGAGACACTCTTACTAGCGATGGTAATTAATGCGATTTTGCGTAATATTCATAAACATGCTAATTCAGTCTTAGCATGCTAATTGCTATTACTATGCTATTTGCTAAATTGATATTAAAAATTAAATGAAACTTTAGATAAAAAAATAAATTCAAAATCAAACAAATGGATTGAATTTTTGAAATTTCATAATTCACAAAATTTCGCAAATAAATTTCATTTGCTAAATGCTAATTGAGATTTCGCATGCTAAAAATTAATGCGAATGCTAATTAATCCATCACTAACTCTTACACCCAGTTGCAGAAACGATCATTAATCTTAATGGCGGCATAACGGAGTACTTAAACTGTAGGAAGGACCACAATTTAATGGAAGATTAAGGTTTAAAGTCGACTTCAAAAGTTAATGAACGTTTCTGCAACTGGGTGTTAGGCGGTACCATAGCATTGTCACGGTCTCTCACATCGAGAAAATTTTGTCGCGGTACGCATGCTAACCAGGCTAGATTTTCACAACGTGAGCTCACCCAAAATGCAGACAAATCATGTACAAATCTTTACAACCTTCTGCTTCTAGATTTATCAGTAGCCTCAAAATTTTCTTTCACCGTTAATATTACGATTAGAACGAGTAGGTATGGACCTATGTTCCATTTGTACTTTTGAACTTTACGTCATCGGATAAGTGAGACTGTTTTCCCAATTGTTCCATAAGATAAGCACAACCGTTTTCCCTATTGCTTTCAAAAATAGCAGGATAACAAAAGAAAGATGGCGACTTCCAGGCATTTTTCGATACAGCCTTTTTGACGTTTTGACGAAGTACAGTGCAAATAATTTTGTTACAGTTAAGACATCCATAAAGCATCAAAAAAGAGCCTATTTGCAATAAATTATTTGTATAAATTCTTAATTTTGACTAAATTTAATTTAATTTGGGTTAGTAAACTTTAATAAAAGAAAACCTTTTTAAAAATGGGTGTTTTTTTGAGGTTCAGAAGAAAAAATACCAACAATACTGAGTCTGCTGATACATTTAATCCCACCTAAAGGGAACATTAACAAAAAACGTACAAAATCACGACGCGGGAATGCTTAGAGGCCTTATGGTCATTGCTGACGTAAGTATCGATCTTATAAAACTAGATAATACAAGAAATAATAGCTCGGTAATATCGTTGACATACCTACTAATATCATCTATATATATATATTATCTAGCTATTGTAATAACTAGATAATATATATAATATATGATGGACTGGTAGGACACATAAGAGTACATTACCCTAAAATACTAAAGCTCAGTGCACATTTTTTAGAATCCTGGAGACATAATTAAAACAACATCAGAAAGGAAAGAAAAGGCAAACAGGAATAACTCTTAAAGTAAGGGTACAAGTTTAGTAAAATACTAAACTTACTAAGCACATTGCTATTTTTTTCAGGATCTTGGAGATATTAATGAAACAGCATGAGAAAGGAAAGAAAAGGCGCAAAAACTAAGGGTACAAGTAAAAAAAAACCGCATTGCACATTTTTCAGGATCCTGGAAATTTTATTAAAACAGCATCAGAAAGAAAAGTAGAGTAGGTATGCATTATTATGTCACATTCATTGATGAATAATCTCGTTATTCCAGAGTGTACAAATCCATCAGAAAACAGAAGTCATAGAAAAATTTATGAAGAAGAAATGGAAAGATTCACAGAAAATGAAATAAAATTCTGACTGACAATGGAACGGAGTATGAAAAAAAAAAAGAGTTCAATGAATATTAAAAAAAAAAAGTGATATCAGTAGAAGCATAGAGCTATGAAACCTACCCTTCTTGGCCTTACATAAAACTTGTAAGTACCTAATATTTTCTAAAAAAAGGCCCAAAAGCAAAGGGTACAAGTACAGCCTTACCTCATTATACTCAGAAGTGCATGGACATGCGGTGTGCGAAGTCGTAAGTAATAGGTATGGTATATTTTAAGGACTATACATATATTAAGAAAAAATTGTAAAAATTTACATGCGGAGTGAGTGTGGGCGAAATTTTTCACTAAGCTAAACGTGCTCGCGTCGCCAGTTGAGTAGAGTTGCGCCCCCACCTTACACTCGCGTGTCCGCGCATCCGCGGTCCGATATTTTGTGCCTTGAGAAAATATAAAAATGGTGTCGTGAACAAACCGTCTAGCACCTTCTAGTTAAGCTGTTAGACTCCTACGTAGCAAGAGGCCACGTAGCGAAAGAAGGCTTCAAAATTGCCAGCAGTTATTAGTGATTGATGGCGAAAATATAACTTCAGTTCAGCATTGCTGGCCTATGATAAACTCTTTAAATTATACCAGCTTATTAATGCTAAATACAACCAAGCAAGCGATCATTCATAATAAATAACGTTGATAATACAAAGATGTGTATACCAAATAACGACAAAGTTTGACAATCCCGTGCCTTACACTTCGGGTACACCTACTTTTGGACCCCCCCGGATTCTGTGCAACAAACTTGAATTTTGTAATATAATTAAAGGTGTTAGAATCAGTGTGTTCTCACTGGGACGGCCTCTGGTACCGTAATCATAATAATAAATACATCGACATGGATCTCAAGGAATCAGTCAGCCAGTCAGCCGGATATTTTTGTAATTAGACACGAAACTCACTACCCGACCAATTCCCACGACTTAGGTCCACAGCACAAAATCCAAACAAACCTGGAAACCAGTGTGGAAGCCAAATCTACCTAATAGCAGTAGGAAAAGAGTAAATCAATAGTGTTGTGAAGTTCTTACCAATTCAACAGTGCCACCTCCAGCGTGCGACGCCCACGCCGCGTCCATCCGGACCCTGCTGCGGTCTCTCTCTAACCGGGGTGTTGATGCGATTTTATCAACATGCCATCGCCGTTACCGCCGCGAAATACGAAAGATGTTCAGTTTATGCAGGAGAAGGTACGACCTGATGACAGAGATGCCCTCCGCTATCTATGGAGAGAGTGCCACGACGGCTCATCGCCAACTGAATACCGCATGATGTCACTCATCTTCGGCACAACGAGTTCACCGGCTACGGCGATATTCATCAAGAATCTCAACACCATTTGATACACCCTGAGGCGAGCGCTTACTTCAACTTTGACGCGAACGATTCATAGCAATTCAATCGAAACTTGTGTCCAGCTGACTTAGTACTACCTAGCCTCATAGATGTCACTACTTTTATTTTAAATCACTATTAGAACACAATATTCACGACATAGAGATCGGCCATTTTGATTAAATTCTAAGTTGCGGCTACAAGGGCCGAAGAAAAATTCTGTGACCAAGTGCGTATATGAATGGACAAGAAAGTCCGGGTAAATTGTCCCAAAGGAATATGTAAGTAACTAAACATAAAATTTGATTCTTAGTGAAAAACTAAGTAGAGACCGCATCGCACACATAACCTCAACACGAGCTTCTTTCTTTAACAGGGTTCTACTTCTACATTAGGATTTAAGTCAAGAATGAAAAATACATAGGAAAATCATAAGCTCAATGTCGTCAATGATGATCGGCCACCGCACTACCTAGCTCGGTGCCAAGAGTACATGATGCATACCCAACCAGGATCCATTTCTCGCATGATTCGAGTACGGTACATGACCAGTCAGGCACCAACCACTGTCGGACCGCCTGGCTGTTGATGCTGCTGCAAAGTGGCTCGGAGTACGGTATCATTGTGTGTTATTTAATGGAGTAAGTTCCTTAATCACTTAATAATATATATCAGCCTAGGATCAGTGTGGATACATCCAAGTGTGTAGGTCTTCATTGACAATAAACATGATGTTGAGTGGAAAACAGTTTAATTCATAAAATATCAAGGCATAGTAATATCCTGGTTCTCATGCAAACCGTGAGTGAGTCGGTGAGCAGTGTTGACACCAAATCAACGTTGCAAAGTTAGAGCTACCGGTAGATCAGTGGTTCTACATGCTACTGAATTATGTGTTGCAACGGTTGCTCCCGGACGTTCAGTCGTGATTTCAGAGGGGAGGCTCAACGTCTATCGGCGGTAGAAGCAGTTCATATTCGAAAAATAGACCCGCTGGACAGACCAGCTGGAGATCGGTGCCAGGGGCCTATTGAAGGGTATCCCGATATGTGGAGGTTATTTTATTACCAGCGATGTAGTCAGACCGCGGTAGAAACGTGTTGTAGAATCAACAGAAATTTTAACTGAGCGCGACGTAGCGGCGTTTGTTAAAAGAGGAAATATTAGTATCTGTAGATATGTGGAGGTTCTATTATCACCAGCAATCTAGTAACACCACGGGAAAAAGATATACAACCCAGAATTAACAGAAATAGTATCTTATACTTATATCACTCATACCCACGTGAACCCTTTCAATTGAATTCTACGTGGTTTACGGTCCTGGTTCTACCCAAACTTCAAAATAAATGTGATGAAAACATGACAAGTTATTGAACGTAGTTTTTAAGGAATATTTAAGAAAGTAAATCTACTTATAGACAAATACAGAATTTAATTTTAAGTCGGTAAGTAACTTAAAGAAATGTTTTGGCGGTAGCCAGAAAACTCCGTGACGGACGCCGACTACTTCAATCACGGGAAAATTTAATGAAATGTAAAATTACTCTTTGGAAAACCCGGAATAATTATAAACAGAGCGGTCTATCACGCTGCTGAGTACAAGCTCTTGCTGTTGTAGCAAAGACCGTCGCCGATTAGCTTCGCCGGATCTCATATGGTTGTATTGTAAAATCTACAATATAAACGTCTAAGTAACATGGTGAAGAAAATATCATGAATCCAAACTACATCATTGTTAAAGAATTTGCACTAGCTACTCAAGAATATACTCAAGTTGTTGCGGACGCCGAGCGTCGAACCCCGAACATCGACAATCCTCAATAATATAAGATCTAATCATGTATCGAAGCATTAGGAACAATAAAGATAAGCGGTGGAGTGGTAAAACACCTCAATAGAAAGAGATAGGATGAGAAGGACCTTGGTGCCAACCGTGGAAACGGGCACCAAGGTTACTTCTCAAGGGCTTTTTCCACTCCACCTACCTAGGCGGCCAATCGCGAGCCCGCTATTGACGAGAGAGGGAGATTGCGGAGGGACGGGGACAGCGTGTGTGAATGCTGTGATAGGAGAACGCGCCCGTCCCTCTAGCGTAGACACCCACAAGTGGGGATAAGACTACCGCCTATAAATATATTGAATTTCCTGAATAAATCGTCAGTATTGTTTTAACCATCAGTCGTTTCTATTATAAGCCCAAGACGTCCAGCAAGTAGTAATTATTATACCTAGCCAGTTAGAATCAGTTTTCACCAGTTTAAATTCAGTTCACAAATAAGTACCTAGTTTTCCTATAGTTTTTACAGTCCACTAAGGCGAAAACGCCAAAGGGCAGTTAATGATGGAGACACCTCGGACGAGGTGTCGACACCAAAAGCGGCAGCGGCGCGACGTAAACGCGGCCGTCCGCCGACCACAGGGCAGTACGTCGGCCTGGCGAAAGCCAAGGCCGAGTAAAACAAGGCCCGTGAGGAGGAGCTCCGACTCATGGCGGAGAAGGAGCTGGCAGATGAACTGCAGCGCAAAAAGGAGGCGAACATCGCCTTCTTCAAGAAGGCTGCCCCGTCTCCCCCGCCTGCAGACGAGGTGCGCGGCAGAGATGCTGCCCAAATACAATGGATGGTGGCGGACTCGGCGGATACGATCAACAAGATCGCCACCAAATCCAGCAACCTCAAGGGCACTTATGTCAAAGCCCTTAAAAAAGCGGCAGGCATACTCCGGGCCTCTTTTGAAGAGACGCAGGCCCGTACTATGCCCGAGGAGGTTCGCCTCCTGATGGAGGCAAACAAGCAGCTCACGGCGGAGCTTAAGCAACTTCGCTGTGAGATGGAGGAGCTGCGGGCTTCCCAGCAGAAGCCGGCCCCTGTCCCGGCTCCACCGGTACAGCCCCCAGCAGCGGTCCAAGCACCATCTCTTGAGGAAATGATGCAGACGATCATGGTTCAAGTGGGAACCATGATCAATGCACGGTTCGAGGGCATGGAGGAGAGGCTGTTGCCGGAAAAACTCCTCAGACCACCGCTAGCCGCCGACAGGCGCAAAGAGGAAGCTGTACCAGTATTTTTCCGTTAACAGTTTTGTCGTTAACACAAGGGTATCGGTAAAACCTCATTGGATAATTCGCACTAATGTTTATCCTGTGAGGAATTGAAACACGCAAACGCGGCAAATATTGGTTAGAAGGCTATGTAAATGATCGCGAATTTACACGTTACTAACGTATAAATCTTAGAAAACAAGGGATATTTAACGTTGTTGGTCGTTGGAAAGGAACATTCAACATTGTAACGAATAATCACAAACGCGCAACAATTTATTCAAACAGTTTTGTCGATAACACATGTGTTTTTGGTAAAACCTTATTGGATAATTCGCGCTAATGTTTATCCTATGAGGAATTGAAACACGCAAACGCGGCAAATATTGGTTAGAAGGCTATGTAAATGATCGCGAATTTACACGATAGTAACGTAACAATCTTAGAAAACAAGGGATATTTAACGTTGTTGGTCGTTGGAAAGGAACATTCAACATTGTAACGAATATTCACAAACGCGCAACAATTTATTCAGATTACTTATTCATTGCGGCTAAATACCTTCATCGCTGGAACCACTAAAATTAAAAAAAGTAAAATCTAGAAGCTGGATTGTAAAATCTAGAACGTTTGAGTAATATAGTAAAGAAGATATCATGAATCCAAACTATATCATTGTAAATTTAATTTAAATGTAGTAAAAGGTGTGTATTTTTAATACAAAAAAGAAATTAATTAATTATCATTGTTTTTTTTATTCTTTTAATTTTTTTTACAAGGGAGCTTGGTCAGGGGTGACAATGTAACTCCCGTAATGCTAATTACAAATTTTAATACATATTTATTATGTTCCTCCATAAAGGAACAAATAAAGCTTCATCATGTTTTGGCCTCATCCGATGACGGAGAAGCCAAGAAAAGTAGAAACTCCTGGCGCAGTGCATCGTTACGGACACACTCCATCAACACATTTTGAACATCCAATTATCATTGTAAAAGAATTTGCACTAGCTACTCAGGAATATACTCATGTGTTTTTGGTAAACTTTTATATTAACTTTCTACTGCGCACGCCTTAAACCCGAATTCCAAAATACGGGACCACTCCATAATTTTTTTTTTACACCCGATGGTTTCCATTGGAACTACTAAGTTCTAAAGAACGTAGTTTCTTATGGAATATTTAAGTTTGTAAATCTAGATAATTATATGTTATTATAGGTAGCCTGGAAATTCCTGGAAGGACATCGACTACTTCAATAACGAAAATAAAAATCACGGGAAAAAAAATGAAATTGATAAATTGCCCATTGGCCCAACCCGGAAAAAATATCAGGATTCAGGAGATACCGGTCTATCACACTGCTGAGTATAAGCATTTGCACACGCCGGTTCTCTATTTTTTTTACCCTAGTATAGTCTATTTTTTTGTTGTATTTTATACTTGTGTATTTTTCCCTATAAATATTTATTTTCATGTACTATTGTAAAATATTGTGAAGTTGAATAAATATTATACAAAATATTACATCTTCTATATGCAAATTATGTTTTGTGGCTTATTTTTATCAGTTTCTTTATTAGAGAAAGGAATTCTTCCACAAGAATGTAAAGAGACTGCAGATATCCTGCTGTTTTTCGATAATTATTTAACTTCATCAATGGAAGCTACTCAAAAAATGAAAAACATGGGAAACCTCTACTAGGACCAGTAAGACCAAATTCTGTACACCGTAAGTTATGGAATGAATCAAATAAACAACTTAAAAACATGAAATTTATCAACCCAACAACTGGCAACCGTGAAAATGTGTGCCACCTGTTGAGAATTGGATATGAACACTTGACAGTATTCAAATACTTCTAAAGAAATCGAATATATCATATAACATCTGTGTGGTTGAGACATCTAAATCAAGACCCAAAAGAAAACTTCTTTGGTGTTTAGACATCAAGGGTGCCCTTCAACTGAAAAATTTTAATCGTCTTACACAAGCTTGACGACGGCACCGTGGGACCTGACTTAATAGACATCGTTCTGCACAGAGACTTAAGAAAAAACATCTTAATGGTATGTTTAAACCAGCATGATGTAGAAACTTTCACTGATTTAGATTTAGCTGAATCTTATTTGGCAGACATACACTTATCTGAAAATGAGGAAGTATCATCTTATCTGAAGTTCTTCCTACCTTCATCAAAGCTACCTTCATCATGGATTTGATGAGAAAGTACAAAGGAGACACTGATGTTTCAAAGAAAGCCTCTGAGCATAAAAGTGCAGGTGTGTTTGGAGCATATCAATATAAAATCCCTAGAATGTCCACTGATAATGTGATCATAAATAAGACTTTAGATCACTTGACTAAAGGAAAAAAGAACAAAAATGTCAAGAAAGCTCCTGAAACTATATCACCAGATAGATTTATTGAGTTGTTTCGTAATATGGATGATACGGTGTTACATTATGGTGATACAAGTGACAAGCCATCATTCTTAGATGATACTTGGGATGCTTCAACCCAATTAGAGCATGACAGCTGATGTAAGAAGAATTTGCAACTATATTAAAACCACTAATGGGGCTCAGCTGGCACACTCTTAATTAATTTTTATCAAAGGTTGTGTCATCTCAAAACATCATTATCAACAAAAGATAATATATACATACCACCAAATGGCAACTTCATAGCAATAATACCTAAAGATCATGCACCAGTGACAAGTTCTCATTATGATGTGCCTATCATATTTATTACAAGACAAAGAATAGTACCAAGCTTACAAATCTTCAGCTAGCTAATGAGTATGAATATAAACTTGAAACTGAATCATCAACCAAAACATCATAATCAACAAAAGATAATATATACATACCAACAAAGGCAACTTCATAGCAATAATACCTAAAGATCATGCACCAGTGACAAGTTCTAATTGTGATGTGCCTATCAAATTTATTACAAGACAAAGAATAGTACCAAGCTTACAAATCTTCAGCTAGCTAATGAGTATGAATATAAACTTGAAACTGAATCATCAATCAAAACATCATCATCAACAAAAGATAATATATACATACCACCAAATGGCAACTTCATAGCAATAATACCTAAAGATCATGCACCAGTGACAAGTTCTAATTGTGATGTGCCTATCAAATTCATTACAAGACAAAGAATAGTACCAAGCTTACTGATCTTCAGCTAGCTAACGAGTATGAACTTGAAACTGATGTTACATATATGTGGTATCAAAGTTGTGTAGGCTAGAGATTGCTAAAATGGCAAATTGGGATCAAGCTGGGCATAGACTTGTAGCATCATCAACATATATTGCATGTTTCAATGTAAATGTCAGCATATCTAGAATTGTTGGTATCCTTACATTAATGATGCTTGATTTACATCAGACGACATCAGAATTGTTAAGATTTATGCATTTATGCCTTTCTCTGATATTACAAAAATAACGGAATACATACAAATGCGTAGTTGTTCAGACAGATTTAGAGTACGTTAACCAAAGAACTTTATGTGAGAGACTTTTTCTGGGTATTACAGTATTTTCATACACACTTACCTGCTGCAATGTTTGAAAGATATCTGCACTTGTTGCTGATAAATTTGACATAATGTATTAAACTAAACTAGATGTCTGGACTTTCATGAATATCATAATGTTAATTAAAGAACTATCTGAAGTTGATAAGTTTGTAGGGACACATGTAGAATGAACGGATCGTATGTCAGCAGTTTGGTGTGCGAGCGAGATGTATGATAGGCAGTCGTCCAGTTACTGCGCACTGGCCGACCGGGGTACATGTTTTAGCTTTTGGGGGTTTGTGCGTAATAAAATTCAGTAGTTTAGATTGGGAAATTAATTGTTTTATTTTACGCCAGTGCCAGTAACTCCCGGTGCAGGTTGGACCCTCATACCACGTCAGGCAGGCTAGTTACTTAACTGATTAGTGAACACGCATCTGAAGCCGACAGGCGGCCAAAGTGGTGACTCCCTCGTTTACGCCGTGCCTGGCCGTGTAAGGGTTCAAAGGTCAACTTCACCGGTTAGATAGGTATAGTCATAGTATAGTGGTAATCTGATAAGTATAGTGCGGAATCGTTTGTTAAGTATATTAAGAAAATTTTGGTAAAATTTGGGGGATGTGCTGTAGGGACACATGTAGAATGAACGGATCGTATGTCAGCAGTTTGGTGTGCGAGCGAGATGTATGATAGGCGGTCGTCCAGTTACTGCGCACTGGCCGACCGGGGTACACGTTTTAGCTTTTGGGGGTTTGTGCGTAATAAAATTCAGTAGTTTAGATTGGGAAATTAATTGTTTTATTTTACGCCAGTGCCAGTAACTCCCGGTGCAGGTTGGACCCTCATACCACGTCAGGCAGGCTAGTTACTTAACTGATTAGTGAACACGCATCTGAAGCCGACAGGCGGCCAAAAGTTGATTACCAGAAAGCCAAAAATACAACTTCATAATGGTACTGCTGTAAGGTTGATTAAAACAATACTTCCATTTTAATGCTCTTTATTTCTGTCTCTCTTACACCTATGTACAATTTCGTAGTCTATCCCTTTCATACCTTTCTAAGTTAGCCTACTCTTCCATACTTGCACTTTCTCGCATCTATGCATCTCTTTCACACTGAATTTACGTTTCGTTTCTAGCTTTGGAACTGTTTACATGCCCTTGAAATTTACAAATTTAAGTCAAAGATTTTAATTTTAAATTTCACTACTTACATGTTCTTTTATGGAAAGTTATAGGTTCTACATTATGACATTTTACTTAAATATGCATTCTATATCTAACTATGGGCATACTAGTCAATTTATACAATTTTACTTTTATTTGTACACTATTAATTCACACATCTTTAACAAACTTTTCCTTCTAACTTCCATACATTACCCATTTTCTTATTTTAATTATACATACTTTAATTTTAAGCAATCATCTTTTCTTTAGGCTTAGGCAGGTTTACAGTTTACACAATATTTAACATTTTGACATTATAATAGGTATTTTGTAACATGCATACTTTTGTAGGTAAGTAACATTTTACTAATTTTAATTTTACATCTTTACTGATATTTAAAACTTCTATGACAATCATAACTTATCTAAGTTAGCCTACTCTTCCATACTTGCACTTTCTCGCATCTATGCATCTCTTTCACACTGAATTTACGTTTCGTTTCTAGCTTTGGAACTGTTTACACTGCAACACATGAGAGCTTTGGAATGCATTTGGAACTCCCATCCATATTTGACATGAAGCAGAGACATACAACACCAGCTGCTAAAATCGAGGAGATAGCAATGATATACACCGTTTGGGGGAAACAGTATTATGGTTCTCAATTCATAGACAAGTTTATACATCAAACAGCAGAATGGGAAAATGATTACCAGAATAAAAATAAATAAATATGGGAAACGGGTCAATATACACCGTTTGGGGGAAACAGTATTATGGTTCTCAATTCATGGACAAGTTTATACATCAAACAGCAGAATGGGAAAATGATTACCAGAATGAAAAAAATAAATATGGGAAACGGGTCATTGATGGTACTGGGGATGGTGATTAGTGATTAACCATTTGAGTCTAAGTTTAAAAAAAATAATAATATGTCCAAGGGCTGTTGTACGACATGAACAAGCAACACCTCCCGGTGCACCCGGGAAGTATTTGCGGAAAAAACATTCTTGCAGGAATAACCAGGATTGGATCCTTTTTCGAATGGCTCATCTGAATGCTATCAACTATCATAGGAATAAGATGAAGATAGCAGTTCCTGCGTAATGCAGTTTTGCATAATCTTGCAAAAAAATATAAAGATCCGGTATCAGTAATTTCAGTTATTTAAGTAAGTGAACCTTCGTAAAGAAATGTTATTGTAGGTAGCCTGGAAATTCCGGGAAGGACATCGACTAACTCAATGACGAAAATAAAAATAAAACCCACAGGAAAAGGAAATGAAATTGCCAAATTCTGGACGTCGTCTATTAGAAAATGACTCAATGAGGTGTTCACTATCAAGCAGAGAGTAAACTGAACTCACGAGCACAAACTGCGCGTTAATTCTCTATGCCGGAAAGTAGGCCACGACTCATCGTAGATAGCTGTGCAGTAGGTACGTAATTACGTATCTGACAAGCTCTGCTAACTACAAAACTGTAAGGTAGATAACTGATTGACTCAGGCCCAGGAGCCTTCGTCGAGTCAACATCGATCCTGAGGATGCCTCGTGAACAGGCGAAACACGTGTCAGTGAGGGTTATCTTTATTCAGACCCACGAGCCTTCGTCGAGTCTATATCGATCCTGCATGAGGCGTTATTTATTTACTGAATAAATATGTAGTTATGTACCTACTTACATAGAATTTTGTGAAGAGAGCTGTTTTGTTTCTTTTGTCGTAGGTACTGATGTACATAATAAAAATCAACTTTTTTCATCAATTCCAGATACCGATAATGATATTGAATCTGCTGAAGATGTTGCGTCTCAAACAATTGAAGTAGTGAGGTCTCCAAGAGTTTCCGTGTCAGCTGGTTCAGATCAAAATATAAGTGAATGGGACGAATCAATTGATTTTGATTTTGAAGTTAACTCGCCGTCACCAATACTTGGTCAAAAGAAAACCAACGAACATATAACTCGAGATATTCTAAAGATGGTGACAAGGACAGAGATTCCATCACAATGTGAAACCATTGGCAACTGTTAGCCTATCGAAGATAAAAAAAATCTCAAAACAAACGCAGGAGATAAACAAGCGTGTAAGTGTTCAGACAGATTTAGAGTACGTTAACGGAAGAACTTTATGTGAGAGACTTTTTCTTGGTCTTCCCCATTTTTTTTATACTTACACACTTTACCTGCTGTAGTGTTTGAAACATTTACTGTTTATTTTCAGATAAATCTACATAATCATACGGGAAGGCGGAATCTAATAAAATTAAAGTTCAGCGGTCTCCAACAATCAGTGCTACAACTGCAAGAGTTTCGGTCAAGTCGGTGACTGCTACTGGTATTAATACTGATATTTATTGTATTCAGTATTCGTTTTAGTGAAGTCAATCTTGTCTTCATCATGTTATCAGAGCTTAATTTAATCAAGCCTCCGCGGCGTGGTGGTTGAGCCAGTAGGCTCATGATCCGGAGGCGGCGGGTACATAGAATTTTGTGAAGAGAGCTGTTTTGTTTCTTTTGCCGTAGGTACTGATGTACATAATAAAAATCAACTTTTTTCATCAATTCCAGATACCGATAATGATATTGAATCTGCTGAAGATGTTGCGTCTCAAACAATTGAAGTAGTGAGGTCTCCAAGAGTTTCCGTGTCAGTTGGTTCAGATCAAAATATAAGTGAAAGGGACGAATCAATTGATTTTGAAGTTAACTCGCCGTCACCAATACTTGGTCAAAAGAAAACCAACGAACATATAACTCGAGATATTCTAAAGATGGTGACAAGGACAGAGATTCCATCACAAGGTGAAACCATTGGCAACTGTTAGCCTATCGAAGATAAAAAAAATCTCAAAACATAATCTAATCGATCAACCGGGGAGGTTGAGTCTAATAAAATTAGCGGTCTCCAACAATCAGTCCTACAACTGCAAGAGTTTTGGTCAAGTCGGTGACTGCTACGGGTATTAAAGTCCTTACAAATCATTTAGACTCCTGACATAACCAAAATGTTTTTGCACCATGGGAAAAACTATTACTAAAACATACTTACTACTAAGATCCCCCGTCTTTTGGTTCGTAGTAGATACAAGCCGTTACCTTAGCAGTACCTCAAAGGTTTCAAAAAGCTAATAATGTTTTTGATATGATACGTGCGAGAGACCCATCGCTCGCAAACTGACAACCGATGGGGAAGAAAGGTTCTCGAGTCATCATCATCATCATCAACAGCCCGAAGACGTCCACTGCTGAACATAGGCCTCCCCAGAGAGCGCCACTTTGAGTGGCTGCTCGCCTCCTGCATCCATCTGGGGAAGGCCTATGTGCAGCAATGGACGTCTGCAGGCTGTTGATGACGTGCGAGAGATAGATCTTCTAAAAGTTGTAAGCACTGATCCATCTATATTTTACACTTGACGCGATGACACGGCATTCAGTCCACCCACAGACATGTAATGGTTTTGTTTGGGAGTTGGTCATTAACAGTACAGTGACTTTATTATTATGTAGTTGTAACGGACGACGAGCACCTCTGTACAATCGTTAATGTACAAGTTAGTTATAGGTCAATTAATTGGAATTGTAAAAATATCCCGTAGAAAGAACGAGAAAGATCTCGAAACGAGGACACAAGATAGATGTGTGAGAGACAGGTCGAAAAAGGGATAGCAATAGGTGTTCTCGAAACTTCCACGTTAGAAAGAGAGGAGACGCTGAGGACGATCGTCGGCGCTCCGAGATACGTCCGAAACTCCACCATCTGCAGGGACCTGGAGATGGACGAAAACATTGAAGCCTTCGTCAAAAGACTCACGAAAAAGATGTTCGCAGCAGCCGACAAGTCGGGACATGCGCACATTCGGGGGATTGCACCCCTGCATGCGAGACCACCGGACAAGACAGGGAGGAGAAAAAGGACACCATACCAGCGCGATCTTATCGCTGGAGATTTGGAAGCCGGAGAACGGGGGATGGATCCGACGGTGGCTGCAACGCCACGGTCGCTGATCGACTTCACCGGGTCTCCCATGGGTTAACCTGGTGGGGTCTGTATCGCCCAAGGCAACTCTGTAGTCACCGGAGGTGAAATCCTCCAAGAGAGACCACTCCGAAGGAACCAAGAAGACCTGCCCATCGTAATGGGCAGAGAAGAGCCAGGGAAAGAGGGCTAAGCGCTGACACCCTTTTACCTCGCGAGAGAGAAGCGGGAAGAAGACCAGTTGTTGTTGCACTTCATGTAGTTTACTCAAGTAAATCCTAACTAAGAAATAGTGAAATAAAGTGAAAATAACAGTGAAATATCGACCTATTGGTGAAGAATAAACGGATTGAGCTTGTAAGCGCCTATTATTTGCACTTCCTGACCCACGAGCCTTCGTCGTGTCAACATCGATCCTGAGGATGCTTCGTGAACAGGCGAAACACGTGTCAGTGAGGGTTATCTATATTCAGGCCCACGAGCCTTCGTCGAGTCAACATTGATCCCGAGGATGCCTCGTGAACAGGCAAAACACGTGTCAGTGAGGGTTATCTATATTCAGACCCACGAGACTTGAGTCAACATCGATCCTGAGGATGCCTCGTGACCAGGCGAAACACGTGTCAGTGAGGGTTTATTTATTATATTTATCTATATTTGGTTAGTGTAGGAAATAATATTGTTGTCATTTAGGTATATGCTTTTGTCATTTTATTCAGATAATTTAATTATTTATGTATTTTAACATCGTAAACAATGTATTATTAAATTCATATTAAATTTAAATTATTTCTTATAATCAGTATTTTTTAATAACGCTATTTTGGGTAGCCTGGAAACTCCTGTACGGACATCGACTACTTCAATAACGAAAAAACAAGGGAAAATGAAAAGAAAATGTTAAATTGCCCTTTGGCGATAATAGTCTAGGCAGCAACGCAGCGGCTTTTGACGCACGGACACATCGACTACTTCAATAACGAAAAAACAAGGGAAAATGAAAAGAAAATGTTTAAATTGCCCTTTGGCGATAATAGTCTAGGCAGCAACGCAGCGGCTTTTGACGCACGGACACATTCACTACTTCAATAACGAAAAAACAAGGGAAAATGAAAAGAAACTGTTAAATTACCCTTTGGCGATAATAGTCTAGGCAGCAACGCAGCGGCTTTTGACGCACGGACACATCGACTACTTCAATAACGAAAAAACAAGGGAAAATGAAAAGAAACTGTTAAATTACCCTTTGGCGATAATAGTCTAGGCAGCAACGCAGCGGCTTTTGACGCACGGACACATCGACTACTTCAATAACGAAAAAACAAGGGAAAATGAAAAGAAAATGTTTAAATTGCCCTTTGGCGATAATAGTCTAGGCAGCAACGCAGCGGCTTTTGACGCACGGACACATCGACTACTTCAATAACGAAAAAACAAGGGAAAATGAAAAGAAAATGTTAAATTGCCCTTTGGCGATAATAGTCTAGGCAGCAACGCAGCGGCTTTTGACGCACGGACACATCGACTACTTCAATAACGAAAAAACAAGGGAAAATGAAAAGAAAATGTTAAATTGCCCTTTGGCGATAATAGTCTAGGCAGCAACGCAGCGGCTTTTGACGCACGGCCAGCTTCAAGTGACATCGCACGCCAGAGCTTCCCGCTCGTCGTCCCGATCACACTTTTAGAGTCTATCCAGTTCGAGGGAAAATTCTACGATTCTCAAAGAATCCGCGTCGTAGTACTGGACAGGCAGCGCAAAGATTTAATTTCAGCCATTATTACGTGTTGCGGGTTCACACCAAATTGGAATGCATCCATTCCATTCCATTTCCGTCAGATGCAAACGATGAATGCGATCCGCAATCTCTCGTAGCTCTTTGCCGCTGGCTCATAAACAATCATAATGTCAACATTTTGTGCACTGAAGAGTTAACGTTGAGTGGGGATTTTAATATCCACAATGAACATTATTGGAAATTCAATGCACGTGATAAAAGAATACTCATCAAGTTGGATTTAGCGTGAACGTCTAGGCTGGTATAATAAATGACGGTATTATTGTTAGTTTTTAGGTTTTTGAATTACTCTGTGGTAGTGTAATTCTTCCTACCTACTACCTATCCTACGTAACTGTAGTTAGTCTATGTATCAATGCTGTCTGTTCGCTTGCAGCTGTCATCCGTGCTTTTAATACGTTTTTGAAACGTGTAGAGGACGGCAAAGCCCAGCGCACATGTGGCCCGCCCAAGCGAGAGCACCCATGACCAGAAAGGGAAGGGAGGTGACGGTGCCATTTTTTGTGCGCGGGCGCGGGCGTAGTGAGTGACCGACGCACGTGACGGGTTAGGATAGGAGCTGCGGATACCGTTAGATTTAAACCTTTGTTGTAGTTTAGAAAGAAATAGATATTTTTAGTTTAGAACAATAAATGAAACGAGGCATTTGTCTGTCTGATGAACGTAAAGAACAAGAGCCTATTATTTTACAGGCCATTTGTGGGGTCAAAATACTGTAATAAAATATTAATCCGGGTTTATTGCTATAATCTAAATAATTAATACATTGATCATTAACACCATTGTTTAATAATTGAAGTCATGGTTAAATGGAGAAGTGAATCGTTTTATTTGCTGTATCATCCACGCATAACAACATGATAAGAGACGTTCTACTAACGCGACGCATTTAGGAAATGTGCCCTTAACGAATTTACAGGCGCTATATTATAATACGACATGATGGGTGTCCAGTGTCCACGCATTTCGAACGTACCGTGCGTGCCTAACTATATGAGGAATTAGGCCACAGGTGGATAGGACGAGGTGGACCGGTGACTTGGTCAACAAGTACATTAAATAAGTTATAAGGCTGTGGCGACTCGTGCGTGTTGTCACTTGCCGGTGCCAGCGGAAGACCAGGGCTGGTTGTTTTGCAACTAGCATTTTGCTGAGTTGGGGCCGGATTGTGCCAACACTTAAGTTGTTTTGTTAAATTTATTTGTATTACTTACTACCGTTATAGTGTTAGACACAAATAAATCATTTTCATTTCATTTCATTTCAAAAGTTTAAAACTCAAGGCATCAAAATAATGAGGCCACGGTACTTCAATTCAGACCAACTCAAAAACTTTTTTGGCCAGGAAAGAGCATACAACTATAGAAATAATGACCCCAATTACCACAGCTTCAACTGCGGCTTAAAGTCATTATTGATAACCAGAATTATCAAGTCCCATAACCAGATTTAGTGCAAAGAATTACAATAATAACAAAGGTTAGATTGAGGTTGAAGCTGATTTGACGTTGTGAGACGTCACTACATCAAAAGCAGAAGTCCTTATAAGTAGGTTCTGTTTAAACCGCACTAGGACGCGCGGATCTCTAAATATCTATGAGTAAACAACTTCGGTCGGGAGAAACTCGTTAAACAGTTGCGATTCTGGAGCTAAGTCATGACAAGGCACCCCAAGGGCCCACGCATCTTCATGCGCGGCGGAATAGAAACCCTGGACAGGGGGCAAAGCGCCCCAAAACCAGTTCCTCGCGCCTACACATGGGACTGCGAGATGAAGACGATGCTCAGCTAAGTCATTCGTGGCTGTGACGGACGACGAGCACTTATGTACATAGAACGTTTATGTATAAGTTAGTTATAGGTCGTTTTTATGACGAAAGTATAAAACTTTACTTGTTAATATAACACAGAGGGTCTTTTTCTCCTTGGTTTTTCTTCTTGGTAACGGACGTAATGCAAACCAATTACACCGTGGCAATCCCGTTAGTGGTGAGAAGAATAATAGGCGTGGAAAACCCGCCTCAAACAGAAATCAGCGAAGAGTTTATTAATACCAACAACAGCGTGCCGCTGAAGAGAACTGGACCAACGCTCACGAGTTCAAAGAGCGCCTTCGTCAACGCAGTAAACAAGGACGCAAAATAGATGCGTGAGAGAGAGGTCAAGAAAGGGATAGCAATAGGTGTTCTCGAACCTTCCATGTTAGAAAGAGAGTAGACAAGGACAGCAACAACTATGCTCTGATTGGCTGAGAGGAAACAACCGATGGCTATACCAGCTAGTTGCGGAACACCGATTAGGGAATTAAGAGCAGGTTGACCGCAGTCTATGTGCAGGCACAGGCGCAAAAGAAGCCAAGAAGAGGAGGAAGAGACCAAGAAGAGACAGCGCGGCCCGAGCAGGGAGACCTGGGAGGCGCTTCCCCCCCGCGTACAACGGCAGGGGAAGCCGCCGCCCCAGAAGACAGCCAATATCCCCGCTAAGAAGCCCACCTACGCCGCTGTGACGTCGGCAGGGACAACGGCCACACAGAAACCCCCCCAACGAGCTGCCACAACCACCACCACCTCAGCGCAACCAGGCGCACGCGCAGCAGCATCGAAGGGGAAGAAGGAGACCCCAGCCACAAAGGGCACAGTGCCTCCGAAGGAATTACCCGCACGAACAGTGCCGCCACAACCTACGAAAGCCACCGCCACGCGCCCTACGGGTCCTACGCAGCAGCTACATCACCGAGTAGCGAGTGGAAAACCAGCGGTGGTTGAACAACCGCCGCAAACAGCTGGAGAGGATGAAGCTGCACCAGAAAACCTCCCTGAGAAGGAGAAGAAAAAGGAGCGGTACCCGCCCATTGTCGTGGAGGCTTTGCCCAACGGGTTCATTCACATGAAGGAACTGAAAAACAGCTGGGCAGAACCCCCAGCGCCAGAGCATTTGGGAAAGGGATCAGATTTACCCCAAGTGACGGAGAGGTCTGATCCAGCGATACTTCTCTGAACAGGAGGAAGTAATATGGTTTTCATACTCCCTCCCTGAAGAGAGGAGCCTAAAAGTGGCAATAAGAGGGATTCCGGCGGATACCCCCCCAACGGCCATCCAAGAAGACCTTCAGAGCATGGGCTTTGAAATAGAGAACGTGCGCAAGATACAGGCCAGAAAAGGGAGGCCTGGCTGTATATTTTTCGCCCAAATAAAGAAGACCGCTGACGTGACCCCGGGGATCTATGAAGTCACCGAAATCCTAAACATGCCCGGGATCATAATAGAAAAATGGAGGGGAAGGAAAGGCCCGGCACAATGCCATCGGTGCCAGCGCTTCAGACACTCCTCTCATGGATGCCATAGGACACAAGCCTGCGTG
Organism: Ennomos erosarius; assembly: GCA_963580505.1. Classification (NCBI taxonomy): domain Eukaryota; kingdom Metazoa; phylum Arthropoda; class Insecta; order Lepidoptera; family Geometridae; genus Ennomos; species Ennomos erosarius. The sequence continues at coordinate 4,820,493 of OY757005.1, read as the reverse complement.
AGATGCGGAGGTGAACACTTTGCCTCTAACTGCCCCCGCCCACTCACGGAGCCACCGACGTGCGCCAACTGTAGAGGGCCACACACCGCAAATAACAGCAGGTGTCCGGTCTTAAGACAAGAAGCGCGTAACAAGAAGGCCGGCACGGTGGCCAGACCATCGAAGCGGCCGCCCAGACCAGAGCCGAATCCCACAGCGGAACCCTGCCGGCGACATATCACCTATGTAGCCGGTCGGAGTCGAGTCGCAGGAGGCTCCACCCGGGGCAGAATTGACGCCCAAAGGGCTTCACGAGCGTGATATGTTCACACTCGCCCGGCTTAAGCAAGCTGGGGCCCTTTCGGACGGGATGATGCGCTGGATGGCACTATACCTGCGCCTCCAAGAGGCTGAAATGGAAAAGAAGGGGTATTCCATGGATGATAAGACGGCGCTGGAGTTTGCGGCCAACTCCATGATCACCCTGCCGCCTCACACCCATCTGACGCTGTTGCCACGCCGCCGGAAGCGTGAGACGCCCCTATCCGGAGAGGTACCCTGGGACCCGATGATGATTCTTAAACATGGTAAAGTTTCGAGGTGACAATAAGAAGAAGTCAGCTAGGAAGAGCTCAGGTGAAAAATATAGGCTGAGCTAGGATAGGCTTAGCTGCCTTGAAAACTCGCTAGATCCAGTGCATAGCGTGTGTTATTCGGACACCTCGTGCCACAAGCGGCATCCAGTTCGCGGAGCGCAACGCAAGGCTCCATACCGAGTCCTCGGAGAGGCCTTCATACCCTTTACGGATGCCAATATGGGTATCAACCATGGATATTGGAATAGTCATAGCTGCCGGCCAGGTGCTGAGAAAGGCAGCAAGGAGAGGTCTACATGTCCTTTGCGGACAATTGTATAGGTATTAACGCTACCCAAGAAACACATTTAATCAATCTATAGACGAGGAATAATAAGAACATTTTCAAGACCTGCAGCCCTCAAGCCTTCCAGCGGGGCATAGACCTTGCGATCTCTCTCTCGGTCCACCAATTGGAAAAGAATGAACAATCAAAAGAGTACAAACATGCATTTCCTAGCTGTCATCATCGCCGAGTGGACGCGCGATCGAGCTCAGCTAGGAGCCTCTGCAACCTGTAGTAACGCCGCTTCACGGCAAACCCGGATAATAATATCAGGAAACTGGAGTTACCGGGATATAGTACATGCACTGTCAACATTTTACTTTGTTTTACAAACATTATTTGTAACTCCGTGGGGAAAGTCATATGGTAAACAAGAAGATATTATTATTGCCCAGAACGGCGCAAATAGCGCTAGTCAATCAAACATTGAGCAGAAGATAAAAACATACGGCATTGTAATTGCCACGTTAATGTGCGGTATTGTTAATCGCCATTTATAAATTAATAAAATAATTGGATAATGCAAGAGAATGCAAGAGATGCACGAATGTAATAACTCAACTACATGCCTGCGCAATCACCTAAAACTACATCCAACTGAGCATAATAGTAATGACCATTCGAGCATGGCGACATCAGAAAGCTGTAATATAAAACATCAAGAAGTAGCCGACTAAACGAGCCAAAAAAGAAAAAAACTGAAATCGTTGGACGTATATTAAATAAAACCTGCAGATGACATGGAAACGTTTGCAGCGCAAATGACAGCTTGTGGCGGTATACCTTTTAGCGTGTTCTGTACTTCTACTCCAATTCGAAAACTCTCCGACAAAAGTGGTTACAATAACTTACCAAAGTCGCTAAATACCATTAAAATCATGGCACAAAAAACTAAAACAAACTGTAATCAAAAAGAAACCAAACTTGATGCTTCTTCTAGAAAAATTCAGAGGATTCGGACCATAACAACATCCGAGAAAGACAACGAAAACAAAGGCCTATAAAGAAGCGACCACAGAAAATAAGTTTTAAAAGACCAGCTCATTCAAGAGTGCTAATTCGAATTCATAAACGGAAACATCAGCGTGGGTCACTTCTTGGAAAAAGTCGGAGAATATAGAAATAGCAGTTGATTATGCATGTAAATTAGATAATTTTGTACATAAATATTTTATAGGCATAACTATTAGTATAGTAATGATAGTAAAATATCATAATGAGCACAACGTGACTAATGCCAAAAACTCATAAGTTCTTAAACTAGTTACCAGCCATGAACAACCCCGTGGGACAAAGACAGCACGCATGGCAGCTGTGATAGGATAACGCTTTTGTTCTCCAATACCGAAGAGGATAATATCCTCCTTCTTAGAAGGTAGAATTTTTAAAGTTAAGGTCCAAGAGGCCACTTCGAGCACTCACGCCATCCAAGCAGGCGTACCACAAGGCAGCAGCATTTCACCCATCCTCTACAGCAAGTACACGAATGACGTCCCGGTCGGAGGCGGGATCCAGCTCGCATTCTACGCCGATGGCACAGCCTTTATATCCGTCAGCATCAAGGCCTATCACACTGCGAGGAAGCTGCAGGCCACGCTGGACTTCCTCCCCGACTCGCCGTCAGCTATTCGTGGTGGACGGTCGTGTATTCAGTGCGCTCTCGCTAATTTTCATTTATTTATTTATTTTCGTGTTCTGTGTTCAGTGTGGTGACAGTGTAGTATCGGCCCCTCTCGTTCTATCTTGGGGTAGTCGCCGTCTAGTGCGGTGGCCATCTTGGAGTTAGAGCGGGAGAGCGGTAGTGCCCGGTGACGTTGCGACGTCACGGATCGACCGCTCTCGTTTCCTCTTGGGTACCGGCCCGTAAGGGTCGGCGGCCATTTTGAATCGAGAGTGAGACCGAGAGACTGGTGACGTCGTGCGCGTTTGTGACGTTTTTGTGACGTAGCTCTGTGTTCGTGTCTGTGTTTATTAGTGTGCGTCGTACTTGTTCGTGTGTGCGTCTGCTTCTTTTGTTTTTTTTTCTGTGTACGTCCGGCATTACCTGACTTGGTTATGTCGGACACTGAGGAAGGCGCGGAGGGGGTTTACGCCTCGCTCTGCCTTGAAGCGGACCCCGCCGTCTGGCTTCAGCGGGACCTCGGACAGGGGGCAGGAGAAGAAGCGGCCCCTTTCCTCACCGGAGCAGCCCGTGCCCGTGAGGGCCAAGATTGGCCCCAAGGTGGTTCCGGCGAGGAGGGGGGCGGCTCCACCATCGGCGGTGCCGGGGACCTCGGCTTCGGCGGCGCCGGCTGCATCGCCTGCCCCTGCGGCTGTTGTACAGCCACAAGGGGCTCAGGCGGGGCAGCCGTTGAGCGGGGAGTTGGAGGTCGGTAAGGCGCAGCCGTTAGAACTACTGGAGAGGGCGCAGCGGGCGGTAAAGGCCATCGTTGCGGTCGCCACGGGGCCCGGCTCCAAACTAAACAAGGCGGAGGTCAATGCCATCAGCGGCCATGGTCACGACTTATGCCCGTAGCTCACCTCCGCTGCGAAACCATAACAGCAGAACCGCATTAATTTCGCTGTGTTTTGTCCGTATGTAGGAGAAGCGGAACTGCCTGTTCTAACGCATAGATTTAACTATATTTTATCTCTTTCCCCGCGCGGTTTCGTCGATAATACTCCGACGCCAGCCACACTACCGCGCTCCGGCCGCCATTTTGTTGCGGTGCCGCGTTGTTTTCGCACGTGTTTGTGGAAATCGACAAAAATTAAAAGCGAAACTACATTTTTTTCATAAAATGGACGTCGATTTCACAGAAAAACTAATTCAAGAGGTCAGAAATAGACCTATTCTTTATTTATTAAATCATCCGGATTATAAAAATAATATGAAAAAACTGCAGGCATGGAGAGAAATCCAGAGGGAATTAAATGAGGAAGGTATGTAGTCTTTTTATAATAATAATAGACTGTATTTGTAATGTATTTGTTTATTTTGCTTATAAGATAACATTATGTATTATATGTATAATTATTTATTTGTACTTATTATAGATAATATTATGATAACGTTAAGTTCTCTGCGTTTGTGTAAAATATTGAACGAATTTATCTCTGACCTCAAACGCTGCCGCCGATGCTCTCTGTCGGTTGCCAGGTCTATTTTGTGGTAGAAAGGCACCTAGCTGTTCTATTTCAAAGCTGGAACTGGTATGTACGGCTGACTCTTTCGTCTGTATAAAGTTGTGCAAACAAAAAGCTGCTTTTACAATTTTTATTGTGTTTGTCAAATTTGTTTCGAAAGGTCTTAGGAAAATCCTAAACTTCTGTGCCATTATTCCAAAAGCACATTCCACAACTACACGTGCTCGACTGAGCGCCTGATTAAATCTCTTTTTATCTCTATCTTGCATAGCCGCTTCTCTTACAAAAGGTCTCATCAAAAACGTTTCCAGCTTAAAGGCACCATCCCCTATTAAAACATAAGGCAAAGGATCTGTGCTTTGTTGTAATGGTTGGGCATTTGGTACATTAAGTTGACCAGTTCGCAATAGTTGTAAAAAAGGTGTTTTTTCAAATATAGTACTATCAGAATCTTTTCCAAACGATCCAATGTCAACATATATGAATTTGTAATTAGCCAATAACACAATAGAAAATTTACTTTTGTAACAGTAAAACATTGAGCCGCTATCTGGAGGGCATTTAATGGTAATATGCTTTCCATCCACGCTACCCAGGCAATGAGGAAATCCCCATTTCCCAAAAAAGTCTTCTGCGATATTGAGCCACATTTCTTGTGTAGGTTGTGGAATGGCTAATGGTTGTAAAACATTCCATATTTCCTGACATACTTCGGTCACTATTTTTGAAACTGTTGAATTTCCTATACGATATGAAAACGATAATGTCTTATAGCAATCTCCAGTAATTAGGAATCTGCAATGAAAATAATATTAATTTTAAAATAATATTAATTTTGTCTTATTTTGTTATTTTTCAGTCGTAACTTTGAAAGCGAAGTGGAAGAATTTAAAAGACTCCTACAAAAAGTACAAATTATCTAAAAAGAGTACAAGTGGCCAAGCTGCAAAAAAGCTTCAAAATTGGACTTGGGCAGATCAAATGAATTTCATTGATCCAGCAATTACATTGAATGAGACTCAAGGTAGTATGGCATCTCTGAATGTTGAAGAAGTTAATTCTACTAACTCTCAATCTACGGGAGACGTAACTACACAAGACGTTGCACAAGATACCCGCTCGCAAGAAACTCAAAACGCCCAACAAATTTATAGAAGGCATAGGAGAAGTAATCCGGATCCGGATCCAACAGATAGAATGATCCAGTACTTACAAAATAGAAGAGATCGCAACAGAAGTGAAGATAAAGTTGATGTAAAATGTGATGGAGTAGATTTATTATTTTTGGGATACGCTGATACTTTCAAAAAACTATCAAAGCGAACACAAATAAAAGCAAAATTTGATATCGCCCGAATTTTGATGGAGGCTGAATTAAGTGATCTGGAGGCTGTAACTTCTAACAGCAACTCTACTGCAACGGGTAGTTTCAACTACTCTGTTCTAAGTGATACCACGCATTCTCCTGCTACTCCAGGAAATTAATCCATGATCAGTGACGCAACAGTTACTGACAATGCTAATTATTATATTCTTCCACAAGAGGGCAATACGGCTGTACCTACTGATTTAACAACTTCAAATCAAAATGATCATGAACAAATCAACATGTTTCACTTATCGTAGAGTTAGTAACATGCCGAATATTTTTTTTTGATTAATAAATAAATAATTTACTTACCTCAAAGTTAAGGCTAATCTTTCTCTGCTAGAAATAGCTTCCCTAAACCTTGTATTTTGTTTAGTAATATGTGGCTTCAAAAGATTATGTAGATCTTCAAAACTCCCTGGGCTCATTCTAAAATATGTATAAAAACGATCTTCATGTGACTCTAGTTCTTTACATAATAGGTTTTCTCCTAATTTCTTTCTTTTTTCATTAATCTCGTGCACCCAAATTCTACGAGATTTACGCCTTTTCAAAGTTAAAGTCCACAATAATATTTCCTCCTCCTCTGACTCTGATAACGACGACATTTCGCTCCGATGGCTGACTGATGACTAGCAGGTTCCGGCGCCCGTTCCGCAACTACACAACTACACTTTATCGCAGCGGAATTCCTACAGCGGTTTCGCAACTGAAGTTTCGCAGCGGAGGTGTGAGAAGGGCGATAGTGGCCATAGTCGGGGCACTTGACCTCCACCTTGAGGAGTGCAGGGGCCGGGTCGCGGAGGCGGAGCTGCGGGCGGTGACGGCGCAGAGTTGTGCCCCGGCGGTAGTGGTGAGTGGTGGAGTCTCGGGGGCGAAGACCTTTGCGTCGGCGCTGAAGACCGGTAGGGGGGCAGAGCCCAGGCCAATTCAGGCCACACAAGGCCCGGAATTGGCCTTCTACCCCTCGGAAGGTAATGCAGACCTGAAAACGGCGGACGATACGAAGGGGGAGCTCCGGCGGGCAATCGACCCCAAGGCAATGTCAATTGGCATTGCCAAAGTTCTTAAGGTGGGTAATGGACGCCGCGAGACACGCGAATGCAGCTGTCCATCAACTGAACCACGTGCTAGACGCGAGCCTCCCCACGAGAACCAAGGTCGGAGTCTACCTAAGACCTACGTGAGGTCGAGGCTCACATACGCAGCCTCCACTTGGTACGCACTAACAAGCGCGTCCTCCAAAAAGTTACTCCAACGAGTACAAAAAAAAGAAGGAAGAAGCTATTCGAAGGATCATGCGAGCCCCAAGGTTCGTGCGCGCAGCCACACTGGAGAGGGACCTTAAATTAGAAAGCATTGACGCCGTAAAATTAGGACAGTACTTTTCCGTGGTAGTGCGTTGAAGTGTGGTGACTGGTTAAAGTGCCCAAACCCGCGGCCCTATAAATTTATGTGCCTCCGCAAAAGCTTGCCGGTTTATTTGTTTCTTTTATTTTGCTTTTTTTTAAATTAAAAATATTGTTGCGTATACCTCGGTTTTGTTTATTTCGAAGTTATATTATCGATTTTAGGTAGGTAGGATCAACCGTAGAGGCAAACGGCACAACTGTGGTGAAAGCTGGACAGTTTGGGACTTCGGCTCCCGCAGAACGGCTCCGCCACTTGAGGAATCGCGTGAGCGAGTGTCATTATTTATTGAAGCAGTGAACTTTTTCCTATGGCGCTTTCTCCCCGCGCACGTTTTTTTTCCGTGAGTAGTCCGTGAACGCCCCGGTACTAGCGCTATCGTTTATGAGCTCTCGTATAGACTTTTAAAATACGGTCTAATGTATAGAAATTAGTCGTACTACATTCATAGATTCGTAGATTTATTTATTGCTTAAGTTAAGATGTGTTTATTCTGATGTCAGTAAATATCGCGTTGCACTAGATTCACTTTTGTTTCTCTTTCATCACCAATCGACGACCCCAGGCAGGCAAGCTATCTAGGTCAGGTAGGGTAGGCAGCTCGGTGAGTCCACCACCAGGACGGTCCTCGAAACCAGAGGCCTGATGTGAAGCCGTTGACCCTATCCGTGAGTTTTCTTTTTGTTTTACCTTTTTTGATAAATAACCTGTTTCATGACTTAAAATTATCATCATGACACACCCTGCTAATATAACAAAAATTACATAACTAGTATTAAGAAAAATTTTACGAATTAGAAGGATTCTCATCAGAAGTTTAACTCTGGCGTATTTTTTGGATAAATAAGAGAATTTCGAAGCTTTGGAGATCATAGAAGTAATCCAACAAGCAGAACCTTTTTATACAACGGTGAAATCCGCTCTAGAAAGGAGAGGGTTTTAAGTGTGTTGCGGACGCCGAGCATCGAACACCCGACATCGATGACGTCGACGAAAGTAATAGAATAAGATAATAGCAATGTATAGATTCATATTAGCAACAATAAAGATAAGCGGTGGAGTGGAAAAATTCCCTAGAAAGAGATAGGATGAGAAGGACCTTGGGGCCAACCGTAGGAACGTGCACAGAGCTTGCTTCTCATGGGCTTTTTCCACTCCACCTAGCCAGGCGACGAATAGAGAGCCCGCTCTTAATGAGAGAGGGAGATTGCGGAGAGACGGGGACAGCATGTATGAATGCTGAGATAGGAGAACGCGCCCGTCCCTCTAGCGTAGACAACCACAAGTGGGGATAGGACTACCGCCTAATATACGAATTTATTTAAACAAATTGTCAGTTTGAACAGTAGCACTGTTCCAACTAATAGACAGAGGAATGCCCAGAAGGCTGGTGACAGTACTCCACTCCTTCCTGAAGGAGAGGAAATTCCAGGTGAAGGTTGAAGGAGTGCTGTCGGAGATGCACCCAATAGAAGCTGGCGTGCCACAGGGTAGCTGCCTGTCCCCAATTTGCTACGCCGCCTACACAGATGACATCCCCGCACCAGACGGAGCAACACTTGTACTATACGCCGATGCGGCATATATGACGTCGTCATTCAAAGTTCACCACGCCGTCACCAAAATGCAACGGGTCCTGGACGAGCTCCCGCCATGGATCGCGAAATGGAGACTGGCGGTAAAAGTGCATAAATCCCAAGCACTCATGGTGACTAAAACAAACGCCCTGCCCGAGACAGCATTGACGCTCAAAGGTCAACAAATCACGTGGACTAGGAAGGCTAAATATATAGGAGTAACCATCGACAGGCGCCTAACAATGGCGCCCCACGCGAAAAAGGTTGTTAACAGGACTAGCAGGCTTACCGCGGAGTACCGGTGATCTTCACCCATCGAACTTCACCACGTTTCAATGATCTTCATTACGATTATTTGATGCCGATTAAAGGGGATTGTCTATGAGCTTAGATCGCAATGGACATGAAATGAACTACCAGAATTGAACACAGAATGAACCCATTTCGCCCCCGATTTGCGTTTCGTTTCAGCAAACCGACGTAGTTTGCTGAACTGCTTGCTGGCTTAGTGTCAAATTAGTGCAAAATAATTAATATCGAGATAGATGAAATAGAAACCTTTGAAAGTATTATTAATGTTCAGAGAGCTAAAAAATGATATAAGAAACGGACATACCGCATTTATTTCATTAAAATTATAAATTTGTCTAAGAAAAATGCAGAATTAAACCACAGATTAGAGAAAAAAATAATTATCGAAACGCAAACAGTTTTATCTTAAAAAGTGTTCGGTGATTTTGATATTCCAAATTCAATACGCTCTTTTGCAGGGTTGAGTTCATAGAGTACATTGGTAAAAACTGAAAGTTGAGTTGCAGATGAACGCTGAAGCATCAAACTCTAAAGGTAGATATCATCACTACATTACCAAATTTATAGGTTACCTATTATAGGTACTTAAGTTTTCGATTTCTGTCCCTAGCCAAGCAATGCCGGCAAACCGAGTAGTGTCGGAGAGGCAGCTGGAGATGCTGGTGGAGCACCTTGAAGTTCATAGGGCGCTTGCATTGGGCCGTTTAAACGGCCCACTTGCAAGGCAGTCCATGCAACGGCAGTGGGAAGAGCTGGCGCTAACCCTCAATTCCGTGGGGGTTGCAATGCTAGTCACTCAAGCCTATTAATACAGTAGGTAACTTTTATATAAACTTTTGCATGTCATAACACCTCATAATACTAACAGTACTGGAACGAGAAAAAATATCAAACGAGAAAAAAAGCGGCAGACTTGAGAGTGCACGCAAGCGGCACAGGAGGTGGCCTCAGAACCTATAGAACGCGTTAGTTTTCGTGGCAATCTGTGACGGAGCAAAATTCGTCCACAGATTGCCGTTCCAAACCTCAAAACTGCGGTGACCACCCTTCAGCTTCGTGCGCGTGAGGCAGAGGTTCCTCCCACGACGCCGCCGCCAAGCCGGGTGATGTCCCCATAGTTATTTTTTCTTTTTTTTTTTTTCACCTCAACCGCATGGCCACCAGAGCAGCATAAGCTAGCCTAGCCCATGATGATGTGTTAGAAATTTATTAAAATTTAAGAACTTTTGTAGGAAAGAAACCTGCATGTAGAACTACATTCCGGAATAGAACTTTTCATGTAAGAAGCTTATTGTAGTAAAGAATATAGAACGTGAATAAGAACCTAGCATATTTTGCGTTGGACTTTGTCTAGAATTTAAACTAACATTAATCTTAAGTCTCCAAATTTTTTGTGAGTAGTAGTCGAACCTATCTATAACTATCTTTTAAAAATACAGAACTGTTGAGGTGAGCCCAGCCTTTTCCTTTATATTGTACATTCCAGTTAATATACTGGTGGCGCCCTTACAGGAGGGACACTACCTCGATACTCCGCACTCCAGTGAGTAACATCCCAGAGCAAGAACCCACCGCTTGTAACTAGCCACTAGTCGGTAAAGATAAACAAAAACCGGCAGCCGCCGGTTTACCACACTGAATGTACGACCGCACAGGGGAAGCGGGGAGCGGCAAATGGGTTAGACATAATCATGATCTTGATCATGCGCTTCGCGCGATCGATCGATTGTCTAACCCATTTGCCGCTCCCCGCTTCCCCTGTGCGGTCGTACATTCAGTGTGGTAAACCGGCGGCTGCCGGTTTTTGTTTATCTTTACCGAGCGCAATAACAAAGGGCCATTAAGAATAGTGTCGATATAAATATAAGGCGGTGTGGGATGAGTGTTCATTATGTCACAGTTGAGTGGAAGCGACAGTTCTAATTTGAGTTTCGAAGATGAAAACGCCAGTCAGTTCGCCGATAGCGTCGGGATCGGGTGTGAGCCGGTCTGGGAAGAATTTATCGGTGCATTTCCGTCCTACGTCACCGGACAGTTCAAGCAACGAAGAAAGCGATCAAGAAGTAGCAGTAGTGAACGTAGTGGAGGATCACCAACCGGCGGACGAGCTGCGAGAGTTTCTGCAAATGAAGCCATCGTCACAAAATCAACTTCAAGCAACTATAAATTTGATCGAGAAGGAACAGTGCCAGGACATAGGGGGCGAAACTCAATGTCTGGTAGACGAGATGGAGGAGAAGGCTCAAGTAAAGGCTACAAAAAAAGTAAATGTGAAAAAACGTCGAAGGAGCGAAAATGGAGGCAAGAAGAGTACTCCACCAGCGAAGAAAGCAGTGAAGACATTACCGGATCCCCCAGCAGACAGTTTCTTAGGCGTTTTAGAGCTGATATGGACAGCGAACATTTACAGTCAAGTGATGGAGAAACTGAAATACGGAGAGCAGAAAGCCATGGCTGCGAAGAATCTCAGTTTGAAACGAGAATTTACGAGTCTGATATCATTGTGGAAGACGATATTGAAATTAATCGTCCACAAACTGAGACAGAAAGAGTGCGACGATTTATCATGGAGTGCTTTCAGGACCATCCTTTGCGATTCCGAATTGTTCATGACGTGTTCGCAATTCAAAATGAGCGATACAGCGACAGGAATATTTCACGAATATGTGAGCAAGGAGGAAACTCCGGTTGCGCCTTCAAAGGGTCCGTGTTCTTTGTCAGCAACCATGGAGGGGACCACTTGCATGTCATCCACGATTGCGCATACAACGGAAACACCTGTCGCTGCCAAAGAGTCAAAGAAATCCGATCTGAATGCGGACAGCCCCGACTTAATAGAAGACTTCTTCGGTCTGCAGAATGTTCAAGCGAACACTGGCTCAATCTCGCAGTCTATCTCGAGACAGGCGAACGGCAAGCAGTACATTTTGAAATCGCCGGGCGAATGTGGACTAAATGTAGTAAAACTCGAGATTTATCCATTCGCAAAAATAAGCGGCTTGGACAAGAAAAATTGGTGGAAACACGCGGAAACGAAGATGGTGTTCGTGACGAGTTCAGGTGTCGATCCGGTGCAAATGCAGCTGAACAAACTGCAGAACATGGTCATGAAGGAAGTGTCGAAAATAAAAAATATAACAAAAGAAGTAAAGGAGATAAACTATTGGAGTTCTTTTGGAAATTTCCAACGTCCCCAATAAATAATCTCTTCAATAATGGCGTGTGGTTCAATTCTCAATGGAAGTATCTACCTCTCAACAATACTCATATTAAATCTGTGCAACGTATATTTCAAAGGCAATTGTGTGACATGACATTTATTGATTTTTTAAATAAATTTAAAGATAGTGAAGTGTTATTTTATAATTGTGGAGTGAGAGATGTAAACGATTATTATTATACTACGGATCAGTCGTTAAGAATTGCTATTGATTTGTTAATGTTTCAATTTAGTAACAATGTAAACCGTATAACTGAATTTTTAAATAATCTTTTAAATATTTTAGATAGGATAGTACCTAAGAAAAATTGTATGTTTATATTGAGTCCTCCCAATGCTGGAAAAAATTATTTCTTTGATGCTGTAATACATTATTTTCTAAATTTTGGCCAAATAGGATTTCAATAAGTATAACAATTTTCCTTTAATGGAATGTGTCAATAGGAGGATTATCTTATGGAATGAACCTCATTGTGAAACTAGTGCATTCGAAACCATTAAAATGTTATTTGGTGGTGATACACTCAATGTAAAAGTTAAATTTCAAGACGATGCTATTGTCAATAGAACACCGTGTATTGTATTATCTAATAATGATATTTTTCCAAAAGATACTGCCTTCAGAACTAGAATGTATTCTTATGTATGGAGGCCATGTGACAGTTTAAAAATGTGTAAAAAAAAATTGTATCCATTAATGTTACCTAAACTGTTTATGTATTTTAATATTATAGATGATAAAGGTTTTCGCTTAGATATAAAAGAAAACTCTGATTCTGATTCTGAATAAATTTTATTACATATTAATCAATCTTTTATTAATAGTAGACACTTCACTATCACTAGAAACAAATTCAAACTCTTCCGTCACAGAACGTTGGGACCTTTTCTCGGTACTATCTCCAGTTGCTTTTCCTTTCCCTTTTCCTTTATTAATCGCTTGTCTCGTCCTGAAAGCTGGGGAATCATAATCAAACGATTTTTTATATAGGTTACGTCTGTTTGTGTGACTTGATGTTGATAAGTCGATACCGGTGGACTTGTCGATATCTGGTTGTGACTCATCCTCAACGAGTTTAACGGACCGCTGTATGTTTTGTTCGACTCCTGCGAACGTTTCAGCTGTAGTGTACTTTGGATCGTGGAGGTAGTAATATAAGGCCTTCTGAGGCATACCACTAACGGTACCGTAAGTATAATAACTATGAAGATCGACAGACACATCCATCTCATATTCACACAGCCAGTACACCATTGTAGTTTGAAAATTTTCAAATTCAGTGGCGGGATTAATCTGTGGTATTGCACCGATTCCGCAATGCAACTGTGGCTGCGGATGCATCGAAGCATTGTACACTGGACTGCGTGGATCAAACACTGCACTGTACTCTAACGTTGTGCCGTACGTAACTGTACATTGATCTGCTAAACTCGATCCAAACATGTCATTTTTATTTCCAAGTGTTGAATATTTTTCTGACGTATATCCTGTCTTTGTCATCTTTCTCTTGCTAATAAACGCAGCTGTATCCATATACATATCCTTGCTATGATATGCTTTCGGAGTAACATGAACGCGATTCGGAGTCAATATACCATTCTTTGGGTTATATTTGTAATCGGCCACTACTTTTCCTGTCATTGTATTAATCAGGAAACGATCACACAATGTGTCTAAACAAACATTTCCCATACCGGTAATTGCATGTGTATCATCACGGTACCACCAATAAATTGAATTTTTTCTCGGCACACCTAATGCCTGACAGGGGACATCTAAATACATTTTTTTTATGCAATTTTCCATACTTGGTACTGCGACTTTCGTAGGAATCATAGGTTTATCGGCCGCTGACTCGTAGACCACATTTGTGCCATAAGTACTCACGTTTAAGTTTGTAGCAACGTATCCAATCGGCACATGCTCTGTGTTTGCATTACCAGATAAAGTTTCACCGACTCCAAAAGTTGTTCTGCAACCGAGCAAAGTAATTTTGCACCGCACTTCTACTATTCTTGAAGTTCTAGGTAAATTCATCCATTCAGACTCCGTTAAATAAGATGGAACAAAGTCTACTAAACAATTCATAAACGGTGTAGTGACACCCGTGTTAGTAGTGTCGATATCTAGGGCCTTCATAGCGTACCCATAGCTGTTCCATATTCTTGATTTCTTAAATTTGTATATCTGTGCCTGCGGCATAATACTCCTAGGAATCCGGACACAGAAGAAATGCGCACCTAAAGAATAACATGCAGCACGCCCCAACCTACGAAAGAGCTCCACGATCACGGAGATACCCCGTGAGCTATGCACGGTAGAGGGAGAAGATGACGAAGAAGGAACAGGAGAGGAAGTCGAACACGCACCACCACAACTGCGGCTCCCACCCGGGGGCGCAGACTATGGAGATTAAGGGACGATTAGTCTAGATCCTTCCGTCGAGCGATATGGACGTGGAAGAACTTATAATCATTGCTCGTAAAAAACGCAAAACAAAGAAAAGACATTGGATTCATCCTCTTTTTCTAGAAAGACACTCAAAAGGTTTATTCCAAATCTATTTCAAAGATGTTCGCGCATTCCCAGACCGGTTTTTTAACTAAACGAGGATGTCAGTGCAATTGTTTGATAACCTCTTGGAAAAAATACGACATTCAACGGCTTTACGGCTTTCAATCTCCCGAATAAATTACTCTGTATCGAGTCATCTTTTGAAAAAGTTCGGAACGCAAAAACCGTCTGGCTGCTACAACTAGAGCGCAGCCAGCCAGCTGCCGTGCAAACAGGCGCTTTGTATTGGCTGCCGCAGCCGGGAATTCGGGGTTGCTTAGTGCGCGGGCTCCTATACAACGTTTTACTGGCTGCCGGGGTTCCTAAGACCTAACCCAGCGACCCGGCTGCGAGCTGCAGCCGGCGATATGAACACCGCAGGAGAGGGCAAGACCCGGGAGAAGATCACATGGATTGGAAAATTGACAGTATTGTTTTAACCATCACAGTCGTCTATTATGAGCCCAAGACGTTCAGCAAGTAGTAATATATATACCAGTTTATATTCAGTTTCACCAGTTTAGATTCAGTTCATAAGTTCACAAATAAATAAAAAATAAATAAATAACGCCCAACGATCACATACATAGATCCTGGACCCTAACTAGGATTCCCTGTATCTAGGGACCCAGGAACTACGAGGACCATGGTCCCACAACACCCAGACACAGAACAAGTATTTGCGCTTTTTTTTTCGGGCACAAATACTTGTCTTGTTGCGGTAAGTAGTTTACCTATAGTTTCACAGTACGCTAAAATAATATTCAGTTAACAGTTTTGTAGTTAACAAAGTGCGTGTTATAATCAAAATGATAATAGTGGCATAAGATACAGGGTTACACATAAAGTTAATCCGTAATAATATTGGATTTTTCAAAACCTCCGATTTTTTTTTTTTTTTTTAGTATGGCACAAAATGATAAAACTCGATTTTTTTTTGGTTTATAAAAGTGGATAAAACCATGGGGTCCCATCAGGTACAAGCGAAAAATAGCCCGAACTTGAAAAAATGTAGTAATCGTGTTAGTGTCCAGTGTATACATTTGGCCCAATACATCGCCAACACGCCATAAATGTCACTTGATAATCTTGCGTTATGCAGAAATAAAATAAGTCGTAAAATAGCCCGCGTTATTCCGTTGTATGGGATGAGGCATCTGTACTGTAGGTATTATATTATCTGGGATAATACCCATAGGTTACCGAAAAAACAATTATTACTTTGTGGTAAAACTGCAAGAAAACTGTTGGTACAGATAATAACAAACATTTACTTTATTAGCTCCAGTATTGCAAGCAATAAATATTTTAGTTAAAAGCCAAATATAAAAAAATCGGGGAGAAGATCTGTGCGAGTGAGAAAACGATATATTGTTATCTCTTTAGCGGGAGATGTTAAAGAAACGTTTATGGAAAATATCACCTTATTCCTATGACGTAAAGTTCCTATATAATAATTGACGGTGCCAGTGAGCGGTTATTATTGTAGCGTTTCTCCTGGAAGACCTAAAAACTATTTGCTTACAAAAAAATGTCTCGCGACCACAATCATAATTCAATTAATGGGTTAATTCTTATAATAATTATTAGTATCATTCAAATTAGTGAAAATAATTATATAATAAATAATAGTCTAAACCCGTCATTGGCCAATCATTAACCAATGTAATAAACGCAGTTTTCGCGTGCAAGTTGGCCAAATCAACGCCAATGCACACAAAATTGTCTAACCAAGGCCCACATATGGATACTCGTACATTAGTGCTTACACTCAACCAATATGTTGGCTTAGAAAGCTAATTACACACAAAATTAAATACATATTTTAAATCATAATTCAACTGAAATTGATAAACGATTTCTGGATTATCATGTTTTATAATGCAAATAAAAAAGGGAAGATGAGGCCAGGTTTCTCAAAGTTGGTCCACTCAATTACGTGCAAAGCACTCAATTTGACGCGCGAAAGAAAGAGATAGTAATTAATGATCAACAAGAGCGCAACTCAGGGTCAATCCAGCAAAGACCTGTTTCATATCCCCCTTTTCAATTACATCTATGATTTTATGTCAATACGAATTTATAATGAAATTTTTCTCAAAGTGAAAATGAATATTCTAATAGAATCTCATCATTCAATCTAATAGAATATTCATACACCTCGAAAACAAGCAAATTAGAGTTGAAATGCAGGCAATTACTTACATACTACGCGTCTTCATCGTTCCCAGAATCATTTGACACTTCTCCGTCGCCAACGAAAACCTCCTCCTGCGCAGTATTTAAAAACTTAGGATTATTTACTTGCAACACTGACGCCATAGCCAATCCCGTGCCGAAGTTGTACTCTATTGGCTTCAGACTCTCGTCTACATTGTCTATGGTAGGTTTCACTTTTTGAACGGGATGATTTTTCCGCCTGGCAACTCTATGACGGCGGACATCTTTGAGTAACTGACGTTGTTCTTGATAATACTCCGTGTCACTGTCAGATGAAGAAGCTGACAGTTCCAAATCTCGTTTTGAAAATTTGATTTTTAGATCTTGTGCGTTAAAAGCTTGGTTGATTGTTTTGTTGGCGGTAGCAATCTCGTCATCGCTCAGCCCTTCTGACATTCCGCTCGAGTCGAAATCTTTCTTTGCTGTCTGTACTTTGCACCACCTTGTCAAGTAGTACATTTTATTTTTACTCGATAATGTCACGAGTCTGCTTTTTGCGTTCAAAAACGCGTTCGCTTCATAAAGCTCTCCACTAATCTCACTTTCCTTTTCATATTTGTCTATTTTCAAATTGTATTTCTTATTTGTGGTGTTCAGTTTAGATTCTATTATGTAACTTCTAAACAATTTCGTTTTTTTATCACGATTCAGCTTTTTAATGTAGCCTCTCCTTTCGAAGAACTCGTCGAAATTTATCTGTCTCGGAAATTCCGGAATGTTCTTTAATTCTGGCATCGTTTTGACTAGAGCTTGCCTCTCTCTTTCTCGCATCACGTCCTCCCGCTTCCCCAATTTCCTTTTTAACTCACTGAGAACTATTTTCGTGGTTTCTACTTCTTTTTTCCCCGGCGCTGTGGTCAAATCGCCAGCTGCCTGAATGTTAACATCGTCGTCATCAGTTCTGACGAAGTAAAAAACTTCATCCTTTGCCTCTGGTTCCTTGTCTTCGATTTTCGAAACTGCCGCGCTTTCTATCAGATCTTTTTCATCGCACAAATAAGGTTCTACATCAACTTTGCCTTTCAACTTTTTTAACCTTAACTGCGAGTTTTGTACCGTCACGAGACACTTTGTTATCGTATCGATTAAATCATCGATATCTTTATTCAGTATATTCGAATCTAATTCTTGATTATTCAACGCGCACGAATCTAAGAACATATCAAGGCCGTTGCTTTTATTCAACGCAAGCTTCAGCTCTAAGCAGACCCTGGCAACACCGGTGTGAACGTCAGAATACAGCCAGTTGCTGTTTATGGCAGCACCGAGCTTTTTTGTCTCATTTTCTCTGCTGCCAGAGTTTTTGAGTAGCCTGTACATGCGTTCTAGAGATTCGGAGTTTTGTCGTATTTCTTCGTTTAGATGTTTTATCAGGACATTGTGGATCCAGTATATGCGTTCGTTATGATTTTTGTACAGTTTCCGCACTTGTGGCGGTGGGATGTAGTGCGCCATTGCAATGTGCTTTAGTAAAGTTGATTGGACGACGAGAAATGCGTGGTGTATTTTCTGAAAAGATTACAATAATAATAAAAATAAATACGTGTGGACATTTCACACAGCGCCATCTAGCCCCAAACTAAGCATAGCTTGTACTATGGGAACTAGATAACTGATACAATACTTATATACTTTTTTTTGTTGTTTGTAAATACATACATAGAATACAATATAACACCCAGACGCAGAACAAGCATCTATGTCATCACACAAATGTTTGTCCTGGGTAGGAATCGAACCCACAGCCCTCAGTTCAGAAGGGAGGGATACTACCAACTAAGCTATCGGGCCCGTCAATTTCAAATAATGATACTATAGTTAAATTCATGATGGGCGTTTTTAGGGTTCCATATCCAAAGGGTAAAGCGAATCCTATTACTAAAGCTCCATATGTCTATCCGTCTGCCACGAAGCTGTAACTCATGAACCGTGATAGCTGAAATTTTCACAGATGATTGACTTTGTTGATTTTTTTTATTAATTTATTTATGGTGTATTTCTGTTGTCGTTATAAGAACAATTACTGAAAAACAGAATATAATAGATATTTAAAAGCTCCCATACGACAAACGTGATGTTTTGCTCGTTTTTATAGATAATGGTACGGAACCCAAAAAAACCATTCCTGCAACTGGCACGAATTTTATTCTGTTTTTTAGTGACAACAGAAATACATCATCCGTGAAAATTTCAGCTACTTAACTGTCACGGTTCATGAAACACAGCCTGGTGATAGACACAGACAGACAGACATACAAACATACAGTTGGTGAAACTGCCGCAAAAGCCACAGAGATTCGACTACAACTTTGACTAGCCTTCCCATCATATGTTAACTATGTAATATTTAATAATAATAATAATAATGAGACAAAATTGGCAGGTGCCGTTCTCTCATCCCATAAGCCAGATCATAATAATCCATCAATAAGTTCACAACAATAGCCCAGATATTTTCACCTTCATATTATACAAAATAGTTATATCAATATGCCAACATGTAAGAAAGAAATATGTAAAACACGGTCACATTTGGTCCTCGCTGAAATGCAAACCATCGACGTCACGTCCAGGGATACTGTGACCGTGATATAGTTATCTTTGTATTCAAAAAGGCCTCTTGGTGTTAGCTTCGGCCCCACCAATGCCTCTCAAATGTCCGGGCTTGACCCAAGAATCGAAATGGATAAGAAAATAATAATAATAATAATGAATTGCTTTTATAATATTTTATTAAATTTATCTTCCAAAAGGGTTGAAATTCTACAAGTAATGATAATAATAATAATAATAACGCATGGCCGGCTTTGTGGCGAGCCGTCGGTGAGTGGCGACACCGCGTACCCTGATTCCAAGGGGCTAAGTGAGACCCCTAACCTCTGGCTTGCCTTAACCGTCTGTCCGGGGGTGGAATGCGCAAGAGCTAAGAACCTAAGCTCTAGGGTGGAAGTGTTAAAGGGCATAACGCCGCGAGTAGCCTCCAGTGAAAGTGCAGCACACCTCTCGACACCCTAAGCCCACACCAATGTTGTTTCCTCGGCACCAATATGCGGTAGCCACTACAGGAGGCCCATTTAGTGGGTGGCAAGTCATCACCTGCCTCAAACATTTTGATATGAGACAAAATTGGCAGGTGCCGTTTTCTCATTCCATAACCCAATTCACCATTTATCAAAAGTTCACCACAATAGCCCAGCTTTATTTTTTTACCGTTATATTTAAAATAGGTTACAATATGCCATACCATGCTTTGTACAGCAATAATTAAGTTTGTATAGGTACAACAGGGCCTCTTGGTGTTAGCTTCGGCCCCACCTATGCCTCCCAAATGTCCGGGCTAGACCCGAGAGTAAAATTAAATAGAAGAAATAATAATAAAAAATTGACATACCTAAGTAATATTATGCGACTTTCAAAATGCCTGGTACTAACTAATTCAAATATAACTCTTTTGTATAATTAATGCTTGATCAATGAATTTATTTCTGTACACACTCGCTTGCAAGCGCCGTTACAGGGTTCATGTACTATCTACCTATAAGCTACTTTTAAGACCTAACATTATGTTTTTGTACATGAATGCAAATAAATGAATATGAATATGACATAAAACAACCTCATGGGCAAACATGCTCCAACATAGACCGCATCATCACTTTCCATCAGGCCCATTATTCCGTATCGATTCTTTACTTCGAAACCACGCGAATTCCTTGTCTTACATAAGAAATCTGCAAAACTCTATTCTCTATGAAACGAAAACAAAACCGCGCGAAATGAATTTGGAATTGGCGCGATTTGAACTGTCATAAAATCATATAATATACCGAGACGCTTTCCGAAACATCAACACATCAAAAAATATGACCACTTATGTCAATATATTTCATTCAAAATAAAGATAACTTTAATTTAAAGTGAAGGTATATCTAACGCTGTGACACAATTTGAACAAGACACGATAACGACGTGGAATCGAATCGTGTGGAATCTGTTTCCATAGACCCTGTATTCCGAGTTACGCTAAAATTGCTCACAGCGCTCACGTTGATTTTTCAGCGTTCCGATTCAGATATTGCGCTCAATGACTTTGACCGCTGTCAATGACTCGGGACAACCAATCACGGACTGCGATATCGCAAAATGGCGTCGGTCATGACGTTTACAAGAGATTTCGTTGTCGCGCTCACGGCAATTCGGTACGCGTTTTTAGCGCGATAATATCGATATTATCGATTTTAGCGTGAATCGGAATAGGGCCAGAGAATTACCGCCCAGGGGGTCTAGCAAAGCTCCATCACGCTAACGCTATCGCCAAACGCTAACTCCAAAATGTACTGAAATGACATTTCGGAAATAGCTAACTTTTCCGCAGCGAATGTCATTTTGATACATTTTTGCAGTCAGCGTGAGGCATTAGCGTTAGCGATTGTGATCTTTGCTAGACCCCCAGGTGAGATGGTCACTTTTGACATCATCTCACTCTGGCCACACTGTTTGGCCTCTGCGGCAATTTCACCAACACCATGTAGGCACAAAGTGCATAGTAGTGTAGTAATAAGAGTATAAGTATATTCAGTATTAATCCTAGTTTTTAAACTTTTAAACGCAGCTTGCAATTGCATATTGCAAGCTGCGTAGTACTGCCACATAAATTTTTTAAGTTACACCCAGGTTAACTGGAAGATAATGCTCTCTAGCATTAAGTTCGCCCTATGTAATTGTGCAATAAAGCATTTTCTATCTATCTATCTATCAATAAATAACAAAAAGAAACGAACCGTCAAGTCTTCATCCTGTCGCACGGCGTCCCAAGCCACGTCTGCCCGCAGCCACGGCGCGTTGCCGAGCAACGCCGCAGAGGCACGCGACAGCAGAATGCAGAGTGCGCTCTGCTGCCGACACAGCATCGTGTGCATCGACTCTAGCACTGATGAAAGGGAACCGCTGGAAATCAATAAATCTGTGTTATCTGTTGACATATCACACAGCCCGACCTAGCCCCTAAACTAAGCAGCTTATAACTATGATAGAATACTTAGATACTTTTTGTTTGTTATTTAAATAGATACAATTACATAACATACAATACAAGGTGACCTTGAATTGGTATATTATCCCGAAAGGGGGTAAATCTGCACCCCAAGGTAGACAATGTTTCTTCAACGACTTTTCTAAATTAATAGTTTTTCAGTGAAGAAATGCCTTTTAAAGTTTACGTTCGAAAATAGCTTTGGCGCAGCTGGGTGGTTGAACTTCGTCCTTGACAGTGCATATAAATGAGTTGAACGACCTGTGTTTCGAAATGAATTTATAGTATCTTGTTAGCTTTCTTAGCGATCGCACGTTCAATTTTGTGAGTGGATTTGTTTTTTACCATGGAGGTTTGGAAACACCCGGGTTTCAAGTAAGGCTCTCATGATCCCAGTTTCCCCCTTGCGGGATAACATTCCAATTCAAGGTCACCTTGTATAACACCCAGACACCGAACAAACATCGATGTTCATCACAGAAATGTTTGCTCCGGGTGGGAATCGAACTGACAGCCTATAGTTCAGATGGCAGAGCTACTACCAACTGAGCTATAAGGCTAGTCTTTAGAGCATTTAACCCATGGAGATGTTAACGTTATAATTCACAAGCATTATTTTCTCCAGATTTTTACGAGGGACAAGGTAAACACGCAGCACACGAATACGCACACAGTTACATAATGTAACGTAGTTACGCAGTGTTTCACGCACACAAAAATAATGTGCCTGGTGCGCCTTGCCTTGCCATCTCCATCTGTAAATGCTCTAAAGGCCAGTCAGATTAATGGATAGGACGGTAATAGCCATTCATTCATCCTTTTCCAATATCTTGTTCTCTCACATTTCCCTCTTCCCATAAACAGGGTTAGGGCTTGAAACTAATCCCGTGCGAAGCCGGAGCGAGTCAGCTAGTATAAGAAAATTCAATGAATATAATAGAAAGAATAAAACATTAATTTATTCAATACTTGCTTAACATAACTATTAGGGATGCGCCGAACATGATTTTTGAACCAAACCGAATAACGAACATTATTCGGTTTAGAGCTTATCGAACCAAATATTCGGCCGAACTATTCGGTTCATTTTACACGAATTTTCCCGTACATTCAGTTGCTATAAAACTTCAACAAAAGTTCCACACAAAACAATTTTTATTCTACTATTTTTTGTGCAAAATCTCTATTTTCATGAAAATTTCCTATGAAATGAATAAAGGGGTATGTAAATAATCAATTTTAATAAAAAAAAAAAACAAACATGAAAATCACTTAAATAACAGAATTTTTAGGAACAAGCGTGCCCAACATTCTGCCAGCATGTTGGGCACGCTACCTACCGGCAGTGGGCTGGAGCATTTGGACTGTCTATAGGCCATCGCGGTCTATTATACAGTCCATATGTTCTTTGTAGCAGGTTTAGTGTAGCTAGTTAGTGTGTAGTGTAATTAGTTTTAGTTTAGTTTAGTTTTTATTATTGTAGTAGTTAGCTTGAGTAATAAAAGCATATTGCCCATTGAAAAAAAAAAGCGAAACGTTTAGCGCATTTTTGTATTGTGAAAGAAGGAAAACCTCTGCGAGGGCACCTACAAAAAATCTCTCGTGCACCATCTAAGACCAACACTGCACACCACTTCCTAAGTAATAGAGTGGTGCACAACTGGAACAGACTACCGCAAGAGGTCATAGCCACAACCTCTGTGAATGCCTTCAAAAATACAACTGGCTACAAACTAATCAAACACAATTACTGCAGAAATGACCATTATGACCTTCCAACACTGTGGATATAGACATATCAGCAGGAATGCTGCTCGTCTATTATCAAATAATAATAATAATAAATACAATTACTTACCTAAAAAAATAAAAATTTGATATTGGACCAAATCGGCTTTATAGGTCAGTAGTGCCCATTAGACACAAAATATCATAGTTGTCTGGTGACAAGCGTTTAGGGCCTAGCTAGCTAGATAAAGCATGTTATCAATATCTAGAAAAACGATTCAAAAGTGAGTGTTCTGATTATCTTAGAATGGGTTCCCACAAAGAATAATTTTGGAAGTATTTAATAAAATATTCGGTAATTATTCGGCACTATAACCGAATATTTGGGCCGAATACCGAACATGGAAAAACAATTTTTGTAATTACCGAATATTCGGCGCAACCCTAATAACTATGAACCAAACAGATGACATGTCTACTCTCTCTCGACAATGTTAAAATAACACTCACAGTTGTGTATGCAACGCGGCATACTCCTTCAAACAAGCGGCCGCTCGTCGAGCGAGCATCAAGTAGTCGCGCATGTTGGCCAACAAGCTCGGCAACTGTCCGCGGCACAGCGCTCGGTGGCTCGCTCGCACCGCCACCGGAATGGAGAGATATGCCGATACATTCATTAACGAAGAACGGTGGAGACTGGAAACAATCACAGAAGTTTAATAATGTCATAAAAAGCAAAAATT
Organism: Ennomos erosarius; assembly: GCA_963580505.1. Classification (NCBI taxonomy): domain Eukaryota; kingdom Metazoa; phylum Arthropoda; class Insecta; order Lepidoptera; family Geometridae; genus Ennomos; species Ennomos erosarius. Next base: position 4,796,302 of record OY757005.1, on the reverse strand, counting down.
TCTGTTGCAGTCTCACTCTCACTGCAAATTAGACTTATGAGTGGAAGTGAAAAAGCAGTATGCAGGTACTTCGTCGTTATCTTTAACAACAGCCACATTCACAGCTGAACATAGGCTACTAGGTGGTAGGACTTTTCTGCAAAGTTCGTCTAGGTAGGTACCACCACTCTGCCAGTTATTCTGCCGCCAAGCAGTAGTGTCCAAGCACTACTGTGTTCCGGTTTTAAGGGCATTATAGCTAGTGAAATTACTGGGCAAATGAGACTGTATGACCTGATTACACAGTGTAGTAATCTGATTACTAGGCTGTGTGATGTCTCAGAATGACGTGCGCAGTGCAGTGTCACACAAAACTTTATTATTTCAAAGTTTCGAGTGACACTGTAACTGTTATGGGCGGCCGTGTCGCTTAACATCAGATTAACGACTAGCTCGTCACATCAATCATCCACATAAAAAAAAGTAGGCCTTCCCCATAGAGCATCCCACAAACTCCTCACCTCTTAACAGGAAAGACGGCTGCACAAACAGCGATAGCCACAGCGGACATCAGACCTTCGCCTGTAGTCAACCAACCAGACATTGTTCCTCCCGCAGCCGCCCACACCTCTTCCGGCGAGGGGGCCTCTTGCTCCACCTCTATACTGTCTTCACGGAATAGCAGACCACTTTCCAGGATTGCTATTATGTTCTTCCGGCTGTTTAAAAGCTGGAAGAAATAAATTTTTACTTTTTTTTCATGTTGGACTATGTCATAATTTTTGTTTCATGCTTTGCCTCGGGATGACTCAGAATTTTCAAGTAGATCCCAACAGATCTCATCAAATATTTATTTTAAACATATCCAGTAATATTATCCTTATATTATTATTTTGACAGCCCCCGTGGTGTGGTGGTTGAGCAGGTCGGCTCATAACCCGGGGTGGCGGGTTCGATTCCTGCGACAGGACAAGTATTTGTGCCCGAAAAAAAAAAGCGCAAATACTTGTTCTGTGCCTGCAGGGTTAGCACGGACGGTAGACAATATTGTCTTTCCCCTGTTTTACTCCACTTGACAAGTAAATTGTATGAAGAATTTGACATAAAACAGGGAAAGACAATTTCGTCTACCAGCCGTGCTAGCCCAGCTGGGTGTTGTGGGACCATGGTCCTCGTAGTTCCTGGGTCCCTAGATACAGGGAATCCTAGTTAGGGTCCAGGATCTATGTATGTGATCGTTGGGCGTTATTTATTTATTATTATTATTATTAAATCAAAGGGAATTCTGGGTAAATGTCAAATAAAGATTTTACCTAGATGACCTCTTTCTTTTGGAAGTAGTCCAAGTGTGTATCCGGTAAGTATTAATGTTCCAAACACAATAGATAAGTCACTCAGGAAAAAGACTCACCATATTTGGTCTGAACTTGACGGCAATCCACCGTCTTGACAGGATGGGTGGTGTGAAGTCCTGCTTCATGTAAAGCGCCATCTAAGAACAACTTTTTTTGTAAGTATATCTATTTCATTTCATTAACTTATAGTACATAATAATATAGTACATAACTTTACTTTATTTGTACTTTGCGATTTTATCTGCTTAGTAATTATAATAATTTAATTTGACTTGTAAAAGTGCTATGAATAGCCTGTTTGCAATAAAACACTTCGTCTTTACATAGTCTGTGATATTAATAAAAATTTACAGACTACATTGATTACCTATGAAATAATCATATTTCCTAAATGTTTAAGAGCTATCAATACATATATCAGCTTGCTTTGGTTAATTCTGCTAAGTTTTTAGGAGTCTATGTAGACTCTTTGTTGTCTTGGAAACCTGAACTTCATGCTCTCGAAAACTCAGTCAGCTCATCGTGCTATGCACTCAGAAGCTTACGTGACCTTCTCAGCATGGATCAATTAAAAATGGTGTACTACGCATTAATTGAATGTAAATTCAGATATAGCATTCAATTCTGGGGTAAAAGTTATGAGTATAACATTAATAAAGCGTTCATCTTGCAGAAAAGAAGTGTCCGGACAATGGTTCGTATTTCGCAAAGAGATTCATGTCGGGAACATTTTAGAAGATTGGGAATTATGACAGTTCCATGCCTTTATATGTTAGTGGTCTTTAATTTTTTGGTGAAATATATATTTGATTTTGAGACAGAAGAGGAAAGAATTGTTAGAGAAAGTACAAGAAGGAAAGACCTTAAACATAAAATACAACCTACACTAAATATAACGAAACATTGCATCTTATACCAGGCAGTGGAATTATTCAATAAATTGCCACAAGATATTAAGGAAGTAGTCTACAAGCCTAATATATTTAAACACAAGGTAAAAGCATTTCTTTTGGAGAAAAGCTATTATAGCATAAAGGAGTACTTGACCTAGCTTTGCGATAATATTATGACATTTTTTTTTGTGACTTACCTTATTATATTTTGACATTACTATTACTTATTATAAAACTATTTTAATTTGCATGCATACTAATTCGATTATTTTATTTTATTTTAATGTACCTACTAAATTCAATGTAAATGTGCTTAATTCAATTTTCATGTAATGTAATTCAAATACAATGTATGTTGTTCATGAATAAATACAATACAATACAATACAATATAATAAAACAGTAACTGGGCTAAATCTGTACATTGAATATGTGGTGTATGTGGGTAGACTTAAGACAATAGTGACTGTGTGAGTAATATTATGTGAGAATGTGCACCTACCATCAACATAAGTTTGGAATGGCCAGGTGAGTATGCCATAGAATCGATTTTGAAAATTTTGCTGCTGTTATGTTGGTATAAAAATCTAAACAATTTTTTTTTAATTTTTTGTTTGTCTGTCCCTTTGAACATGCACCATGCTGGAACCACTGAACGGATTTGGCTGAAAGGACAGGACTTTTTTGTATGGAACTTGCGTGCCTGTATCTTATGCCACTATTATCATTTTGATTATATTTAACACCCACTTATAACCCTCTCCTTTGGTATGCCTATAGCTGATTATGCAGAATAACATTAAGTATACCTTGTTTTCTAAAACAACTAAATGCAGGTTGCCCAAGCAATAAGGATGTAATATTTATTCATTTTTTTTATGTTATATTATAATTATATTTGTTTATCAATTTTCATTGCAATAAAAAACAAATGAAAAACAAAAAAATTCAAAAAAATTATGCTCACCCTGTTGAAGGGAAAAAAGGGAGGAAAGATAAAACAAATTGGGGAAAAGGGATGCATGGATGGGATGGCAATAGAATCCGTCCCATCTTTTCCCCTATTTCTTTACCTTTCCTTCTCTCTTACCCGTAAACAGAGTTAAGACTTAAATCTAATTAACCCGTGCGAAGCCGGGGCGGGTCAGCTAGTATTATCTAAGACCTAAGACTCTAAGTAGTCCCCTATCTTAGTGCCGGCGGCCGACTGCATTGATTCCGTTAACATCGCTTCGTGACCTTCATGCGACGGAAAGATTACGCCAAGGTTACACAGTCACCAAAAATATGAATAGTACAACTAGCCGAATAGCTGATGGGCCTCCACAGCACATTATAATTATTTATAATCGGAGCACGGGTTAACACTAAAAAACATTTAGTTTCATGTACACATACAAAGAAATCATGCAGTAGGTAGCAGACATAAATTAATAATGGAAAAAAAGAACCTACCTTTACCAAGCCTATCCTATATTTAGAATTTATTTAGTTTCCTCTTTGAAAAACTGCATTGCATTTTTGGTTTGGCTTAGAAAATAAAACTGAATGAAACACAGCTGATGATCGTCTCATTTTCACAAAAAGTAAGGTTATATCGGTGAATATCTGTCTATTTCGGCACCCAAATCGAATGAATAAATACTTACTATTATGATTTTTTAGTAGCTCCAACCAATTTACATTTTATTTGATGAAAACTCCGTAAATATACAAAAATAAACACATTCCTAATCCTTTCTTGAGCGGCAGGAAGCAAAAAGAAAAAGTTAAAAGAGTACAAGGTAGGGATGTTAAAAAATAATCGATTCTTAAAAAACGATTATTATTAGCGGTGGGCGCATCAACATAGAAGGGGTCAGGTCGTGTCAAGGGAAGCCAGTCTGTCGAGCTGGTCTAATTCGGCAAATATAGCCATCACATACCCTACTTAGCTTATCAGCTGTTTATTACTACTAGAAGGGAACTTAATCAACATAGAATGGTAGGCGATTATGAGATATACTAATAAAATCATTCGATTATGAAGATGTCTCGAGATATCTCGATTATAAGAGATCATTAGTTACTAATCTCTGTATTACTAACCTGTAGAGCGATTATGTAAAGCTGTTACAAACACTGGGTTGATTGAAACACATTTGAAATAGCTACATGTGTGTATCGATAATTTGCGATTACGTAAGGGTTTTTATTTCTATTTCAATCGGTTTTTATCGATAACAACCAAAGTGAAGTTGCAGCCAACCCGACCAATTTAAAAAGCAAGGTTTATATAGAAAACGTGTTGAAATGACTAATCATTTTTATTTTGCTGCATTATACGGTTCTTTGGCCTATGTTTTTGTTGAAACAGGAAATGTCATTGTCATTGTCAATGAAAAAATAGAGTTATAATAATTGTGGGTCGGGGAGGTCGTTGAAGAAAATCCGAACATGGCGGTTGTGAATTTTGAATTTATTTTTCAAAACTGGTGTATCTTGAACTTTAATGTGTAATAAGGGTGGATTATTTTCCGTTAAGTGTTCGTGAATGTGCACGAGTGTTGGCAAATAGTTTCAAGATCATAAAACCATTCATTTTCGTTTTTGCTTCAACGGCCTTTTTTAGAGCCTTCAGTAAAATATCCACCATTTTACTGTTGGCGTTTTGACTGACAAAATATGACTTTGACTTGACATAACCGTACAAATCTATACTCACTTGACATTGGCAGAATTATTGCTAAACAGCGATAGAAAGCCATTAACGAAGAAGAAGAAGATAATAATTGTGACCATTTGTGGCAGATTTCTGCCATTTGGCAGAACTAGCTCTCAAGTTTACTATTTTAAAAATGTGGCATCTTTCGGCAGATATGGGGGTTATTGATATTTTGAAGTAAAAATCGGAGGTCTCATAGCTGCAGCTCTTTATTAGTTTTAATAACTTAATAATATTAATTTGTAATTCATTCATCAGACTTCCTCACTGAAACTAGAAGAAACTAAATACCATACCTGCCGTGCGGACTAGAGGTAGTGCCTCACTAGCAACCATGTAACTAAGATAGTTTTCATCCGATCAATATCCTACTGCCGGTAAACTGGCGCGCTAATTGACTGTTATTTGTCTTTTAAGATATAAATAAAAATTGCATATGATTACTTTTTTATTCATTGGTCAGCCTCCAAAGGGCTGAAACATAAACATAAACGTCATGGGCCCTGTCGGGCACGCAAAAATTAGAAGAGAGGAGGATACATAACTATTGATAATCGCGTACAGCCAACGACGTTTTTGCGCGCCAACGTAACACGAACAATCGATCAATATTGAAGCCGCTTAAACAGGGTTAGGTAAGACGTAAAAATTATTAACCCGCGCGAGCCGGGTTGGGTCAACTAGCAATATATTATAAAAGACTTGAGGCATATTTCTTTGTTGAGGAAGATTTCTAGCCTATTTAGGGCAGAATCTGCAATTTAGATGGTCACACTGGATATAGTAAGTAAGTATTTTATGATTTACTACTTATGCGTTTACATTGCTTGAAGATGTCCAATGTGAAGAAAAACAACAATAAAAGTTCACAAGAAACAACCTCTAGCCTGTTTCTATGGAGAATGTAATTTCTGCCGTCATTTCGGCTGAAATCTATGTACGTAATCGCAAATGTTCATATCGATGAAATTTTTGTTCTGTCAAATCCTTTTCTGTAGCAAACTTGTTGCAATCGAACTTTTATTGACTTTGATTGATACAGAATGTCGTACATAATCGCAAAACTATAATAAATACATATTTCTTAATGAAACTGATTGAAATAAAAGTTACATAATCGTTACATAACCCTACTGATAATCACGGGCGCGCGGTCTACTAACGTTGGACGATTATGAGATATACTGACAGGTTAGTATTACTAATCTCTGTATTTACTAATTTAGGAATCGTGATCGCGCGGGCGTTATGAGATATACTAACAGGATAGTAATACTAATTACACTATTATATACTAATACTAATCACACGACATGACATGACATGGCATGACATGATATGACATAATATAACGTAATTATGATATCTTGCTCTGTTCGACGTCGACTCGCGATCACGATTGCCAAATTAGTAATTCATAGATTAGTATTACTAGCCTGTTAGTATATCTCATAACATGACATGTCATGACATGATAGTGATCCACTCAACTGAATTTGACATTTCCTTGTACTCTGTGGTTTGAAATTACGACCATGTTTGAAATACGTCGTTACCACGCCATCTAGTAACAGGAGCGGAACTAGTTTTTTTTAAATAAAACTGCTCATTATTAATCCACAGATTAGAAAAAACAACAGTAAACCGGGATAACGTTTCGGGCAAATTCCCAGTAGTTGGCGCTACTTGCGAAGAAGACGAGCCAAAAGTCATCTCTCGGCTTTTCCAGCCTTTAATTCAGAATTAGTAGTACAAATTAGTAACATCATTCGATTATGAAAATAAATTGGTTACGTATCTCATAATCGATGATCAAGATTAATAATAAAGGATCATTCGATTATACAAATCATTCATAATCGCCCACCGCTATATTGTTCGATAAAAATCATAAAAAGTGCTCTCGCTCGACCGTCACTCAATTTGCGACGTCCAATGTCCATCGTCGCAGGATGGTCGCAGGCTTACGGCGCTCACCACCGGGAATCGAACCCGCCTAGCGTTATATACTCTTTGCCCGCCGCCTCCGGTTTATAAGCCGACCTGCTCAACCACTACACCACAGAGGCTGTCAAATTATGTTAGGGAGCCATCGGGTTTACTCCCATGCGATATATTTTGGCTATAGCGTGAAGGACAGAATAGAAATTAGATCCCATCCTGCGAGCTTCACACTCTCCCCAGCGGCAAGATATATATTTTATGAGGGGTCAGTTTTTATGTAAGTAGGTCCTTATATTATAAAAAATGAAACATTTCTTGTTTAAGTTTAATGTTTATTAAAAACAATTTTATTTAAGATATTATAGTATAAGAAAAACTTAAATAGGTAACAATGTATAAAAAACCATCCTAACTAAAAATATTACCCATCGTAAAAAACAATAGCCGGTATCTTCTAGGCAAGCATGCTCCATCGTCGACCGCGTCATCACTTACCATCAGGTGAGACCGTGGTCAAATCTTAGCCTATCGATGATAAAAAAAACCCGGACAGGTGAGAGTCGGACTCGCGCACGAAGGGTTCAGTAACTATTATCTATAAAACGAGCAAAAAACACTTTTGTTGTATGGGAGCCCCCTTAAATATTTATATTATTCTGTTTTTAGAAAAATCAGATATACATCATCTGTGAAATATCAACCGTTAACTATCACGGTTCATGGGAGATACAGCACGGTGACAGGCGGATAGCAGAGCGACGAAAAAAACGATGATTTGACGACGATGACGACGGGAACGAAAAATCTGTCAACAGTGTATGACAGGAAGGTCTAGTCTAAAAACCACAGAGCAAAAAAAACGCTTCCCCTCTCGAAGCGTGATTTGTTTCATAGCTCTGTGCTAAAAACTGACCATTCCTCTAGAAAAACAAAGGAAAGGGGAATATTACAGATATTTCAAACGCAACAAAAAATGCTTGTATTTGAATAAATACAATACAGTAGACATGGAGCTAATAAAAAAAGGAGAGAATCCCGTCTGATCCGAAACTGAAGCACCCTTAGGAAGACGGAACGCTTCGTACGTACGAGGCGGGGCACGCACACACTCGCATCATAGGAAGCCGATCGCCCTACTTTCATCTGACACACATGTGTAATGTGTCCGCCATTTTGGGCTTCAGTTCGATGTCAATCAAAACTCAATCCTTCTTTTTTTTATTTCATCCATGACAGTAGAATAAAAATGTATCCTCCACCCCTTAGAGCATTTAAAAAAGGCAAGGCAAGCGCCCCCTCCCCTCTGCCGGTCATATGGCGCTACTTGGTCATCTACAATATAATAATGTGCGTGTAGACACTGCGTAACTACGCTAGTTTATATGTATAACGGTGCGCGTGTTGTAAGATGGTGTGCGGCGTGCGTTTACACGCGCGGTTTGCGCGTGTGCTGTACGTGTCTACCTCGTCCCACGTAGAAATTGGCGCTTGCGGATTATAACGTTAACATCTCTATTTATAGATGCTCTAAGCCTCCACCCACATTAAGCTTAAGGAAATCTCAACATTTTTAACACCCATCACCCATCAATTTTTCGAATTAAAAAATCCCTCCACAGTCCCTAGGGATTAAATGCTATTTAGTCCCTGTTTACGATGAATAAACTAGCTTTAATTGAATAGATGTGATATAAATAATAATTTAAACATAGCAATGCAACTGTAACTGTAACATTTCTAAATTACCTATTTATCGCATCTTAAGTCGTTAGTAAAAATTGCGCTACATCAGCCTTAGATAATGTAATCATTAGTTAAATTTAAGCACTGCTTAATAATGCTTTCAATTTCTCGATGACGGCAAATGGACATGACACGAGCGAAATCAAGGACAGGACGTTTTAACTTTTTAAGCATTGATTAATACTAACTAAATTTTATAAAATACGCCGCTTGTGTATATGATATGTATTGTGATGTGGGATAAATGCAATATCCTGAATATTTTATCTTTCGAATTTTCAGCATTAATCTGATACAAAGTTCGAACGTTTTGGTATTAATAAGGAGTAATTAATACGAAAACAGTTGACTACTCCCATTTAGAGCAGTTTTAGCTGACTCAGATTTAATCTGGTTATGTACAATCTACTTTGTTCCATACTCTAATTTATTTTACAATTTTATTCGTTAAACCCAACATTTAAATAAAAATCATTTATGAAAAATAACACATGTCCTGCATGTTCAAAATTGTTTATATACATACTTACACATATAATTTACATTATGATAATCTATATATGCAGCAAAAAGGGAAAAGAAAGGTCCTCACAGCATCAACAGTTAGTCAAAAACTCAGACTAACAGACGCACAGCGAAGCCTTATAAGGGTTCGCTTCACCTTTTGGGTACGGAACCCTAAAAACTGGACCACATCCTGGTACATACCTTTCTAAAAAAGTTGTGTTCAATGCACCTAATTTAAGCGGACCACTTTCCAATAGATAGGACCTCAGCTTTCCCTTTTATTTACATCTATGATGTAGTATCATATATAGACGTATCAGAGAATGACTAGCGCTCATAGCGCTCACAGCGAAGCACGACTAGCCGTTCCTAACCGATCGGTAAAGTTAAGCAACGTTCGCTGCGGTCACTACTGTGATGGGTGACCGATACAGCAAAAAGTTGGTATTTACAAATGAGCGCTACCGTGCTTCGGAGGGCACGTTAAGCCGTCGGTCCCGGCTGTTGTCGTAAAACACTAGTCGTTAAGCCAAGTCAGAAGCCTTCAGGCGGCCTAAAAATTCTGACACCAGGGCTGACCACTTGCCTACACGAGAAGAAGAAGAAGAAGAGAATGACAATTTCATGTGTATTTCTATTTATAACTAAGTAACGACCCAATTTACTTTATATTACATGATTTACCCCACCCTCCCACAGGTGGACCAACGATCTGGTGAAAACCGCGGGGAACCGATGGATGCAGGAGGCGAGTGGCCACTCAAGGTGGCGCTCTATGGAAGCCCTATGTTCAGCAGTGTACGTCTTCAGGCTGTCAATGATGACATGATTTATAAGGGTCGCGGTAAAACAAGTGATTTGCGCAAAAACTCATCAACGCATATATTTACTTACTTATTTACTTATTCGGCAATATTGTATGCCAATAAGCGTATGGGAAAGTTTAAGGCCAGGATATTCGTACATCCTCTATCTCACTCGCGCATTACAACATTTTTGAAGGTATTAAATGTTAGAACTTACAAAAATTCAATTCGTAGAAAAACCTTACAAATGACATCACAAAGAGCATCAAACATTTTTGGATGGAGCTTGACCTGTCCACAATTCGCCAATTAAAAAAATCACGATTTACTGGCCAGTGATAGTTTTACTAGGTGGTAGGACTTTTCTGCAGAGTTCGTCTAGGTAGGTACTACCGCTTTGCCAGTTATTCTGCCGCCAAGCAGTAGTGTGCAAGCACTACTGTGTTCCGGTTTGAAGGGCATTGTAGCTAGTGAAATTACTGGGCAAATGAGACTTTATGACCTGATCTCACAGTCTAGTAATCTGATTACTAGACCAGAATGACGTGCGCAGTGCAGTGTCACGAAAACTTATTTTAAAGTTCCGAGTGACACTGCAACTTATGGGCGGCCGTGTCACTTAACATCAGGTGAACGACTGGCTCGTCACGTCATCTATTCACATAGAAAAAAAAATACTAATGTCAATCAATAGAAAAAATATAAAGGGAACAAAAAATGTTCCAGGAGAAATAACCTAAGTGATATACTTTCTGAGATATGTGAGCGTGAAATTATTATTTTTTAGATCAAACTTTACTTATATTTGCAATGCAAATATTCAGTAGCGCTCATAGCGAAGGACGACTAGCCATTCCTAACCGATTGGTGTTAAGAAACGTTTGCTGCTGTCACTTCTTTTATGGGTGACCGCTACAAAAAGAGGTATTTACACACTAAATGTGCCACTTAACATTAAGCACTCAATCTCGGCAATAGGCAATAGGGAAATATATATAGCCGTGGACCTCTTCAGGCTGATGATGATTACTACTACTTTAAGCTTCACCACTCTACAGTTGCAGTGCAAATATATTATAGCATTTATAGCTAAGTATGCACAAAAACATTCTAACTCAAATATCTCAGAAAGTATATCACTTAGGCGATTTCGTCATAGAATACTTTTTGTAGCCTACACTTTTTCCTATCGATTGACACCAGTTTCATCTATGGCTATGGAATCGTGATTTTTTCAAAATGGCAGACAGTCGGCCAGGCCAAAAAGGTTAGTGCTCTTTTCAACATAAACACCATATTATACAAAACAAGTTTTCATACATCAAAACTGAATTTAAAATATTTTAACTTCATGACTCCTCTGTTTGTACTCATGCAAAAATTATTATTGGCATTTCTCAGCTTTTAACTGCAAAGATTTACAGTGCGGGTATATTTACTTAATGAGGCGTTTTATTAAAAAAAAACTGTAATTTTATAAAGACCCGATAGATGGCGGTAAAATGGGGGTTTTACGTTCTGTCATTGTTGAGATAATTATGCATCGAGTTTAGTATCCTACCGTTATTTTATGGATGGCATATACTCTAATGGCTTTCTATCGACAAATCGACAACGTACTCTGTGATCCACTCAACTGAATTGGACATTTCCTTGTTCTCCGTGGTTTGAAATTACGACCATGTTTGAAATACGCCATCTAGTAACAGAAGCGGAACTAGTTTTTATTTTTTTAAATAAAACGTTCCATTCATATGGCAAGATGTTTTTCATTTTTGTATGAAAACTTGTATGGTTTAATATGATGTTTTGATGAACATATGTGATGTTATTATTAATGATTTTCGAGTGATAGAATTTTCGTAACTTCAACCATATAATACCTTCAAAAATGTCGCAATGTGCGAGCGAGACAGAGGATGCACGAATATCCAGGGGACCTACCACAACCTCTTAACAATTACTACTTCAACCATACATTGAAAAATTACATAATAGTAAATATACTTTAATGTTGCCGAGGCAGCGCAATTTTGATGACGTCACGTTGAATCATTCACTCAAATACGACAACCGACATGTCACACCGTTACATCATGTTGACACCAATGTGCGACAGTGATAACGCTATATAAAAATGAAGACGTCTCATTCTCTCGTATAGAAGTAATAGATTGTCATTTGTTCTTTCGCATCGCTCGCACAGGAATACTTTTAATTTCATGGTACGAATTCGAACAATATTATTGTAACCTTGAAACATTACTGTCATGAAACATGATGGTTTTGTATTAGTTTGTGGTAAGGCTCCTGGCATTAAAAGGGTTACCGTTTACAATTTCGCCTTAGAATCTAAAGCATCTACGCCTCCTAACAAAAACTGACCGATATACGGAGCTAAGACCTCAGGATTGGTCACGTGAACATCATGGTTACCATCTAATTTCACACATCTAAAATTTTTGTGACGGTAGTTCGATTCGTTCAATAAAAACTTAGTGTTTCTATATAGCCCTCTCTTGTAGGACTCTTTAGACACTATGTCTAAGGTAGGCGTTGGTAGGTTTAGAAATACTGTTTTTATGTGTTCGGGAGAGAATGGGGGTAGGCATATCAGTTTGAAGCGCTGGTCGAGGGTGTACCTGTAAAAATAATTTCATAACCTTTAATTCATTTGCCGAGATAGCTTCTTTTTAACGCGACTTCCATGTCTACCGTCCGTGCTAACCTTGCAGGTTGTGGGTTCGATTCCCACCCGGGACAAACATTTGCGTGCTGAAAATTGATGATTGTTCTGTGTCTGGGTGTTATATTGTATTCTATGTATGTATTTACAAACAAAAATTATATAAGTTTTCTATCAGTTATCTGGTTCCCGTAGTACAAGCTATGCTTAGTTTCGGGCTAGATGGCGCTGTGTGAAATGTCCACTAATATTTATTTATTTATTCCACAGTTCTTATATTAACAAAACAATATACGAATGTTTTTTACCGCCAAAGAAAGGATTAGGGTTCCGTACCTAAAAGGTAAAGCGAACCCTAGTTCTAAGGCTTCCGCTGTCCGTCTGTCTGTCTGTCTGTCCGTCTATCACAAGGATGTATCTCATGAGCCGCGATAGTTAGACAGTTGACATTTACACAGATAATGTATTTCTGTTGCCGTTATAACAACAAATACTCAAAAAACGGAATAAAATAAATCCATACAACAAATGAGATTTTTTCTCGTTCATAATGATATGGAACCCTTCGTGCGCGTGTTCCACTCGTATTTTGCCAGTTATTTGATTTTTTATGCTTATGAATGACGTGACGAGCTAGTCGTTCACCTGATGTTTACACGGCCGGCAACAGTTTCAGTGTCACTCGAAACTCCAAAATTTAAAATTTCGCGTGACACTGCACTGCACACGTTATCCTGAGACTGCAGTCCTATATCCCACAATTAAACTGTTAAAAGAGTAGTATCACCATTGGTCGTGTGAGAAAAGGACCACCCCATCTCTTCCCGTGGGTGCCGTAAGAACCACCTGCGCGGTTATTCTCTATCGATTCCTTACTTCTAAACCACGCGAATTCCTTGTCTTACATAAGAAATCTGCAAAAGTCTATTCTCTATGAAACGAAAACAAAACCGCGCGAAAAAATTTGGAATTGGCGCGATTTGAACTGTCAAAAATCAAATGTTTTACCAAGACGCGTTCCGAAACATCAACACATCAAAAGATATGACCACTTATGTCAATATATTTTATTCAAAATAAAGATAACTTTAATGTAAAGTGAAGGTATATCTAACGCTGTGACACGATTTGAACAAGACACGATAACGACGTGGAATCGAATCTTGTGGAATCTGTGTTTCCATAGAGAATAACCGCCCTGAGGGAATATCCAGGTGGTTACAGCGTTCTCCTCGGTAAATTACCACGATCACCAAGCCGAGTGCCAAGTGTGGTTAAAATGGCAAACCCTACTGATAAACGTCCAAAGTGGCGTTATATCGGGAGGCCAATAATAATAATAAATATGTGTGGACATTACACACAGCGCCATCTAGCCCCAAACTAAGCATAGCTTGTACTATGGGAACCAGATAACTGATACAATACTTATATACTTTTTGTTTGTAAATACATAGAATACAATATAACACCCAGACGCAGAACGAACATCTATGTTCATCACACAAATGTTTGTCCTGGGTAGGAATCGAACCCACAGCCCTCGGTTCAGAAGGCGGGGATACTACCAACTGAGCTATCGGGCCCGTCGAATATATTCTATATTCAACAGTGGACGTTTTCCATCTGTGAAAATCATATTACCTGATGAGTCCGTCTCCAGTGGGTTCCGACCACCTGTCTAGTGTGGCCGCAGCATCTTCTTCGCTTATACCGCGCACTCGTTTCAACGTTTCTATAGCCTGTAACGCAACGAACATAGCAATAAAACAATATTCAGAATAGTTAAATAGGCTTGACGACTACTATAAAAAAATGAACGAGTAATCATTATTTTCATAAAGTAGATTAAAAATGAATGCAATAATTGAAAAAATAAGTGAAATCGGTAAATAAATCACGGAGTAATAAGGTTTTAAAGTTTCTGAAGGCCAATTCCTGCATTGAAAGAAATTGGCCTTCAGAAATTTTAGGCAAGCATGTACCACCGTAGACCGCATCGTCACTTTCCATCAGGTGAGATTGCGGTCAAATGCGGGCCTATCCAGTTATAATAAAAAAAAAGATTGACATCCTGCTTGGGGTGTATTGTGCATATTGAGTCGCTACCCAGATAATATAATACCTACAGTACAGATGCCTCATCCCATACAACGGAATAACGCGGGCTATTTTACTAATTATTTTATTTCTGCATAACGCAAGGTTATCAAGCGACATTTATTGCGTGTTGGCGAAGTATTAGGCCAAATGAATACACTGGACACTAACTAGTAACTCGCTAGACACGATTACTACATTTTTTTCAAGTTCGGGTCTATTTGTCGTTTGTACCGGATGGGACCTCATGTCGCTATTTATTTGAGTGAAGCTACTGCACCGAAAAATACAACACCACCTTATTTGGTTTTATTGGTGTTTTTAGGGAAGTTGTAAATCTTTTTTTCTGATTTAAATAAAAAAAAAAGAAAAAAAAAAACGTAAAATAGCCCGCGTTATTCCGTTGTATGGGATGAGGCATCTGTACTGTAGGTATTATATTATCTATGTCTTAAATCGTTTGTTCATTCACTCAAGATGAGTTCAGTACCTTGGTCCTAGTTTGTTTCTGTCCCCGTTCCTTCGTCACGTTGTATTTGCCGTAGTTCTCAAAGAAGTTCGTGAAGAACGTCTGGTACCTGAACAAACAAACACATAAAATATATGAAATTACACACAGCGCCATCTAGCTTCGCTTATTTTAAGACAAGATTCTTTCTAACTAACGAGATACTTTTATCTGCCGGTTAAACCAATAATCAAAGATAAAGTAATATCATGGGTTTTTGGCGGGAACGCGGAAAAGTTCACGTCGTTGCATTGTATTATTTCTCAAAACTTGTGCTTTTTCCAGTGTTAATGTTTAACTTGTTAAAATTGGTGGCGTTTTACGCATTAAGTGCTGAATTACGAGCATCACTCATGGGCAAGTGATATGACGGGCCCGATAGCTCAGTTGGTAGTATCCCTGCCTTCTGAACTGAGGGCTGTAGGTTCGATTCCTACCCAGGACAAACATTTGTGTGATTAACAAAGATGTTTGTTCTGCGTCTGGGTGTTATATTGTATTCTATGTATGTATATACAAACAAAAAAGTAAATAAGTATTGAATCAGTTATCAGGTTCCCATAGTACAAGCTATGCTTAGTTTGGGGCTAGATGGCGCTGTGTGAAACGTTCACACATATTTATTATTTATTTATATTATTTATTAATACTGGGTGTAATTGAATTCATCAGCATCCTTTGAAACTAGATACCTACTCCTTATACCGGTCATGTGTGGACCAAAATTTTTGATTTCTAACACATTGGTTTGGTAATAATAATAACTCCAAAATATGGAATAACTTGTTTTATCAAATGCTACAAGACAAAAATTTAATTAAAATAATGAAGTACTGTTTTTAATTAGTACATACAACCTATAAACATGTAAATGTATCAAAATCATCCGTGCCAACTGCGTTAGGCACCGCGGCAATCTTCATAATTTTCAATAAAAATTATTTCATTTAAACTCTTTACTCTTTAATAATCTTCTATAAATGATGTACTACCATGGGCTCAATTTATGCTAATGAATTAAATTACATCCTGTATAATGTGGTGAAACGTGATTTTCCGTGTTGCTTCCAAAATTCCATAGAAGCTTCTAGTAAAGTTGCCACCACTTTACTGGAGCATGACTTAGACTGGAATATGACTACCTGACTTAGACTGGACTATGACTATGACTTGACTTTACGTGATGTATTCTTTAACGATGAAAAATAACAATACTTGACACTGGCTAGATACACTATGTGTGGAGCCAAAATATAAGAAACAAAAAATAAACGAGATTCTTTTTATCTGCCGGTTAAACCAATAATCAAAGATAAAGTAATATGTGGTACTGACCATGCCGGAAAGTGTTCCGGTCCTACTCCAACGAAGTTGATCGGGTCGAGTTCCACGTATTTCGATATTTTATCGGGGCACGATATGTTGTATATTTTGCCTGGAAGTAAAAACGAACCTTGAAATCATTTGTTTATGTTTTAGAGATTAGTTCAGTTCGCATTATGAACTCTCTCGTCATCATTATCAACAGCCTAAAGACGTTCACTGCTGAAAAAGGCCTCCCCAGGGAGCGCCAGTTTGAGCGGCTGCTCGCCTCCTGCATCCATCGGCTCCCCGCGGCTTATGAACTCTGCAGCGCCACATTTGGCACTCCTGGCGAGTGCCAAATGTGGCGCTGCGACTTTTAAGAGCACCCAGCACGGGTACGCTTAAAAAAATTACCTATGGAATTACGACGCATAGTTTAAGGAGCTGAATGCTCCCAAATCGACTATTTTGAACGTGATTATTTCAAAACGTATACAATTTAAAGAATTGAAAAAAATGCACGTTAATACTGGTCATATCTTCTTTCCATCTGCCGAAACCGAAACACGTTTACGAAAAGTTTTCTCGATAGAAAAAAATCGTGAAATGACCTTTAAAAAATCATTCAAACGTCCTAAAATGTTACATTATAATAAGACACCCCATTGAAATAATTCATAGTGATAAGTTATGTTTCAATGCATCCATCTATAAGCTTATTTTTTTTATAACAATACGCATTTCTTTTATAACTAATTATTTGTAATGGAAAAGTCGAAGTGCAACGCAACGTAATCGCCATATTTTTGCTATGCATAAAGCGACCCTATATGGTACAAAATAAGTTTCAAGTTTGTCTGCTGTAATAAACGTGCTCGCATGATGTTTATCCGACATTTCTTAGATTCAGTTCATGAAAAAACATACCTGCACCCGCCGATCTCCATTATACAAGTATACTGGATGGACAATATCGTACAAAAATTGAGAATTTCTTGTGTCGATTTGAAGCACCACTACCGAGTGTCCGGAGAACTATTATTTGAAAATCCATCATGTTGATTGGTTGCTTTGAAAGTGTGAATTCTGTGATTGGTTGACTGAATTAGTTCCAAGGACTCCCACGATTGAACTCGTAGCAATCAGCGCCAAAACGAAGGCATTTGATGCCTTCAGTCAATATTAGTCTATATGAAGTCCAGCATACTAGTATATGGGTGGTCGTGTCGCTTAACATCAGGTGAACGACCAGCTCGTCACGTCATTCATTCTCATAAAAAAAAATAGAGGTCAATGCCTGCACCCCTATTCCCAACCCATCGAAAATGTTTCGATTCAAAATCTATCCATCTCATTCATCAACATTTAGGATGAAAGAGACAGTGTTACTTACGAATTGAGATGTTTTCGACACATCGGAAATAAGGGTGCTGGGCATCTTTAGAGTAGCAAAATTTGTAGGTATCTTAAGTATGTTTCTTACCAATTGTAGCTCCTAATGAATGTGCGATCAGTGCGAAGGTGTCCCATCGAAAGTGTTGAACCACTGCATCCATGGCATATACCAGCTCATATACCGTTATCATCAGGCCAGGGGGAAAGCGGTCAGACTTGCCGTTACCTGGTAGTTCCATGCCTGAAAGCAAAAAATGGGTGAATTATGAAATATTAGTTCCCAGAAAAACTACAAATTTCATTCACAGGAGTGTAGTGAATATTGGTTTATTTTATTGATCAAAATTAAAGATCTATTTCAGTACCGTGTGGTAACCATACACATTGCACACACACACACTCTCTCATATTCATTTCTTCAATTTTGTCTTAGTTTTTTTTTCTTTGTATTCTGCTACTTGGCAATCTGTTCGTAGAACAAATAGAAATAATTCAATTGGCTGGCTGTTTCAAACTGGTTTTATGCATTATATGGAGAGAGATGCGTCCAGTGAGTAATCTCTCATTATTTGTCTGTGAATCTGTGCGCTAGGTTTATTATGCTATGTCTCCTTAGTCTAGAGAGTTGGAGACTGCCCGATCCCTGCAGTTGAGCAGCTAGTTCGTTTCTTTGTTTGTCCAGTCTCAGTTGATATTTCTCACCATAGTATTCTATCTCCTGTTTTACTGTTTTCAGCTTGATGTCTATGTACATGTATTTATTGCTTATGTGCAGTGGTATGTTTAGCATACTTCTTATTGTTTTACTCTGGAATCTTTCTAATATTTCGATGTTGCTATGGCTAGCTGATCCCCATAGTGGAATACCATAGGTCCGTATTGGTTTGATTATTGTTTTATAAACTAAGCATTTTGCTGTTGTCTGTGAGTTGCGATTTTCGTCAGATTAAATTAAATTTGTCTTAGTAATTTCTTATTTTAGTGACAATACAATATGCTACCCATTGTACTACCTATTACATTTCAACATCAATATAAAACCAAACGAAACTAACTGGAAAAAATTACCAACCAATATAATAGAACTTCTCTGGCAACAACTTGACTAAAGGTCGGAAGCTGGCTGCAGAGTCCATAGCACCGTGACACAGGAGCACAGGAGGATCAAGGCAGCTTCCCCATGCTAGCACTGAAACATTACAACCTAGAATAAACAAATAGTACAACCGTACCCATTGGAGAGTATGGTTCTAAGTAAATGGCAGCGCTGCACTGAAAGCCCCCCGTGCGCTGCACCCCATAATTTGAACCTGAAGTCTGATAAAGGCGAAATGCTTTCTGAAACTAACAATAATTAAAAAATTCAAAAAAGAAAAAAAATGATTGTTTATTGCAACTAGCTGCTGCCCTAAGTACAGTTGTATAGCTATAGTCGGTCTGCACAGCTTATTTAGTAAGTACTTATGTAATTCAAGAAGAAACCACATTATTTGGTATAATTATTATTTTAAACACAGCTCTAATCTTATCTGTGGATGGTGGCAACACTTTATCAAAAGTGCCAGAATGACGATAGCAATTTTTATGGGTAATAATTGAATTATCAAGATTACTGATAAAGTATGGCAGGCTCATGCCTACTTATAATATTGTCTTTTTGGATAGTACAAAGGTCATAAGTTATAAAAGTTAGTGTTATCTGTACTTACCGCATATCCGGCCCCACGGCACTTGTATAAACCACTCGTTTTCGTTTAGAGTCATATTTAATTTCTTGTTTTTTGTGGAAACCTACTGTTAAAAACTTTGTAAGTAAAAGTTTAGTACTTCCGCGAACACAGGTATGTAACTCAAATATAATTCATTATGCAGATCTTCTAAAAGGTTGATCGAAAAACCACTAACTTTATTGGTTTTTTGTTTTCGACGATAAGATAAAAGGTAGGATTTTAATTTATAAATTCGAATTCAAGGAAATGCAATGCAAATGTAAATAGTAAACACGGAAACGGGATATTAGAGCTGAGCCAAGAGCGTTGAGTTCATGCGATTGCGATGGATGTATTTAATCGATACTTTGAAAATCGATTACTATTTTGTTGTGTTACAGGTTTTAGTTCAACTAAGCAAACTACCAATATGTTTTCTTTTGATATACCCATAACCATTAATTTAATGTTTAATTTTTAGGTATATTTTAGTTTTAATATTTTTAGGTATAGTTTAGATTTTAGGTCTAGTTTTAGTTTAGTATATTATATTTAATGTTATTTAAGTTTTTGGAATAAAATTTAACCCATAACCATAATAATTAATAAAACTTTTGAACCTTCGAAACCATTATCGATTATATTATAGTAAATATTATATTTACCTATTTTATAAGTTTGATTTTCTTTAATAATTACTAAACTAACTGGGTTTCGCCACTATTGTTGACTATTGACTGCAACCAGCAACACTTTCTACTACTGCAAAAAGAGCTTGTCAATGAGGCGTTTTAATTAAAAAAAAATCCTTCCCTATTTTATGGGAGGCATATACTCTTTGGATCATGGATCTTTAGTAAATTATATTCTCATAGATAATGACTATTTTGACAAATGCTGTTTTATTCATTCTGTTTTCGTTTGCGATCCTAGAATATCGTACTCAAGGAAGTTCTAAGTATACTAATAGTGTACGTATAAGTTCCTTGATCGTACTATAATGTACTCTCCTTCTTCGTTAAAGGCTTTCTATCGACAAATCGACAATGTACCTACTCCATGATTAGATCCACTAAACTGAATTTGACATTTCCTTGTACTCTGTGGCTTGAAAGCTATGAAATACGTGGTTACTACGCCATATAGTAACAGAAGCGTAACCAGTTCTTTTTTGAAATAGGCCTCATTCTTTTATTCTTCCCTCCGCACATATTTTCTCTGGTGTGTTCCACCCACGCATGAGATACCATGCTTGTACACATAATATCTCCATGGAGGTAGCGTAAGTCGTAGTAATGGCACATGGAGTATGGAGTACTGCTCTCATCTCTGGAGTGGAGCACCGAAGTACTTACTGCATCCACTTGACTCACTAGAGCGAAGAGCCGTTAGAATTGTGAACGACCCCAAATTCACCGATAAGCTAAGGCCTTTAAGTTTACGACACGATATCGGTTCTCTGAGTCTCTTCTACCGTTATTATCATGGGGAATGCTCTGAAGAAACCTTTGATCTCATCCCGCCTTCTTGATTTTATTATTGAACTTCTCGGCAGCGTGAAACAGCGCATCTACATATTGTAGACACGTGGAAATCCCATACGACACGATTCTTGCACTCAATTCTTCCACGAACCCGCAAGATGTGGAATGATCTTTCTCCTGAGGTTGTTCCGCACAACTACAGTATGGGGAGCTTCAAAGAAAGTGTTAAAAGAGTCCTCGCTATCTCGGCAATGCCCTTGGTGTTGCAGATGTCCATAGGCAGCGGTGACCGCTTACCATCAGGTGGGCCGCCTGCTTGTATGTCACTCATTACACAAAAATAAGGGCCTCTTGGTCTTAGCTTCTGCCCCACCAATGCTAGTCCGGGCTAGAACCGAGAGTCTCAAGATAATAATAATACATATTATTAATCTGTGCCGTTACTAAATGCAACGTAGCTGACGGTTACGATTTAAAAAATATTATATACATAATTAGAGTGTGTTTTGCAAACAAAAGCTTTATTATGTGAATTAAATCCAGCGAAGAAAGTCTGTCATTAAAATTCAATAAAAACGTTTTTCTTTGCCAAATAAAAAGAATAATAAGATTGATCGATTGTAATAGTTCAAAAAGATCAAGTGAGTTTATTTACTTATGTTTACCTCATCACTAAAAACGACAATCAAAAGTGACTGCTACTGATAGTGATAGATGGCGATGATTGGTGGAGGGATGTCACAGATTAGAGAAAAAAAAATAGCTATACAAAATATCGATAGATGTCATTACTCGTTTTTAAATCTCAAAGCCTCTCAAATATTTAGAAAAGTTATACTAACTTGCTTGAGAAAAGTATATGATGAAAAATCCCAGTCATTGTAAAATCTCATAATAGTCATAATTATAAATAGACACTGCAGAATTATGAAGTACCTATAGAAAATTAAATCTCTCATTTTTTTTTAAACATAGGTTTTTATGATATTAGATGGGTATTAGATTAGGTAAAACTGGTAAAAGCACCCAAGTTGGTTATTGCACAATTTTGCAGGTTTACCATCGGATTCCAAAATTCCGTCGTTTGAGCGAATTACGGCAAAATCTTGATTATGTTATGAATCTTACCTATTGTTTACTTTTCTTGTAGGTTTAATGCAATTTCACTCTTTTAGGTTCAATTCATACACTACTTCATTCCTCGTCGGCTCAGGGAATCATTTCAGTTCATTAACGATGATGCCCTTACGAAAAATTGAAAAAGAAATCACAGTAAAAGCGCCCTGGGGCAAAATTGCCGGTAAGTATAGCTACATTAAGAATATTTTTAATAGTAGTAGTTAGTATAGGTGTAGGTATAAACGCCTGCGGAGGCAGGCGCGGGCCGCCCTGTTGCGGCGGTGGACGGAGGACCTGGCTCCACCGGTGCCTGGGCAGAGGACGGTGGAGGCCATCCGCCCGGTCCTCCGGGAGTGGGTGCGGCGGCCATTCGGGTCGCTGACCTTCCGATTGGTGCAGGTGCTTTCCGGACACGGATGTTTCGGAAGGTACCTGCACCAGATCGCGAGACGGGAGGCGACCCCGGCCTGCCACGAATGTGGGGCGCCGGAAGATACGGCGCCCCACACGCTGGAGGTGTGCGCTGCTTGGGAGTCTGAGCGGCGCACACTTTCAGCGGTCGTTGGCCGGGATCTCTCGTTGCCGAGCGTGGTGAACGCCATGCTCGACAGCGAGAGAGCGTGGCAGGCTACGGTCTCCTTTTGCGAGGTGGTGATGTCGCAAAAGGAGGCTGCGGAGCGGGTCAGAGAGGACGATGCCAACTCTGACCCCCTCCGGCGCAGACGGAGAGGGGGACGGAGGAGGCGCTTCGGGCGCCTTCTTCGTCCTCCGTAGTGGGGCCGGCGGCGGAGGGTCGGGGGACTCTCCGCTGCGCTCACACGGCCCCACACGTCTGGTGGGGAACTGAGGTGAAAGGTTACCCACCCACTGGCGCAGAGGCCCGGAAGGGCCTACCGCTGGGGCGAGATAGTGAATGCCAGCGCGACCCTATCTCGTCCCGTCCCGGCGGCGGACGGATCACGGGGGGGTTTTAGTGGGTTCGAGTCCCACATACCCCCTGCCATCACCCCCGTGGTGGCAGGGAAGTGCGAGGGCATTTCCCCCCTCAAAAAAAAAAAAGAAAGGTGTAGGTATAAAGTCCCGGAAACTCTAGCATTCGTCTTTAAGTATTCAGCTTACCCGTAATATCACAAAAACTTAATTTCATAGTCTCCGTGGTGTGGTGGTTGAGCAGGGGGTCTAGCAAAAATACCAACCACTAACGCTAATGCCTCACGCTAACTCCAAAAATGTATTATAATGACATTCGCTGCGGAAAAGTTAGCGATTTCCAAAATGTCATTTCAGTACACTTTGGAGTTAGCGTTTGGCGTTTATGCGTTTGGTTTGGGGGTCTAGTAAAGATCCCTAACATAAATCAAATTGTAGTACAAACGACCATGAAGGTTTTATCTGTGTCTGAGATTCTCTTTTTAATTTAAAGTTGGTTATTTATATTGTAGGGTTAGCCTGGGGCAGCCCATCGAATCCTCCCGTGCTGCTCTGCCACGGGAAGCTAGACGCGTGTTCCGGGTTCCGCCCTCTCGTCTCGATGCTACCTCACGGGTTCTACTACGTCAGCATAGACTTGCCGGGAAACGGGAGGTCGGACCATTTGCCGAAAGGATTGAGGTCGGTACTTTGACTGTCGAGATAGAGATTGTTAGCGCGACCATATCTCGTCCCATCGCGGCGGCTGATGGTTCATGGGGGGGGGGTTTAGTGGGTTCGAGTTTTAGTGGGCATTTTCCTCCCCCCGCAAAAAAGGTTGTGATATTTGGCTTAACCTACCTGCATAAAAATAAGACCATGTCTTCCCGTGGGTGTCGTGAGAGCTGGCTAACGGAATATCCAGGGAATGGGCAGCAACAATCTGTGGTATAACCACTTTACCACTTTTATATTGCGATTTGGACACATTGCTCAGCACAGGGAAACGTGTCTTACTTGTAGGAGATTATAACGCACGGCACCCACATTGGTGTAAGAATAGCGTGATGAATCGTCATGGTCAAAAGCTTTTTCACCATATGATATTAAATGACTATTACATACATGCTCCATCTCAACCTACTCTTGTGCATTATCATACCGACCACCAACCTTCTACTCCAGACATTGTCATTGCATCTCAAGTAACGACAATCAAAAGTATTACAACGATGCCTGCTCTATCTTCCAACCACTTGCCAGTCATGTTAACGATAGGTGGAACAATACAGCGCCAGACGTACAGCCGGTTTAACTATAAAGCCGCTAATTGGGCTAAATTTCGTGACCATCTAAATGACCAGATTTCACTTACTGGTACTGCAGTTGATTCCCATGAAATGATAGATAAAGTGGTATATGTCTTAACAAGCGCAATAACAGCTGCTAGAGATAAATCAGTCCCAAAATCCAAAATAGAATTTAAACCTAAGCCTTTGCCTAAATTCATAAAAAAACTAATTTAGCTTAAAAATGGGTTACGTAATCGGGAATGTCGTACCACTGACAAAACAATAAGAAAAACTATAAGAACTAATATTAATATTTTACAAGCGAGAATTAAAGCGGCAATTCAAATACATAACGATAAAACTTGGGATACTAAATTATCTAAAGTTGATAATGCTCATACTGACTTGTGGCGTATTGCTAAATCTCTTAAAAACCAAGCTTCAACTATTCCTCCGCTCATTAAAGAAGATGATAATGTAACTACATCAGTTGATGAACAGTGCGATGAGCTGGCGGCTGTTTTCAGTAGAAACATGGGCTTGACGGTAGACTGGTGCGATGCTGTCACAAATAATTCTGTCATGACTTCTATTGAAACCCTCAACACGTCTACTGATGTTTGCTTACCCCGATTAGCACGCCCGAGAGAAATATGTAAAAATATCCAGCGTCTAAAAAATCGTAAGGCTCCAGGTGAAGACAACATACAAAACATCCTTTTAAAAAATATTCCCTTAAAATGTATAGTACTTTTAACAAAAATTTTTAATGCGTGCTTGAATCTTCATTATTTTCCTATTGCTTGGAAGACTGCAAAAGTAATAGCACTTCCAAAACCGAATAAAGACCACAAAAAGGCGGTCAATTATCGTCCCATTAGCCTATTACCTACTGTCGCAAAGCTTTTTGAACGTATAATTTATGATCGCTTATTGGAATTTCTGGATAGTCGATTTATTAATGAGCAGTTTGGGTTTCGCCAATCACATTCAACTATTCAGCAATTGGCACGTGTCAGTGAACATGTTTCTCATGGCCTTAATATGAAAATGTCTACAGGGATGTTTTTATTAGACATAGAAAAAGCCTTTGACACCGTCTGGCATGATGGCTTATATCATAAGCTGTTGTTGTGTAAGGTACCCGTTTATTTAATAAAAGTCATACGGTCGTACCTCTCTGACCGTTCATTTAAAGTCTACAGTCTAGAGGTTTTACCATTCACGCTGGAGTACCGCAAGGATCCGTATTGGGACCTCTCCTGTTTTTAGTGTATTTAAACGACATCCCCAAGCAACCTCGTACTAGTCTTGCTTGTTTTGCTGATGACACTGCTTCCTACTCATCCTCGCGTGACGAAGATCTTATTATTAGCCGACTCCAGCTATCGCTAGATTTACTTTATTGTTATTTCAAGCGATGGAAGCTTAAATTAAATGAGTCAAAAACAGAAGCCATTATGTTCTCGAGAAAACGGAAACCTCCTGCTCGAAAACTTGTTATTAATGGACATCACATTCCTTGGGCTAAATCGGTCAAATACCTCGGGGTTCATCTCGACACCAAGTTAAATTGGACCACTCACATTGAACACGTACGATTAAAGGGGCTCAAAGCTTTTGGCGCCCTTAGTTCTATTATGAATAGGCGGAGTAAACTAAGTCCTAAAACAAAATTAAAAATATACTCTGTATTAATCAGGCCTTGTTTCACCTATGCGGCGCCTGTGTGGAGCGGCACTTGTCAAACAAATTACAAAAAACTGCAAGTCCTGCAAAATAAGGCTGTTAAAATAGCTCTTAATACGTTATTCCGGACTAATATTAATAAATTACACGTTAAAATCAATTTCCCATTCGTAAAACAATTTATAATAAAACAAGCTATTAAATTTTATAAACAAACTAATTTAAACCACAAAAACCATCTTATTTCTACGATAGGTAACACCAGATTATCTCAACTTCCATATGTCGATACTTATAAGAGATACCGTTTACCTCATCACTACGTTCTCAGTGACGACAGTGACGTAGGCCTGACCTAATGTGCTGTGGCCATAGACATATATATAGATCTATGGCTGTGGCCGTCGTATTGCGATTATTGTTAGTTAAATGTGGGTACTTTCGCGCGTTGTGTATGCCGTTCATTTTTATAATTACTAATGTACATAAATATTAGGTCAGTAAATTGAATAGAAGTTTTAAAAACATAATTAGGCATATCGTGATGTGTGTGCAGTGTATTCGTCATCTACGTACACATGTAGATAAACGCACGTAATTATTTTAGTGTAAACAAGATCGTAGCTACCTACCTAATATGCAAAAAAAATGCGTCTGGCACAAAATGCGCATTATTATAAATACAACTGTATTTTCCCTGGTTAATTGTAAGTAATCCATTATTTAATTTACCTTAGATTTATAAAGTTAATAGCTAACATAACAGTTTTTGTTTATTAAAAGACTAACATAGGCGCTGTTAGCCTGACATAGTCACTAGTTTAATGTAAGTTGTATGCAATTCTAGACTGTGTCTTAGTTTGTAAGCGGTGTTATTATGATAAATAAAGAACTTTTAAAAATCAAATCAATCTGTGGTATAATCTACCGCGATAACCTACTGCAGTCATAATGGCAAACCCTCTATGACAAGGGTCCTGCCAGCTGATGATATGGGTATTGGTCGTGGACCAACTGTTCAGTTCTCCTGGGTGGACTAAGGGCACTTTCTTGCCCGTGCCCACCTGCTCAGTTTACCTGGCTCACAGATTATATGGTACTAGTACCTGGGTAGACCACGGGGTATTATCCATAGTCACATATTACCCATAGCCCAGTTGGTATTTGGACGCATAGAAACATCTGTTCATTCATAATGTGGGAACAACCGATGGGGAAGAAAGGTTCTCGAGTTGCGACCACGAACTGGAAGCAGCGTAGGCGCCCCAGTAGGTGGACCGACGATCCGATGAAAGCCGCGGGGATCCGATGGACGCAGGAGGCGAGCAGCTGCTAAGAGGGTGCTCTATGGGGGAGGCCTATTTTCAACAGTGGACGTCTCCAGGCTGTTGATGATGATGATGATGATGAGAGTAAATAAGGATTTATGGGCTGATTTTTAAACTTTCAGATACACAGTAGTTGACCTCGTACCTACGCTGGTGAAGGTGATGGAACATTTCCAATGGAAGACCTTTAGGTACATTGGACATTCCCTTGGCGTTCCTATTGGTGAGTGACCGTATTTACCTCCCTGTCGACGCCGCCCTGTACAAGACATGACCCAAACCAGTCTAGCCCTTCTGGCTCAAGTATTTGCGGTATATTCGGTACCGATATAAAATACACCAGTATAGTAGGTACCTATCCGGTAACGGTGTACCGGTATAGAGACAGTGGTCAGGCCACATCGCTCGTAGAACTGACAACCGATGGGGAAGAAAGGTTCTCGGGTGGCGACCACGAACCGGAAGACGCAGTGTAGCGTAGGCGGACTCCTCAACTAAATGGATCGATGTCCTGGTCAAAACCGCGGGGAGCCGATGGATGCAGGACGCAAGCAGCTGCTCAAAATGGTGCTTATTGACTTATGTTCAGCAGTGGACGTCTTCAGGCTGATTATGATGAGATACTCTAAAATATAATTAAAACTATGATTTCCAGGAAAAATATTCAACATAGCATACCCGGGCCACATCTCCCGAACGGTCGAACTCGACCCCATCCCCGCTCACCACACCTGGCCTACTACCAGAGAAGGTATAACTTGATTACATTATTATTATTGACTAGACTCATGTTTCAATTAGCTTGTAGTAGGTCTGTCTTCTGAACTGTAAGGCTGTGAGCTCTCCCACCTAGGACAAACATTTGTGCAATGAAAATCCTTGTTTGTGACTGGATGGCGCTGTGTGAAATATTCACAAGTATTTACTACAATTTGTGATAATAATTCTAGGCATGCACGACTGGTACCACGAATACTACGGGTATTACAATCTGGAGAAGTATGCAAAGTTCAACGGAGGGCCGGAGACTGCACCGAAATATACCTATGAAAAGGTACACTGTACAAGAAAACTCTGAGTACCCGCACGAAAAAAGTTCCTTTGAAAAATAAATGGCCCCCATGCAAAGTCAAACGTAAACTCATTAATTTTCTATGAAAAACACCGCTGTTTTGTACAAATGCTTTTGTGAAATTGCAACCATAGAATTACTACCTAATTGCAAGTTTAAACTCAAGTTCAGCTACTTATAACGTTTTCAAAAATTGGAAGGCCACAAAAACACCTAGGTGGCAAAATACTACATATTATTTGTAATTGCTCGTGGTACAACCTGGTGAACTAAGGTGGACCACGGTAAAAAATAAGTAACCCGTGGTACACCCGATATTTTGGGGTGGGCCACGTTATAATTTTTGTTCCCGTGGTACACTTGGTGAACTTAGCAAGTGAACCACGGCACGGGCAATGTCAGAAAAACGAATTGAAGCGTTTAAATCATTCCCCAGGCTCAACAACTTATGATGAACACCCGAGCGATCTCCAAAGAGGCTTCTGAACACGTTTTGGAAAGGTGCTTGGAGCCAGCCGGTGACGGACTATACAGGTTGTAAACAAGGTGACCTTGAATTGGTATGTTATCCCGAAATGGGGGGACTGGGACCGTGATACCCTACAAGTTGTGAGAGCCTTACTTGAAACTGGGTGTTTCGAAACTTCCATGGTAAAAATTAAATCCACTCGCAAAATTGCACGTGCGAACGCTACGAGAGTTAACAAGATACTATAAATTCATTTGTAAACACAGGTTGTTAAACTCATTTATGTGCACTCAGTCAAGGACGAAGTTCAACCACCCAGCTACGCTAAGGCTATTTTTGAACGTAAACTTTACATGGCATTTCTTCAATAAAAAACTATTAATTTAGTAAAGTCGTGGAAGAAACATTGTCTACCTTGGCGTGTAGATTAACCCCCTTTCGGGATAACATACTAATTCAAGGTCACCTTGTATTGTACCTATAAGATTGACAAGACGTAGGCCTAGATCATATGTCAGAGTGATTCGCTACTTTCGTTAATTCGAGATTTTCCTTACTGAAAACTTTACTATTTTGATACATTGGTACACTTCACACACCCTGGTTTGGCACTGGCTCTGAATGACCCAGAGATTGCTACAGTTTATCAAAAATAAGAAGTGCAGTATGAAGTTGACATGATTAGTGATTGACACTGTCAGATTAACTGGTCTAGGGATGTGAACGAAATAATCGCTATCGGATAAACCCGATTTTAATGAGAAATCGATACTGATTCTACATATTTATTTAGTAATCGTTTCGTTTTTTCATATGACCTCAGTAAGAGAACGAATGATTGTAATACTTATAATGAATTATATCAGCATGAAATGTATGCATCGGTAAGGTATTAACTAAATACCATATTGGGTATATTCGACTTAAGCTTAAGTGTTAGGTATATACCTCTGAATGTATATATATATTAAATAAATAATATACTGGGTTCGAAAATAGTCATTTAATCAGATTCACTACTATTTATATTAGTACTTGAACAATCATCATCATCATCGTCGCAAAAATTAATAATTATTCGATTGTCTATAAAACTGCCAAAATGCACATCTCTGTCAAAATCATGCATTACCAGACCAGTTATCATAATTTGTAATGTGGGAACAAGCTTTCTTCAGCAAAATTTCCATTCTCTTTACGGTAAAGGGTGGCTTAGTATTGTGAAAGATTATTTTAGACAATGGTATAAAGAATAAATAAATAAAATATGAGATACCAAGTAAAAATAAAAGTTTATATAATAATAATTATAAGATATAGTAGTAGTATTAAATATATCCTACTCTATCCACGTGAAATTGACGAAGTTGTGGCCCCGCAGGAGCCATATATTAAAAAGAAGTTTAAGTTGCACCATAATAATCATTGTTAATCATGGTGTTTAAAAAAGTAGTGATTATGTATTTATAATATCAATGTTTAAAATTAAATTGCAGTACCCGCCAAAGAAAGAAATATCAGCGAATTGCTTTGGCGAGGAAAATTTGTATGTACCGATACTTTTTACAAAAAAAAGTCAAGAATATCATTATTAATATTATAATCACACTTTCGAAGTAGATCATTCGCGAACTACACAAGATTATCTCACTGAATTATTCTCGCCTAAAGATTTGATTCGATTATACCTTATTCTACAATTTCACCGATTAATCGGATGTGTAATAGTCGCAACACTATTTTCGAAAAAAAGTGCTGCCAGCTCCTAAACAATGTTCTCCTTAGATAATTTAATACCCTTAGAACCCCCTAAAAACCCCTAAGCTTTTTTGTATTGCTAGCATACTTTGATTAGGGTTACATCACTTGCATATTTTTATTGATGTTGTAGGTACATAAGTATTTGAAACTCGCAAAATAAAGCAATAACTAAACAAAATGTAAAAAAGAACAAAAATCGTACATTTTTGTATTCGGAAATCCCTTTAGGGTGAGTTACCAATTAATTAATCATGTTAATTGTGTTTTCTGCGCCTATGAAAAATCTTGAGTGAGATTCTATGGTGTGGTGCTTAGCCTACTTTAGTGAGAATCTTATCATCATGATGCTTTGCACCAGGTCCGTTCATGTGAGCCGTCCCGCTGATGGACGCAAATGGAATCGCCTGATCGCTCGTTTACATTTTGATAAAATTTAAATAGGCTTTTCTTTTCTTCTCATGAGATGATTAATTTTATAGGGCGAAGATATATTAAATATTAAATAAAAAGGTTTTTGTTCTGCGGCATAGAACACAATCTTCGCAAAAATGATCAGTTGTTTTATAGAAAAATTGCCGTTTATCTTGATGAAATGTATGGAAATGCTGATATTTTTCTAATGTTTTTTTAACTACATCTAAAACGCAAATGTAGGTAATAACAGACATTTTTTATGCTGCCACCATTAAAAATACCGAAATATATGCATTTACTTGCTCCCGGTGTCTCCCTTGGTTCAAAAGTATTCTGTGTTAATCCAGTGTACCTACAAGATATCTGTATTCCAAACATCCAAATTCGTAGCGTGAATAGGGCACAAACAAGCACACACAACCTTCGCATTTATAATATTAGTGTGATAGTATGATTCTTTTTTAGTATAGGAAATTCATCCTGACTTCTCCACCTAAAACACCCTCAAAAATATTAATCCCCTAAGAACCCCCATTCCCCTTTTACCACAAAATTTAGGGCCAAAATCTCTAGCTTGGTATCCCTCGAAATGTCAAAGTGTACCTATTAGATTTGATCAACTGTAGGTGATTTTACTAACACCGCCTTCCGGCCGACGACGATAATAAATGTTTTATTAAAAAAGTATATTATCTAATAACACGCAAAAAAAAAACGCTTCCTCTAGGTGCGAGCGTCAATTTTTTCATAGCTCTGTGTATCTATTACTTAATAAAACATCTATAAAGTTTTGGCGGGAACGCGAAAAAGTTCACGTCGTTGCATTGTATTATTTTTCAAAACTTTTGCTTTTTCCAGAGTTAATGTTTAAAATTGGTGGCGTTTTACGCATTAACTGCTGAATTACGAGCATCACTCATGGGAAAGTGATATAATGTGGTGAAACGTGATTTTCTGTGTTGCTTCCAAAATTCCATCGAAGCTTCTAGTAAAGTTGCCACCACTTTACTGGAGCATGACTTATGCTGGAATATGACTACCTGACTTAGACTGGACTAAGACTTGACTTTACGTGAAATATTCTATTAATATGATGAAAAGTCACAATACTTGACACTGGCTAAATACACTATGCGTGGAGCCAAAATATAAGAAAAAAAAAACACATATGTTACAGGTTGACATTCGACCAGCGCATGAAAGAAGTGACTGTCCTACCATTCTCTGGCGAGCTTCTCCGTCACATCTATACCACCACTACAACACCAACATTCTGCATCCTCGCCAAAAGGGTCATAGATGACGGAGTGTACGATCCTGTACCATTTTTGATGGATCCAACTGCTTGGAAAGGGTTGTACAGATACAAAATTGTGGAAGGTGGCCACGATGTGCATATAGATAACCCTGGATGTATGGCGGAAGATATATCCAAGTTTTTGTTAGAAGACTTCAATGCGAAGTTGTAAAAGAATCAAAATTACTTAATTTAATTAATATTTATGATAAGTATTTCATAAGTATAAAATGCCTGTCAGTCAGTAATAACATACAGCTCCTAACTTCGCATTTACCCTTTCACAGTCATACCTCATGGACCGGGTATTGCTCGTGGTCAAAGATTATAAAGCCCGTGGTCCATTTGCTCAGTTCACCCGGGTGGACCACGATCGTATCAATATCATCCATTACGTACCTACTGCAAGATTTGGGTATGTCACAGAGAACTAAGTACGAACTTAGAAGCTGTCAAGATTTAGTAGGTACGGAACAAGGAAGTTGAATGTGTATCTTATATGGGTGAAACTACTTTGGTACAGACGCATACTGTCGGGTATAATAATTATAAGGTATACTGGGTGTAATTGAATTAATTAGCATCCTTTGAAATTAAGAACCTACTCATGATACCGGTCACGTGTGGACCAAAATTTTTGAATAGAATTCAAAAATTGGTTTGGTAATAATTATAACTCCTAAAAATGGAATAACTTACTTAATCAAATGCTACAATACAAAATTTAATTAAAATAATATAGTACTGTTTTTAATTTAGTACATACAAGGTATAAAAACGTTTAAATGTATCAAAATCATCCGTGCCAACTGCGTTAGGCGCCGCGGCAATCTTCATAATTTTCAATAAAAATATTTTGATTTACACACTTTTACTTTTTAATTATCATCTAATAAATGATGTAGTATCATGGGCTCAATTTATTTTATTTATTTTAGGTTCTCGAGCGGCGACCACGAACTGAAAGACGCAGCGTAGGCCGGCCCCCCACTAGGTGGACCGAAGACCTGGTGAAAGCCGCGGGGAGCCGATGGATGCAGGAGGCGAGCAGCCGCTCTAAGTGGCGCTCCCTGGGGGAGGCCTATGTTCAGCAGTGGACGTCTTCAGGCTGTTAATGATGATGATGATGATGAATTTATGCTAATGAATTAAATTACATCCTGTATGTACGACTGTAGTTTGGTTAAATAAGGATGTTTTACAATCAATCGATCGTAGCAACCAATGTTGATGGTAGCCACAATGCCCACAGATATTACCTACTTATTACTTAAAAATACAAATAAAATACGATTTTTCTTATTAATTATGTTTATTGCTAATAAATCTTGTAAATATTCTTAGAAACAGTATTTTTTTTGTTTTTTTGTTTTTCGAATACTTATCACATTCATTTCCTCATAAACTCCGTCTCACGAAAGCTGTCCCGCGGTAATAAGTGGAACTAATTTTGGAAGTAAGTAATTTAACGACACTACGTATTTGTTACAGTGCTTTATTTACTAAATAAAATCGATATTTACAATTTACTTTATATTGAAATTTTGGGGAGTCTAAAATATAGAGGTCAACAACGATCCGTAGCGCTAATGTGGTGACGCGGCCGCGGAACTTCTTTCGTGAGACGGAGTTTACATCGAATTTCCCGCCATTTCAGGATGACAGTTAACTTTTTAAATTACTTCTCGATGTTGCAAAGGCTGCACTCAGGACAACGCCGATGAGATTTTCTGCCACGGCGATGTTTTTCTGTTAATTTATAGTTGTAGTTGGACCTTGAGCGTGACCTCGATGAAGATCTGGGAAAGAAGAAAGATTTTCCATTACTTAGCGAACATGAAATCTACTTACTACTACTATAAACAGAATTAAATGCTCTTCATAACGATCATGAATCAGCCCCCCTGGGGGTCTAGCAAAGATACCAACCACTAACGCTAACGCCAAACGCTAACTCCAAAATGTACTGAAATGACATTTCGGAAATCACTAACTTTTCCGCAGCGAATGTAATTTCAATACATTTTGGAGTTAGCGTTTGGCGTTAGCGTTAGCGGTTGGTATCTTTGCTAGAACTCTTGGTACGCCCAGTGTCTTGAAGTGGACCACGGGCAGAAAAATTGTCTATGGTCCACCCAGGTGAACTGAGCAGGTGTGGACCACGGGCCCATTGATTTTTATTGTGCTACAATATATTTTTTAAATCCTAAGTACCTATCTAGCCTAGATCTAGGTACCTATCTAAATTACCTTTTTAATGTGATTTAGGTGTTCTGTAGGGCCTTTTCTATGAAAGCGAGAAAGCCTTATGTTGGGCCGGAACACTTAAAAAAAACGATTTTATGTCAATTTGACGATATTAAAGTTTATGATGTCTTTGTAACGGATGATTTCGAAAGGGCATCAAAGTTTTGGAAATGGCAAATTAGATTTATTTTGAGTTTTTCACGTTAGATTCGACATCATGTCTCAGATAATAATTATGCGTAAATAAATTAATAATAGGGTACTTACAAAATCTCAAGCACTATGTCCTACGAACTTGAAATTCGGCAAATATCTTCCTCCCGGCGCCCAGCTGTTACGACTACTCGATAAATAAATGTACTTCAGTGCCTTTCCTCCTTTCGTACTTATAAATAAACTAGCTTTTGCCCGCGGCTTCGCACGCTTGTGTTATGTTATTTTTACGTTATAGTCTAATAATAGATCATTCATTTCGTACCAAACAACAATATGCACTAAATCTTTTCGAAGCTGAGCACAGTAACCTGTATTAGCATAGGTATAGGTATAACGCAAGCATAGCCGTGAGTGGAAGTTATTTAAGCCATTACCTAAAATTAAATGTTTTGAGTCAAATATAGATTTATAAAACAGTAAAAGAAAAGAAGTTTCAAACAAAAAACTACAATTTTATAACTACCTCTTCATATTACAACAAAAAGAAATCATCATCACTTCACTCAGGTCTTTCACAGATGTTTCAGTAAATTTTGTTTAGGCAGTAGTTACCTAAGCAGGCAGGTACAGTTTAGAAAAATATGAAAGAATCACACACACGCACGATGATGCTGCTTTGCTCAGTTTTACATATCCGCGCGCTTTTTGTTCCATTTACCACATTGTTTTTACCTTCTTAAGTTTGGCTCCATACGAATTGGTACCTACACTTAGCCAGTGTCAATAGATATATAAAAATAAGTGTATATAAAAATAAATAAATAAAATAAATAATTAATTTTACTTAATACTAATTAGGAATTACAAATACTAAACCACCACTCCTTAAAGAATCGACCGTTATAATTATTATTATGTCCACTATTTTCCACGCTGTTTCATTCCCACTGCACTTTCAACATACCTACCTAGTGATGAAAGTGAGGAAGTAGGTTAAATCGTCATTACATAATTATTAGTTACACCCAAAGATAGTTACTTACTAAAACTTTAACCTTCTTGGAGTAACCGAGTAATCTAATCATTTTTACCCGTGGTTTTTTTAATAGCCTACAGATCTAAAATATTTTAACTATTATCAACATGCAAGAAGAAGAAGAAGAAGAACAAATCAAAAACAGTCAAAAACGAATCTTACGCGCCATGCTGTTGTTAATTCGAGGATACAATTGCCATAATGAATACCTACATATTATTATATCTAAGTACCTACCCTTTTTAAACATTTTTCATGAAATATTTCGTATCATTGGCTAAATACAAATAATAGCACGCGCTCCGGCTTACTTTAATGCCAAAATAAAAAAGGTTTTAAAATGTGTAGCAATGGTAAGGGTCTATAACTTAAGTAGCTATAAGTACTACAGGTACCTTAAAACTTCTTTGGGGTCGATACAGAATGTAGCATTAGGGCAAAAATAATTTTAACTACATATTTAGAATGGTAACGTGTAGTAACTTTATGTAAATAATGCATTTGACCAGATCGCCACAATAAAGAACATTGCTCCCGCCAAAACCCTATAAATCGAAAACTTTAATAAAAATGTTAATTAAGTAAGCTTCAATATTGGCTACGTATGATAATAGCATGAAGCGTAATAAAAAGTCTAAGAATCTCCCCTTTAAACAGTTTTCATAAAATACTTCGTATCATTGGCTAATTACATGTTTTGTCTAATGCCAAAATAAAAAAGGTTTTACAATGCGTAGCAAAAGCTAGGGTCAATAAATGAAGAACCTATAGGCACAGATTACTGAATATGTTACTACTATAGGTTAAGCTATAGGTACTATAAATACAATTTTAAATACTTATTTCGAATGGTAACGCGTAGTAGATTTTTCGAATACTAATACATAATAACAGATCGCCAATAAAGAATTTTGCCCTCGCCAGAACCCAATAAATCGAAAACATGAATAATAATTTTAGTTATGTTTCAATATTGGCTAAATATGATATCGTGTGAAGCCTTAAAACTTTTAATAAAAAGTCTAAGAAGTTTTTAGTTTTCAAAATTCCCTTTTCTCTGTGTCGTGGTCATATTCAAGAAGGTTCTCATACCTATCCTCTTTTTTAGTTTGGACCACAGATTAACGAAAAAACTAATCTTTAAGGAATACATATTATGACTTCCTTGGGTATAGGTAATTACATAATAACAGATTGTTTTTCTCTAATCTGCATTGCATCGAGCGCAGACGAAGTTATCGCGCGATGTATTTCGCCGTAGCCCGAAGTGTGATACACTGCCGGTAATGCAGGCGCGCCAATTGTTATTTACTGTTTTTTTTAAGTTATAAATAAAAACATGCATTAAATTACTTTCTTATTGCTTAGTGCAGTGGGGATTGTTCAGAATGAAATAAAAATGATTGGGGTTCCGTCCTGAATGGGTAAATTCTTATTACTAAACCTCCGCTGTCCGTCTGTCTGTCCATCAGTCACCAGGATGAATTGTGATAGACAATTGAATTTTTCACAGATGATATATTTCTGTAGCCACTATAACAACCATGATAAAAAAAAATTGGTTTTACTTCATATTGATAAGGAATCATAAATTAAAACTATTAAAATTTATTTTTGTAATCGCAAATAATACTCTCACAGTTTGTAAAACATATTTATTCGCCGACATGCAATATAACGCTACTGCTTCCTCCATTTTATTTAGCCCACGTCGGTTGCGCAGCAGGCAAACAAATTGACTGTGTGTCCGGGTTGTGGCGCTATAAAATCTTCGAGGATAGTCAACAGAGATGTTTTTGCGCGCCAACTCAACAGCGAAGGTTCGGGCGTATATGAAGCCGCACCATAATACTAACAGAATTTTTTTTCTTTAACCTGTGGCTCCAGATAAACCCGAAATAAAATTACCGTCAATAGCACAGAGTAAAATTTTTTTTCTCTCATCTATGATTAGTAGCTAAAATAAAACTTACCTTTTGACTCTGACTAAATACCTACACTATGAGTGGAGCCAAATTGTAAGAAAAAAAAATTTACCTTGAACCCTTGAAGCGGCCATCTTGTTAAAAGCCCGTTCCGTTTCATAATGAAATCTTACACATTTTCACCAAAAAAAAAATTAACGATATATAAAATTTAATATATCCTATGTTGTGCGCCGGGTTTTTCTAAGCTTATTAGTGAAAACCGCATGAAAATCTGTTCAGTATTTTCGGACTTGTGCCATAACAAACAAACAAACAAACAAACAAACAAACAGACAAAATGTCTAAAAAGTAGCTTAACGTGATCAGCGAAAAATTTCAAGCCCACCTGTGTCATTTTTTTTTCGATATCTTTCATTTACAGATTTTTTTATCTCTACAGTTTTATTATATGTATAGATAAGAAGTCTATTGCAACAGACCTTGCACTAATTTCTCAGGTTACTTTTGAATTGCAATAACTAATTTCAGTCATTTTATCGTGCGGCGCGCCGGCCCCCTACTGCGCACAGATGCCTGAATATGCACCTGCCTCCATTCACCGTTCCATCCATTTTTTTTTATCTTAAAGAAGTTATCTACGTTAGCTTAGCTAGTCCAGGGGGTCTAGCAAAGATACCAACCACTTACGCTCACGCCAAACGCTAACTCCAAAATGTATCGAAATGACATTCGCTACGGAAAAGTTAGCGATTTCCGAAATGTCATTTTAGTACATTTTGGAGTCAGCATTTGGCGTTAGCGTTAGTGGTTGGTATCTTTGCTTGACGTGCTGTACATTTTGGAGTTAGCGTTTGGCGATAGCGTTAGCGTGAGGGAGCTTTGCTAGACCACCAGTTCTTCATTAACTAGCAATACCTTACCTACTCACTTACGAACTGTCAGGCCTGTAATACGGGCCTATGCTTTTTGTCGATCGGTGCTTATTGCTCTAGGCTCTAGCCGAAGGAGGTTCAAATCTCACTCGTGATTCAAATTTTTCCTCATGAAAATAAAATTACTTAGGGTTTTTGTTTTTTATTTGTGGCTAAGCTAACCAATGGATAAAAATGCCAACTGACTTTATGGTTAACCACTTGTAACAAACTTTGGCCATTAGTTAAAATTTGTTAGCATTTTTGACCAATGGTTACTAAACTTTACTTAACTATGGATCAAATAACCCAACCCAAACTACTAAAACTACTAAAATTTCGTAATGCATTCTCATCGTTGAGCACCGATCCATGAGCGAGCGTTGTAATCCGGGCCGTAGCTTTCACATTACCTGGACCTTGACCTGGAGAGCCTCGGCGCGTGCCTGCACCCCTCGTCCTCATCCTCATCTGGTCGTCCCTTGATGAACACGCCCCAGTACTGATACACCAGGTATACCAACGTCAGAACACCTGCCACCTGGAATATCAATAATTTTTTTATGAGAATAAATGATGTGACGAGCTAGTCGTTCACCCGATGTTAAACGACTTTAAAATATAATACAGGTTCGGGTGAGATTGCACTGCGCACGTCATCCTGAGACATCACACAGTCTAGTAAGGTCACTAGACTGTGTAGATAGATAGATAGATAGATAAAATATTTATTGAAACACCACATCACAAATAATTAAAAGTATCAGGTCATAAAGTCACATTTACCCAATAATTTCACTAGCTAAAATGCCCTTTAAACCGGAACACACACACACATTGCCCAACTTACATTAATTCCACCATCCCCTTTTTACCATCGTACAACTAGAAGCACGGAAACACGGCATCCGTAAGTATATGGTAGATTCCTAGAATACGTAAAACGCGTTTTGATTCCACGTTTATAATTCGGACAGCTAAGGAATGAACACCTAAACAGCGTCATTGTTTCCTGACAAATATAATCTGGGAGTTTTTAGAGCCCGAGTGGATCGGTATTTTCTAGGCAAGCATGCTCTATCGTCGACCGCGTCGTTACTTACCATCAGGTGAGAGCGTGGTCAAATGTTAGCCTATCGTTGATATAAAAAAACAGTAGTGCTTGCATACCTGCTCGGCGGCAGTATAATGGCAAAGAGGTGGTAATACCTACCTACTTAGTCTAGAAGAACTTTGCAGAAAAGTCCTACCACATAGTTCATCATCATCATTAACGGCTTGAAGATGTCCACTGCTGAACATATGCCTCCCCCATGGAGCGCCACTTTGGGCGGCTGCTCGTCTCCTGCATCCATCGGCTCCCCGCAGTTTTCACCAGATCGTCGGTCCACCTAGTGGGGGGCCGGCCTACGCTGCGTTTTCCGGTTCGTTGTCGCCAATCCAGAAGCTTTCTTCGCCATTGGTTCTCCGTTCAATTCAATTCAATTAATTGTTTATTTGCATTCCACAATGTTGTTTAAAGATGTTCTGCAAGCGATGTGGCCTGACCCCTTCAACTTTCTAATTTTATGTGCTATATCGGTCACTTTAGTCCTCCTGCGGAATTCCTCATTTCGGATCTTGGGGTCTAGCAATGATACCAACCACTACCGCTAACGCCAAACGCTAACTCTAAAACTGCATTGAAATGGCATTCGCTGCAGAAAAGTAAGCGATTTCAGAAATGTCATTTCTGTACATTTTGGAGTTAGCGTTTAGCGTTAAGCGTTAGTGGTTGGTATTTTTGCTAGACCCCCTTATCTTGCAGGGAAACAAAGAGCATAGCTTTCTCCATAGTTAGTTGCGCGACTTTGAGCTTACTAATGAGGCCAACAGGAAGAGACCACGTTTTAGTGATAATAATACTGACCGCACAGAGCAAAGAAAAACGCTTGGTAGAACAACCGAGAATTATTTTTTCTACTTGTTCTATTAGTAGAACAGATGGGATTTTTTAAATGAATTTTTGTGTTGGTAGAACAACCGAGACTTATTTTTCCTACTTGTTCTATTAGTAGAACAGGTGGGATTTTTTTCTTTCTGTTTATTCTATTGGTAGAACAAGTAGTAGAACAGATGGGAACAACCCTCATTTGTTTCTTACTTAGAGCATTTCTAAATGCTCTAAGGTTTCATAGCTCTGTGACTGACCGCCTCCGTGGTGTGGTGGTTGAGCAGGTCGGCTCATAAACCGGAGGCGGCGGGTTCGGTCCCCGTGACAGGACAAGTA